>CM067841.1:588889106-589490769 GCA_034509565.1 Triticum monococcum
GTGCCAAATATCTAGACCTAATATCAAACGGACATCGCACCAAACCCTAACATCTAAAGCCGGATGCCCATACCGGACCGCCGCACTCTTAGAGGCTGCCGCCACCATCTTCCACCGGTCCATCTCCAGAGCAGCAACTGACCCATCGACCTTGCCTAGCCTGCCGTTGACACCACCACGACGCCAGACAACTCCACCATCCTGCACGAATCCGTCCACACGCGCCCATCGCCGAACCTCCGCAACACCATGCCACCAGGATCCACCGTCGGCTTGAGGTGGATGAGACACCGCTCTTCCGCTTGTCCCGTCCAACTAGCATTTTCTCCAAAACGATGCCCTCAGGAGGGACAATGGCATCAAAGGTACCATCATCGTCCGATCCGGTAGATTTAGATCTAGGGTTTCCACTGGAGTACCATGAGTGGGGTGCCACGACCTGCAACAGCAATGCCTCGAGAAGGGAGCGACGTCATAGACACCGCCATCGACCGCCATGACCGAAGTCGGCGCGATTTTCACCGGAAGTCGCGCCCCCCCCCCCCCTCAACTTCGCAGCTGGCTTGAACCGAACGGAGCCTTGCCGTGGAGACGAGGACCGCCATCGGCATGCCGGCAGGGAGCCTCTAGCCGCCCCTCACCGGTCTTCCTCGCGCCAACGGTGGGCCAAGGCCGTGCTGAGACAAATCTGGACAGGACGCCAGATCCGCAGCCATCGGAGTCACCCATGTGCCTGCGGCCGCGACACCACCGACCATGTAAGTTCCCATCGCCACCGCGTAGCAGGGACGCTGCCCTAACTGCCGCCCCCGGCCTCCCCGCGTGAGATGCCGCCTCCGTCTCACCGGATCTGCCACGACGACCACCCGCCCTGGATCATGCAGGGCCTGCCGCCACCGCGGCCCTTCCCGGCGGCAGCTGGGAATGAAGGAGCCGGGAGGGGCTGGCGGCGTGGGATCGGGGGCCCCTGGCGCCGCCCGAGGGGAGGCGACGTGAGGGAGAGGGGAGTCGTCGGGGTGAGGTGGCGGCAGCCTGAGATGAGATGCGAATCGCGGGTTGTAGATTCCAACAAGGCTAAAACTTTAATTAATTTATTAGAAAGGGATGGAGTATACATGTAGATATTGCGCGTTCGTGGACCTATTTAGAATTTGTTGGCATTTCGTGTACGAAAAAAGTTTTGAGCCCAACGCAAACGAAAGAATGCGGCTGTGATTGCTTGAATCGAGTCCGATCGGATGGGCCACACACACACTCCTACGTGGCCAAGGAAGACCTCTCTTCAAGTCTTTGTTCCTAAGTGGCACGTGCGCGCGCGCACGAGCTTGTCTGCGGCGGCGGGCGGGCAACCCGCTCACCATCGCCGAACCTTCTCAGCACGAAGCTCACCGGGAAGCCGCCCAAAATCCCCAAGAGCTCACGGCCAGCGCCTCTCCTCCTAGTACAAATCCACCCGCCAAATCCACTCCCCAACCCAATCCATGCAGCAGCAGCTGAGCAGCGGCGATTTAGGGGGTCTTATAAATACGAAGCGCTCTCGCCGGTGGCAAACTCAGTCATGGCGGCAGTCGGAGCGGCACCAGTGCTCTACCAACAGCAGGCGCAGGCGGTGGGCGACGGCTGCTACTTCTCTTTCATGTCCTCCTACTTCTCCCACGGGGAAGTCAGCTCCACCTCCTCAAGCCCGGCCTCCAGCTTCTCCGCCGCGCTCGGCGCCACGCCGCCCGCTGCACCGGCGATCGCCGCCGACCCCGCGGCGCAGTTCGACATCTCCGAGTACCTCTTCGACGAGGGCGCCTTCGCCGCGCCGCTCCCGCCCGTCGTCTCCGTGCCGGCGGTTGGCGCGGCTGCTGCAAGTTCGGCGTCCGCGGTGACTGCGAGGAGCGCCGAGTCGGCGGAGCGCCCGCGGACGGAGCGCATCGCGTTCCGGACTCGGTCGGAGGTCGAGATACTGGACGACGGCTACAAGTGGCGCAAGTACGGCAAGAAGTCCGTCAAGAACAGCCCAAATCCAAGGAACTACTACCGGTGCTCGACGGAAGGGTGCAGCGTGAAGAAGCGGGTGGAGCGGGACCGGGACGACCCGGCGTACGTGGTGACCACGTACGAGGGCACGCACAGCCACGTCAGCCCCAGCACCGTCTACTACGCCAGCCAGGACGCCGCCTCCGGCCGCTTCTTCGTCGCCGGTACGCACCCGCCGCCAGGCTCACTCAACTAGCTCGTGCTTCGCAAACCCCGCATCAATGGTGTACGCCGCTCCAAGCTCGAGGACGACAACCGGACAGGAGTTTGGCCAAGCACATACTAATATTCTTCTGTATGTGCTGCCCGGACGGTCGACATCGTTCATCCCAACTGAAAAAGCCGGAGCCATGTGGAACATGATTGAGAAAACAAATGGTCCTCGTTGTGGAAGAAGATGCTCCGTGTATTGAGGATAGAAAATGATCTTCCATGAGGACTTCGAAACGTAAAAGGATTGAGGATAGAAAATGATCTTCCATGAGGAAGATCAGATGCTCCACTATACTAACAATGTAAAAACAATGTCAGCTGGATGGCCTATGAAGGGGAACATGATTCATATGATGGCAAATGATATTTGATCGGGAAAAAATATCACTGTACTAAGTAAACGTCCGTCTCTAAGGAAGCCATATGCAGGATAATAGCATCTACATCCGTGATGGGCAAATCCGGCCTCTCAAACACCTGCGGACACGATCAGGCGTATCCGTGGATAATGACCGGTCACGCCTCAAATAAGCTACTCTGCATCCGAGTCTCTCATATTTCAACCCATAGATCCATGCAATATGTACTACATACTACATACTATCCTAGCTAGCTTCATCGTTGGAGATGACCACGACGTCCGTGTCGGGCGCCAGGTGGACGGGCGTAGGAGGGCTCCGGCTTCTCCTCCTCCTCCTGCTCGACCTCATTCATGTAGGCGAACATCTCCTCCTCCTCCACGGCGTGCTGAACCTCCATCTCCTGCCGGTGACGGCATCTTGTCTCTGGATCCAACTCCAAGCGCAGGGAATCGAGGATGGCTTGCTGATCCACCTGCAGATCCGCGTCCCCAGCGTCCCCCACATCCTCCTCTGGCACCTCCTCCTCCTCCTCCAACTCCTCCCACGGATCCATTACATCCGGAGGTAGCCCCGTTGCGACCCGAACTTCGCGCCTTGCCCGGATCCGCTCAAGGAGCTGCAGCCAACGCTTCGGCGTTAGAACGGGTAGCCGCTTATCCGGTGGCGTGGGGGCATGACTACTAGTGGTGGCGGATGGGGAGTGGAAAGTGGCGGCAGAGGTGGATGGGCGGAGAAAATTGTCGAGGGATAGGGTTTCGGTGCCGGCGATCGGCTTAAATAGCCGGGCTAGGCACTATGCGGCCCGCCGGAGTGGCGCCACGCGGCGACATCGGTTCGAGCTTTGGACTACCAGGTTTTCGGGCGATTCCACGTGGGACCCCGACGTCGGTCCGACGTGGCGGACGCGCTCGGACGCCCTCATATCCACCCCATATTTGGGCTGGGTATGAGGGGTGGTAGTCAGAGTCCAGGCATTTGAGGCGCTCGTCTAGGTCGAAATTTCGTGACCGGTCAGTAACCGGGCGGCCTGCACGGGCGTATGAGGTGGGTTTGGGGTGGCCACCTGTAGATGCTCTAAGTATTTTGGTTTGCATCCTTTGTCAATTGTAAGGCTGAAGTTTTGTTATCGACCACTATTTCCTTTCTCAACTTCGAATTATCAACTTCTTTAAATCCTTAATCACTAAAAACTTTTTGTATAGACCTTTGACCATCCTATAGAGGTCTCTCAACAGCATCCTTCTCCAACTTGATTTGTTCGATTTTTGATTCTTTATTTTTCTTCATCGGATTAAAGTATAAAAATGAACCAATCACGAAGAATCCATTATGCAATTTGTAATGTGGAGCTCAAAAACCTCTACACCCTTATAAATACTAGAAACAACAAACATTTATCATTAACAATATTTCAACTAACTAAACAAAACATGTTACCAATCTACGACATTAATATATGTATAAATGTGGTAAGTAATATGACATTCTATATGATAAAGCAGAATCACTTACAGAAGGATTTCACAAATTGTGTTAGTGTTAGTGAGAGCCAAATGAGTATGCCAACTAGAATCAAACAACTTGGTCATAGCTCTAAGTTCTCAAATCACACATAGAAACACTAGAAAATTTTCTTATTGCTACAGCATTGCCAAGCATGTCAAATTGGGGGAACCAAACTACTACCTTTAAGGATTAGGGTAAAATTGGGGAGCGGTGTTTTTGCTCTCAGGAGCATATGCTCCCTTCATTTGAAATATATTTTAAACACATTTTGAAATGTGAAAAAATTTCTTGTGTTCACCTCGACATGCTAAGTGCGCACAAAGTCGTTCCACGTAAATCCAACTTCTGTCTTGACTAGTATAAAAAGGACAAAAATGTGGTGCTAAAAAGTAAACAGTCTTCCTTGAGATATTTTCTGTCTTTTTACACAAGCTACAAAAAATATCGTTTTTTCATGAAACTTCACATGCACACATAGAATGTCGAGATGTTCATGCGTCATTTTTTTCCGGATTTTTTTGCCAATTCAAAATATGTTTTTTAGATAAAGGGAGCATATGCACCCAAGATCAAAAGAGCATTTCCGGTCTACAAGAGGTTTCTAATATACATAAGTTTTGGATTACCCACGGTAGCTAATAAACCATTCGGACGATGCTACCGCAATCAAGAATACATTCAAGAACATGATCCAGCACAAAGTGTGCGAGCAAAAGTTTCAAAAAAAAAGTGTGCAAGCGACTGGAGCGCTTTATGCTTTATGCTTTAAGTTCTGTTCCGTGTTCAACGGTAGTAAACTTATCTTGCTTCCAGCAGAGATACGTGGAATGCAGCGAAATACCAAGCCATTTCAAACATAACATTAAGTCCCTGAACTTACTATTTTTTTAAACAAAGTCCCTTAAATTACGCCCTTGTTCAGCTTGCACAACTGACTATACATCTCAAAAATGAGTGTCAAGTTCCGAGATCCCCATGATGACCACAAGTACTCCTTCCGTTCCTAAATATTTGTCTTTCTAGAGATTTAAACAAATGACTACATACGAAGCAAAATGAGTGAATCATACTCTAAAATATGTCTATATACATCTACATATGTGATAGTCCATTCGAAATCTCTAAAAAGACAAATATTTAGAAACAGAAGAAGTACTACATTTCCTGACCATGCAAGCCAATGAAACCAATGTCGATATTTTTACTTGAACATGGATATGTCAAAGACGCGGGCAGACTTATCCGAGGAGACCGAGACAATGGAGTTGCAATCGGCGGAGACGGCCAGCGACTGCACGACATCACGGTGCCCGCTCAGTATGCGAGCCAGCTCCCCAGAGAGGCTGTCCCAGACGCGCACCGTGCCGTCGATGCATCCTGACGCTATATACCTCGACGAACCTATCCACGCCAGGCAAGTCACACCGTCCTGCTTGTCAAACACCACCAACAGCAATAAGTTCACGGCGACATAAAAATACTCCCTCCGTAGAGAAATATAAGAGCGTTACGCTCTTATATTTCTTTACAAAGGGAGTACAAGAGAACCATGAAGGTCAACTGATTTCTACACCCACATCATGCTCGCAAACGGATCGAATTGCTTGGTGAGTGAGGTCCCAGATGATGAGAGTCTGATCAATGCTCCCTGTAGCCACCCAGTTGTACCTGCAGACAACAGGAGTGAAGCTAGCTAGGTCAATAGGAAGGCCATATGTATTGTATTGTGCAACAGATCTATCATACAAACTCCAACATTCATTCCAAGAACGTATCACGAAAAAGTAGTACCTCGGTGAGATGCCAATGCACTCCACGGAATTAGTGTAGCCAACTAATGAACCGACAACCTGCAAAAATAACCAGCAAAACTTGTTACACACAAATCACATCTTACCTTCAGAGTTAGATGCAAAACAATGGCACATGCTTCTAAAAGTTTAAAAACTAGCAACTGAGCATGCGACTATCCTAAGAAAACAAATCCTAAAGTATCTCAAAAACAAAAAACTCTGCAGAAATCACTACAAGCAAAATAAGGTGATCAATAATTTATTTATTTTACATGATCTACAATGCAAAATATATATATAAAGGTAGAGCCATAAACTGCATCAAATACTTTCCGTTGTAAGCCAACTTGGAAGAGAAGGATTCAAAGCTCATTCAGCATGTATGAGATGACTCATTAACCTTTTTGTTAAAAAAAAATAGTGCAAAATCACGACGTACACCCACCTGGCCTGATTTTATGCTCACGATGTGCACAGAACTATCCTGAGAGCCACTAACAATTGATTGGGAGTCCCATGTAATAGCTAAACATGTCAGTCCTTGAGTATGATAACCATGACCTAGATGGCGGTAAAACAGTCAGAAAATAACATTCAGGTTAACAGAGAACACAGAAAAACAACCATATGAATATATGGTAATTGCAACATAGACAATAATTTACCTCCAACAACATGTCTGCAGTGTGCACTTTCACGGTCCCATATCCTTAGTGTTGCATCATCTGATGAGGCTGTAAGAAGTGCGTGGACATGCGATGAGGCAATAACTGACCCGTTCAAAAGATAGGATGCGTTGTATAGGAACATGGGTGCTGCCCTGCAAGCTTGAGGGTAGAGAAAAACGGGGAACATCAAGCTACAAATGGCGGTGGCTACGTGGGTGATCTTTCGGTTCGACAAGGCCATGGAGGTGCGTCAACTCTCGCCTATGGAAACTTGGCTACGGCGCACACTTAAACTTTGCCTACTGGGGTTGGCCTCACTTGAGAGAACCATAGATAGACAAAGGTCTCGCTATCGCTGGCTCAAAGATGGAGATGCGAACTCAAAATTCTTCCAAGCAGTCGCCAATGGGCGGAGAGCAAAAAACTTCATCCCTCACGTTAGATGGGGCGACGAGATCATTACGGAGCAAAGCAGAATGGAAAAGGTCTTCTCTGACGCTTTTCATGCTCTCATTGGTACAGCCCATGCCAAACCATACACACTGGACATGGACTCCTTGGGAATTGAGGCACATGATTTGCAAGACTTGGAGACCATTTTCACGGAAGAAGAAGTCTGGGATGTGATTAAGGAACTTCACCCTGATCATGCCCCCGGGCCGAATGGATTTATCGGCAAATTCTACCAATGTGCTTGGCCGGTGATCAAAAAAAATATTATGGCAGCCATCTTGAAGCTGTTCGTGGGAGATGGAAGAGGCTTTGCCAAACATAATAGAGCGTTGACGGTGTTGATCCCCAAAAGACCGAATGCAGAGAATGTGGGAGACTTTCGGCCGGTAAGTCTTCCCCGCAGCTTATCGAAGATCTTTGCAAAGCTTCGGGCAGTTCGGGTGAGGCCATTTATGAAGGATCTAGTCACTTTTAACCAGTCGGCGTTCATCAAAGGACAGTGCTTGCACGATAACTTCCTCCTGGTCAGGCAAGTTGCCAAAAAGATCGCTGCACGGAAATGCAAAGGTGTCTTCCTTAAGCTTGACATATCCCGAGCTTTTGACTCGCTCTCATGGCCATTCTTATTTGAGGTGCTCAAGGCAAAACGATTCGGCCAAAGGATGATCTCATGGCTGTCCATACTACTGGAAACTGCCTCCACTCGCATTATAGTCAATGGCATGCCGGGCAGAAGCATCACGCATGCGCAAGGTCTCAGGCAAGGCGATTCGATCTCCCCACTGCTATTCGTTATCGCGATGGATGTTCTCACAGCCATAGTTTCAAGAGCTTCGGAGGAGGGAGTGCTAAGCTCATTCAGAGGCATCTCGGCAGCTCAACGCATATCTATCTACGCTGATGATGTCGCATTCTTCACTCGACCTACGCTCCAAGACTTGCTCTTCGTCGGGGAGGCTCTACTTGTGTTCGGGACGGCCTCGGGTCTGAAGGTGAACTATGGCAAGTCCACGGCCACGGTCATCAGAGGAGAACAAGAGGATAAAGCCAGGGTGACCAACCTGTTGCGCTACTCGCTCGCGGAGTTCCCTATAAGGTATCTGGGATTGCAACTGGCCACTCGCCAGCTGACCAGGAATGAGTGGCAACCTTTGCTCGACATGGTGAAGAAAATGGTCCCGGGATGGCAAAGAGGCTTCATCCAGAGATCAGGCAGACTGGTGTTGATAAAATCCGTTGTCACTGCTAGGCCAGTCCATCAACTGCTTATCATGGATGCTCCGGATTGGGTGTTTGAAGAGATTGATGCTTGGATGAGATCATTCTTTTGGGCAGGAAAAGACAAAATCAATGGTGGCCAATGCTTGGTTGCTTGGAACACCATCTGTAGGCCAACATGTTTTGGCGGGCTGGGAGTTAAAAATTTGAAGCTACAAGCCCTAGCGCTTCGAGTGAGATGGGAATGGTGGAGAAGAGTTGATAAGGACAGGCCATGGAGCAACTTGGCACTCATGGTGGACACCGACGCCACACAGGTGTTTGATAGCCTTGTGAGAATTGAGGTTAGCCGTGGGGATCACGTTCTCTTCTAGAGAGACAAATGGATAAATGGTTTTAAAACCAAGGACATTGCCCCAGACATCCAAGCTATGGTGGAAACACGAGTGATCAACTCGAGAATAGTGCAACAAGCATTAGTGGATAATAGCTGGGAGCAAGACATAAAGGGGGACATGTCCTTCATGGCGCAAATGCAACTAATGCATCTCAGGCATGCTGTGGTCACAGTGCAGAGAGATCCTTTGGAGGAAGACAAGTTCACATGGCCTTATGCTGGAGACGAGGGCACTTACTCGGCAAAGGCCACTTATGATAGACTTTGCCTTGGTCTAACTAGAGCCCCGGCGGCCACCTGCATTTGGGGAAGCTATGCGCCGCTAAAACTCAAGATTTTTGCATGGCTGGCCTCGCAACATAGGATATGGACTTCGGACCGGAGAGCTCGACATGGTTTGCAAGATCTTCCCTCGCCTTGTTTCACCTGCCTGCAAGATGAAGATAATGTTGGGCACATTCTTGCTCACTGCGTGTATGCCCAGGAAGTATGGTTCACGTGTATGCACAAGCTTCAGCTACCAATCGCGGGACCGTCGACGGAGGACACTATTGTGGAGTGGTGGCTTATGAAACGCAGAAACTTCCACGGCAAGGAGAAAAGAGGGTTCGATAGCTTGGTCATTTGCACGGCGTGGGCTTTGTGGAAGCAGCGAAATGCTAGGGTCTTCAACAGAAGAGAGCAGCAAATGACGGCGCATGGCCTGGCGAATGTGATCTTAGATGAGATTAGAGAGTGGATCACAGCGGGTGTCGGTGTAGGAGCTTTGCAACGTTTTCTGAGACATTAGCCTAGCTAGTTTGTGTGGCGTGGGTGTCCCACGATGATGTTCGCATCATCATGTGGAGTCTTGTAAATTGGCTTCTTTTTCTTCGATAAAAATACGGTACGCAATTGCGTACTCTCGAAAAAAAAAGTATGTTTAGACTATCAAATATGGCTTGAGTCGGTTGTAGTTTCCCTAGTTTAATTGACTTGCAAGGCAAGCTCACTCATGTATACGTGTATATATATATGATGCAATGAGATGAGGAGGCGTGCAATCTTGCAGCCCCGATTCGTATCTGTCTTACACAACATCCCCTGCAAAATGAAATGTGCAAGTGCCGCCGTCAATGGTGCACGCCGCCGTTAGCTCCAAGCCAGGGGACCGACGTACCGCTGGCATGCTGGGAAACCACGAGGCAGGACGGGAGTTTGCCCACGACGCGCGACAATATGTCTCAGTTCGCGGGGCGTTGCAGTCAGCATTCAGCAGCGCATACTCCTCCATGCGCTGCCGTTGCACCGGTCAGTCACAGTCGCCGTCGTCCATCTGAGATGAAAAGGTGGATTTAGCTAGCCCTGCCTTCCCGGACCCTGCCATGTCGCCGGCTAGAAGCTTCGAGAGAGAAAAAAGAGATTTTCGGAGTACGGACCACCGCGACTCTTCCCGTCGCTGCATGAACGTCGAGGCGGTAGCCACTGCATCGGAGCTGGTACTAGTCAACCAGCCTTCGCGTTTTCTTCTTGTTCGGAGTGCTATTGGCTCAGTAGGCCATAGCTAGCTAGTGCGCGTGTGCTGCCATGTGTACGTAGAACATGCGACCGACGTCCGGTCCGGTCGTGCGACCGTGCCGTAATTCGATCTGTTTGCAATTTACTTACTTACTTGAACCTTAGCAAGCGAGCAACAGTTTGCTTATATTATGGCTGCAGTGATTTGAAGACCCATTCGACTAGCTAAGCATGTGGTCCTGGGGTGGATGAACACATGCGTACCTTCATTATCCGGAACAATTCAGGATAACGACGTACGTGCAAAACAAAGTTGCCACTAACCGCACCGCAGGATCTTATGGCAACTACGTTAAAAGACCGATCGAGCTTCCCGGCCCTTTCTGAATCCTCACGTGCTCGATCGATCCACCGGTTGTGCGCCGGACAAGACAACTCCTCCGGATGGAGACAAAAAGAACCACCACTCTGTGATCTCATCTTATTTTAAGGAGCAGGCGAGCTTTTCTAAACAACGTGTGTAGTTGATAATTAGCAAGTTGATTGATTCCCCTGTTCACTTGAGCTAATATACAAATATCAGTTTTGCTAGAACTCATCTAGATGAGATATAATTTGGTCTCATTTATCTTTTATAGCCATTGGATGTGATGCTATAAGATGCTATAAGATCCGTGTGTGCTGACGCGGATGTTATATGTTCTTGTTTTCTAAGTGAATGAGACCAAATTATATCTCATCTAGATGAGTTCTAGGTACTCCCTACAAATATTTGCAATCGTTGGTCTAAGATGACGTAGTACATGGTGCAAGTGCGTAGTACTCCCTCTGTAAGGTTATCTCCAGCCGTTCGGCCCCCCAGGGTGCCTAAATAGAGCGGCTTGGGGTGTGCCGGTGCTAGTTCGGTCCCTGGGGCGACCTAACTCCCAGTCACGCCCCCAAGCGCCGGCCCCAAGATGCGGAAAATTTGAACTAGGTCGTTCCCGCTCACAAAAGACGTCACAAATCCGGCGATCGGACGTAGTCTGGCGTTACAAAAAACAGAGCGCCGCACGCCGCAAGTTCGCATGCGCAACGAATCACTCGGCGGGGTCGGCTCCAGGCGTTGGCGGAGTTGGCGTGCGCGAGCTCGGCGGTGTCCGAGTTGCTTCGGTGCTGGGCTGAGTCGGCGCGGCTTCAGTACTACTGGGCGGCGATGTAGATGCGTCGTTCGGGCTTGGCGTCCGTGCGGCCGTGGGCGCGGGAGCTGGCATCGTCGGCGTCGCCGTCTGCATCTGGTTCAGGATGAGGCCGCGCTCCGCCATCACTACTAGGAAAAGGGCTATAGATAGGATTGACACTAATGGCGCACCAGGGAGGCAGTGCGCCACTACTATATACTAATGGCGCACCAGAAAACAGGTGCGCCACTAGTGATATTTTTTTCATTTTTACATACATACTAATGGCGCATCCTACCGAAGTGCACCATTACTAGTTCTAACTAGTAATGGCGCACCAGACAGGGAGTGCGGCAGTACTGAATTTTTTTTATTCTTTTTTTTGCAAAACTACTAATGGCGCACCGCCTCACAGTGCGCCATTACTAGTTTAAACTATTAATGACGCACCCTGTAGAAGTGCGCCATTAGTATATA
Organism: Triticum monococcum; assembly: GCA_034509565.1. Lineage (NCBI taxonomy): Eukaryota > Viridiplantae > Streptophyta > Magnoliopsida > Poales > Poaceae > Triticum > Triticum monococcum. The sequence goes on from CM067841.1 coordinate 588,900,876, forward strand.
TTTTGATATTATGAATATTTTTAAATATCATGGGCACTTTTTGATATCATGAATATTTTTAAATTTCATGGGTACTTTTTAAATTCATGAATATTTTTTCAAATTTGATGATATTTTTTCATATTCAATATGATAAAATATTGAATATTCATGAGGACACTCGATCTCGATCCCCCTCCATCTCGATCTCGATTCTCCCTCCATCTCGATCTCGATCCCACCCGCGCCTCCTCTCCCCTTTTCATTTTTAAAAAAATAATAATAAAAAAGTGTAGACTACAATTGTTGTTAAACAACAATTATTACTGTTTTTATAAAAAATATTACTGTTTCATATTCATATTCATTTTCTAAAAAATTATTACATGCAACAAAAAAAATTACTTATTGTGCACCTCTGGCTGATGCGCCATTGCTATATATAAAAAAAAGATTACTAATGGCGCACCTCTGCCTGGTGCGCCATTGCTATGTAAAAAAAGATTAGTAATGGCGCACCTCTGCCCGGTGCGCCATTGCTATGTAAAAAAAAGATTACTAATGGCGCACCTCAGAAAATGATGCGCCATTGCTATTAGTGTTTTTATGGCGCACCCCTCGATGGTGCGCCATTACTAACATTCCTCCCTCTATAGCTGGATACCTGGCCTTTCGCCCGATACCTCCTTCCATCTCCCTCCCAGATCCCCTTCCATCCCTCGCCACACCCGCTCCGGCTCCCCGCGCCGCCGCCCCCGCTCCCCCGCGCCCCCCGACCCGTGAAGCACGTGGCCGCCGGCCTCCCCACAACCAACCGAGGCGCCCAGGAGGACCGCCGTCGTCTTCCTCTTCGACTAGGAGGACCCGGACGAGCTCAGACGCCCTCGAGCCACCCCTTCGACGCCACCGCCGACCCCGACCCCGACCCCTCCGGTGACTGGCCACGCCCGCCCAGGTACCTCTCCTCCTTCCTCCCTCTCCACCCTTCCTCCCCATTCCCTCCCTCCCTAGTTCTTCTTGCTATATGGATCAGAACATATGGAGCATTACTATTGCTATATGGAGCATTACTATTGTTCTTCTCCGAACCATTACCATTCCCTCCCTCCCTAGTTCTTCCTCCCCATTAATTTGCAGGATCAGAACAAGTTTGTAACAGGATGCTCTACAATGTTGATTAGGTGCATTACTATTGCTATATGGAGCAGCAATTTACTATTGCTATATGCTCTAGTTTGTATCAATGTGATTGTAGTTTTTCTTGTCATCAAGTTTAGTTGATGTTTATTTAAATATAGCTTATATGATCAGCCACTCTATGTATGATTGTGGCTTGAAGGTTCTGGAAGAACGTTTTTCCTTCAAATTCTATCTGGTGGCATTGTCCTAGACTCCCTAGTTGTGTTGTTAATTGTGCTTCTATGAAAAGAATTGGGAGTTACTCACTGTACTAGAACTCTGTAGGTTGAATTTTGGTTAACTAATACTGACGTTATGAGAATGTAAGCACCTATTATTGCTACTGATATCATTGGCTCATTGCTGCCTTTGTGCAATGCAGAACTGTTAAGAGTGATTTGGAGGATCCAAGATTCTGTGAAGCTCTTTTGACATTTAAAACTCAGAACTGAAGGTACTTAATAAACTCAAAAGCATTGATGATAACTCTTGTTGCCTAGAAACAGAGGTAGTTTACATATTGCATTGTTGGTGTTTGTTTATGTTCAGAGTTTAAGCATGTGTAGTGTAGTATAGTGTAGTGAGCTTGTTCTAGTGTAGTGAGGTCTGAACCATTGCACGATGTAGTGTAGTATAGTGAGCTCTGAACCATGTTTAGTGTTGAGTACTTCAAGTTTACTGAACCTATTCATTTTTGTGGACTTAGTGAACATGATAAGACAAGCCAGATGCTCTATTTTTAATTAACAGTAATCCATGATCAGCAACAGTTTCTTTCACTAATTTTCAGTTAACAACAATCCATGATTTTTTCAGCTAAAACTATTCATGATTTTTGTTGGGTGACCTATTAGATCTGGAATGGAAGCTCACATAAGTTGAGCTGATTTTTGTCCATATGAAAGCAGAGGACCATATGGTCTGTGGCCTTTTCATCCATATGAAAGTAGAGGCACATTGTGGTGCTAGTTTGCTGGGTTTTGTCTCCGACCATCATGTCGTGATGATTTTGCAGGTACCCCAAGAGGCCCTTGAGTTTGCCGGAATGTCGATTAACTTCCGTTCCGGAAAATTCGGGTACTCCATATGTCTTATTTTCAGCAAAGGTCATGCTTAAATTTTCCGTGAATTTTAGCATGACTTTGCTAAAAATCGGACATATAGGATACTTGCTACTAATGCATGGGCCGGGGTATCTTAGTACTTAATTAAGTAGGATCAACTGCCCCGCCATTCTTGCTGCATTAAACCATAGGCGGCAATAGAGCCAAGTGATTAGGCCCAACTTAGAATTCTCGTTAGCATCGATAAACCCTAGATGATAAACCCAACATAGGTGGCAATAGAGCCAAGTGATTAGGCCTAACCTAGGGTGCCTCGGCATCGATAAACCCTAAATTATGAAAACTTAACTTGGCTTCTATAGGGTGCCTCGATGTCGATGAGAACCTAAATGATGTACGCTTAGGCTTTTAGGGTGCCTCGGCGTCGACAAAACCTAAATGATGAAAGCTTAGGCTTTTAGGGTGCCTCGACGTCGACAAACCCTAAATGATAAAACCTTGGCTTTCAGGGTGCCTCGGTGTCGATAAGAACCTAAATGATGAAAGCTTAGGCTTTTAGGGTGCCTCGGCGTCGACAAACCCTAAATGATAAAAGCTTAGCTTTTAGGATGCCTCGATGTCGACAAATCCTAAATGATGTAGTTTTGAATTATGAACGTAGGATATGTCGTCATCATCATCGGACGACGAAAGTCTCCCGACGGAGTGCGACTGGTGCCACGACGATCGAGGTCTGTGCGACATGCCTCACCTGGACGATGATCGGTGCTTCAGCATTAAGCTCGAGGAGACCTTCGAAGTTGAAACGGTACACAACGACGACAAGTGTTATTTTCATAATTAAGCATGACTTCAACTATTTCAACGTGTAATTTTCATCTTTTAGAATTCGAGTATAGCTTATCCCATGCCATGCAAGACGCTATGTCTTGGAGAGGATGGATTTTGAAGACCATGAAATTTCTGAAACAAAGAAAATTCACCTAAGGACTCATCACGATGTGGACTTTGAAGTAAATCTATATAATTCTGATAGCGTAACCCATTTTGGTTGCAAAAATTGGGAAGCATTTTGCAAGATGTATGGTTTTGATGAGGGTATGCTTATCACCATGGATCTTGGTAATCCTGACATCAACCAAGACAATATGGACATTTGGGTCCTTGTTGATACGCCTCCAGTTCTACCGCTATGTGAGTTTCTCAAACATAGTTATTAGCTAATTTATATTGTTTATTTTAAAATAGTTGACAGCTTATTTCCATTGACAGCTTATTTTTATTGTTCAAAGAATGTGCGGAAGATGGTAGACAAAACCCACTACACCGATGGCTCCGAATTAACAACTTACAAGGAGAAAAATCATCTGGTCGGATTTTGTACTGACATTGAGAATTATATTATCCACAAACAAACTCCTCAACATTATGGTAAATACGTGCCACTAGTGCATGTGTTCAACTACGGTAACTACCATGGAGGTATCCTGGTAAGATTTTTACTATTACGACATCCGTGCATCTTTTGCATACTTCTAACACTAGTACATCATTGCTAACTATGAAGTTATTACTATGTTTTTCAACAGATAATCCCAGAGAATTGTGTGCCTCATATGATGTATCTGAAAGGTAGTGTTAATGTTTTGAACGTACAGCCAGGTCGTCCTATGTATCTCAACTGTCCATACGAGATTTCTAAAAGAAGTGGAGACATGAAAATCAAAGGATGAAAAAAATGTATGGACAGTCGTAAGGAGCTTCTTGGAAGCAAAAGGAAGCGAAGCGCAAGGATTGGAGACAGGATGTTCTCCATTCTCCATAATGGAGAGTCAGGGTCTATATTGTTTTATGCTATTTTAGCTTAAATAGGGTATTTAGGTCCTGCCTAATACTGATGATCATGTGCTAAGAACAATTAAGTAGGGTTGGTTTGATGTATCAAGATGATGATCGTATGACTTGTTATGAATAACGAGTAAAAGTTGTATGATGATGATTAGTAGGACTTGTTAGGATTAGTATTACTTCCGAAAAACTCGATACTCGCGGTCTCGAGACTTGTAATGTTTTATCTTTGTTCGGTCTTTTGAATTCGGAGACTAATATGATAAATTGTATTCGGAGACTAATCTTCTATTATATTCGATGAATCTGCTGTTGTTGTGTGCTACTGTCTATATTCTGTCAAATAATATATTTTGTAACATGTGCAAAAATCAAAAAAGTAAAAAAACCTAATATTCATACTAATGGCGCATCACTACAGAGTGCGCCATTAGTGGCGCGTGGTGTTATATACTAATGGCGCAATGGATGGTGCGCCATTAGTATACCAGATACTAATGGCGCATCAGTGGTGCGTCATTAGTAAAAATTACTAGTGGCGTGCTACTAATGGCGCACCGGTGATGTGCCATTAGTAGGCAAAACTGGTGCGCCATTAGTAGGCCTTTTCCAAGTAGTGCATGTACCACGTCCTGAGCTGCTCGTCGTTGCTCTGGAGCATGTCCGCCCCGCCCATCAGAAAAGCCATGTCGGTGTTCCTCTTCTTCGCGGCGACGTTCATCCGGAGCAGGTCGACGTTGGTCCGGAGCAGGTCGAGCTTGATGGCGTTGTTCGTCATCAGCGACGACCACCGCGCCTCGGTCTTCTCTTCACGTAGGACGGCCCGGGCCTGGGCGTCGGCGAGGCAAATGCTCGATGGACTCCTGCACTCACGCGGTTGCCCCGCCGGCGTTTTCCCCCTTCTTTGCCAACTTGTGGCCGTCCGGCCGCCCCTCTGACGCGCCCGGAGTCGTCGCGTCCGGCTTGTATGTCTCCTTGGCCTTGTCGAGGGTACGTCGGACTTCCGCCCACTTCTCGCACTTGTCAATGCGCTTGTAGACGTGGAGGAACTTGAAGTCGGCGTCGAGGTTGTCGCGCCGATACATGGTGAACATGCGCAGCAACTGCGCGAATGAACAAACAGTTGGCGGGCAGCGGGCGTAGACGATGAAGAGATGCGGGTGAACGACGTGCGTACCTGATCCTCAACGCTGGCGCCGCTCTCCGAGCGAGCCGTGACCTCCTCGACGATTCCATGCCATTTGTTGCACGCCCCCTGGATACGCCCCCAATGGTTCGCCATCGCCTTAGAGCCGCGCTGCATGTAGACGCCTTTGAAGTAGGGGTCGACGAGCTTCCGCTCGTCGAACTCGGCCTTGATGCGGTCCCAATACGTCTCGAAGCTTTGGTTCGTGCCGGTGGTCGGGTCGAGGCAGACGACTTTCCATGCTTCGGCGAGGCATTCCTCCTCCTTGGACGTCCACTTGATGCGTGCTTCGCCTGTCCTAGCCGCCCGCTTCTTCTTCTGGCGCCCCTTCGTCGAATCAGGAGCTGGCTCCTCCTCGTCCTCGTCCTCCTCCTCCTCCTCCTCGCGTTCCTGCGCTTCGTGCGCGTCCTCGCCGTAGACGTAGCCGAGTTCGGCCTCCATGTCGCCGCTGAGATCCACTACCTCGTCCTGGGTGGCGAACCCGGGAGACGCGGCGGCCGCGGTCGATCCTGTCGCGATGATGTCGTCCATGTCGGCTCCTGTGTCGTCGGTGTCGCCGAGGTGCGAGAAGGGCAGCGGTCCACGGCGGAGATGGGGCGTCGGTGTGGACGCGTAGGCGGGCAGCGAGTAGTTGTATGGATTGTACTGCACGCCGACGAAGGCGGGCGAGGGTGTGCGGGTCGCGGGGTGGCCATGGGGGAAGGTCACGTTTGAGTTGAACCCACCGTGCGCGTCGCCGTCGGCGTAGCCGGGCGACGACGATCCCCATGGAGATCCGACGCCTTGCTGTCCCCAGGGCGCGTACTGGGCGTGGCTGGCGACGGGTGGATTCATCATCCCCGCGTGGTCGACCGATGAGGAGGACGCCGCCGCGCGCGCCGCGTTGTCGCGGGCCTTCTTGGCGATGGACCTGTTCCGCTGGTCGGCGGTGACTGCGTCGCGTCGCTGAACTTCCACCCTCCACTCGGCATTCGACATGCCCGGTGGCTTCAATGGCGGCGCCCTCGGCTTCCTCTGCTTCGGCTGGGCTACGGTGCCAGTCGTGGTTGCCGCCGCGCGCGGCATGGCGTACTTCTTCGTCGGCATGGCAGCGACTGGAAGGCGAGCAGGAGGGGGTTTGGCGGGAGAAAGGGAGGGAATGGCGGGAGGAAGGCGAGCGAGCGGGAGGAAGGCGAGCGAGCGGGAGGGATGCGAGGGAAAAGCGTCAAGAAACGGCGGAAAAAGACCCTCGGGACGCCGCCAGGGCGGACCCACGCGCCTTTTTCGCTTGTGCCGGCTCCCCAAGCGCCCCCCAGGGCGCCGGGTTCGGCCTAGGTCCGCCGGCACTAGTTTTGGCCCGAGCTGGCGGAAAACGGGCTTCTGGGGACGCGACTGGGCCGTTTTTTTGCCGCCGGCGCGGCAAAAACGCCTGGGAAGGGCCTGTTGGGGACGCGGCTGGAGATGCCCTAAACTAATATAAGAGCGTTTAGATCACTAAAATAAAAATCTAAACGCTTTATATTAGTTTACGGAGGGAGTATCTTATTTGTGATAGTGAGACCGACATATGTACATATGTGGGAAATGACGGTAATTTCTCTGTTATTATTCCTGGACTCGGTACATGGAGACTTTGAGATGAGCAAATTTAAGAGTGGGATGATTGGTACTTGGTAGTAGTATCGTACTGCCAATTGATGGTGTACCACTTCTGTTTCTATCTCCAGTTTAGCTAGCTGGGTTGCGTCTGAAGGGAGAAACGGCAAGGTGTGCGCCCATCAGCACGCACCGCGGTCGACGTCGACGCACGATCCCGGCCGCATCCGCACGCTGGTAAAATGCGCATGCATGCATGTGTCCGCCGCCACGCACCGGCCGGTGCCGTCGGCATCTCGATCGATCACCCCGGAGGCTGTCCGGAGGCCACACACACGACCACTTTTCTTTTAGGGGAACACGTTCATCTTTTTTCAAGTAATAGTAAATGGAACAGCGAAAGCGAACCCAATCAGGCCACTGGCAGGGATGATAAAAACAAAGGTCAGCGAGCTGCCTGTGTGGTCGCTAAGGCCAAACATAGAAAGATTCGGGCCGGGACGAGGCGAGATGACACTGACAGGGACTCCCGCAAATCGTTCGCTAAGGTTAAAAAAAGAGAAAAGAAATCGTTCGGCAGAGTGGTAACGGCGACGGGCATCGACGGCGATCCGGCGAACAAAACTGTAAAAAATGGCCGAGGAAGCTGCTGGGAATCCGAGGGCGTTCTCCAGATTGCTCTATCTTATTACGCTTGCGTGGCCTCGTGCCGTAATGCCGTTCATTCAGTTATTCTTTATTGGAGACGATCGAAAGAGACGGCCGTGCGTCCTCCAAAATATTAGCGGAGTATGTTCGATATACGGTGCACGTAGGTGCCGCCCGGGACACCTGGTCACGGGAAAAGACGTCGTTTTGTTGGATCTTCTGGGTGGTGGCTAGCCACCTACCCTCCATCGGACGTTTTGTTTGGTTTGCGGCTCGATCGCCTTGCGGCGGCGTTGGGTCAGTGAGCAGTGAGCGGCTGCTCAGGTCAGTTGGGTGCATTCTAATCATCATGCCCTTTCCAGCTTGGTTTTTACTATTATTTTTTGCGAAAACATGTGTTTATGTCATTTCTTTTCTTGCGGGTATCATTATGTCATTTCAGAGTTTCTAGCGAATATCTTTATGCATTCCAGATCTTCAGTAACACAAACGATTGTCATCTTCTTGCTTGTACCGAGGGTAGGACCATGACTTGGTTAGGATAGGGACCCTCTAATGCGGTTGAGCTGGCTCTTGCTGATTGTAATCTTGATGGCTGAGTAATACAAATTTTCACTCATACAAAAAAAAGAATGTCATCTTGGACAACATCACGATCCTCACTATATAGTTTGGGCCACCAAATCGTATAAAAATGTTTCTTTTAAATATTCATTAAAAATTTACCCATGAACAAATTGTTTCCATTTACATGTGAAAACTTTTTTTTTGAAGTTTCACTCCTATACAGGAAAATATTAATGTTTTTGAGCAAACTACATTCTTTCATTTACACCTTCTTAATTGTCACGTTAATACAAAGTTCCAGAGATATTTTTCTGGGGTGCTCAGATTTTTCCCACATGGAACTTGTTATATTCTATCATTCATGTCCAGTTGATGTATTTCTTTTGAATTTACTACTATTATTCCTATTTTTTAAAACCAATTTTATATTCCCTGTGTAACGCCTTCCAAAAGTATTTATCAGAAATGCTCTAACCCTTTTTGACGTGGAACATGCTACATTACATTGTTCTTGCCAATTTAGGAATTTTTCTGAAACTGTCTGCTATTATTTAGACATTAAATGACTTTATAGGTATTTACTGGACACATTTCAAAATTGAACTACAAGTATATTTAAAAAATAGTACATTTAAAAACATGTTTAAGTTCTTAAGGGCATCTCCAACGCCGACCCGCAAATTCCTCCAGTATATGTCCGTTTTTGTGTCTGGACGTGGTCCGCAGACATGATACGGGAGAGAACAATCCAACGCTAATTGCAAAGTATCTGGCTGGGAGGAGAAAAAATAGACGAGGACCATGCATGTGGTGGAATATTTGTGCCTTGGGAGGAGAGAGAGAAGAGTGGGACCATGCATGTGCAAATGGAAGGAGAGAGAGAAGAGAGGGACCATTTATGTGATTGGTCAATTGCATGTCCGGACTCCGGCAAAACTCCCTATGTTTGTCTCCAAAAATACCGGAATTTGGACGTCCGGATGGCTTGGCGGACTCATACAGGTTCCCATTAGATTACAAAAGTGAACAAATGTGCCCGGCCTGACATATACCGGTGTTTTGAGCGTCTCCCTTGGAGATGCCCTAAGTGCCTAGGTAGATGTTATTAAAAAATGTGGGAAAACTTCAATATTTAATTCAGAATATTCAAACCCTTACTTGTATTTTTTATTTTCCAATATTTAGAAAAAGGTATGATGTCAAAAAAAATATGAAATTTGGCATGGTGCCACGATGTTATGTCACGAAGCGGTGTTCAAAATTTCAAGCAGTTACATAAAAGTTGGACTATACATTGCTCTGTAACTCCAGTATCTCTATATAAGCGACATATCATTCAAAGCGAATGTATGAAGATTAAATTCTAAATCAAAGTTTATTCATCATTTAAGCTTGAAATTTGGAGTATAGCAATATCACACGACTATGCACTAATATACATCCCTTTTCCGTCTTGTTATTTGATAATTTGCATTTCATTTTTTTGAAATGCCAATTTCAGCTACCATGTGTAAAACCTTCCAAAATTATTTATAAAAATGCTACAAATATTTTCTACATGGAACAAACTACATTAGATTATTCTTGTAAAAATGACACATTTTGCTAAATTCATTTCTATTATTTAGCCATCAAATGAATTTCTAGCTATTTACTATTGTATAATTCAAATTTGAGATACATGTACATTAAGAAATGCCTACCATTTTGGAAGAGAGATCACATTTGAGTTCTAAAGTACCTTGGTAGATGTTATCCCGAAAATGTATGAAAAATTCAGAATTTTGGTTGGGAAAACTAAACACAATTACTTGCATTTTTTTATTTTTTAGTAAATGGTGTCAGAACAATATGAAATCTAGCATGGTACCATGATATGACCTCAAGACTTTGGTTTTAAAATAACAAACAGTTTCACAAAAGCTACAGTGTGTAAAACCTTCCAAAATTATTTATCAAAAATGCTAAAAATAATTAGATTATTATTGTCAAAGCTAGGCATTTTGCTAAATTCATTTATATTAGTTGGTCATTAAATGAATCCCTAGCTATTTGCTATATATAATTCAATTTTGAGATACATGTATATTAAGAAATGTCTGACATTTGGAAGGAATATCACATTTCAGTTCTTAAGTACCTTGGTAGATGTTATCCAAGAAATGTATGCAGATATCGAATATTTGATTGGGAAAATTCTAACATTTACTTGCATTTTTATTTTTCACTTTTTAAAGAAGGTAAATGATGTAAAATATAAAATTTAGCATGGTACCATGATATGACCTCAAGACTTTGTGTTTAAAATTTCAAATAGTTTCACAAAAGCTGGACTATATATACATTGCTTAGTAGCTAGAGCATCTCAGAGTAATCATCATATCATTCAGAAGAAAAAAACATTGAAGATTGAAATCCACATCAAATTTTATTCATCATTTGAACCGCCATTTGGACCGTAGCTTGATATTACCCTATTACTATGCACTGTTACACATTCATTTCCCATATAAAGAAAATCAGATGTTTGCAAAGAGAAGTTCAAACATTTACGGTGTCGTGTGCATATTTGCACACGACAGTATTGCTGTATTGACTGTCAATCGGGATGGGGGAGGGGGGGGGGGGGGGATTTCAGAATTTTTTAACCATTTAAAAATATGCTATTGAGTTTGGAGCACCGGGAGCATCCTAGGGGCGGGAGTGGAAGAATATCTGGTACTCCCGGTGCTCCAAACTATTTTTTTTGCGAATACGCAAAGCTTGCGTATCATTCATTGATAGGTAGGAGCCCGGTGCTTCAAACTCGCTAGCACGTTTTTAAATGTTTGAAAAATTCTGGAAAAAAATCCAGCACATAGACACAACACCAATGTATGTTGTCACAAAATTTGAAATCAAAATTCGAAACATAGCTTGAGAAACATAAATGACAAATTCGATAGTAAATAGTACACACCATAAGTTGGGCTTTAGATATTGGCCCATTATCAAATTGATGTCGATTTTGTCATTTCTGTATCTCGAGCAATGTTTTAAATTTTGATTCGATTTTTTTTGAAAACATATATTGATGTTGTGTCGATGTGCTAGATTTTCTTCAGAATTTTTTGACCATTTAAAAAAATATGCTACTGAGTTTGGAGCACGGGAAGCATGCTAGGGGCGGGAGTACCAGGTATTCTCCCGGGGTGTCCCAGGTGATTGTCGAAATTGCGCACGTACAACCGTGATGGCGTTTGATTCAGAGATGGATCTCTTCGAGGCGGATGGTTCTGTACATATTTATTGCACGGTTAAGTAGGTAGCACTAGCAGTGTAGTGGAGTGTGTGTTACATTCGTCGGGAGGGCTCTCGTGATCGAGCCCACACTGCACACTGATGTCCACAACACTGCTACAAGACGGGGAGAGAAGAAAAGGTCGAGCTATATGGATAGATCGATCCCAAAAAAAGCCCCACGCCTCGAGAAACCGAACCTGATGATCCACTAGTCTAGCTACGAACTAGTGGCTGCACCTGCACCTAGCTGGCTAGCTTGGCCAAGATAGAAGCACTGCCCGTGCTGATCTCGACGTGCCCCGTGGTTGGCGGCGGGTGCTACTCAGTTGAGTGAGCCTGGCGGCGGGTGCGTGCCGGCGACGAAGAAGCGGCCGGAGGCGGCGTCCTGGCTGGCGTAGTAGACGGTGCTGGGGCTGACGTGGCTGTGCGTGCCCTCGTACGTGGTCACCACGTACGCCGGGTCGTCCCGGTCCCGCTCCACCCGCTTCTTCACGCTGCACCCTTCCGTCGAGCACCGGTAGTAGTTCCTTGGGTTGGGGCTGTTCTTGACGGCCTTCTTGCCGTACTTGCGCCACTTGTAGCCGTCGTCCAGGATCTCGATCTCCGACCGAGTCCGGAACGCGATGCGCTCCGTCCGCGGCCGCTCCGCCGACTCGGCGCCCCTCGCAGTCACCGCGGACGCCGAACTTGCACCAGCAGCGCCAACGGCCGGCACGGCGACGACGGGCGGGAGCGGCGCGGCGAAGGCGCCCTCGTCGAAGAGGTATTCGGAGATGTCGAACTGCGCCGCGGGGTCCGCCGCGATCGCCGGTGCAGCGGGCGGCGTGGCGCCGAGCGCGGCGGAGAAGCTGGACGCCGGGCTGGAGGCGTTCGAGCTGACTCCCTCGTTAGAGAAGTAGGAGGACATGGAAGAGAAGTAGCAGCCGTCGCCCACCGTCTGCGCCTGCTGTTGGTAGAGCAGTGGTGCCGCTCCGACTGCCGCCATGACCGAGTTTGACACCGGCGAGAGCGCTTCGTATTTATAAGACCCCCTAAACCGCCGGTGCGCTGCTGCTGCTGCTGCTGCATGGATTGGGTTGGGGGGTGGATTTGGCGGGTGGATTTGTACTGGAGGAGAGGCGCTGGCCGTGAGCTCTTGGGGATTTTGGGCGGCTTCCCGGTGAGCTTCGTGCTGAGAAGGTTCGGCGATGGTGAGTGGGTTGCCCGCCCGCCGCCGCAGACAGGCTCCTCGTGCCACTTATCACTTATGGCAGGGTGGGGTGGGAGAATTGTCTCCGGAACAAAGACTTGAAGAAAGGTCTTCCTCGGCCACGTAGGAGTGTGTCTGGCCCATCAATTCAAGCAATCAAGCCGCATTCTTCCTTTGCGTTGTGCTCAAAATCTCTTTTCTGGACCAGCTTTACTTGATGTGGAAAGCCCACATATTCTAAATCGGTCCACAGCAACCAATATCTACATGCTTATACAAAGTTTATGTTTTCATATTTTATAAACTTTGGTCAAGTTTATAGAAAAATATATTAATAATTAACATATACAACACCAAATTAGTTTCATTAGATTCTTCGTACATATATAATCTCGTATTGTGTACTCACTCCAACCCAGAATAAGTGTCCAAGTTTTGAACCAAGTCTAGTACTTATATGATGTTGCAAAATATTGAGTACTTGTTATGGATCGGCGGTAGTATATATGATGTTGCAAATTTTATCATGTTTTTCTATAAGTTTTGTCAAACTCAAGTTTAAGGCAAGATAACATAGAACTTCAATTAATTTGGAATAAGAGAGTATTTGCTATCATGAGTTATATTCACTGGATTTCTGTATTTGATCAAACAACTTCTAATCTCTGCTATATTGTGGCTAACTGAAATTTTGCAAAACCACAATATTTCTTAGTTGTTTGATTCTTCGCGACAACATAGGCGAGCATGGACTGAGTCGGAGGTGGCAATTACACTGAGCTTGTAAGGTGTGTGGGGGTGAGCTGGGACCAAGCTAGATGTGGCATCGACGTGGAACAGAGGTGAGGAGGGGTTTGAGGTAGAAGGATCGACGGTCACGTTACCAGACTAAGGGATAGGGCAGCCATCGGAATTAAAGAAGAAGGGTCACCACAACCAACGGTTTCAAATATCTAATCCCTTTATCGGAAATCTCAAATGTTTTAATCATCTGTCAAATGTTTTTTCTTTTTTTTTCTCCCTCTCGAAGACCATAAGCCATCGTTAACCAAAACCAAGCCTTGCAAGAACACTCCTAATAAAAAAATTGTGAAAAGACCCAGTGAAAATTCGTCATCATATTCAACGTGCATAAGCCGATGACGCGCGGTGAGGCTAGTTGCTTGCCCCATGTGATTCACATCACCAGAGTCATGGAACCATTGTAACTACGAGCAACAAGTAACATGATGTTTGCAGGAGGCAGCATCTACGATGATTTGAAACACGAATCCTTAGAAAAGAAGGTGAATGTGAGATGAGAAGACCCAACCCCATGCCAAAAGCACCTCCACAAGATCTTATTCACGAGACCGCTGGCACCATCGCTGAGGCAGAAGCATAGTGGTTGGCAATTCTCCCCCATGATCTAATGCATCCGATTTGGGGAAACCAACACCCAGTCCCATGGCAGTGCTGACACCAGGGCCACCTCGACGGACGAGGATCACCTGTCGTACGGCACCCAGCCGTTCGCTCACTGACATGTGGGCCCGCCGGGAACCTGGCCCCCATGTCAGTGGGCCAACGACAGCGGACGTACGTCAGAGGAGCTGGTTCCCACCTCGACGTGATGAAGCTAGAGGTACTTGTTCCACTTTGTCATTCTCTCTGCTACCCGGACGAACAACACAGTGACACCAAAACCTAATAAGCTAAAGCAAGACTTCCGACGAGCACAAAAGTACATGGTCTCCCCGCCTCCCAATGCTAAAATCGGCCAATGAAGATGAGGGAGATCCGACGAAACCCGGATGGGATTCTACTACAGACGAAACCAATTAAAAACGATGAAACCCGGATGGGATTCTGCGCGAGATGAAACCAATTTATAAGGGAAAGCAAGAGGTCTTCTCGCGGCTAGAGTCGAGACATTCTTAAATTTGACCATTACTATAGAAAAACTACCAAACATTCATAAGACCAAATATACTTTTGTAATTAGGGATGTAAATGGCAAATAAGCAGCGTCTGCAAGTCCCGTTTAGTTAGTTTTAGCTAGCTCCGTAATTCATTTTCCTAAAAAAACAATTTTTAAACTGTCAAATTATTAGTGGGTTTAAACGGGACCCGATTGACATCCCTACTAGTAATGTATGCATTTTAAAGGAAATACTTCTATGGGAGCTGATGACCAAAACATCATCACAAAGAGTGTGTCGTTGCCCAAACTGACATACATTTGTGTTATCACGTTGTATGACATGTGTGACATGTCTACAGGACAACAGAAAAGACTTTTGTTAAGGCATTTTCAATGTGGCTCACCATTTCTCTCCTATATATCTAGATCGGATGGTCCAGATGCTTTTACGCCTTCAAAGCTATCGTCCGTAACCAAATCTGAGGGAGGCCAAGGAGAGTTCAGACGGTACGCCTGGCTCAACATACAGTCATCCACGTCTCACTCGTCTATAATCCACGTCTCGTCCTTTTCTCTCTCAGTCCGCCTAACATACAGTAACTCATAGTCCACGGCCTAGAATTGCAGGATAACGTTGGAGGGCCTCCACTCAACCGGCTGTCCGCTGAATATGTTCAGACGGGTAAACCGATATTTTTTTTTTAACATCAGTACAGACACAAGTGCTCATATACACGCGGATACACTCATCCTTATGAATGCACACACGCACACCCTATCTCTATAAGCATCTTCGAAAGACTGAGCCAGCATGTCATCTTGAAATTTACGAAGTCACCATAGGCACCTCGTCGTCGATGGGAACGTTTCCCCCCACTGAATGCGCATCGCCGAAAATCCTGAAATAATTTCAGAAATAAATGCGAGGACCAGAATTTGAACCCTGGTGGGCTAGGGATATCACAGTCACTCTAACCATCCAACCACAGGTTGGTTCGCCGGGTAAACCGATATCTGACCCGTCGCCTTCACATGAAGAGGCGCAAACCAATCAAAACTGCGCCTCAATCCGTCTCAGACGTCCGGGCGGGTCGCTCGGTCACTCATATTTTTTCGATACAGACGGACCCCTCAAACGGGTTTCAAATGTCCGGGCTGATCGGCACCCCTCGTATCCAGTTCAAATATGGGGCGGATATGAACGTGTTCGGGCTCGCCCGCCACGTCGGTCTGACAACGGGGTCCCACGCGAAAACGCTCGAAAACCCGATGATCCAACGGACACAGCGTCCGTCGTCACGGTGTGAACGCCACGTGGCGCCGCTCCGGCTCACTGCCCAAGATGGCTATTTAAGCCGGCAGGCGTCCCGCAACCCTAACCCATCCACCTCGCCCCTCTCCGCGCCGCCCATCCGAGCCCATCCATCTACTCCCTCTCTCGCTCCGGCGCTTTGCCCACGGTCCGATGCTCCGCCCACGCTCCGGCACTCCGTCATGGTCAAGAGCAAGATTACCTACTACGCCACACTCACGCTGGAGCACCGCTACGAGATCCAGCGGGAGATCCGGGCGAGGCAAGTTGCGCGTGCCGCCCGCATCGCTGTCGTGCTACCTCCAGACTCGCCGGAGCTGGAGGAGGAGCAGCCAGGGGAAGAGAAGGAGGAGGAGATGGCTCCAATGGAGGTGGAGGGGGTGGAGTAGCAGGAGGCAGAGCTGCCGGGTTTCAACATGAAGCAGGCAGAGGCAGAGTTCGCCGTCGCCCAGTCCGACGAGATGGCAGAGCAGCAGGCCATTCTGGAGTTCATCCAGGATGAGGCCTATGTGGAGGCCAACCAGCGTTCCTCCGGCGGGAGCAGGTGAAATCCGACGCGCTCTTCGCCAAACTCGAGGCGGAGATAAAGGCGGAGGAGGCCGGGGTGGAGCAGCCGGAGGCATAGGAGAAGCCGGAGCTGCAGTTGCCGCCCATGCTGCCGGAACCAGGCACGGAGATTGTCAACATGTCTGACAACAAATAGCTTGGTGATTGACAGTAATCAGGTTTATTTTAGTTTGCATGTCATTGTATGAATTTGGAAATTTAATATGGAATGTCTGGATGTGAAATTTGAGGCATGTCCGGTCACTCTGTTCAAGTTCTGCTGTAGATGCTCTAAGTTATCTAGCTAGCTACCATGCTGAACATCCAAAACGACGTCTATTCCCGTAGCCATGTCAGGCGTACTAAAGAAACAGGTGTCCCGGTCGGTGCTCAGGTGCACCGTATACTGGACGTCGCTTTCATTTCGAATCCAATAATACAACTGAATGAATGGAATTACCGCACAAGGCCACGCAACGGTGGCAATCAGAAGATTGAGTGATGTCGAAACCGTCGGATTCCCCGCAGTTTCCTCGGCGATATTTTTTCTACAGTCCTAGTAGTATTTGCATGCTCGCTATCGATGCCCGTCGCCATTGTCAGTTTGTCACGGCAATTCCGGAGTCCCTGTCATCCCCGAATCTTTCTATGTTTGGCGACCGATGGCACGCAGCTAGATAAGGGCATCTTCAGCCGCGTCTTAGGAAGGCCTCCTTAGACATTTTTTTTGCGTCGGCGCCGAAAAATCGATCCAGTCATGTTCCCAAGAGCTTGATTTTCGTCGACCTGGGCCGAAAACAGCGCCGGCGGACCCAGGCCGAACCCGGCGCGCTGGGGGGCGCTGGGCGAACTTTTTTGGCGCGAAAAAGCCGCGGGCCCGCCGCGTCAGCGACACGGCTCTCTTCTCGCCTCTTCGTCGTCCTCATCGCCTCATTTCCCGCGGAGAATCAATGCCAAAGCTGCCGCGCTGCCACGCCGGTCAGCCTGCGCCATTGATGCCTCACGGGCGGCGCAGTGAAGGCCGGATGACGCGCGTCCCTCGCCCTCCCTCGCCCGCCATGCGTAACACGGCGGCCACGCGTACGAGCGGCGTCTCGGCCTATATAAGACGCGCACTAGCGTGCTCGGCGACCACACTCTCTCGCCGTCGTCGTTCCTCCCTCTCTTCTCTTTCGCCGTCGTTTCTCCCTCTCCTCTCTCTCGCCGTCTCCACCCATGGCCGAGCGCTTCCCTGGTGACGGCGCGGCGGTGAACGGCTTCGGCCGCCGCCATCTTCACGAAGACGAGGCTCGCCTCCTTTACGAGGCCGGGTACCCGGTCCCGCCGGACATGCGGGTGCCCGGCGCGTGGATGATCAGCGCCGGCGGCGTGCCGGTGCCACCACCACCCACCGAGGCGGCGCGGCGTGCGGAGATTGCACGCATCCGCGCGTCCCTACCGCAGCCGGCGAGGGAGGGGCCACGGTACGTCCCCGACAGCCCGCTCTGGGAGTCCTACTTCCGCCGCCGTCACGCCGAGCAGCTCGAGGCCACCAACGGCGTCGAGCCCTCCGGCAGGCTCAACTCCAACGGCCGGCGCCGGTGGTGGGGCGTTCTCGGGCGCACGTTGGAGGCCGTCCTCGAGTACATCGAGGGCGGCAACACGCCGCCCCTCGAGTACCCCGATCCCCCGTCCTTCTCACGCCGCCGGGGAAGTTCCTGGACCCCGAGGCGCATGGAGACCGGGGGGTCCTCCTCGTCATCCGGCGGCTCGCCCTGCCTCCGCCCCGTCAAGCCGGAGCCCCAGGACACGCCGGTCAGTGCCCGCAGGCGCAGCTCCGGCGTCCGCATCGGCGGCGCCAACGCGTCCCCACCCACCGGCCGCTTCGTCCTCGTCAAGCCCAAGCCGGAGCGCGGCCTCCCCGCGGAGTACGAGGAGATAGCCCGGCGCGGCATCTCTGACGAGGACGCCCTGCGCTGGGCGCAGGACGACTACCTCCGCGACGAGATGGTCCGGCAGCGCCGGGCCCTGGAGGAGATCGCGGCCCGCAAGCGTGGGCGCGAGGACGAGCACGACGTCGTGGTCCTCGACAACGACGACGACGACGACGCCCCCGGACCGTCCAACCCGCCGCGCCAACCGGGGGAGGGATGCAGCAGGGGCAACGGAGGCGCAGGCGGGGGCGGCGACGACGACGACGACGATGACGACGACGGCGACTACACGCGGTTCTACCGCCTCCTCGACATGTAAACCGCGTGGGCGGGCGGCGAGGCGGGCGGCGAGGGGAACGGCGGGGGTAGCTCGCCGAAGTTTTTTTTCTTTTTTATAAAATATGCTTAAGTTTGAACGAACTCGCCGATGTTTGCTTAAATTTCAGTCGTGTTTGCGCCGTATTTAAATTTTTTTAAAAAAAACGTAGGGCGCCGCGACTGGGGGGCATCACGTCCCCAATGCGCGGTTTAGCGCCGGCACGTTCCCAAAGAACAATTTTTAGACGTCCTAAGGGGCCGAACGGCTGGAAATGCCCTAACCTCTCGCCTGATTGGCGGTTCGTTCCTTTTTCTGTTTGTGTGTGGGCTACGCCCTCCTCACTTGCTTCCCGACTCGGCGAGAGCTTGTCTGTTTTTTTGTTTTGCTTTTTTGTTTTTACCCTAGAGAGAGCTTGTCACTCGGGCGCGGCTTGATAGCAACAGAAGTGGCGCGCCAGCAGAGGCGGCTTGATAGCAACAGAAGTGGTACGCCAGCAAAGGTACCGACTCTTAAAATTTCCTGATCTCAGAAGCCTCCACGTACCGAGCCCATGAAACTGGGGCGGGCACGTGCGACGACGCTGGCCGCCACCACGTCCGTAGCTCTCTTCTGGGAAGCCTCCGGCCAGCAACGGCACCTAACGCAGCACACGCGCACCAGCAACGGCCGGTACGCCCTGTCGCCGTCTCCGGTACGTCGGAAAGCGGCGGTGGCGCTGCTGGCTGGATCGGGTTCATTTATCGGCGCCGCTCTCGATCAGTTCCGGCGGGCGTCCCTGTCGCCGTATAGGTTTCTGCCTATCCGCACAGCACAGATTAATGGCTCCAGGGCAGCGACGCAGGGGCGTCGCGCTCGCCCGCCCGGTGGATTGATCGGCCGGAACCTGCCACGAACGCCGGCTGCGGCTGGGGTCGAGCTGGGTGGCCTGGCGCGCTCGTGCTAGACCCATCGATCAGCCTGCGCCATCTCTACAGGTCACCTTGTCTACGTATGCTCTCCCCACGCTGGAGCCTTTGGGTCTGTGGTGTTGGATCGACCTCGTCTGCACTCTGCACGTCCACACGACAGGAGACGCCCATAGCGACTTCTTACCGCACCCAACGAAATTACTCCACCTACCTGGTTGATGGTGACGGGATAATTAACAGAGAAATTACCGTCGGTCGCCAACTACCGTCACTTTGATCACCTTTTTGTAACCTTTGCTTTGACCGTGGATATGTCGCTACCACTGTCACAAGTAAGCCCGCAAAAAAAGAAAAACTCTCACAAGTAAGAGCATCTAGCCGATCTCTTATAATTTAGTGAAGCAAACGGCCTTCTGTCCTTCAAATTTTTGCATATTTGCTCCTATAAAAGATGTGGTTTCTAATCGTATCTCTAAACTTAGCTCCAAATTTTTCTTTTAAGACAGATTCATTCATTTTTTCGCCATCGAGTTAAACTTCACTACTCAATTTTTCATTAAACGACATCTTGGTCATATACTTCATCAATTCTTCACTAAGAGACTGGTCCAACGAAAACAAATTACACACTTCAATAGAAACACCACTTCCTTAATTGCTCCTACTAGTCCGATCAGTACTTTCTCCATCTTTCAATTGCCTGCATTGTCACTTTTCTCTGTTGATACGACGCACTTGCGCCACTAGCTTAGCCTCTCGCTCAGGCTACCCAATAAGAGATCAAAGCTTGTAAAAATATTATACAAGTAGCATATACTCAATCAAATCAACTTGCTATTATCCACGCCGAACGTTGTTTATAAAAAGCTCACCTGCAACGTAAAATAAGATAACAGGATCTATTAAAGAAATACAATTTGGCTGTTATTTTCGTCTCCATCACCATGAGGTGGAGTGTATTGGCCGGCGCACAACCGATCGATCGAGCACGTGAGTATTCAGAAGGGGCCGGGAAGCTCGATCACGTAGTTGCAATAACACCCTGTAGTTAGTGGCAACTTTGTTTTGTAACATCGCCATCCTGCAGTGTTCCTGATAATGAAGGCAACACGATCCATACAAGCAATTTGCTTTAGGGCCAGTTCTTTTTATGTTTTTTAGAGCTTACTTTAGAAGTCCAACAAAAAATATATTTTAGAAGCCTGCTAGTCCCATCTTAGGTTTAAAATAATAATTTTGATTGGGCTTCTAGAATAAGCTGAATAAAGAATATTTTATTCTAGCTCAATCTAGAAGCCAGCAAAAGAACTGATCCACGTACTATACAACATGGTCGCATGTGCACATGCATGGCCGCAAATGTACACTAGCTTGGAGCATCTACAGTCAGACTTTGCAAATCCAATCCCTCAAACGTCCGTGAACGCGACCGATCACGCCTCAAATTTGCTCCTCCGCATCTTGTTAAGCTTCATGCACTAGGCAACGCAACCAAAAGTCCAAACTGGCAGAAAAGCCTAGTGCAACCCACATATACTGTAACACCCCTTTTCACATGTGACGAAGAAGACAAGTCAACACATGCAACCGGAAGAAAGCGACGGCGCACGAAACTCACGTATGACTAAGAGGCCTATACGTGAACACAAAGGGGAGCTACCAGCAATTTTTGGATAAATTGTGAAAACCAGGACGTGAACTCAAGACCTTGGACCCTGATACCATGTTAAGATTCGTGCACTAGCCAACGCAAACAAAAGTCCGAATTGATGGAAAGAACCAGTGCAATTCACATATACTGTAACAGAGTCTCTCATATTTCATCCCCTAGATCTGTACAAACCATGCAAAATAAAGCTCCGTGCTATGATACCCTAGCTACGATTCGTCGTTGGAGATGTCCACGACGTCGGTGCCGGGAACCGGGTGGACGGGCGCATAGGAGGGCTCCGTCTTCTCCTCCTCTACCTCATCCATGTACGCGAGCATCTCCTCCTCCTCCACGGCATGCTCCGCCTTCATCTCCTGCCGACGATGGTGTCTGGCCTCAGTATCCGACTCGAAGCGGAGGGAATCGAGGATGGCCTGCTGCTCCGCCTACAGATGCGCCGCTAGCATCCCCACATCCTCCTCTGTCTCCTCCTCAACCTCCTCCTCCTCCAAGTCCTCCTTCGGATCTATTGCATCCGGAGGTAGCTCCGCGGCGATCCAGGCTTCTCGCTTTGCTCGGATCTGCTTAAGGAGCTGCAGCCGACGCTCCAGCGTTAGATATGAGTAGCTCCTTACCCGGCGGCGTGGGGGCATGACTACTAGTGGCGGCGGATGGGAAGTGAAAAGTGACGGCGGCGGTGGACGGGAGGGGAAAAATGTGGACGGGTAGAATTTCGGTGCCAGCGGTCGGTTTAAATAGCCGGGTTAGGCACTACGCGGCGCCATCAGTCTAGCGGACCGTCGGGTTTCAAACTGTTATAGTATGAAACCTCATCGTCAATCCGGCGTGACAAACACGCCCGGACGTACCGGACGGATCCGGCTTGCCTGCTCCCTTCCCGTACTCCCATCCGTGCTCCCACCTCATCCAACGGCTGTCTTTTTTTCTTTTTTCTTTCTAATCTAATCATCTCCCCCCTGATTTTAAGGGGATGGGGTCGGGCCTTATTTTGTTCCAATCAAATCAAGCCACGTATGCGGGAGCACGGATGGGCACACGGGAGGGGAGCAGGCAAGTCTCGTCCGTACCGGACACCCTACATTCACCTCATATTTAAGCTGAATATGAAGGGTGCCGGTCCACCCGGACATGCAAGTCCCGTTTAAAAAGCCCGGCTGTAGATGCTCTTAGACTAGCCACAGTGGGAGTAACTTCAGCAGTAACATAGAGTCCCACTCAGCAAATTTGCTTATGTGGCAATGAGTTAATGAGGAGAGAGGTAGTAGTAGTAACTTAGCTAGTTACTGTAACATCACATGTCCCAATGCAATATGAGTCTATAACCTAATAAATGAAGCTATGCATGTTACCACACTCAGTGGCGGAGCTTGGGCCAAAATTCTGGAGGGACAATGGGCTGAGGGGGGGCTAAATTATGAGGTCTGGGCTTATTTTCCTGTTCTTATGGCCCAAATACCTAGAGGTAGTGAGGGATTTCTTCATGGGCTGGAGGGGCGATGGCCCAGGTTGCACTTCAAGAAGCTCCGCCACTGACCACATTTATGTTACTACCCACTATAAAGATAATAACATGGTCTAGGAATACGTGTATGTTACTAGTGTATGTTACTCTTCATTGTGGCTCGTTTTAGCCTCCCACTCATGCTACCGAATCACTCCGGGAAAGCGTCAAGGCTCGCTGACTCCGGTGGCCCTTGACATGCCGCGACGAGAAGAGTCACGGTCCCAACGTTTGACCTCCCGCCGTCCCTCGCCCCTGCCTCTTTTTTCTTCCGAAGCTTCTGGCGGGCGACACGGCAGGGTCCGGGAAGCAGGTCAGCACGCTCCAGGAAGCCAACGCACGCATAGATCCATCTTTTCAGTTCAGATGAACGACAACGGCGACCGACCGGTGCAATGGCAACGGCAGCGCATGCAGACGGATATTAATCAGTACTGCTGTATGTGTGCTGGGTGCTGACAGCAACGTCTCACCAGCTCAGTACTACTAGGATTGTCGCTGCATGCGTCGTGGGCAAACTCCTGCCTGGTGGACCTGGTGGTTTCCCACTTCCCAGCAGTCTAAGCAGTCCCCGAGCTTGGAATTCAGGAGGTGTTTGTTTCAAAAGTCTTAGAACTTTTTCTAGTCTCAGGGATTAATTAAAAAAGACTTTTCAATAGTCTTTTTCTAGTCCGTGTAGAAAAAGTTCCTCCTATTTGATTTTAAGGGACTTTTTCTAGTCTCTGAGACTAAAAAATTCCTGAACCAAACACCCCTTTAGGCCAGCGACGGTGCACGCTGCGGCAGACGTACGGCAGGGGCGGTTGCACCATTGACGACGGCGATTGGCTGATCAAGAAGCACGAGCTGGCTGCACTTGCATGGTTGGACGGCTGATTTTTAACTCGAACTGTGCAGAACCTGGAGTCTAGCTAGTCGGTGGACTTTTTTTTTGGTAGCTAGTCCGTTGTTTGGTTCTTCAACTTCCTGTATGTGAGTATCTATGACCGGACTTTGCAAATCTGGTCCTCAAACGCCTCGGACGTGACCGGGCGCGTTCACGGACAATGACCGGTCACGTCTCAAATTAGCCATTCTGCATCCACCTTTTATATTTCATCCCTTAAATCCATACAAAGCATGCAAAAAAAAATCAAACGTACTATCCTAACTACTTTTCGTCGTCGAAGATGTCCACAACGACGGTGTCGGGCGCCAGCTGGACGGGCGGGTAGGAAGGCTCCGGCTCATCTTCCTCCTGCTCGACCTCATCCATGTAGGCGAGCATCTCCGCCTCCTCCGCGGTCTGCTGCGCTCCATCTCCTGTCAATGACGGCGTCTGGCCTCCGCAGCCGACTCTGACCGGAGGGAATCGAGGATGGCATGCTGCTCCGCCTACAGATCCGCGTCGCCAGTGTCCCCCACATCCTCCTCCTTCGGCTCATCCTCCTCCTCCCCATCCTCCTCAACCTCCTCCTCCTCCTCCGGATCCACTGCATCCGGAGGGAGCCCCTCGGCGATCCGGGTTTCGCGCCTAGCCCGGATCTACTCAAGGAGCTCGAGCCAACGCTCCGCCGTCAGAAATGGCCCGCGCATCACCCGTCGGCGTGGGGACATTGGCTATTAGGCGGACAGATGGAGTGAAAAGTGGCGGCGACGGCAGACAGGAGGAGGAAAATGTGGATGGATGGTGGGGTATCGGTGCCGCCGGTCGACCTAAATAGCCGGGCTAGGCACTACGCGGCCCGCCGGAGCTGCGCAATGCGACGCCACCAGTCTGACGGAGGAGACGAGCTTCGGACCACCAGGTTTCAGGGTGTTTCCGGTTGGGGACCCTTCGTCAGTCTGACATGGCGGGCATGCCCGGGCGCCCCCATATCCGCCCCATATTTGGGCTGGATATGAGGGGTGCCGGTCAGCCCAGGCGTTTGAGGCCCAGTTGAGACATTCGTCTGGGTTGAAAAATCATGACTGGGCGACCCGCCCGGGCGTTTGAGGAGGATTTGGGGCGCCTGGCTGTAGATGCTCTAAATTTTCATAACTATGTAACTACGTCTCTCTCTAGGAATTCAAAACCACATCTCAGATTCACGTACAAAAATTTATCTCGGAATATCATTGCTTTTTTGTATGTAGGACTTTTGAAATAGTTTGGATTGCTTACCACATGTGTCACATGGTTTGTATGTAGGACTCAGATGGTCTTGTTTTAGAAGAGATTTTTGCAAAAAAAATCCTTACATATGTACCAATACGATGAATTCATTCTACCAACACTAGCCCCCTCGTTGTCCCCCTGGGGGACTAGGGTGGCGGCACCACCTTCCTCTTCCCTCGCCTCTGCGCCCTCTCTTCCCCGCCACCATGTCGGCCGGAGCCGCCAGGGCAAAGCCCCTTACGGTGGTCGGTGGCGGGGCCCTTCTCCCCTTGGCTCGTGGGTGGCCGGCAGGGGGCGACCGGACTAGGCGGAGGCGCTCAGCTCGCACGGGACTTGGAGGAGCGACGATGAGCATCTGTGGTGGTGGCATGCACATGTGGCGGTGGCACAACAACGTTGTGGGTGGTTGGTGGTACCGCGGCGGGTGTGCATGAATCTGGCGTAGGGCCATGCTCGGTGGTGGACGGCTGTGCCCCGGCATGTGCGGACTGTCGTGCGATAGTGGGGATGGGGTTCGATGAGCAGCAACGAGTTGCGGGTAGTTCTTGTGGTGGTGACGCGGAATCGGGCCCCGGCATGCTCGGGAGCGGTGCTTCGGTGTTCCAGCGTGTCGGGTCCTTCAGACGGCGCGAGGCAACCCCCTCGTCGGTGCGGGGCAGGGGTGTACGAAGGCCAGGCCATGAGCGACAGTATACGATGGTTTTGTGCGGTTCTTCGGCGGCCCGGTGGGCGGTGGGGTTAGATGTAGGGTTAGGTTGTGGAAGGTTTTGAGGGCTAGACCAAACCTGGCCCATTGAGTCCCGCTAATCCGACGACCTGTCTTCCAGGGTTGGCCTCAATGACGATGCTGGTGGGGCCCAATGATCCGCGCCCCAGGCTTTGGCGGGGGTTGGACCCGAATCGGATTTGGCTCCCATGTCTTGGTTCCTTTGCACGTGGATTGGCTTCGTTGTTGGCCGGTCCGACATGGCTACAACATTCCCACCCATTTTGTTGTCCATGTCTATGTGTGTGCTTCGGCGCCCTAGAGGCCTGGCGGCGGTGGAGTATTTGTCTTGCAAGCCGGTGCAAATGGCCATGTATGGTGAGGCTACTTGGTTTGGCTCTCCGACGAGTGGCGTGGCACTGAGTATGAGTGTAATGTGGCGGTCATGTGTGTGGTAAGGCGTGTTGTGGTGGGTGATCCCGGCGAGGCTACCGCCGACGGTGGTGGTCAAGCCCTGGTCCGGATCTAGAGTCCCCGGTACACTGGTGTGGGATCCCCGTCAGGGTGGGTCTGCGACCTGTTCCCATGATGTGGCAGGTAGAAAAGGTCGAGCAAAAGCTCTGTGCTTTGATGACGATGGAGGCAATGCATGTGGGTGTCCTTATCCTCTTGGGGTGCCGCCTTGGCCCTCTCCTTACCCTTCGGCACTCCGGGTTAAAACCTCTTCTGCCCGCTTCGGTTGACGCGGCGGAGGCGGCGCTTCGGTGCTCCAGCGTGTCGGATCCTTGGGACGACGCGAGGCAACCCCCTCGTCGGTGCGGGGCAGGTGCATACTGAAAGTGCGTTATATCGACTAGAGGGGGGGTGAATAGGCGATTTTTATGAAAGTCTTCAAAACGTGAAGGTTATGAAGACGAACAGTAGAGATATGCCTATCACTATGCAGCGGAAGTTACATTACACTAGGCAAGCCATGGTCAATTATTCAATAGAGTGAAAGCACAATGACAAGTAGCTGCAGTGTAATAAGGATCAGGTAGAAAGAAGTTATGAAGCCAGTCAAATCATACAGTTACGTTGTGAAGACAAAAGATAAAGCAAGCATGCAATGGCTTCACAAAGAGTAACAGTAAGTAAGGGAAGTGATGATGAAACCAGTGACTCATTGAAGACAATGATTTTTTGGACCAGTTCCAGTTGCTGTGACAACTGTACGTCTGGTTAGGGCGGCTAGGTATTTAAACCAAAGGACACACAGTCCCGGACACCCAGTCGTGAACACGCAGCTCAGGACACCCAGTCCTCACCGTATTCCCCTTGAGCTAAGGTCACACGGACCTCGCCCAATCACTCTGGTAAGTCCGGCTAGGTATTTAAACCAAAGGACACACAGTCCCGGACACCCAGTCCTGAACACGCAGCTCAGGACACCCAGTCCTCACCGTATTCCCCTTGAGCTAAGGTCACACGGACCTCGCCCAATCACTCTGGTAAGTCTTCAAGGTAGACTCCCAAACCTTCACAGACTTCGTTCACTGGCAATCCATAATGTCTCTTGGATGCTCAGAACGCGACGCCTAACCGTTTGGAGGATGCACAGTCCTCAAGTGTAATAAGTCTTCAGATCACTCAGACAAGAAGACTTAAGTGATGCCCAATTCTCTCTGGCTCTGGGTGGTTAGGGCTTTTCTCCTCGCTAGGAAATTTTCTCTCAAAGGCTTCAAGGTGGGTTGCTCTCAAACGACAAAAGCCGTGCACTAAAATCTAAGCAGCCAACCGTTTATGGTTGTAGGGGGTGGACTATTTATAGCCACTGGGCAACCCGACCTGATTTGTCCGAAATGACCCTGGGTCACTAAGGAACTGACGCGTGTTCCAACGGTCAGATTTCGAACTCACACGGCGACTTTACTTGGGCTACAAGTAAAGCTGACTTGTCCGACTCTGGACAAGATTTGCTCTCATAGTCTTCGCTCGAAGACATAGGATTTGAATTAGGCATCACTTCAGTCATTCTGACTGGTTCTCTTGGACCCCACTTAACAGTACGGTGGTTCCTATGACTCAACACAAATGAAAAAGAACTACGAAACATCTAAGTCTTCGAGTTCCATAGGCTTCACGTGGTGTCTTCTCTTGTCATAGTCTTCAATGTGAATATCTTCATATACCACCATTGTCTTCAATGTCTTCGTACATTTTTAGGGGTCATCTCTGGTAGTAAAACCGAATCAATGAGGGACCTCTACCTGTGTTATCCTGCAATTCTCACAAACACATTAGTCCCTCAACTAGGTTTGTCGTCAATACTCCAAAACCAATTAGGGGTGGCACTAGATGCACTTGCAATCTCCCCCTTTTTGGTGATTGATGACAGACTAGTTGAAGTTTTCAACAGGGAATATAATTTGTGAAATTGTAAAGGGATTGTCTTCATAAGCTGCAAGGGCTCCCCCTGAAGATGTGCATATAAGTAATTTACTTCTGGAATGCAAATGCACATGGCAGGTTGTACTTGTGGAAATTCACTTCAACTTATGATGACAATCCACTATGCATGTAAAAGTATATGAAGAGAATGACATGCATAATGAAAAATGGACGTCTGCAGAATGATCTAAGTGCGGAATTTATCGTCGCACATGCGGAATTTATCTTCGCAAAACATAGTGGCAAACAAGTAGCAGACGACCATCAAGTTTAAGTGTTACAACTCAAGGAAGCAAATGTAGCAGAACGGGAGTTGTAAGCACGAAGCAAAATATAGCAAAATATTGACCCGCCCATATTGACCCGCTTGAAGACTAATAACATCATATGCTTCTCCCCCTTTTGTCAGTGATGACCAAAAAGGTTCGAAGACATAGAGTGTTCTACGCGTTCCCATGCGCAGCAGGGTCGTTGGAGTTGTTTGGCGGTGCTGAAGAGCTTGGTTCAGGGTCGACGCGCGCTGAAGGAGGTGGTGGTGATGTAGCGTCGTCTTCTTCCTCGATGATTCTTGCAGTCACCATGGCAGCAGATGAAGAGAACTCAGAATCTTCAAGTGATGGAGTTCCGCACAGCATAGCTCTTCTAGGGGGTGTGGAGTCAAACTTGAATCTCTCTCTGAAGCCATCCTCATGAAGATCAGCTTCAGGGCACAGCATTGTGAGGCCTTTCCAGGTGCGGCGACAAGTTTCATGAGCAACGAATGCATTCTTGGTGGCAAGATTTCTAATGCGATTGACATCCACCAAGAGGCTTTTCATCTGTCTCTTCAACCAGTCGTGATGCCTATCTTGCTTTTGGTGAAGGGCCACAAAAAGCTCTCGGTCATTGAGAGCACGAGCGCGCTTCTTGGATCGCTGAGCAGTTGCGCTGTCAGTGGCTTCAGTGGATGCAGGTGCATGTGTAGTGCCAGCCAACGGGTACACCCTGGAGATGGCTTCAACACCTTCAACGTTCTGTGTGAAGCTCTGGTGTTTTGCATTCTGAAGACTTAAGGGTTGCTTGGCAGGCTCAGGATATACAGCTTCAGCAGAGGTGTCCACATCTGGCAAGAAGATCCGATGGTTGCGGGCTGAGGGCTGATATGAAATCGCAGAGTGAAGCTTGATCAGCCTCATTACCCAAGGAGCATAGAACTTCAAACCAAATAAGTCTGAGCCTGACGCTGCAAGTTGGCGGATGAAGAAATCCTGTGCGTTGAAGCATTTGCCATGAAGGATATAGAATATGAGAGTCTTCATTGCACCCTCAACCTTGGCATGTGGAGAGTGTCTCTTAATGGGCCAGAGAGTCCGCCGGATGATGTGATATATGGTTCTGGGCAGGTACTCTAAGTCTTCAACGAAGAACTCAGTTGGATAGGGTGCATCATGGGGCAATGGCTTCATCATTGAGAGCATCTGACTCATATTTGGTTCAGGCCTCTGGAATATGCTCTCAATAGCTTCAGCATGTAGTTGACAGCCTTCCTCGAAGAATTCACTAGGAGTGGGTAGGTCGGTAAGCTCAATGATATCAAATGCATTGGCTTCGTGATGGACATTGCTGGTCATCCACTCCAGGATCCAAATCTTCGGATCTCTCTTGTATCCTTTAATATGGAGGGTGACATAGAATTGAAGCAGAAGCTCTTCATTCCAGTGCTCTTCATCAGTTACGAACTGCAGCAGACCCACTTGCTTAAAGTAATCCAAAGCTTCCTCCAAACAGGGCAGTCCAGCAATGGCTTCAACGTCAAGGCGCTTGTGCGGGAAGATGCGACCTTGGTTGTAGAGGATGCAGGAGTAGTAGCTACGCTGAGAATAGCTCCAGAACCTATCTGATACAATCCTTTCCCTTGAATAGAGGTTCTTGGAGCTGTTGAAGAACGTGTTGTCGGCCTTGAAGCTAGTGATGTTGAAGGAGCCAGGAGCTGATGCAGGACCTGGGAACCTTGGCAGTCGAGGGATTAGCGTCTGGACCTGAGGCCTGTGCTCAACATGGTAATCAAATTGAGGACCTGCAGCAGACTCAGGAACAGACATATCTGGATCAGTAGCTTCACTGTCTTCAGAAGCTTTGGGTGGGGAGGGCGCCACATTGGCTTCGGTGTTGGTTGTGGCAGTCTCAACATTTTCAGCCTCCACTTGTGTAGTTGGAGGGACAGACTCTGGCACGTTCTCCTGGAGAACGGCTTCTTGTTGGAGCGGGGGAGTTGGAGCTTGTGGTACTTCTTCATGCTCTTCGGCTGATGCAGCCGGAGTGTCTTCAGCCGAATCTTGAGGCATTGGTCCTTTGTGAAGCCTGCGGTATGCAGACGACGCCTGTGGAGTTGGAGTGGGCTGGACCTCAGATTCTTCTTCCACTTGTGGGCGATCCGCCCATGATGCATCTTGTGCAATTGGCGTCAGAGGACGACCAATGCTGATGAGTTCGCTTGTCTCAAGCTGAGGAAGAGCTGCATCATCTTGTACATTGTCTTGGTGACCAATGTCTTCAGCAGCGATGGGGTCGGCTGCTGGAATGTCTTCAGCTTCAGGAGCCTCTGTGGGAGCAGGCTCATGAACTGTCAGCTGACGATCTATGTCAGGATAGATGACAGAGAGGGGTTCAACCATCAGGGGCTCTGTGGGAGCAGCCCGAGGTTTCTTGATCTTGCGCTTCTTCTTGGTGGGGTCAGAAGGAGAGGCTTCAGAGTGTTTCCTCTTCCTAGCTTCAGCCTCGGCTGTCCGTGTCTTCTTGAGCTCTGAAGCGGTTGACTGGCTCTTTGGCTTTGAGCCAGTCGTAGCAGTGGGGAAGACAATCGGAACAGCTTCTTGCCTTGGTGCCTCTGGTTCAGCCACAGCAGGCTTCTTCTTCTTCTTCGCGGCCATCCTGGGGTCGATGCCGGGACGCCCAAGTGCCTTGCGCTTCTCGGCCTCATTGTAGGCCTGCACACATTGATCAGCCAGAGTCTTCATTCGCTCCCGTGAACCCTGAGCTTCTGCACGCTTCTTCAGAAAGTTTTCCTTTAACTCGTGCAACATGATCTTGAAGTCCTTGACTTCTTGCACGCTGAGCTTGGCCATATGCTTCTTGAACTGAGCCTTTTCAAAATCAATTTTCTGCTTCAGTTCAACAATGCGCTGGGCAATTGCAAGTTCTGAAGCAATAGCGCCTTGGAAAGCGACGCTGAGGCCAATGGGCAGCTGCAGATCATCGAAGCTGATATTTGGTGTAGCAAACCACTCGTCGATGAAGTTGTGGATGATGGTGACATCAAAGAGAGGCAGATTGTTGAAGATTTCAGCTTCTTCCTTGCTCTTGATGAGCTGCTCAAGAGCGTCATCTCCAAGATCTTCATCACTTGACAGATCAATGGTTTCACTGCGCAGAATGGTAGCAGCTGTGAGCTTTTTGCCGGTGTGTGGCTGAGGCATCTTGGCCTTCTGGGGGTTGGAGACTCGTGATAAATCTTCAGACTGCACACTGGCTTCAGGAGGTGCAGTTGCCATTGGCTTCGCCCTTGAGATTTTGGGTGAAGGGGCCTGGTTTGAAGCTTTTGGCTTCTTCGATTGCTTTGGCTTCGGTGCAGCAGGTGCTTCATCAGACTCAGAGTCAGCAGGAGGGTCATTGACTGCAGTCCCTTGGACTAAGATGCGGGTGATGAGGCCCTCAAGATTTGCATACGGACCGATGATATTGGGGTCTGCCTCGCGTGTGCCATCTGCCCTTGGTGCGGAGGGACCAGGGTTGAAGTCTAAGCCCAATTTCTTCTTGTTTTGCTTCGCTGAGTTCTGAGCAAACCGGAAGTTGCGCTTGAACAGATTGTCGTCACGACACCAGAGTAGTGACGACGAATGTGCTTCAGCTGGTTGTGGCCCACGAACCATGCACGGGTAGAAGCCTTGAGCAATGGCTTCATCTCTGGACCTGGGCACGAGATTTTTGTATAGTACGTCTCCCCACGGTCTCCTGATGGCATTTTTCTCAGCGTACTCCTTGGTGACGAAGCGGTATTGGAACCATTGCTCCGCCCAATAGCGTCGAATCCATTGGATTCGTGTCTTGCGCTGATTGTAATCCTCTTCAGGATCTGTCTTGTACAGTTCTGAGAGGTCATCGGGCAGATCTCTTGATGTTTCTCCTCGATGCTTTCTGCCACCCTTCCTTACTGATTTTTCTGCAGCCATGAACTTTAAACTGAAGGGCTTCAATACGTTCAAAGGCTTCAAAGGCTTTTCTCTTGCTGGTCAAACAGGAACTGGCTTCGGGAGAATTTATATGATGCTGTAAGAATTCTGCAAATGAATGCAGACTATGAGAACCAAGGGATTCTCCCACGGACATGTACCTGTGACAGCATTAAGGTGCGAGGGAAGGGAAAGAGGTCATATGCATTCTCAGAAGATTTTAAAGATAAATCAGTTTAGAAGACATTGACCTCATCGTGCGAAGACATTCACTCATAGCTAAGAAGTTGGTTCCAGATTTGTACGAACCCACAGATCAGTACAAGTGAGGAATCTAACTACTTTATGAAGCATAAGTGAATATTCTAGGCATGTTATGAGATGCAGATTGAGAGAGATCTAACTTGTGTGGATAGAAACTTCATATGGCAGAAAGTGACAGAACCATAGGATCAAAAGGGGCTGTAAAAAGAAGATTTATTTACCACACTTGGAACTGCTAGACGGAGTAAGAGATGAGGCCGAGCAGTTCAATTTTCCGTGCCCTAACTTGGCGATGGAAGACACCTACGGCGACGGCGGAGAGGATGATGTCCGCGGTCGGCGTGAAAATGGCGTCGGAGAGGTTGCAGCAGTGAAGCGCTTCGTCGCCGGCGTCGTCGAGAGCTAGCGGTGGCGCTAGGGTTCGTGCGAGGGAGGAAGAAGGAGATAATGACCGCGGTGAGGGTGTATTTATAGTTACAGGGGCGGCACTGTGCTATTACACAGGTGCCCCTGGCGATTCGCCTCTGAACAACACGTGGACATCATGTGGAATCTCGGGGGCAGTTCCACATCCCACGCACGCCTGGATTGTCGGGTGGTCGTTCCTACTTCTCCGGATTTCTTATGGATGAATGAGCATTAAAAACAGTTTTAAAGTTTGTCTCTGTGTCCTCTGCTGACAAGGACGCAGAGAAGACATTCGACAGTTTCAGTAGAATGCATATGACTTGGAGAGATAGAATTTGAGATAGAAAGCATAGAGAGATTAGGGTCTGATCACATTCACTTAGTTCAAAAGATTCAAACAAGAAGACATAGCTATAAGTGAATGCTGTAGAGGACTGAACACTAGTATATATATATATATATATATATATATATATATATATATATATATATATATATATATATATATAATCCACGTAGTGAGGATAATCATGAAGACATGTTGAGATGTAAGCCAAACCAAATGTGAAGACATTGCAAGGTAACGCCATGAGTGAAACACTTCAAAATAGAACGTTTGGTGGTGGCGTTACCCACCGTATAGGAAGTATTAGACCCAGACACGACGCACAATTATCGTGGCGCTCCGAAGTCAAATTCCACATTGATGTATTCACACTTAGAATGTATGTCTTCATTGATTGAAGATATACGTTACTTCGTGTGTTGCACATCTAAGTCATCAATATGCATAAGTGTTAGGATGTGTGCCTGATCACAGGACATTTGAGGATTCCAAGATATTTAGCTCACACCGTAACTTGCAAAATCTCTTCTCATCCAAGGGCTTGGTGAAGATATCTGTCAATTGCTCTTCAGTGTTGACTTGTATGATATCAATATATTCCTTCACAACATGATCTCTGAGAAAGTGATGACGAATTTCAATGTGCTTTGTCTTCGAGTGCTGAACTGGGTTGTTAGCAATCTTGATGGCGCTTTCGTTGTCGCAGTAGAGTGGCACTTGCTTCAGATGAATGCCATAGTCCTTGAGAGTTTGCTTCATCCACAGAAGCTGAGCGCAGCAAGATCCAGCAGCAATGTATTCAGATTCAATAGTGGAGAGAGATACACAGTTCTGCTTCTTAGAAGACCAACATACAAGTGATCGTCCTAGAAAATGACATGTGCCTGATGTAGACTTGCGATCCACCTTGTCACCAGCATAATCAGCATCCGAAAATCCAATCAGATCAAACTCTGAGCCCTTTGGATACCATAACCCTAGAGTTGGGGTGTGAGCCAAATATCGAAGAATCCGCTTCACTGCTAAGTGATGCGACTCCTTTGGTGCCGCTTGAAATCGAGCACACATGCAAACACTAAGCATAATATCTGGCCTAGATGCACATAAATAAAGCAAAGAACCAATCATGGAGCGGTATACCTTTTGATTGAACTCTTTACCATTGTCGTCTGGACCCAGATGATGTTTGGCCGGCATTGGTGTTGTGAAACCTTTGCAGTCTTGGATACCAAACTTCTTCAGGCAATCTTTGAGATACTTCTCTTGAGATATGAAGATGCCATTGCGTTGTTGCTGTATCTGAAGATCGAGGAAGAACTTCAGCTCCCCCATCATAGACATCTGATATTGCTCTTGCATCATATATCCAAACTCCTCACTGTACTTCTGATTGGTGCAGCCGAAGATAATGTCATCCACATGTATTTGGCACACAAATAGTTCACCATTATATGTCTTCGTGAAGAGAGTGGGATCTAGGGAGCCAGGTATGAAGCATTTGCTCTTCAGGAAGTATTTGAGTGTGTCATACCAGGCCCGAGGGGCTTGTTTGAGGCCATACAGTGCCTTATTGAGCTTGTAAACCATGTCAGGATGTTTTGGATCTTCAAACCCAGGTGGTTGTGCAACATACACTTCTTCTTCAATCTTGCCATTGAGAAAGGCACTCTTCACATCCATTTGATATAAAAGTATGTTATGATGATTTGCATAGGCCAGCAGTATACGGATGGCTTCAAGTCTGGCCATAGGAGCAAAGGTTTCATCGAAGTCGATGCCTTCCACTTGAGTGTATCCTTGAGCAACGAGACGAGCTTTGTTTCTGACGATTTGACCATGCTCATCTTGCTTGTTACGGTATATCCATTTGGTGCCTATTATGTTATGCTTCCGTGGATCAGGACGCTTAACCAATTCCCATACATTGTTCAGCTCAAATTGTTGAAGCTCTTCTTGCATAGCTTGAATCCATTCAGGTTCCTTGAAGGCTTCTTCAACTTTCTTGGGTTCTGTAATTGAGACGGATGCGAAGTGCCCGCAGAAATTTGCCAGTTGAGTTGCCCTTGAACGAGTGAGTGGACCAGGTGCATTGATGCTGTCAATTATTCTGTCAATCTGCACTTCATTGGCAACACGAGGATGTATAGGGCGAAGACTTTGCTCTTGCTGATCTGTGTTGTCGTTGGGAGGAATGTCTTCAGGCTGAGCATTGTCTTCATGTGGATCAGGTGCTCAGATGATAAGTTCTTCTTCAGGATGAGCTTCAGAAGGTATAATTTCTCCAGTTCCCATTAGCTTGATTGATTCACTAGCTGGAACTTCATCTAGCACATCTAGCAGTTGCTCTCTTTGTGAACCATTGGTCTCATCGAACCGCACATCCACTGTTTCAACCACTTTGTAGTGAAAGAGATTGAAGACTCTGTAGGAGTGCGAATCCTTTCCATATCCAAGCATAAAACCCTCATGTGCTTTTGGTGCAAATTTTGAGGTGTGGTGTGGGTCCTTGATCCAGCATCTTGCGCCAAATATTCTGAAGTAACTGACATTTGGCTTCTTGCCAGTTAGGAGTTCATAAGATGTCTTGTTCAGAAGCTTGTGAAGATAAACACGGTTGATTGTATGGCATGCAGTGTCAATGGCTTCAGGCCAGAATTTTCTTGGAGTCTTGTACTCATCTAGCATCGTTCTAGCCATCTCAATGAGTGTTCTGTTCTTGCGTTCGACGACGCCATTCTGCTGTGGCGTGTACGGAGCTGAGAATTCATGTGTGATGCCTAAGGTATCAAGATATGTGTCAAGGCCAGTGTTCTTGAATTCAGTGCCATTGTCACTTCTGATGTGCTTTATCTTGGCGCCATAATTGTTCATAGCTCGATTGGCGAAGCGTCTGAAGACATCCTGCACTTCAGTCTTGTAAAGGATTATGTGCACCCAAGTATATCTAGAGTAATCATCAACAATGACAAAGCCATAGAGGCAAGCAGTAGTGGAAAAGGTTGAGTAGTGAGTGGGACCAAAAAGATCCATGTGAAGCAGTTCGAAGGGTCGAGTAGTGGTCATGATTGTCTTCGAGGGATGTTTTGCCCTCGTCATCTTCCTTGCTTCACAGGCACCGCATAAGTGATCTTTCTTGAACTTGACGCCTTCGATGCCTATGACATGCTTCTTCTTTGCAAGGGTGTGGAGGTTCCTCATGCCAGCATGCCCAAGCCTCCGATGCCAAAGCCAACATTCTGAAGCCTTTGCCAAAAGGCATACTGCAAGCTGTGGCCCTGCTGAGAAATCTACCACATACAGATCATCTTTCCGATACCCTTCAAACACTAGAGACTTGTCAGATTCCATTAGTACCAGGCAATGATATTTTCCAAATATTACGACCATGTTCAAATCGCAAAGCATTGAGACAGATATTAAGTTGAAGCCAAGGGATTCAACAAGCATGACTTTGTCCATGTGTTGATCATTTGAGATTGCAACTCTACCTAGACCCAATACCTTATTTTTACCAGTGTCAGCAAATGTGATGTGGCTCTTGTCGGATGGACGTAAGGTTGAGTCCATAAGAAGGCTTCTTTTGCCAGTCATGTGATTTGTACACCCACTATCAATAATCCATTCTGAAGACGCTAGTGTCATACCGTACAGTGCAGTTAGGGGGATAGGCTTCACGAAGAGAATTGTGAAGCAAAAACATTTGACGAACCAGTGGGTTATGAAAACTTAGATCCAGGTTAGGACTAATAGGGAGAGTAGCATGCGATGCAGGAACGAAATACATAGTGATGCCATTCGGGCATTTGATTTTGCGCCCCACAAGATTTTTAAGGTCCCCAGCAATAGCGTCAGAAGATTTTGGTTTTCTGTTGGAGACCTTTCCCTGCAAAAGAGAGTTAAGATTTCTTAACCACCCACATCCTCAAGGGTGGCTTAGAAGCAATAAGTCTAAGTGCAGCATCTGAGAATTTTGGCTTTGGAGCCCTAGCAAACAGTCTAGCAGGCGGGCAATAGTACTCATAAGAATAGGCAGAATAGTTCTTGGTCATATGAACATGACGGTTTGAAGAACCGCTCTCATATTCATATGCCTGAGTATGGTTTCCCTACAAAACATTTGCGTTAGTGCGACTCAGGTGAGTCCTTTGTCTGTATGAAGCCTTTGGACCATATGAAGCCTTTGGTCTGAGGTTTGTCTTCTTCATGTGAGGTGTCATGAGGACATTCACAGGAAGATTCTCCAGACATGTTTTTGGAACCCAGATCTTCTTCATAGGCGGTCCATTCCTACAGTTAGTACCAATGTACCTGGCAAACACTTCACCATTCTGATTTCTAAACAGCTTATAGTTTGCATCAAAGGATTCATCAATGATAATTGGGTTAGCACAGGTGAAGCCAGACAGATTGGATGGATCTGCTGAGGATTCCTTTGCAGCAACCCATGTGGTTTTGGGGTACTGCTCAGGTTTCCACTAAGAGCCATCTGCATTTATTTTCCTCACGAACCCAACACCCTCTTTTCTAGGGTTTCAGTTCAGAATCTGCTTCTTGAGGACATCACATAATGTCTGATGTCCTTTGAGACTTTTGTACATCCCTGTTTCAAGCAATGTCTTCAACCTAGCATTCTCATCAGCAATAGCAGTGGTATCCTCAGCAGAGGGGTTAGTTACCACTTCAACAGTTGAAGATATTGCAACAACAGTAGCAGTGGAACATTCAATAACAGAAGTAGCATTATCACGCTCAATGCATTTAAGGCATGGTGGTTCAAATCCTTCCTGAGCGGAACTGATCTGTTCGGCGCGAAGTGACCCGTTTTCCTTTTGAAGATCTTCATGAGCCGCTCTCAATTTCTCAAAATCTTGCTTCCTTTGAAGATAATCATAGGAGAGCTTTTCATGAGTTGTTGAGAGAGTATCATGACGATCTTCAAGTTCCTGATACTTAACGTGAAGATTTTTTATATCTTCAATTAAGGATTCAGATCGGGTCATTTCAGCACCCAACAGATCATCGCTTCTGTCTAACAGTTTTTGAATATGTTCCATGGCTTTCTGTTGTTCAGTTGCAATTTTAGCAAGTGTTTTGTAGCTGGGTTTTGAATCACAATCAGAATCATCGTCACTGGATGTTTGATAGTGAGTAGTGCGTGTGTTTACCTTGGCACTGCGTGCCATGAAGCAGTAGGTAGGAGTGGAGTCGTCCTTGTCATTTGCACCGGTATTGGTGATGAAGTCATTGTCTTCAGTGTTGAAGATGGACTTGGCGACGTAAGCTGTAGCCAGACTCGCAATGCCAGAATCAGATTCTTCCTCAGACTCCACCTCTGCTTCCTCAGAAGCGGACTCCTCCTCTGAATCCATTTCCTTGCCAACAAACGCACGAGCCTTGCCAGTTGAGCTCTTCTTGTGTGATGAAGACTTTGAGGAAGACTTGGAAGAAGACTTTGAGTATTTCTTCTTCTTCTTGTCGTCAGAGTCATATTCCTTGCTCTTATTCTTCTTTCTGTTCTCATTGTCCCACTGTGGACACTCAGAAATGAAGTGTCCAGTTTTCTTGCACTTATGACATGTTTTCTTCTTGTAGTCATGAGCAGAAGCTTCATCATTCCTTGAGCTTGATCGTGAAGACTTTCTGAAGCCTTTCTTCTTGGTGAATTTCTGGAACTTCTTCACTAGCATTGCAAGTTCCCTTCCAATGTCTTCAGGATCATCAGAACTGCTGTCAGATTCTTCTTCAGATGAGGACACAGCTTTTGCCTTCAAGGCACGAGTTCGCCCATAGTTTGGACCGTAGATATCTCTTTTCTCAGAAAGCTGAAACTCATGTGTGTTGAGCCTCTCAAGTATGTCAGACGGATCGAGTGTCTTGAAGTCTGGACATTCTTGAATCATCAGGGCTAGGATGTCAAACGAACTATCAAGTGATCTCAGCAGCGTCTTGACGATTTCATGTTTGGTGATCTCAGTGGCGCCGAGGGCTTGAAGCTCATTTGTGATGTCAGTGAGCCGGTCAAATGTGTGCTGGACATTCTCATTGTCATTTTGCTTGAAGCGGTTGAAGAGGTTGCGAAGAACACTGATTCTTTAATCTCTCTGAGTCGAGATGCCTTCATTGACCTTGGAGAGCCAGTCCCAGACCAGCTTGGATGTCTTCAAGGCACTCACACGGCCATACTGTCCTTTGGTCAGATGACCACAGATGATATTCTTGGCAGTAGAGTCCAGTTGAGTGAACTTCTTGACATCAGCAGCAGTGACACCTTCTCCAGCCTTGGGAACGCCATTCTCGACGACATACCATAGGTCGACGTCAATGGCTTCAAGATGCATGCGCATCTTATTCTTCCAGTAGGGATATTCAGTTCCATCGAAGACGGGGCACGCAGCGGAGACTTTGATTATCCCTGAAGTCGACATAGCTAAAACTCCAGGTGGTTAAACCGAATCACACAGAACAAGGAAGCACCTTGCTCTGATACCAATTGAAAGTGCGTTATATCGACTAGAGGGGGGGTGAATAGGCGATTTTTATGAAAGTCTTCAAAACATGAAGGTTATGAAGACGAACAGTAGAGATATGCCTATCACTATGCAGTGGAAGTTAGATTACACTAGGCAAGCCATGGTTAATTATTCAATAGAGTGAAAGCACAATGACAAGTAGCTGCAGTGTAATAAGGATCAGGTAGGAAGAAATTATGAAGCCAATCAAATCATACAGTTACGTTGTGAAGACAAAAGATAGAGCAAGCATGCAATGGCTTCACAAAGAGTAACAGTAAGGGAAGTGATGATGAAACCAGTGACTCGTTGAAGACAATGATTTGTTAGACCAGTTCCAGTTGTTGTGACAACTGTACGTCTGGTTAGGGCGGCTAGGTATTTAAACCAAAGGATACACAGTCCCGGACACCCAGTCGTGAACACGCAGCTCAGGACACCCAGTCCTCACCGTATTCCCCTTGAGCTAAGATCACACAGACCTCGCCCAATCACTTTGGTAAGTCTTCAAGGTAGACTCCCAAACCTTCACAGACTTCATTCACCGGCAATCCACAATGTCTCTTGGATGCTCAGAACGCGACGCCTAACCGTCTGGAGGATGCACAGTCCTCAAGTGTAATAAGTCTTCAGATCACTCAGACAAGAAGACTTAAGTGATGCCCAATTCTCTCTGGCTCTGGGTGGTTAGGGCTTTTCTCCTCGCTAGGAAATTTTCTCTCAAAGGCTTCGAGGTGGGTTGCTCTCAAACGACAAAAGCCATGCACTGAAATCTAAGCAGCCAACCGTTTATGGTTGTAGGGGGTGGACTATTTATAGTCACTGGGCAATCCGACCTGATTTGTCCGAAATGACCCTGGGTCACTAAGGAACTGACGCGTGTTCCAACGGTCAGATTTCGAACTCACACGATGACTTTACTTGGGCTACAAGTAAAGCTGACTTGTCCGACTCTGGACAAGATTTGCTCTCATAGTCTTCGCTCAAAGACATAGGATTTGAATTAGGCACCACTTCAGTCATTCTGACTGGTTCTCTTGGACCCCACTTAACAGTACGGTGGTTCCTATGACTCAACACAAATGAAAAAGAACTACGAAACATCTAAGTCTTCGAGTTCCATAGGCTTCACGTGGTGTCTTCTCTTGTCATAGTCTTCAATGTGAATATCTTCATATACCACCATTGTCTTTAATGTCTTCGTACATTTTAGGGGTCATCTCTGGTAGTAAAACCGAATCAATGAGGGACCTCTACCTGTGTTATCCTGCAATTCTCACAAACACATTAGTCCCTCAACTAGGTTTGTCGTCAATACTCCAAAACCAATTAGGGGTGGCACTAGATGCACTTACACATACTAAGTCTAGGCCATGACCGACATCAGGCGATGGTTTTGTGCGGTTCTTCCATGAACCGGTGGGGTTAGATGTTGCGTTAGGTTGTGGTGGATTTTGAGGGCTAGACCAAACCTGGCCCATTAAGTCCCGCTACTCTAACGGCCTATCTTCCAAAGCTACCCCCAATGATGATGATGGCAGGGCCCACTTATCCGCGCCCCAAGCTAAGGTGGGAGTTGGACCCGTATGGGATTTGGCTCCCATGTCTGGGTTCCTTTGCACGTGGATTGGCTTCGTTGTTGGCAGGTCCGACATGGCTACAACATTCCCACCCATTTTTTGTCCATGTCTATGTGTGTGCTTTGGCGCCCTAGAGGCCTGGCGGCGGCGGAGTATTTGTCTTGCAAGCCGGTGCAATGGCCCTGTATGGTGAGGCTGCTCGGTTTGGCTCTCCGACGAGCGATGTGCCAGTGGGTATCAGTGAAATGTGTTGGCCATGTGTGTGGTGAGGCGTGTTTTGGCGGGTGATCCTGGCGAGGCTACCGCCGACGGTGGCGGTCAAGCCCTCATTCGGATCTTGAGTCCCCAGTACACTTGTGTGGGACCCTGTCGGGGTGGGTCTGCGACCTGTTCCCACGATGTGGCATGTAGAAAAGGTTGAGCGAAAGATTTTGCGCCTTGATGCTGACGGCGGCAATGCATGTGGGTGTCCTTATCCTCTCGGGGTGCCGCCTTGGCCCTCTCCTTACCCTTTGACACTCTGGGTGAAAACCTTCTATTCGCTTCTGTTGAAGCGGCGGTGGCGGCACTCATGTTGTGTCCCTCCCCGAGGCGTCATCGATGAGTTTGATGGTCCCTCAAACGTGACGGTGTGCCTTCTGTGCTTCTTCTCGATGGCATGCTGGAAACGTTTAGTTGTGTATGTTTGTGTGTTTTTAAACGTTCTTGGCTTGCTTTATCGTGTATTGTTTTTAAACGTTCTTGGCTTGCTTTAATGTTAGTTGTGCACGTTTGTGTCATTTGACCGTGTGGCTTTATTTATATATAAAGTGTGACGAAAGACTGTTTCAAGTTTGTATCATCAATACAATTTATTTCTCAAGAGCAACCCCCGTTGATGGACAAGGTCGAGGTGGGTGAGCATGTAGGCCCCAAATAACCAAGTATCAGTACATATGTATACATATAACTAGCTTAATCCAACGGCACAAAACACCATTTTTAATGAACAAACACACTTAATTTTGATCATTGGTGTTCAATGGGATACAAATGCCAACGTGAGGCTCGAGGAACCAGACATGGCGCCCAACATCTAAAGAAGTAGCTAATCTAGCTAAACGGTGATCCTTCATAATACATATGCGTTGTTCATGGCTAAAACCACAAGCCCAAAACAGATTTGTTCTGGAATGAACCTTCTTCATGATCATGTAGAAATCACCAAGATGCGTTTGATATTTCAAATGTTGACTACCTCGGAAAGTCAAAATGAACCATAAGGTTGTTAAGCATAAGATCTCCTCCAAACACTTAGACTGCCCTGCATGCGTAAGCTTCAAGGATCGCCGGCTTAGTAACTCTCTCGTAATACCACTGTTGACGCTCCGAGAAACACTCCATTCTCAACTCTGCAAACCAATTTCCCTCTGAAACTTATCAGGGTCTAACAATGTTGGAGAAGTAGCATTGCTGCTGTTTTTAACCCAACAACTCCCTTGTTCGATTCATTTCGTTGGTTTTTCTTTGTATTTTTTTGTTTTTTCTTTGTTTCTTCACCGATTTTCTTTCTTTTTTCCTTTTTATTTTTTAACACATGTCCGCTATTTTCAATACATATTGTACATTTTTTATATTTGTGGAACATTTTGCAGTACACATTGAATTTTTTTTCAAAAAGATGATATACATTTTTTCGAATACATGTTAAACATTTTTAGATACACATTGAACCTTTTCTAATGGCATGAAACATTTTTAAACTATGTGAGCATTTTTTTACAATGCATACACATTTTTCAGAATAACACGAAGATATTTTAAATATGAGTGAACATTTTTTTAAATGCCACGGATTTTTTTAATATTGCGAAACATTTTTTAACTACACAAATATTCTACATTTTATAAAATTTTATTAAAATTTCATGAAAATATTTTTGAAACATGTAAACAATTTTGCAATGTCATGTAATTTTTTAAATGCCATAAATTTTTTCTAAAAGTTGCGCAACCATTTTTTATACACTGTGTTAGCTTTTCTTTAAGTGTGATGAATCTTTTAACTGAATTAATTTTTGAAATATAAAATACTGCTACTGTCCCAAAATGTAAGATCATTTTTGACACTATGGTAGTGTCACAATAGTGTCAAAAATGAACTTACAGTTTAGGACTGAGGGAATATATTTTAGAATATTGTTGAAATATAAACTATTGTAAAAAAGGAAAAAAAACGAACCTGACACTACGTGGGCCAGTCCACCATACGCTCGCTTGAGGCGATACTACATTTCATCTTGCGTCAAGCGAGATATAGGAGGCCACGTATAGCCAGAACGTCTTCTAAAAAAAAAGGTATAGCGAGAACGAGTGTATGATGTACAGGGACCGTCTAAATTGCAAGGCTTAGCAGGAAGTTGTGTATGTGTAGCTTCGTTACACATGTGTTGATTCGCTCATTTTGTTTCTTCTTTTAAATTTATTTATGTTTCAACAATTCTAAAACATATGTATTTTAAAAACTACTCCCTCCGTAAACTAATAAGAGTGTTTAGATCACTAAATATTAGTTTACAGAGGGAGTACTTACTATTTTCTTTAAATCACTGCACATTAACAAATAATTAAATAATAATCTAACCAGAATGTTCACTCAACTTTTAAAAAATGCTGATAACATTCAAAAAATTATTTGCAACATTTAAAAAAAATTCATGCGTTTCAAACAAATGTTTGTGACATTTTTAAAAACATGTTTATAAAATATAAAATAAATGTTCGTGGAATTTAAAAATATATTTTGTACCTTTAAATTGTTTGTGTATTTCAATAAATATGTTTTTGGATTTTTTTCAGAACATATTATACAATGTAAAAAATTATTGTAATTTTAAAATAATTTTTACCATTCAAGAAAATGGTCTTAACATTGAAAAATGTTCACTTGTTTCAAAATTATTTGAGTGAATTATTCTAAAATGTTTATACAATGTAAAAAATGTTCACTTAATTTATTTATTTCATACCATTAAAACTATATTTCAATGGGTATGTGAAAAATGTTTAGCATGAAAAAGAGAAATGCTCAAACATGTATTTAAAAAAATGCTCATCATATATTCGGAAAATGTTCGACGTGCATTAAAAAAGTTTCCATGCGTATACAAAAAATTGTACAACGTGTATTAAAAGAAGTCGACATGTATCTGAAAAAAGAAAAGAAAAAACAACAAAGAGAAAAATGGATGAAAACCATAAAGAACAACACAGGAAAAAGAAAAACTTGCATGGAGCCTTCCCAAAA
Source organism: Triticum monococcum (assembly GCA_034509565.1). Lineage (NCBI taxonomy): Eukaryota > Viridiplantae > Streptophyta > Magnoliopsida > Poales > Poaceae > Triticum > Triticum monococcum. The sequence continues at coordinate 588,945,341 of CM067841.1, forward strand.
TCGCTCGATTGGGTCGTCCCACTAAGACAACGCAGAAGCGAACGCGAGAGGCGGGGTAGGGCGATGTCTCGCAATAAGAAAATTACAGGTCCCGTGTCCACCAAGCACGCATGTATCCTTTTAACTTGTTCAAGATACCGCTCGTTCTTTATTTATTTTGTACCTTGTTTCACATGTTCTCTTTTACTAATCGATGTCATGCGTTTGCGAATCAATTTGTGGTTGAATTGGTTAGATCGACAGTGGTATCCCCAACCCATCAGGGTTCAAATCTTGATGCTCGCATTATTTTTGGATTTATTTCAGGATTTCCGGTGATGCGCTTTCAGTGGGAGGAGACGTTCCCGTCGACGACAAGGCGTCTACGGTGACTTCGTAAATCTCAAGATGATATGCCGGTTCAGTTTTTCGGAGATGCTCATAAGGGTAGGGTGTGCGTGTGTGCGTTCATAGGGGTGAATGTATGCGCGTATATATGAGCGCTTGTGTCTGTACTGATGCTAAAAAAAAAATCGATGTCATGCGTTTGCTGCATCTTCCTGCTCCGCCAATCGGCAATTGCCCAAGGGTCCACCACCCATGCTTCGTGCCTTCACTATTAGGTATTGGTAATGAAATTATTTTTCTTGATTATTAGTACTTCCTTTGATTCATATTAATTGTCGCTAATTTAGTATAAAGTACTTAGTAAGTGACAATTAATATATTTTGGAGGCCGTACTTGATTAATTTTGATCTCCCCGGAGCTTGGTGAGGGCTAGGAATAGGACGGAATTATTTATCTATGGGGCTAGGTATTGGTAATGAATTAATATATCTACGGAGGTAGTTTGGAGTTAGATGAGTTAAGTTTGTTTCTGATTAGTTGTTTAAGTACTACTAGTATAACGCCCGTGCGTTGTCACGGGCTCTTCAAAATTTATAATCAGTATCTTTCATTTATCGTTCCCTCATATTGGGTGATTATGGGGTGCTCTAATTAGAAACACAACAATCAAATATTAGAAAATTTCATCGAACGAACAACAACGAATAATACGATATCTATCAAACGAATAAAATGAGGTCATATTTTTGGTCCGTCATGCACTTCTGTTGAAAAGTGCCTATCCCTTTTAGAATCAACCCACTGTTTGCTTGCACGCAAAAAAAAATACATCTCTAAAGTGGGGAACTGATCGATGCCAAAAAGAACTCAAACTCCTATCCAATCTCGACTTCGTGTTCTTCCACTTCCATTGATGAAGATGGGACGTCAAGGGTTTCATCATGATGACCTCGAGCAGTCGCCGACATCCCTCCCCACATCTACCCCTACCCCCTGCTGCCGCTTGCACTGTCCTTGCTCCTCGAGGGAGCTAGGGACACAATGTTCTCTAGGATGGGCATGACCAGATCTATGAGGAGGCCACATTCTTCCATGGGAACCCAACCAAGCACACCACCCTCCGCAACCATCCAATCCCAGCCTAACAAAGTCAAGACCCGCCATTGATCCACAAATCAGGCTCGCCGCATCCAGGTTCACTACAAGTCTGCGACGAGTCTGTAGTCGACATCTTGACTTTGGCTATCCCCACGAAAGAATCATCGGATCCTGCTTACTTTTACCATCATTTCGTCTCTTCCTAAGGCAGCGACACCACCCAGCCAATCACCACCACCGCTTGCGGCTTGCCTACATAAAATCATGAGAAATCCCCACGGCGGTGCTGTAAGATCACCTTGGCGACCTCGCCAGTGACCGACTGGTCTAAGATCTAAGCTAGCCGCTCTTTGTAGAAACCAATAGAAGTAGGCATGTGACTCAGATTTGTTTTTTGGTGTGCATGCGTTTCTTGCTGCCCACCAGCTCTTGTCTACAACTCGCCTATCTCTGTACCAGCTCTTGGTCTACAACTCGCCTATCTCCGTGCTCGAGACGACCAAGCTCGATGCGCAAGCCGCATACGTCTGCTAGAGCTATATCCAGGCCCTATGATTTTTGGATCACTGGCACTATGGGTGCCAGGACCGGAGTCGCCCTCATCCACCAAGTGGATCAAGGAGGCCCACCACCTAGACTCTACATCGCAACATTTTGTGTTTTCCTATAAAAAGTAAAGAACCTTCTTTAATAAACGTAAATATAACCTTTTGGTTTTATAGTCTCAACTTTCCTATACTCCAATACCAGAAGGATTTCTTGGTTTTATTTAATGACCTTCTTGAATGTCATTCACTTAGAAAGGTAGTAATACACTCTGTGATATTAAGGCAAATTATTAGTCATATTAAAGTGTAAAAGGCCCTATAGGAGTCAAAGCATGACTTTTATGGTTATACTGTAATTTGCAAGATCTGAGATTTATGCAAGTGTACAATTAGAGAAGAGCCAATTAAATAGATTTTCACATTCAGAATAGTACGATTAGCAGTAGCACTTCAATTTTTTCATGTTTGATCAGCTTGCTAGGTGGTTATCACTAAGCATGTTGGAACGATGAGCATAACCTAACTTAGTTCAGTACGTGTTGCTGCAAATTAGTTCAGTACGTACGAAGCTGTTGCTAATTTCAATGCCTGGCTGTTGCAAGTTTCTAATGAAAAAGTACTTCAGGTCAAAGGTCAGGGAATATACACTTTTGTTATCATGGTTGTTTCCTTATAGTGAACAACTTTGATCACCACTTCAGCAGCTACTATCTATACGAAGACATTAGCTAAGTAGATACAGGCAAAAAAGCATGTAAGCAAAACCAGAATTAAAAACATCCTTCTCAATGGAGCTCGTGCAGTTCGGTAGACCCTAATGATCGATGAGGGACCCCTCCGATGGTAGCATGGCGTGACAATTGTCGTCAATGACGACACCCAAAGTACCTTGCACAATCCATCGATCCAGTTCGGAACAATCAAGCACATACCTTGCAAAGTGATGTGGATCTGAAGCAGAGGTGGGAAGGTAAAGGCTCAGGTGAGGTGGAATGAGACGTTGATATAGACGTGCACGCATGAGAATAAGACGGTGCCCAGGATGGATCTCCATCGGAGGAGGCCGGATCCGCTAGGGAGGAGGTCGCTGTAGTACCTGCCATCTGTGCGATGGATCACGGGGCTGGCAGGCAGGGGGAGGGGATAGGAGGGAGCGGGTGGGCTAGAGCGCAGATGGCGGGTGCCCCCGACGACGGCTGGGAAGGATGGTGGAGGAGGTGGATGAGGATGGCGGCGGCGGCGCCTGCGGTTGCGCCTCGTCCGCACCCGTGCTGGTGGTGGTCGATGCGAGAGCCGGATGGCGTCGGCCAGAATCAGGCAGGGACGGCAAAGATTTAGAGGAGAGAGAGAATGAAGGCGATGAGCGATGGGAGGAAGGGCCACCGGCGATTGGGGTGGCCTCAGATCCGCCCTCCGTGGCCGCCTATTTCATGGGACGAACACCCGTGCTCACCGTCGGGCTTGCCTTTGGCCGCTGCCTCGCCGACATTCACGACGTAGAGCCCCTTCCTCCGATCCCATTTGCCAGGGAGGCAGCGCCATCCTTCATCGCAGAGAACGAGTCCACACTGAGATCCCAACCAGATCGTGATTGCGCCTCCCCAAACCGCAACGGCACATCCCACTCCATGAACGACCAACCTATATGAGGCGGAGGGTCAGTGTAGGACGCGAGCGCCGTCACCATGGACGCGGGGGACGCCGTAGGTGGGAAGGAGGCGGCGACGGCGTCTGTGTCAGGAAGATCGCACGACGGTGGCGGCGTTTACTCGAGGGGATCGAGAGGAGCTGCGTTTGGTGCCGGGTGGGTTCTTTGGTGCGTGCGTGGGGCTGGAGATTGTGATAGGTGATCAGGTGAGGGCGTGCCATACCTGGATCGATAGCCTTACCATACCTGGTGGTAATTTAAATTTATTACCATATTCGATATTTCCCGAGTTATGGCCTTACCATACCTGGATTGATAGCCTTTGAGGTAATTTAAATTTATTACCATATAATTACCATATTCAAAATTTCCTGAGTTATGACCTTACCATACCTGAATTGATTTATTACTATACGTGGATTAATTATGATTGATTACCATAAATACGTTGGTGCGTGCGTGGGGCTGGAGATTGTGATAGGTGATCAGGTGAGGGCGTGCCATACCTGGATCGATAGCCTTACCATACCTGGTGGTAATTTAAATTTATTACCATATTCGATATTTCCCGAGTTATGGCCTTACCATACCTGGATTGATAGCCTTTGGGGTAATTTAAATTTATTACCATATAATTATCATATTCAAAATTTCCTGAGTTATGACCTTACCATACCTGGATTAATTTATTACTATACGTGGATTAATTATGATTGATTACCATAAATACGTTGGGTATTGCCGGTCAGACGAGAAAAGAGAAAAACCGATGGGAGGGGCTGGTGAGAGGTGGGACGAAGAAAAACCGGTTGAAAATAAATCGGTTGAAAATAAACCGGTTGAAAGTGAGGGGGACTATTCAACCAATTCGTCCATTAGGAATAGAGAAATGAAGCACCTCCCTCCAGCCCACTCTCTATTGGTCCATTTACTGTCGAAATATAATTTCAGCATGCTTTATATTACTAAAGTTAAACAGCCAAACGATACAAGTTATTGAGACCCATTTTCTCACCCAGGAACAACCTAACTCATAGATGACACCCCCAAGAGGGTCATGTCGCAATGCCCCGCTTCTGGCATGTAAGTTGAGGTAGATAGCCGTTTTCACTCTTAGTGTGGTAGAGAAAGGTGGGGACAAAGGTGGTGCCCCAAGAGGATCAAAACACCCACAAAAGCATTGCCACAACTGAGATGGAAAGCTTTCTCTCGACCCCATCCCGACCGCGTCGTGCGAGTAGACCACATGCCCCTCCATGATGGGGACCCCACCATGACCAGGAGCGCAAATCCAGATCAGGGCTTGGGTTCCATAGACGGCGACAACTTCACCAATGTCATCCACCACATCACACCTCGCCACCCACATGGCTGAAGCACATCACCAACACCGGCCACCGCACTGCTCGCCGAAGAGCCAATTCGGGTAGCCCGCCATCCAGGGCCGTTGCCTCATCATCCTTGGCCCCTGAGACCACCCATATGCCATGTCTACAGCCACTGATCACCGTAGGAGAGTATAAGAAGGACATGCCCATGTGCCATGTCTATAGCCACTGACCTATCAATTACATTTTAAATTGGACACATATGCCAAGTATATGACATAAAGTGAACCTATATGTTAAATGGAAGGACATCGGTTACATTTTACTCTTCTATTTTATTTTCTAAAGTGGCTAACCAGGTCATGTTCTTCTCAAAACATTTGGAGGACATCGGGTGGGGTCTTTGCATGAAGTCTCGCTCCTTGCTTTTTTTTACATCTTCCCATGTGTAAGCATGCAACAATTGTGTCATAATGTGATTTTCAAATAAATGAAAGAAGAAGATCAATCATGCCTAATGTGAATGTATATAGTGAGTGTGTGTGTGTGTGTGCACGCATGCGTGCCAAAATCCATCACTAAATTGTCCGTTCAAATGCTAAAGACTCTATTTGTCTTTGAAGGTATGTTCGTCACTTCTTGGAACAAGGATGAGTGGTTTCACAACTCAGTCTTTAAACCTAGCTTGGACTCCTCCTCCCAAGAGGTTTGTAAAATTAAATGTGGATGCATGCTCTCTAGACAACATGAGTCAAGGTTCTGTGAGTTTAATTGCCCATTACCATTGTGGTGAGGCCTTATGTGCATGCAACCATGTCCTCGACCCTACTCCGAGGTGTAAGAGGCGAAAACCATGGCTATCAAGTCGGGTTTGCATTAACTATTCTTATTTTGGATACCACAATTTTAGTTGAATACTTGGCTACGGTGGTGAACATACTCAGTTGTGATGGTTTATCTAGGTTGTGGCAAACTTACATAGACATTTGTCGTCTCATCAATATTTGTTCTGACTACAAAATTCAGAAGATTTGAAGGTGAAAAAACTCTATTGAACATGATTTGACAACTTTGATCGGCCATCCGGGGATCAGTAATCTATCATTGCCATCAATATTGCCCCCTATTTGTGACTTGGTTTGTAGAGACTTATTCCTTATTTGTAATATGTGGGGACAGTTTGCTACATGGAGCGCATAGCCGACCATTCGGGGGAGTGATCGGGCTATGGAACAAGATGTTGTTTGAGGTATGGCTCAACTTCTCATTGGATTCATTGTGCCATTTGTCGTGAGACTAGATGGTTTCATGTTTGCTTCACCAACATGCCTGTCAAAATGCTTATATTTTTGTAGTATTAAATATTTTCTCAAACGCCATGGATTTGGTGGATGGGGTCCATCATGTGACTTACTTTAATCTAAGATGCTAGAGACTTTACACAAAAATGCATGGCACGGCTAGTAAGGTCCAAGTCAACACTACTGTGCAAAATGCTTTCCAGCAGGTTCATTTTTTTACTAAACTGAACATATATGCAGAGTTTAAGGTGCCTATTTAACCATTTTCAAGTTTATGAGATAAGTTGAACCCACACGTCAAATCAAAAGACATCAATTGCATTTTGTTCTTCTTAAATATTTTTTTTTTCAAAAAAGTGGCTATCCAAGTTTTTGTTCTTATCGGAACATTTAGAGGACAAGTGGTTCGTTGCATGAAGTTGTCACTTCATGCACGTACATATTTTGATTCCCCCATGTGCAAGTTTGTATCCAACAGTGTCATAACATGAGTTTTAAAGACATGTAAGAAGAAAATCACGCCATACACATGGATCTATATAGTATGTGTGTGTGTGCCCCCCCCCCCCCCCGAATCCACCACTAAACCGTCAACAATGACGAGCAACCCCCCCCCCCCCCCCCCCCCTAAAGGTATGTACATGCATGCTTCTTGGAGAACAGTGGAAGCTTGGTGAGTTTCATTGCCCGAGACCATCGTGGTGAGGCCTTATGTGCGGACAACCAAGTCTTCAACCATGATTCGACCTGAAAGAGGAGAAAGCCATGGCTACCAAGTTGGGTCTATGTTAACTATCTAGATTTTGGATACCACAATTTTAGTTGAACTTGACTTGGCTACGATGGTGAACACACTCAATTTGTGATAGTGCAAATTTCTCTAGGAAGTGATAAAATTGCATACACATTTTTCATCTCATCAATATTCATTCTGACATGGTAAACGACTTCATTTTCTTGCAATTTTTGGGAAGGAGAATGAGAATTTAGAGTCGGGAGTTGTGACTTGGAAATGGAATATATGATTCTATTCCTAATCCCTCGCCTGGTATTGGGTGAGTATTATGTATGAATATTTAAGAAGAGTGTTTATTCCCTCGTTTGATTATTGGGAAATCGGGACTTGGCCGAGAGATGGCAACATAAGTTATGATGAAGGGATGCGATGTTATGTGTAAATCAATTCCCACCCCCTCTTCTGTTAATAAAATGATGAAAATTGGCCTCTAAACTCCCATGTCCAATCCCATTTAAAGTCATATTCCTTCCAACCAGTGTCTAATTACTCCTAACCAAACAGGTTGTTAAGGAAATGAGGGTCATGTGGCCTCTCTCGTTGTAGGACAAAAACTCTATTGCTCGTGGTATAGCAGGTTCAACGCACTATTTGGATATCGACAATATGTGATTACCTCCAATACCGTTCCTTGTATGTGACTTGATTTGTAAAGACTTTGTAATCTAGAAAGAGGCTCGGGCCCCGTTTTATAGATAAAGTAACGACCAAAGTATAAGGCCGAACGATACAAAATGAAGAGGTAGCCCTTTTACAAAACAGATCCTGAGATCTCGATACCGTGCAGAGCCTATGCTGCCGAAGAAGAACAAGGGGATGTCAGAGTAGAACGCCACGCCTCACCCTAGCACGCCTAGACTCCACGACAATGCCCTCAAGAGGACGAACGACACAGAGTGTCGCCGCTGCCGAGTCTGGAATGGACAAGGGTCTTCATCCGGAGCCCGGACACAGGAGCTTTGCTACATCAACGGACAATTACAGGCTTGTTACGGGGTGAGGTTGAGTTGTCAAACTGTAATTGGATTAAGGGGGGGAGGAAGGGCCCCACCCACCTGAAAATCTGAGGAGGGGGAGAAGATTAGTTAGTTAGACAGAAGGGTCTGTTGCAACTCCGTAATCAACCCGTGCGTGTAGCATTTTTGCCGGACACAAAGAGGAGAACCACACCAACGTCTTCATGAAAGATAGCGGCGTCCGCAGGTGCAGTCCTCACCGGCACCAAAGCGCGGAGCTTTCGCTCAACAGCTCATCCATGTCACACAATATATGCAGGACAACACCGGGAGATTCAAAGACTTTGTAGTCCACAGCTAAAAGTTCATAACAACTTTCTCAGAGCTCAGAACATCTTTTTTTTTAAGAATATGCAGCTCAACCAAACACAACCTACTGTTGCAAGATTTTTCTTTAGGCCTTTGCTAATCAATGCCAAACTGAAATCGTAGTTACTCGACCGTCGGATCTCATCTCAAGCTAAACGCAACATTTTCAAATTTGGTGCGTCCCGTTCCCTTGGGTCACACTGCTACAGTGCGCACCATCGGCGCGGCGCCATTCTCCCCCACCTCCCATGGATTTTGGCCAAGGCGCCATTGGTGGCGCTGCGGGTGGCGGGCGCTCCCAGAATCGCACGTTCGCCCGGGCGGCCAGACTCGTCCTCCTCCCCCTCCTCCTCCTCTCCCTCTCCCTCCCCCTTCCCCCACCCCATGGTGCCAAAAATAGATGGGAGTCGCCTCGCCTCTGGTTCGCGCCCCACGTTCCCGCTCCCCTCCCGGCTCCGGCTCCGGCTCGCCTCCCTCCGCCCGCCCGCGCGCTCACCGCCGGTGCCGGCATCGCGCGTCTCCCCGCACGCGCGCGCTCGATCCACGCGGAACGCACCGGGCTCGGGCTGTTCCCTCCGCCTCCGCGGCCGCGAGGCGACCGGCGAGCGGCCCAAGGGAGGGAGACACCGCCGCCGCCCGCCTCCGGCCGCCGCCTCCGCCGAAGGCTCGATTCTCCCCCGCACGATCGTAGCATTCCGGCTCCCCCGCGCGTGACCCCATGGTGAGTTGTTTTGCCCTGTTGCTTTTTTTTTTTCGAAAAGGGGGACTCTCGGCCTCTGCATCAGAACGATGCATACGGGCATACGGCCCATTTGCCCTGTTGCTGTCTGACGAATATTTTTAGATGAACTATCTGATGAATATCGGACGGTGAGATTCCCTTGTTTTGGGTTGGTTTGCACGGCGTGCGTGCGGGCCTCGCTTCCCGTAGTTTTGCATCGTCGTCAATGTGTTTATTGGGCTTGAATTGTGCGTTAATGGTGCGAGGAAAACTCAGTACATTCAGGATTTCAGGTCAGCACGCGCGCGGCGTGTCCCATGCGGTTTGATGCACGCAAGACCGAACTGATTATGTTTGCTAAGTATGGGCTCAGTGAACGGAGGATCGATTTCGTGTCGCTGTTCAGGATAACTCAATTGTTTGATCTGTTGGGGGCAGTTCAAAGCTGAAGGACGCAGAGTTTTGTGCTAAAATGCACTTTTAGTTAATTAGCTAGGTTCGTTTTGCTCTACGAGTGTATATCAGAAGAAGGCCTCTTGTTTTTACATGGGAAAATTGGCTGAATTTGATTAAGCAACCTTGCTTTTCTGGTTCCGTTGTGCGAGACAAATACTTATTTCTAGTTATTATCATGTTAGGCTGGGCTTAAGCATGCTGGACAGTATTAGCTGAAATCTAGTTTGTTAAATTATTGACAATGCTGTCTTCTACCCCTGACAACGCTGTTAGTGTACTGGGTGTTTCCAGATTGAGTGCGTTAGTTTCAGTTTCATCATTTGACAGGCCATTCTTAGGTTTACTGCACCTATCTGCTTTTCATAAACTATGTCCCTAATGGTGTTTTGAGCCTTCTTGCCAATTCATTTACCGCAGAAACTACAAGAATTTTCTCTGACTTGTTTTTCTCTCCTACTTGCCACATGTGCAGGCTCAGGCTGGGGCATTAAACATTGTTGTAGGCTCCCATGTATGGCTGGAGGATAAAGATTTAGCTTGGATTGATGGTGAGGTCTTCCGAATTGAAGGCCGAAATGCCCATGTCCGCACTACTAACGGAAAGACGGTATGTGTGGCCGTGTGGGTGATGTCGGTTACAAGCTACATGCATCTGTAATGGTTCTCTGTGTTGTCCAAATGTGCCCTTTCCTTGTTCATGATGGGCTACATTTCTAGTTTTATTACCTAAGGCACTCATTGATTTTTAGGTATTATAGCTGTTTTAGATATCCTTATACAACACTTGTACCTATAGTACTAGATGCCTATGTATTCAGTAACAATTATAGGAGTTAATACATGTATCTGTACCTACCTAAAACAGTTACATACATATCTTTGGTGTGCCCTTTAAATTGCAGTTTGGTATTATGATATATATTGATATGCTTCTGGTCCTGAAAACTTCAATTTTGCGAGACCAGGTTACTGCAAGCATATCAAACATTCATCCGAAGGACACAGAGGTTCTATCTGATGGAATTGATGACATGACACGCTTATCATACTTACATGAGCCTGGTGTTTTGGACAATCTCGCTGTCCGATATGCCAAAAATATTATTTATGTAAGTTTTTGTTGTTCACTTGTATCATGAGAGAAATGTTCAAAAATAAATGGGTTTAAATTTTCTTATGTACTTTTTGTTTGAGTTCCAGACCTATACTGGCAATATTTTGATTGCAATAAATCCATTCCAAAGGCTGCCTCATATTGCTGAACCCAGTACTATGGAGAAGTACAGAGGTGCAAATTTTGGTGAGCTTGATCCTCATGTATTTGCACTCGCTGATGTTTCTTACAGGTGAATGCCTATACAAATATTGATGGATAATTTCTTTAACATATATACTGCATGGGCAGTACCAATATTGATGGTACCTCTTGTGACATTGTTTTGAATAAGGAAACAGGCAAATGATGAATGAGGGAAAGAGCAACTCCATTTTGGTGAGTGGTGAAAGTGGTGCTGGTAAAACTGAAACCACAAAGCTGCTTATGAGATATCTTGCATTTTTGGGTGGACGATCTAAAACTGGAGGGAGGACCGTTGAACAACAAGTTTTAGAAGTGAGTTGGGAATCATAATATTCTTACAGTTCTTTCTTGTTGCTTATGGTAGTATTCCTCCTGTTCAAAATACAGTGAAGGCATTAGAAGTTATATGCCATATGTAGTTTCACCTGCAACTAATCTCCTGTATCTATATTTTGCTTCATCGCAGTCAAATCCAGTCCTCGAAGCATTTGGCAATGCAAAAACTGTTCGGAACAACAACTCAAGGTTTGTTTTTACACTGACAGTTTGAGTCTTCGCAGATAATTCGTTCAGAAGTTATCCAGTTTAGGATATTTAATAACTCTTTATAAGCAAGGAACAATGCTAACTGCTCCTAGCCCCCCCCCCCCCCCCTCCCCCCCCACACACACACACACAAACACAGAGTTCTCATGGATATAAATGTATTGTAATTCATGCATCATTTCTGTCCCTTTTCACTCATACTATTGCTTACTGACCTGTTTGCATTTTGGACAACATGGTGAAGTCGATTCGGAAAATTTGTTGAAATCCAATTTGACCAGAGTGGGAAGATATCTGGTGCAGCCATTAGGACATATTTGCTTGAGCGATCTCGTGTTTGCCAAATCAATAGCCCAGAGAGGAACTATCACTGTTTTTACTTCCTGTGTTCAGCACCATCGGAGGTATTTTTTCTAACTCAATGTGACTGATCAGCTGAGTCTCTCCAACATTTTTCATAAACAAAACCCAATGGCAGGACATTAAAAGGTATAAGCTGGGCGACCCTTCGTCATTTCACTATCTCAACCAATCTTCCTGCATTAAAGTTGATGGAATGAGTGATGCTGAGGAGTATCTTGCAACAAGAAGTGCGATGAATACAGTTGGCATAACTGAGCAGGAACAGGTTTTTCCCTTTTGAATAATTGATATTCTACGTGAATGTCTAGGTGACCTCTGCAAGTAACATACTTTATAACGTAGGAGGCTACATTTCGGGTTGTTGCTGCTGTGCTTCACCTTGGGAACCTCAATTTTGTTAAAGGGAGAGATGCGGATTCATCTGTACTAAAGGATGAGAAAGCTAAGTTCCATCTGAATGCAGCAGCAGAGCTCTTGATGTATGCCTAATATCTACCCTGTTGTTCTATAATTATTATACCCAACATTCATACTCTATACATTGTGGAATTCTTCTTACAGGTGTGACCGTGAGAAGCTGGAGAATGCACTGATAAAGAGGAAAATAAATACGCCAGAAGGAGTGATTACCACAACAGTTGATCCTAATTCTGCTACTGTTAGCAGGGATGGCTTAGCAAAACAAATATATTGCCGACTATTTGACTGGTAATGAATATGGCACTGTAATTCATTCGTGGCTCATGTATCGGTCTTTGTGAGTACATATGGTTGTACCTTGTGCAGGCTTGTAAATAGGCTAAATGCATCAATAGGACAAGATGCACACTCAGCACGTTTGATTGGGGTGCTTGATATATATGGTTTTGAAAGTTTTAAGACTAACAGGTAAATTCTTAGCAAAAGACTGATTCCAATATATTCCATTGAAGACCATTTATAGAAGTCTCCTGTTGTTATAATTCTCTGATGGAAACAGCTTTGAGCAATTATGCATCAATTTCACCAATGAAAAACTCCAACAGCATTTTAATCAGGTACATGTGGAAGCGGAACACATGCTTGGAAGTTATGATGGTAGCCTTATCTTTGCTTCTGCTGTTTGGTAAATTAGGCAGTGTTGTCTTTGCAGAATGTCTTCAAAATGGAGCAGGAAGAGTATAATCGAGAGCAGATCGACTGGAGTTACATAGAATTCGTTGACAATCAAGATGTGCTGGACTTGATTGAGAGGGTATGTGCCTATATGGCATTTGTTTTATTTAGGGTGCTTAAGTAGCCTTTATATCATGTATTGCAGTCTTGTAATGGTCGTTGTCAGCAAGCTAAAATACTAGTTTTAAGATGTATTCATCAAGTAGTCTGATACTGTTTGACTTATAGATTGGCTATTTGGTGTTTAGTGAATTAATGTGGGCATAAACGTATATTTTTTCTTACCAAGTGTCAGTTTAAGCACCAAATAATCGAACACTGCTACCGTACTCTTATTTTGAGGCTTGGAGATGTTGCATGTTGGAGTTATTCAGAGTTGTTAACTTATTATAATAAGCTGCTTATCATAAGCACCAGTAATTTTGTGCAAGATAAGTGGTTTAGAAATAGCCCTGATGTGTTGTGTCAGCGGGTAATGTATTTGTGTATGCTTCCTAGTTGTGTGTCCCATTACCTCAATGTTTGTATCTCCCTCTTTCATTTTCAGAAACCTGGTGGAATTATTGCACTTCTTGATGAAGCTTGGTGAGTTTGAAGTATTCTTGTTGCACTACATGCAACCAGCAGCTTGTAAATAGTTGACCATCATTACTTGTTTCTATTTCTCAATTAATGCTTCTAACTGTGTTTTTTTTTGTTTCTTTGTTTCTTTGTCCTGTATGCATTAGTATGTTCCCGAAATGCACGCATGAATCCTTTTCTCAGAAGCTGTATGAGAAATTCAAGAACAACAAAAGGTTTAGCAAACCAAAGCTTTCTCGTACTGCATTTACAATTCAACATTACGCAGGAGAAGTAAGCATTTCTTGGAACACATTACTCTTTGCTTCTGCATTTAATTGAATATACTCCTTTCAGTTCCCTGAGTTTTTTTTGCAGGTAACCTATCAGTCCGATCATTTCCTGGACAAAAACAGAGATTATGTAGTAGGAGAACATGAAGAATTGCTTAATGCTTCCAAGTGCTCCTTTGTATCAGGGTTATTCCCATCAGTACAAGAGGAGAACACAAAGTCGTCGAAGTCATCAATCGCTAATCGATTTAAGGTGTGATTCTGCTAGCTGTTTCCTATGTACTCCCTCTGTTCCTGAATATAAGTCTTTCTAGAGATTTCAATGCGGACTACATAGGGAGCAAAATGAGTGAATCTACACTCTAAAATATGTCTATATACATCTGTATGTACTCCTTACTGAAATCTCTAAAAAGATTTATATTTAGGAACGGAGGGAGTACATGTTTCCTCATTGTTCTTTAGGCACTAAGTTTAGAGTAAAATCCTATTTTAATCCTCGAAGTTTTGTGCACGTAGAACTCTTTGATAGTTTGTTACACTTTATATGCAGACTGTATAATGGGGGTATATCACTGCATATTTGTAGCTTGGACAATCACACAACTACCTTAGTTTGTGCATCAAATCAACATGCAAATATTTAAAAGAGGTGGCTGTACTTCTCAATTTAGTCTACCTCCCTTCTGTCACCATAAAAAACCAAGAACAGTTGTTCTATAACTTTACTATGAATTTAGTTGCAGGTATAAAGAATATTTATGCCATCTTGGTTTTTGCAAAAAAATAAATAATAAATGTACTGAATATAGTGAGCAAATGCATATGCATGTCCCAAAAAGGATGAATTAAGTACATTTTATGAAGTGAATGAGTATTACTTGGTAGACATAATGAAGCGATCAAGACCATTGCTCCAATGTGCTTCTGTTTTTTCATGTAAAATCTTTGGTATGATTTTGACATCTGATTATTCCATGAAATTCTTAGGGGCAACTCCATGAACTAATGGAGACTTTGAGTTCTACAGAACCTCATTACATTAGATGTGTTAAGCCCAATAATCTTCTTAAGCCTGCTACTTTTGACAACATCAATGTTCTGCAGCAACTTCGATGTTCGGTAAGGAAGCCATTGATCACAAAGTTTCCACATAACTTCTTTGTTTCTTAAACATGTGTCGTTTTGTATTAGAAGAAGAATGTTAACATAGAAGCTCAGTACCACTGTATACTCATGATTCTTCACCCTTTCAGGGTGTTCTTGAAGCTATCAGAATAAGCTGTGCTGGATACCCTACACGGAAATTATTTCGTGATTTTCTTCAACGGTTTTGCATCATTGCTCCTGAAATTTTGAAAGAAAGGTGTGTAAGTTGTTTGATAATAACAGTAATAATGAATGTTCCCCTATGCCTCTAATTATATCACTTGTGGCCTGCTTTTATAACTATTTTCGTGATATCTTGATAGAAACGATGACAAAGTAATCTGCCAAAAGATTTTGGACAAAACAGGACTCCAGGGTTATCAGGTGAAGCATGCTTCTACCATAATGAATCCTTTTTTATGTATTCTGTACATCACATTTTTCTTTGATCTGCATCTTGCCGAAAAGACAGGGAACTAAAAATGAGATGCTTGTTTTTAGTTGAATAATTACCACGTGTGACAGAGGTGATGAATGATGGGGAAATGTCTAGTGAAGACCATCACCATATTTTAAACCTAAAAGCTTTCTTAGCAGGCGATCGTAAATAATCTCTCTGAAAAAATTCATGAAGATTTAGACCATTTGGCAGTAAAACTTAAGAATTACTTAGATATTCTCCTGGTAAGAATGCAAGGTGAGAGTATGCATATACAGTATAGCTAATGTGTACACCTTTTCGCTCATGTTTTTTTTTCATGATATTGCATGGAAGGAATATATGCATGCGTCATTTTCAGAGGGTATATAATACACAGTTTATTTAGTCATGATCTTTGTCACAATATTTCAAATAATTTCTGTTTTACAGATTGGAAGAACTAAGGTGTTCCTGAGAGCGGGTCAGATGGCTGAACTGGATGCTAGAAGAACTGAAGTGCGGAGTAAAGCAGCTAGAGTTATTCAGAGTAGATATCACACTTATGTTGCTCGTCGGAAATTCCTTGCAATACGCAACACATCTGTATCTTTTCAATCTATTGTTAGAGGTATGGTCACACCATATGACATCTAGAGGGAGACAGTTCTGACCGCAGTATTGCACTGGTGGATGTGTGGAACATATACTTACAAAGAGTTCCATTCTCCTTTGCAGTAATATTGGCTTGTAAGCGGCGTGTATTCCTGAGAAACCAAGATGCGGCGTTGAAAGTACAGAAAAGTGTCCGCTGGTACCTTGCTTGGAAGTCTTATTCTAAACTGCGATGGTCAGCCGTTACATTGCAGGCAGGATTGAGGGCTTTTGGTGCTTACAATGAATATGTTCGCAGAAAACAAAGGAAAGCTTCTATCCATATCCAGGTAGACTATTAATTCATGCTCTCTCTTTTTTATTTAAGGGGAGCATTTGTAGGTTATCATTCAAGCCATTTTACACATCTATGTTACGATAGACCAATTAATAATCGGTCCTTTACTATGGATAAAAGTTAAGAATCAGTCTCCTTACATCTTATAAGCTTTCTCTGTTCATCTCTTGGTTGTACCATCGGTCTGATAATTGTTACCTGCAGGCTCGGTGGCGTTGCCACAGAGATAATTCAAATTATCTTAAGCTGAAGAGATCAGTGTTGATTTATCAGTGTGCATGGCGAAGACGTGTCGCTAGAAGAGAACTCAGAAAGCTTAAAATGGTACTCAAGCTGTCATACCATTTTTATTTATTTGTTTATGCTGATTTCATATTTACCTGTACAGCTTTTTATTTGTGTTGCATAATTTCTGTAGGCTGCAAGAGATACAGAAGCTCTGAAGGTGGAGAAGGAGAAACTTGAGGAACACGTGGAAGAGCTAACAAGCCGTTTAGGTTTGGAAATGAAACTGAGGGTAAATGCTGCCCCTTGAATCAAGGCATATTTAGATACAGAAATAGGATGCCATCTTGCTGATTATCTGGTCACGCTTTATTGACACATGTGTCTATTTTCAGGCTGACTTAGAGAACAACAAAGCAGGAGAAATCTCCAAATTACAGGCTGCCCTTCGTGAGATGGAGCATCGAGTAGAAGAAGCCACAGCAGTGCAGGAAAGTGAATCGGCCAAAAAGGCTGTTGAAGAAGCTCTAGCTCAAGAAAGAGAAAAAATCACTATATTGACTAATGAAGTTGAGGGGATGAAGGTACTTCTCCCCAGGCTCAACTTATGTATCATTGCAACAGTATAAAATTGGAAAGGTTTAAGTATTGCATCATTCATTGTTTCAATGAAATCAAATGCGGTTGCAGTAGCGGTTTCAGGCTAAAAGGATTAAGAAAACCTGTGTATGACTATAAAATATTCCTGTTTCAACAGAGTACAGTGTTCAAGTAACTTGTTCAGTTATGTCATCATATCTGATTGGATGATGGTTGTGCCCTTGGACAGGTACTACTATCAAGAGAACAAGAAGAAAACACTGCAACAAAGAATGATCTTGCTATTGCTCAGGAAAGATGTGAAGACCTGAATGGAAAAATCGAGGTTGCAGATGAAAACATCAAGCAGCTTAGAGATACTGTGAAAAGGTTAGTTGCTTAGTGACTACTACTCCCTCCGTTCCTAAATATTTGTCTTTCTAGAGATTTCAACAAGTGACTACGTGCGGAGCAAAATGAGTGAATCTACTGTTATGACTGGCATATTAGGGGCTTAGCCCAGTTAGTTGTGGCCCAGTTTATCTTATCGTTATTAGGGGCTTAGCCCAATTATCTTATTAGGAGGATTATATAAACTCGTATAAGGACCGTTTTGGAATTAAGCAAAAAAGCAATCATATTTGCTCGGCTTCCTTAGGGAGCCGGAAGACCTAACCCTAGTCGCGGCCCCTGCTCTCTCTCGCGCGCACGCAACGACGGCGTCCCAGCGCCGGCGACCACGCCTTCCTCCACGCCATCCCTCCTTCCAACCCTACAACCTGAGACCACGCCCTGATAGGGATCCGGTTCCTACCAATTTGGTATCAGATAGCTTCGGAGCCGCGCAGACGTGGTACTACGCCCTCGAACAGGACGAGGGTGGCATGCCACCATGGGAGCACTTCCGTGGTTTGTGCCTCTTGCGCTTTGGTCCACCTATATGCGGGAGCCGTCTGGCGGAGCTTGGGCGTCTTCCGTTCCTCACCTCAGTGCAAGACTTCGCCGACCGCTTCCAGGCACTGGCGTGCCACGCCCCTGGCGTTTTGGCTCGTCAGCGGGCTGAGCTCTTCGTCGGCGGCCTACCGGACCACATCCGCGTGGACGTGGAGATGCGCGGGCCACAGGATCTTCAGACGGCCATGTACTACCCTCACGCGTTCGAGCGTCGCGCGGTGGCCATACAGCAAGCACCATCGCCCGGGGCCGCTGGGCCGCCACCCTGGCCGGAAGTTCCCGCGCAGGGTCGGCCTGTCCAGGCTTCCGCGGCGCCCCTCGCCACGGCTGCGGCACCCTCGTTCCGCCGGCTCACCCCGGCCGAGCAACTCGAGCGTCGCCGCCAAGGGTTGTGCTTCAACTGTGACGAACCCTACGTACCGGGCCACGTCTACCCATGACTCTTCTACCTGGAGGCTGCAGACTACATTGAGGAGGACCCCGCCGCTGCCGGGCTCAGTGACCAGCCCGCCCCAGTTGACGTGGAGGTGTTTGGCGACCGTTGATCTTCCCCGCCTTCCCGCTCGAGGACGAGCTGTTTGTGCAGGCGGGGAGAGATGTTATGACTGGCATATTATGGGCTTAGCCCAGTTAGTTGTGGCCCAGTTTATCTTATCGTTATTAGGGGCTTAGCCCAATTATCTTATTAGGAGGATTATATAAACTCGTGTAAGGACCCGTTTTGGAATTAAGCAAAAAGCAATCATATTTGCTCGGCTTCCTTAGGGAGCCGGGAGACCTAACCCTAGCCGCCGCCCCTGCTCTCTCTCTCTCGCGCGCGCACGCAATGACGGTGCCCCAGCGCCGGCGACCACGCCTTCCTCCACGCCATCCCTCCTTCCACCCCTCCAACCTGAGACCACGCCCTGGTAGGGATCCGGTTCCTACCATCTACACTCTAAAATATGTCTATATACATCCGTATGTGGTAGTCCATATGAAATCTCTAAAAAGACAAATATTTAGGAATTGAGGGAGTAGATCTTAGTAGACTAAGTAGCAGGTTCTTTTGGTTCCGAATAAAGCTAGTTGAAAGTAAAGAGTCGGGTGCATATGCTTCATACACATGGATAGATGGTGACGCACTCATGCATATTATCAGGAAATGGGTACACAAAGTTCAATCTGGGCTATTATAAGATCATGTTTCTCCAGACATATCTTTAGTAGAGCAATAATAAAAGAAAATCCTTTTAAGACCCCAGCTGTAGTTATTCACAATAAGAGCCATGTGTATATTCTTCATGAGGAATTTGTAAAAGGCCTGTGGTTTCTCCCACATGTTTACATGCTGGTGTTTGACACCTTTTAAGTCTACAAAAGTATTTTTTTGTACAATAGGAAGTTACCATAAGTAAATCCACTTTCATCCAGTCCTACTATGTGGGATAACAACTTGCTCCCTTTCTGTTGGATACAGATTTGAAGAGAATGTGACAGAACTAGAATCTTCACTGATGACGGAGAAGCAACACAATGAGGCAACCAGAGGGGAACTTGGTGAAGCACACCAGAGAGTTGAAGAACTACTGAGACAAGTTGCAGATGCTGATGGAAAATCCGCCGTACTTCAGTCTACTGTGCAAAGGTCATATTCGTTTTGCATGACATATAATCCTTGTCCAACAGCCACATAGTCTTATAACTGACCAACTTTCAGTACTGTTATTGGTGTGATATTTCTTGGCTACCAGGTGGTTAATTCATTATCTCATAGTCGTCGTCTTTTCTTCATGAGCACAGGCTGGAAGAAAGTCTAACAGAGACAGAGGGCACTTTGCTTTTAGAAAGGCAAGAGAGTGAGGCAATCAAGAAATCACTCACTGAAGCTCGTGGAGAAAATGAAGAATTAGTCCATAAAACTGAAGTTTTTGAGAAGGACATTGCTAGGTTTCAAAACAACATCGAAAGGTCTATTGCCTAATTCCTTGGGTTGCTGTTTCCTATGCTTGAAGCTTGATTGCACTCGAAAACCGGCTTTAAGTCTTAACTCACAGTTTTAGACTATCATAATCCTAGTAATATGAATGCTGATTATTCTTGTCAATTGACAATTTGACAGACTTGAAGAAGCTGCAAGAACATTTGAGACTTCATTGCTGGCTGAAAAACAACACAGTGCTGCAATCATGTCACAGTTAGTTGAAACAAAGGAGGAAATTGAAGAACTGCAAAAGAAGTTTACAGATGCCAATAGGACAAATGACACGCTTCAAGATTCTTTGAAGAGGTTTAGCTCTCACGTCGCATTAATTACTCAATGTAATCATACTTCTACTGTTATACAGGCATCAGCTGATGTTCCAGTTAACAATATACTGTATCACTCACATTCATCCAAGCTCTAATGTTCATGTTTGTTTTTGCAAATATACAATCTTTTTTGGTGAACAAAATGGCAATAAAATGACGCAACAAGGAAAATAATGAACATTTACGGGCGAGGTAGTCAGCATCTCAATATGAGTTCCAGTTAACAACCTGACTATTATATCATAATATCATATATTCTTAACATTATGATGCTTCTAGTTTATTCCTACTTATATATATTCTTGGAAAATAAAGGCTTAAAATTAAGACATGATTTTAAAGATGGAAAAGAACAGTCAGGCCCTGAATCATTGGTTTGTATAATATAGAGGATAGTGAACCTGTTTGTTCAGGAAATCCTAGAGGATTGGTCATTGCTTGGGATAGGGTGATATATATGTCGATGTAACTTTCTGTCGTCAGATCTATAGCAATATGGCATCAACCATTTTTTTAACCTTTACCCCTGCCCTCAGTAGTACAAGCTAACCATTGTTAACATTTTTCTTCACTTGATATAGGCTTGAAGAAACTGCAGCCACAAGGGATGCCTTGCACGTAGCAGAAAAGCAAGAGCATGGTCAAACCAAAGAAGCGCTTTCTAAATCTCAGGAGAGAAATTCAGAATTGCTTACAAAAGTTGATGAGTCTGAGAAAAGTATAAATAAGCTGATGGAGAATGTCAAGAGGTTCTCGCCTTACTTCCATTATGCATTATTAGCAGCTGACCTTAGCTTTCTGAAAACTATAAGATCATCTCCTCAACTTTGTGAGCTAAAATGCATTTCATTTCTTACAATGTATTTAGACTTGAGAAACATGCAACATCAAGGGAGTCATTGCTGTTAAAGACAAAGCAAAATCAGGATGGCACAACAAAAGCACTAGCTGAAGCTGAAAAGAGAAACGAAGAGTTAATGAAAAGCTCTGAAGATTCAGATAAGAAAATCAGTCTGCTTGAGGATTCGGTGAACAGGTTTGATTTCATTGCTTTACAAATATTTATAACCTTTAAACAACCTAGCAACTATTTCGTGGCCAACTTCTCCGATTACCTCTCATCACAATACATCCTTATTGCATGACCATGTTAAGTGACTCCAACAGTATTTTTCTTTCTTGCGCATAGACTAGAAGAATGTGCTGCAGAGAAAGACTCTCTATTGGCAACAGAAAGACAAGAAAACAATGCTACCAAGGAAGAACTAGCCAATGCCCAGAAAAAAACAAAGGAATTAGTAAATGAGTTACAAAATTGCCAAGAAATCAGAAAGCAACTCGAAGAAAACATCAAGAGGTCTGACACTTCTCATCAGTGGATACATGTCCCATATTTTCTCAATATTTTTATTCAATGTGATAGTAAATTCTCATTTTGGTGTTCTCAGGCTTGAACAAGATGCTACTGCCAAAGATGCTTTATTGATATCAGAAAAACAAACACATGAGGCTACCAAGAAAACTCTGACTGAAACTCTGGGGAGAAATGAAGAGTTAATGAAGAAAATTCAGGATTCTGATAAACATAGTCTTCAGCTTCAGCTAACTGTTGAGAGGTTGATAATCATTCTTGGCAGTATGTTCTTATTTTAAGTAACTTTCTGAGATCCTATCAAGTACATCATGCTCTGTCCTTAATTAACTAGATAGCTCTTTCATGATTACAGACTTCAAGCAAATGCATCTGCAAAGGAGGATTTACTGTTGAGAGAAAGGGAGCAAAGTAATACAACCATGAAGGCGCAAGAAGAAAATCAAGAAAGAAATTTGCAATTACTAAAGAGATTTGAGGATGTTGACAAGAAAATTGACCTTCTTCAAGGCACCATACAGAGGTAATTTATGCTGCATTTCGATATATCATGCATACTAAATCTTCGTATATGTAGATGCTGATATTTGTAATGCTATTTCTTTGTTGGTTCAATTCAGGCTTGGCGACCATACAGAGAAAGACACGTTACTGCTATCTGAGAAACAAGAGAAGGATGAATTGAAGAAAGCACTCACTGAGACTGAATACAAAAATGAAGAATTAACGATAAAAATTGGTGAAACCAACAAAAAAATTGAACATCTGCAAAACACTATACATATGTATGTACCTTTGATTAAGTTTATGTGGTACAAGTGCATCATCTTAGTTTTTCATTGTTGGGACCTACGTGTCAGTGTCTCATTATTCTCATCAAGGTGTAACAGAGTGACACGTCTGCTGCTACCTCCGGACCCAACATGTGCTCTCCACCTGGGCAGGCGGTACAGGTGTCCTTAGTTGACACCTTTTTTCTGCTAGCTTGTGTACTGCATGCCCATGTAGAGAACCCTAGCCATGTCAGATGCTGACATGGCAGCAGCCGTGTCACTTCTTTACACCTAGATGAGAGCAATGAGGCACTGACATGTGGGCTATATCACTCAAACTAACTGGAAACCAAAAATATGGAGTTGTGCAATACATCGTGACTTCAAATGTGGACATAGTGGCGAAAGTTGCTTCTTTGGATGGTTTATACAACATATGTATATTTTGCAAAATTAACTCCATTGGTTGTTAAACCCATGAGATTAAACAGTTGTTTCTGCCCGAAAACAGGCTTGAGCAAGACATAGTGGCGAAAGTTGCTTCTTTGGAAGCTGAAAAACAAGAAAATGACGCGATTAGGAAAACTCTTGTTGAAGCTCAGGAGAAAAATGATGAACTATTTATGAAAATTAGAGATAGTGAATACAAGGCCCACCAGCTACAAGATACTGTGCAAAAGTTGGTATTTTAACTTACTATCTGGCTTTCTACAGTTTTGTGCACCAAGTACAATTCCATTATTATCAGTCATCATGTTGTCCTTTTCGAGACTAACGTCTTCCCTGATTAGGCTTCAAGTAGATGCCATATCAAGACTGTCTTCCTTTGTACTGGAGAAACAAGAGAGTGATGCTGTGAAGAAAGCACTTACTGAGGCTCGTGGAAGAAATGAAGATCTAATAAGGAGAAACGAAGACCTCCTCGATAGAAATGATGACCTTATCAGGAAAATCGAAGAGCTTCAGGAGACCGTACAAAAGTATTCCTTTACATTTACAATAACCTTTTCAACTTTGGTAATTTATATGTCCAAATCATGCGCTCCTTTGTGATTACTTTTGATGGAACAACTGTATCCACAACACAGGCTAGAAGGAAAATCATCTAACTTAGAGGCAGAAAACCAAACTCTTCGTCAGCATTCGATTGTGTCGACTCCATCTACCGCCAAATCTCAAGCTTCATACTCTAAAATCAGTATGATCCATGTAATGTGCCTTCAATAGAGCTTACATTCGCATGACTGTTGAATGTTCTCATCTGATTTATTAGATGCATTTCAACAGAGAAGTCAAGAAAATGGTCATATTTTAAATGGCAACGTACCATATGCTGAAATGAGGTCCTCGTTTGGTCCAGCAGAAACAAGACCCTATATGGTAGTTTAACCAAGCACATGCCAGTTTTTTATTTTTATATTGTTTGATTGAGTAGTCATGACTTTGGTCGAAATAATATGGCAGGGTAGTGCCCCTGATTTGACTATCCACAGGGACTATGATACTGGGGAGAAAATGCAAAGGGTACTACTTAGTGAAGGATATCAGGTAGGCTGGTTGATACTTGCCTACCTACCCACCCCTTCCCATTTGCTAAAATGCTTTTTTGCCCTTCTAAACATCAGCAGCCCCAGGATGATCAGAAGTTATTGCTTAAGTACATTACCCAACATCTTGGATTCTCTGGGAACAAACCTGTTGCTGCTCTTCTTATATACCAATATCTTCTTCATTCGAGATCGTTTGAAGTTACAAAGACAGGTGTCTTTGACAGTATCCTGCAGGCTATAAACTCAGCAACAGAGGTTTGTAGCACTCTGTTAATTATGTTTAATTGCGCTATATAATGGTACTTGAGTAGCATCTATCCCCTACGCCTTGTAGCATGATATGAGACAGCTTTATGCAGCCAATTTGCCAGTACCTGAAATCCAAAATCACTACATTTGCTCTTATATTAACTGACGTTCCTCTTACTTCAAGGCTCAATATGACACGAGAAGCTTGGCCTATTGGTTATCCAACTTATCGACATTATCAGTTCTCCTGCAACGCTCTTTTAGAACCGCTAGGACAGCAGCCTCAGTTCCATATAGACGAAAAATGTCGTATGATAGGATTTATCAAGCCAGCCAAGCATCTGGGCTTGCTTATTTAAGTGGTCAATTATTGGATGAACCTGGTGCATCGCACCAAATTGATGCAAAATATCCAGCTTTGCTCTTCAAGCAGCAGCTTGTGGATCTGATTGAAAAGGTGTATGGGTTGATAAGTGACAAATTGAAGAAAGAGCTTAATCCATTGCTTGAGCTGTGCATTCAGGTACCGCCTCTCTTGAGAAAAAGTAATCATCAGCTGTGAAACTTTGCTTGTTGAGAATCCTGTAAATATTGTAAATATTTAGGATCCAAGAACTTCTCAAGCAAAGGCCTCAGTGACATCTGCTGGCTTGGGCCAACACAACCAACTCACACATTGGCTGGGCATCGTGAAAATCCTCAACAGCTACTTGTATCTGCTAATAGCCAACCATGTACGTGCTAAATTATTACAAAAATCTGTGCAGTATTCTTTTTATCGATACAGTGCAGTATCAATTTGCAAAGTTATGAATTATGAGTGCAAGTCCACACTCAATGTGCAGGTTCCAACAATATTGGTCCACAAGTTGCTAACCCAAATATTTTCTATGGTGAACGTCCAATTATTTAACAGGTATAAGTGTATGTTTGCCCCCCACTACCAATTTTTTAAAACTTCAAAGAATAAGTTGTTCTAACTTACCTTCCTCTCCTTTCAAAAACAGACTCCTTCTGCGCCGTGAGTGCTGTTCATTTAGCAACGGGGAACATATTAGAGCCGGATTAGCCCAACTAAAACATTGGTGCAATGATGTTGCTCAAGAGGTTGCTCACTATCTTTTATTATGGTTATGGAGGCTATTCTCAGATGCTGTTAGCTAATGTTTTAGTACAGCTTGCAGATTCAGCCTGGGAAGCACTGAGGCATATAAGACAGGCGGCCGATTTCCTGGTCTGTGTTTCTTTTTAAAATCATAAGAAAACCTTGGTGGCTCTTATACAAACTGAACTGTCGGTAACTTAAATCCTCTGACTTATTTTCCTGCTCTTCCTGTTCATCAGGTCATTTCCCGAAAACAAATGAGGACATGGAGAGAGATACGCAATGATATTTGTCCGGTAAGTGCCTTTTGCTATGAGCAAGGATCTTGTTTTGTTAATCCTCAACTTTGTATCTTTGATCGTTCCACTCTCTGTCCAGGCTCTCAGCTTACAGCAGCTAGAGAGAATAGTTGGTATGTACTGGGACGACATGAGCGGCACAAACGTACTTTCAGCAGAGGTATGTTGATAGGCTGAATCGGTGTAATCAAAACTGTTCGCCGTTGGCTGTTTGAAGTGTTGATTTCAACGTTGTTTCCTTGCTGTCTGCAGTTCACATCAAGCATGAGAGCAACCATGCATGAAGAATCAAATAGCCTCTCCAGCTTTTCAGTCTTGCTGGATGATGATTCCAGGTATGCATCATGCCCCAAAGGATTCCATTGTTTGCGCCCCTTTGGAACAACAACCAATGCTCCTTTTTCACCTCTGTTTGTTTCATTTCTCTCTTTGCAGCATACCCTTTTCGCTCGACGACATCGCAAAGTCGATGCCGAACATCGAGGACACGGTGGAGAGCGACCTGCTGCCCTTTATTCGTGAAAACCAGAGCCTTGCACTTATATTGCAAAGGAGGGACTGAGTAGTTCGCCGGCCTTGGGCGAACGAGGAGTGCCTCGCTCTAGGGTGTATATATTCTTGTAGCACAGTAGTAGAAGATAGGATGCCATATTAAGAGTGTTTTCACCGAGAATTTCTAGGCTTCTAAAGCTGTTAATAATTGTTTGGTTAAGCAGTGGTGCGTCTCTTCTCAGGGCATCTTGCCTGCATCACCCTCTTCTCCATTCTTTGGGTTTGAGTAGAAGCTGTAATTCATCAAAGGTGACAGAAACATGTTAAATCTTACTGTCATCTCAGCCGCTTGGCTATATACAAGTTCACTTTCTGTACACTGACGGCAAGGAACACAGCATGCCAGGGCTTGAGGCTGAAAGACCGGCTGGAGAATGTTTTGACCATATGAACGGAAAACAGAGATATGATTAATTAATCATTATAACCCACTAGGTCGAAAATCCATCTATGATATACATGTACAATTCTTGAAACCCAACGAAAAAGGTGGGTCAAGTCTCATTAGAAGACCAACTGCTAGTATGAATTCAAGTCATGTTAGGAATTATTCTTGGGTTTCCTCCGGGGTTTCAAGTCGACTACTATTACGGTTATATTGTCCTGGCTTCCTTTCTTCAGCGCAAGCCTCGTCAGGTAGTCCGCAGCTGCCTGCGCGGCAGGGTCGGTGGATCCATCACCTCCATCTGACGACGATGTTGTGACACTGTTGTTCTTGTGCCACTGCTGGATTTGCCGGCGCGCGACCTTGCACGCCTCTTCGTTCGACACGACGTCCCAAAGCCCGTCGCTGGCCAGAATGAGGCAGTCGTCATCTTTAGCCCGGGGAACAACCGTAACTTCTGGTTTTGGGATGATGTATGGCTTCAAGTATCGGTCACCTGCATCATCAGCAATTTCCAGTTCCAAGTTAGCAGAGATTGCAATAAGATTTGAGTGGCACAAGTATTTTATACATCAGATTTGAGTGGCACAAGAGATGTGAACAAATACAACTAGGAACAAATACAAGCCATGGTCCAAGCTGCAAGTGGCACTTTTCTTGCTTCCATAAAAGACGGTTTTTCTACTTTGGCAGGTGACTTCTTTCCTTGATCACATCTGCATACTAGGTGTCTTCTTTTCTTAATCACATCTTCATAGTTGATTCTATCAGAGCTACATTTGACCTCATTTTGCAAGTTCAACAGGCACGATTAGTAGCAAAATTGAGGCAGTCAGCACTTAACATGACAACAGCCAAAAGAATAGAGGGGCCGTCTGGATGGCGCCCAGGCCAGCCACGCCAAATCGTGGGCGAGCCAAAAAGTTGGCGATGAAATTCGCCGCCACAGATCTGCCCTGGCGTTGGCACAGAAAACAAACTAGCGACCAAAATTTTGGCATAGGCTAGAAAATTTGGCTGCCAACCAAACAGACACCCACGCTGGTTGTCAACACCCATATTTTGGCAAGGCAAGCATCAGCCGTCATCCAAACAGCCCAGAGACTTCAGGTTTCCATAAATAGGAATCTTAAAATCAAGGGAAAAAAGTGCTACACTTTAAGTGTGCATTTTGCCACTGCCTAGTGCGTATCTCACGGTTCTCACCTAAGCGCACGCAAGCATGATTACGTGCTAGGCGTTCTGTTGTCGCCTAGCGGCTAGCGCCTAGGCACACTTAAGCGATAACCGTTCTGCTGTCACCTAGCGCCTACTGCTTAAAATGGTACCGAGTAACGACTAACGAGAAATAACTCCTCAAGCACAGCTACTTTCCTGGATTTCAAACAAAGCAGCAGCGCGCGAAGACATTTACCACTATCACACCGGACCAAGCAATTTTGCATCATACTTTGAAGTTGCTGTGACTACAGTTTCAAACTCAACGGGTGATCCTTACTATGACGCGTGTCATATGAAAAATAGCAACACATTGTACAAGATAAATATAGGTGCATACCAATGGATCGTGACATAGCCAGTATGCCGGACACTCGGTGTCCATTCCATTGGATGACCTTGCCTCCGGCAGCCTCAATCCTCGCGCGCTCATCCTTCCTGTCAGGCTGAAACAACAAGGCATAATTAATCAGATTAACCCCAAATCATGGATGCTGTACCGATACCATGATGCTCACAGAACCATATCTACCTTCTGATCAATTGAGAGAGCAACAGGCTCCTTCCCGCGCGAGAGCACGATGCGAGAATCGCCGCAGTTGGCGACCACCACATGAGAGGAGCACACCACGACTGCAACCGCCGTGGAGCCCACGTTCTCCGCGGCGATCGGGTCTGACCGGGGCTCGCCGTCGACGAGCCTGCTTGCAAGCCCTGACA
Organism: Triticum monococcum; assembly: GCA_034509565.1. NCBI lineage: Eukaryota > Viridiplantae > Streptophyta > Magnoliopsida > Poales > Poaceae > Triticum > Triticum monococcum. The sequence continues at coordinate 588,973,900 of CM067841.1, forward strand.
CCTCGTCATCCACCGTCTGGAAGCACCTGGTGAAGAGGTCGTCCCAGTGCTCCTTCATGTCCACATCGCTCATCTCCCCCAGATCGCTGGGGGGCCTCCTCAGCTCCTTGCTCAGCACGACGTGGAGCCTCTCCCGGCAGTAGTTGGACACCTGCGCGGCGGCACGGAAATCCACATATCGTCAGATCACGGGGCTCGCTCGCTCGGCTGGGGGGCCGCCGTTGGCGATGAATCCGAGGGGGAGGGGAGGGGGGTTTCCGGTCCCGGGCGTGCATACCTCGGCGCCGCCGTGGCCGTCGAAGACGGCGAAGAGGTGGGAGGGCAGGCGGAGCGCGTCGGCGTCGAGCCCGAGCCCGTCGAGGTCGCGGCGGCGGGCGAGCAGGCGCACGGGCACGTCGGCGAAGCGCGGCACGGCGGCGCAGGCGTCCTCCATCTCCCCGCCGCGCCCCGGCGTGGCGACGCAGCCCCACACCGGCTCGCAGTCCATGAGGTAGACGCTCCTCTTGCCCCCCGCCACGAGCGCCGCCCTCCCGTCCCCGAGATCCAGCCGCTCGACCCCGCCGCCCGCCGCCGCCGCCGCCGCGCGCTCCGGATCGCGCGGCGCCGGCTCGTCCTCCCCGCAGATCGCCGCCGCCGCCGCCATATCGAACCTGGTGAACTGAAACGAAAGACGACAGCAGCAGCCGACTGGCCCAAGGAGGCAAGATGGAGCCGCACCGCACCGCACCGCAGCCGGAGACGCGCGCCGGAGGAGGAGGCGGGGTCCGGGCGAGAGGGAGGGAGGTGGCTATGGGGGCTGCTGGGTGGGGGGAGGAATGGTGGGTGGAGGGTGGGGGGGAGGAGGGCGGACGGATGATGGTGTGGAGCGCGCGCGCGTGTCCGGGGAGGGGAAAGGGGAGGGGATTGGAGCGGGCGGGCGCGCCGTACCGGGCAGGTCTTCTTCTCCCTTCGATCGACTCTTCCGGTGTGTCTGCTGCGGGAGGGGTCCGCGTGGCCGTGGCCGCTCCCGATATTATGTCTTGTCGCCCCGGCCCACGGTTTCTGCCACCCTCACGCCACCCCCCGTACACTTGTTCAGGCCCGTGCTGATTTGTCACCTGCTTTTTCTCTCAACAACATACATTTGTCACTCGCTTCGTTTTGCAATAACGTACGTTTGTCACTTGCCTTTTTTGCTCGAGGGGAAACGGATGGTGTTGTTGAGAAGAAATGTGGCAGGGCTGGCACATGTGCTAGGTTGGGAATGCGTTGATACGCGTGTGCTCTTCCTCTGCTTGTGAAATTTCACCCTTGTCGATACTCCCCTCTGTTCGGGTTTGTAATCGGCGGAGCAAAATGGCCTCTGTTTTGTACCCTTTGCACGCGCATTGTGCTGGGCGATCGGTCGGTACGGTAGTGTGGCTTGAAGCGTCGGCTTGCTGCTGGCGGTGCATGGGCCATGCAGGCGCAACGTGCGAAAACCGTACACGTGGGCTCATTTGGGCAGGGGGAGGGGAGGGGGTCGAGGAATTAGTGGCATTAGCACACGTGCGGCGAGTGGCATAGTGTGCGACCAAGACGACATTTATTCTCTCCCACGCCGATTGTCCGTTTCGAAGCTCAAATTCTCGATGACGGCTCTCTTGTTCTGTATTGGTTACTATGTGTTTCTACCCTCTGACCGAACAAACCCTTTCTGTGGAAGTAATTGTCGTAAAAAAAACACCAAAATAGTTATGCGCATTACAATTAACATCTGCCATCCCAAGGCACACTGGATTAAAAACTGTCCTATGCATAGCATCACCGAAAAAACACTTATTATGCTTTTGAGACAGAGAGAATAAATTGTCGTTTTTTTAGGGAAAGAGAATGAATAATTTGAAGCATGGTTTTTGAAATGAAAAAAAACAACAGGGATGCCGAAAATCCGAACGTATCCTCCGATGTTGATGCTATCCGGGCGGCCACTTGGGGATGGGTGACACGAGCAGACAAAAGAAATTGAATCGAACGAATTCAAAAACAGTACCCTGCGGGGGACCGCGGCACCACGTGTCCGCTGGCATCGATTTTCTTTTCGCTCCCTCGCAGTTTCCCCTCTCTCCGGCGGCCCCACCCATCCGTCCGCCCCGACACGTCGCCGGGCCTTTCTCGGCAAGCCGGGCCCGCGCGCCCCAGCTGGGCCAATGGGGTGGCGCCACTTGACGGCCTCGCCCGGACGGGCAGGCGAAACTGCCTGGCCGCGTACGGATGCCCGGCCCGATCCAGGGGGCCGCGCCACGTGTCGCCCGCCCGCGGGAAACTGCCAGGATAGCGTTTGCGTGTCCCAGGTTGCACGCAGCCGCTGCTGTCTTTTTCTCTATCTGTATAATAAATAAATTAAAAAGCTGGAGAGGTTGATCGGAACTGCTTAGCGCGGAGCGGGACACGTAGCAGCACAGTGCGTGGATGGTGTGAGGTGTGACGAGAAGGACGGGCGTATTACGCGTGCTAGCACGAAGGGACGGACCGCGACGGCATGGCCAAAAGGTGGTTTGGATTGGAGTGTGCATCCATCCGTCACGGATGGGCTTCTCGTCGTTAAGGTGTGAGGTGTGCGTACTACGTACGTGCTATGTACGTGGGTGGACGGGCGGGCGTTGGTCGGTCCGGTCGGGTCGAGCGAGCGAGGAGGGTTCGAGATGCCATGCGCTGCAGATTTGGTCGATGGATCAGGCCCGGCCTAGGTGCCCGACCGGATCGGCGGGCGGGCACATGCGCATGCGCGGCGTGGGGGCGTGTACCGGCAGCGACGTGACGGCGCGTGGCGACGGACGGACGGACCCGACAGGGGAACCGGGCGCCGTTCCTTGGGTTCGATCCGTCGAACCGAGCTGAGCTGGGCTGGCCATGCTAGCACGACAGCGCGCGGCGCCGCGCGAGCGACCAGCCACCAGGCAGGACCATGCGCGCGCGCGCGTGGCTAGAGCTAGAGCGGGGACGAGAGCTAGCAGATGCGTAGTGGGATTTGCTTGCTTGCGTGCGTGTGCTTGCGAAGATGAGCTTGCGGTGAACAGTTCTCCCTATGGTCTTTTTACTCTGTATATTAGAATTCTTTGAAGTCGAACTTCATAAAGTTTGACCGTATTTATATGAAAAAATATCATCATCTGCCATGCTAAAGTTATACAATATGTAACTTTAAGTCATGACACATCTATTGATATTGATTTCAGATTCTAAATGTTGGTATTTTTTTCTATAATGTTGGTCAAATTTTACGAGGCTTGACTTTAGTCAAATCTTATATGCGAACTAAAAAGGATCGAAGGAAGTTTTTAACTTTTTTTTTTCTAAAAAAATCCAACCAACCACAAACAACAAACACGCAACATACATCATATACCGTCCTAGAGAACATATGAGTTCTTCAGCAACATTGTCATCTTTAGAAAGAAAATGACACGCAAGCATCATTGTCGCAGGTTCTAACACTAAAGGGCGGATCTTGCCATTTTCGGACTTACACCAAGGACGTGTGAACAATCTCCAAGGCAAACCTTCATCAAGAAACGCAAAACATACACACCGCCATTGCAAGATGCGACTAACAAAGGTTATATCTAGAGTTTTCACCACCAAAGCTTGAAACCTGGTATTTCGAAAGCATTATCTAGCCAAAGTCATCCTATTTTTTGCGAAAAAAATCCAATCTATTCATCTTCAATCATGGCGGTGGTACAGCAAACAACATAAATAATAAAAATTACATCCAGATCCGCAGACCATCTAGCGATGACTACAAGCACTGAAGCGAGCCGAAGGTGCGCCGCCGTCATCGCCCCTCCCTCGTCGGAGTCGGGCACAACTTGTAGTAGACAGTCGGAAAGTCGTCGTGCTAAGACCCCATAGGACCAGCGCACTAGAACAACAACCATCGCCAATGAAGAACAACATAGATCGAAAGGATTCAACCCGAAGACACACAAATATAGAAGAACAACAACCAGATCCGAACAAATACACCAAGGATAGATCCACCGGAGACACACCTCCACACGCCCACCAATGATGCTACATGCATCGCCGGAATGGGGGAGACCTTTATTCCATCTTGAGAGAGCCACCGCCATCTCACCTTTATGAGTAGGACACAAACCCTACCAAATCTCAAATAAATGACTAACAATGGAGCCCTCCCGCTGGCATTTGCTAGGATCAACCGTGCCCCCATGACCCTAGGGTCACCGAAGACGAGACGGACCTGCGGCGAAGCCGCGAGAGGCACGAACCCCTAGCTTTTTTGAGGAGGGGCGGCTGCTTTTGCAAATTATCTTCTACTGGTTAGGAATGTTAGCCAAAGTCACCTTGTGCCGGTACCACCACTTGCCTAAAAATATGATGTTGCCGGGAGGGGCACAACCGCACCAACGTCATGAGAATTGAAAACCAACCGTTCCCTAGCATGTATGTCGGTCTACAGTCGGTCACGCACATCTTCTTGATGGACATTAGCACGCAACTGAAGGCATGCTTGCCAACATGAACTGCCGCACAACCTGGAGAGTCGAACACCGTCTGTGGCTTCCTTCCGCATGCTTCACAACCACTACAACGAAGATGGGAGATCCCTCACCATCGTTTATTAATGGGATCCACCGCCATGGCGGAACTGCGGAAGGAGGAGACCCGGCGGGGAAAGCTGGCGGCGGCACTACGACCTGGTGAGGAAACCTGAAAGGTGATTTACTTGTGTTGTTGTAGAGACAGATGTAATTTCATCACTAAAAAAAATATTTCTTCCGTCCCAAAATAAGTGTCTCAATCTTAGTACAACTTTGTATTAAAGTGAGTATAAAATTGAGACATTTATTTTGGGACAAAGGGAGTAGTTGCATGTCGCAGAAATTATATCATAAACTTTTACCACTTGGATTAAGCGGTTAGCTATCTCAAAACAATCTATAACTCAAAAAAAATCATAAACTTTTAATGCAATGATAAAGTGCTCACTATAGAGACCGGCAAAATCAAAATAGTATATGCTGGTAAGGCGCTAGCCGGCCGCTGTGCCGTGTGTGTGTGGACGGAGGCACCGAGAAAGCAAGCAGGCTCGATAATTTGGCTCTTGGGGGCAGGCAGCTCCGGCCGATAATTGACAGGAGTATTATTTGTGAATGAGTTGTGATTGATCGTCCCGGCCCGCCAGCCGGAACAGATGCACCATTTCACTTGCGACACGTGTTACGTAGCTGTCACATCGTTCCGAGATCCCTAGCTATCAGACGCTTGAAACCCACACACGTGTACCTACCTATAGGAGCTTGAGCTTGCGTGGGTAGGGTAGCAAGAAGCTGAAAATCACTCAGAGGGTGTTTGGATACTCTTTAGTCATGTGACTAGTAGTAGTCAGACTAAAAGTTTTTAGTCAGGCCCTGTTTGGAAGGTGACTACTACTAGTCAGCATTAAATGTCTCAGTATTAAATGTCCCTTGTGCAACATCAATTAAAGGAGAGAGAGGGGGACTTTAGTGAGTAAAAGTCAGGGGTGTTTGGAGGTTTACTGACTAAAGGTGATTACTACTAATCTCTAGTCAGTAAAAGTTGAGGGTGAGGTGACTAGGGACTAAACTAGTTTTAGTCACCCACTAGTTAGGGGTGTTTGGAGGTTTACTGACTAAAGGTGACTACTACTAGTCTCTAGTCTCTAGTCTCTAGTGATCCAAACACCCTCTCAATTATCAGCTAGCAGCTCAGATTCATCGGTACATGAGAGAGACAAGTGCATCTCTCGGTATTGCATGCCGAAATGTGCGATGATATGCCACGCGCAGCAACCAAACTGATGAGGACTTTTTTGTGTGTGGAAAACTGACGAGCAATTGAGAGTCGATGACGATGGGGTAGTAAAATGACTTTTGTATTTTGGCCACTGAGATTAGAGCATCTACATCCGGACCCTATACTAACCAACTGGATGGCCGATCAGTGACCGATCCCTTTTGACGATCAAATCGACCTCCTCAAACGGCACCTATACACCCGGACCGACTGAAACTCCTCATATCTAGCCCATATATGACATGGACATGGAGTGGCCCGGACGCATCAATGAGGCCCAACATGGCCCGCATGGACCCCCCTTCGTCCCCACTAAAATTCCCATCTAGCCCAAACCCTAGATTTACTCTCTCACTCTCTGCTCGGTTATCCATCGCTTCCCCTCCCCCCTCCGTCCCAATGTCGAGCACCGGCTGCAGCATCAACGACAACACCGGATCTGGCAGTGAGGACGATCCCATCGACCGGGATGCCCTCGTCCGCAAGGCGGAGGCGGGTGACGATGAGCAGCTGGCCCACCACATAGTACTACAGTGGTCACGGCCTCACGGGGCAACACATGTGGTGGCTCGGGCTCTGCTCCGTCCCCTGTCACCCGGTGTCGCATAACACCGGCACCGACCCGTCCTGCACCTCGCGCACGGCCTGCTCCACCCCGCTAGCCTGACGCTCTGCTACCCCTCTGGCGGCTGCTCCTCACGGGCATTGGTGAGTGCTCGTGCCCGCACCGTCGGCTCTGCGGACCTGGACGCCTGAATCGGAGGTGCCTGCCACGAGAGGCACCGGGCTAGGAAGAGGGCAGCGGGGAATGTAGAGGAGCAGCTCCTCGCGGTTGTCCTCTGCCGCTCGCCAACGGTGGCAGAGACGGACGCCGTCTTCGTTGCAAGAATGCCAAGGCACTTGTTCTCGACATAGAGCGTTAAGCGAAGCAGATGAAAGAGAGTGGTTGGAACACAAGTCCACGAGAGACCACAACCCAAGCATGAAAACCCTGTGTGTTTCTATAAAGCGACGGATATTCTTCCTATGGGCAACAATGTTTCCCATGATGGTGACACGTATGTGATAATTTCATTAATTCTGAAGCACCATAAAAAACTGCTCTTTTTGTAAGCAATGTGTGCATTTATGGGTCCGTCATTTTTGGAAAAGAAAAGGGAAAAAGGTGTTTAGTCGAGACTTGAGAGCGTTCACGGCGCCTAGACAGGTTCTTGAGCTGGTTCAGCGTTAGACGTAACTTTCTTGCATCGTTCCTTTTACATTAATATAAGGAAAGTAAGTACCAATTATAGAGACTAGAGAGTGTGAGAGTGAGACCGTTGGAAGAGTCGCTAGCCCGGACGGCACGCGCTGCCAGCCGGCCCTTGTGCGGTGCAGCGACGGAGGCACCTAGAGAGCAGGTAGCTCCGGCAGATAATTTGCAGGAGTATTCTGCTTGGTTGTGACTGATGGTGCCGGTCGGAGCAGATGGATCACTTCACTTGTGACTCGTGGATGTTACATAGCTGTCGCCTCCGGTTTCACTTTCAAAGGCTTGCAATCCAATCCACACACGTACGTGGTTCCTTGCGTACCTGGCACTGGCAGCAAAAGTCTGCAAATCACCCAATCATCAGGTAGCAGCTCCGATCCATTATTGGTGCCAAAAATATCCGTTGGTAAGAGAAATAGACGGGTGAATCTCTCGGTTGTTGCGTGGCGAAATCTCTTGGGACGGCCGATAAATATGGCGCGCGCGGCAGCCAAGCCGATGATGATCGATGGATGGAGTAGAAAAAATGACAACCTCGCCAGCCCCGTTGGAAAGAGAGGAGTATTATTTGTGAATGCTGAGTTGTCTGATCGTCCCGGCCGGAACAGATGGATCACACACGTACTCGTACGTGCGTGCTTCCTTACGTGGGCAGCAAGAAGATAGAAGTCACTCAACTCAATCATCGGCTTGCAGCTCCGATCCACTGGTGAGAGAAATCGGCAAGTGATGATCTCTTGGTGCTAGCTGCATGCCGAAATATATCTGTCTGCGATGATATGGCGCGCGGGGCAACCGAAACCGATGGTCGAGGATCCATCCGTCGATAGAGTAGTAAAATGACAACATATAGCTAGCTCGATTGGAAAGAGAGGAGGAGATGACATGTCTTGCACCCCGGGACCGGGAGGCCGGGTCATGGGTCGTTTTCGTTTCACCGGCCGATGCTTACGACGTGTTATCCTCCTCGCGGCGGCCTCCCGTTGGTCCAGCTCGCCGGGCCAACTTTCGCGCGTGGGAACACGGCGAGGTAGACGGGCATCTTCTTCTTCCTCCCGCGGGGATCATGCGTAGCTTTCGTATACGTCGCTAGGTAGCATCCCAGTCTGGAATACGTACGTGTGAAGATGCTTGTGCGTACATGCTAGCGTGGCGCCTAGTACGTACGACGGTACGAGTACCAACCAGCTGAATGTACGTACTCTACTACTACTAGCATAGCATGTTGGATGTACTAGCACTGTACGTAAAAAAGAGCAAAGCCGGCCGTGCGATCCCGGACTGGAGTGCCCACGGAGCTGCCGTTTCAGGGGATCCTCGTCGGCGTTGATCCAGAGATGCACCCGTACGTCAGGCCGTCACCATACGAATCTGCTCTGCCGGCCAGCCAGACTGCGTACGTGCCCGCCTGCGCCTGGCTCCGGCTGCACTCCTCCGGGGGCAAGTCCCGCCCTGCAGCGGGGCTACCACACCTCGGCGGCGAACGCGAACCGGAGGGCCGACGCCTTGTTTTTTTTTTTCTTTTTTAGGGGACTTGTTTTTTTTTAGATTCTATTAGGCTGGACAAGCTGGGGAGAGAGACAGGCTCGGCCCATCTACACCGGAGTTGAGGACGGCTTATTTAGTCCCACATGGCTAAGCTTACAACCTTGAAGACCAGCGTAAATAGCAATGGACTCCGCCTTGTCTCGCCGAGCTCAAATGGTGGGAGCATGCGGTGGAGCTAGTTGGGCCGAATATGCGCGGATTTAAAAAATACGCTAGTTGGGCCGTTGTTTAATCAATCTGCTTGATTAAAACCAAGCACACTCTGTGTGGGGCAGCTAGCTCAGAACTGCAAAACACCTTTTTTTTCTATCTTTCTTATTATGTTTATAACTTCTTTATCTTATTTTTCTGGAATATTTGTTTTGCCTCGGTTCAGAACATAAATTGAAATTGTTACCAGAGAGGTGATGTTTTGTAGCATGCAATTATATTTTGTGTAAAACTATTACAAATTCTGAAAACCTCATTGTATCTTCCAATGTTGATAGATTTCCGGCCTTTTTGGGATAGTGACATGATCAGACAAAACAAATTCAATGAATTACTCTTCCCGTTCTTGAAAAGGAAATGTATAAAATTTATATGAAGCCAAATGGTGCAAAGTTAATCGGGTTTGATGCATAGTGAATCTTCCAGTCACTCGATGGCAAGACGGGTACCATGTTGACCGGCTCTTTTGGCAGTCCGCTGAGGCTGCATATAAGCGATCTACTATGATGACCTCATTGACGGTAGATGTGTGCTCGTTAAGGGATTAGAGAGCTGGGGCAAAGGAAAACCAGAGAGAAGAGAAATCACAGATGAAATCCATTTAATATTCTCATCCCAGCCAAATCTGTGGCTGCATTTGAAGTTTTTAAGTCCAAACAAAATATTCTTTAAATCAACTTTAAAAAAGAAGAACTGTGTGAATTGATTGATCTTCCCGACCGGAACAGATGTATCACTTTATTTGCAGCTCGTGTTACATAGCTGTCACCTCTTTCTGATATCCCTATCAGACGCTTGCAATCCATAGGATTCGAGTATAGGGGAGGGGGGGGGGGGGGGGGGGGGGGCGAGTACGTATATTGATCTAATCTCGTTGGTAATTACTCCTCACTCCTATTAAAATTGTCAATCGTTGGGGGGGGGGGGGGGGGGGGGGCAGGCCCCTGCTCGTCCCCCCTAGCTCTGCCCCTGCTCGGATCCATTGGTTCATGAGAGAGACAAGTGAATCTATCTCCCCTTTTCCTTTCAGAAAAACAGGGAGGCTCTCCCCATGTTAGAAGTGAATCTCTCGGTGCTGCATGTCGAAATCTGCGATCATATGCCTGGCAACCAAACTGATGAGGAACTGAGAGTCGATGGCAGTGGAGTATAAAATGACTTTAGTTCTTTGGCTTGATGCTTCAGTTAGATTAGGAGGGGAGTTGTTGCTCATATAGGGGAGATTTCCTCCGTCATATGAATATTTTCTTCTTTGTCTTTGAGTTTCTTTGCTCCTTTGTTTTGCTGACCGTAAACAATTGCTTAAAATATTTCTGACTTTTGTTGACCGGTGATGGGACCCATGGAACCTTGGCTTGGACTATCGTTGACCGCCTTAATTAGTGTTGACCCGTATTGACTTTTCTACTAATAATTGTTCGGTACCTCGTTGGTTAGATTGGTAGGAATCTAGGAGAGTGGTTGGATTCCCAGTCCACCAGAGACCACACCAGGCATGAAAGCCTATGCGTCTCTATAAAGCGTCAAATATTCTTTCCGTGGGTAATGATATTTCCCATGATAGCGAGATATATGTGATAACTTCATTAACTTTAAAGCTTCATAACTTGCGCTCTTCTGAAAACAGTGAGTGCGTGTGCGTTTATGCGTATGGCGTTTCTCGAAGAAAAAAAGATGTTTAGTCGAGACTTGAGAGCACTCTCAGCGTCTAGACACAGGTTCTTGAGTTTGTTCACTGCTAGACGTAATTTTCTTGCATCGTCCCTTTAACACCAATAAAGTGGCAACTATAGAAACGACTAAGAGTTTGTGAGACTGAGACCGTTGCAAGAGTCTTTAGCCCGGACGACACGCGCTGCCAGCCGGCCGTTGTGCCGTGCAGCGACGGAGGCACCTAGGGAGGAGCTAGCCGCCCCAGCCGATAATTGGCAGGCAGGAGTATTCTGTTTGCTACTACTGAGATGTGATTGATCGTCCCGGCCGGAACCGGAATAGATGGATCACTTCACTCGTGACTCGTGTATGTTACATAGCTGTCACCTCGTTCCGATTTCACTATCAAACACCTGCGGTCAATACACGTACGTACGTGCGTGGTTCCTTAGGTGGGTAGCAAGAAGCTAGCTAGAGAGCACCCAATCATCTTCTAAAAATATCCGTTGGTAAGAGAAATCCGTCTGGGCAAGTGAATCTCTGGGTTGCCGTGTCCGTGTGCCGAAATCTCTTGGGATGATCGGCAGACATGGCTCGCGCGCGGCGGCCAAAGACCGAACCGATGAGGATGGATCGATGGACGGAGTAGTAAAATGACAAGCTCGAGACGAGAGGAGATAATTTGTATTGTGGGTCGTTTTCGTGTCACCGGCCGATGGCTACGTGTTATCCTCCTCGCGGCGCCCTCCCGTTGGTCCACCTAGCTCGCCGGGCGTGGGAACACGGCGAGGCAGACGGGCATCTTCCTCTCCCTGCCGGCCGGGAGGATCATGTGCGGTACGTCGTGGCATGCTGGCTGTGTCTCCACCGGTTAGTTGGAAAGAATAATTCTTCCTTTATCAAAACTGTTGAAGATTACATGCCATATACTATACGAGAGAGAGAGAGAGAGGAACGATGGCCCCTGGAGTTTAGGCATGCAGGCCCGGGGCATCGTGGAGCCTATTTACATGGACGACATGCCCAGCTACAATAACGTTGCATACAATTCAACACGGTACGCGCTGCGTCTCGGCACCAACCAGAACCCAGAAGCACGTACCCGGTGTGTGCTTGCCTGCTTGGGAAGGACTCGGTTCATTCACGTCGTCGGGCGCGAGGAGGCCGGAGGCCGCGCGCGCCTGAAACAGAGCAAGACGCGCGATCACGGAGTGCCCATCGCGCGCTCATGCGCTGCCTGCAGGCGCTCCGTCTAGGTGAACCGTTTCAGAACTTTCAGACGATCCTTGTCGACGTTGATCCGGGGGTGCAATCTGCTACACCGTCGACCCTGACTAGGCGCGGCGCCTGGCTTCGGGGACGTTGATCCAGATGATGATGTACGTATGTTGTACTCACATTTCTGAAAAAGGAAAGAAGTTTATTGGACTGTGCTAACGTCCAGTCGTCTGGACGTTAAGCAATAGATCCGCACGATCCCTTCAATGACTTCCGCTTCTCTCGTTCTTCTCGTGATCGAAGCAACAAGTGTGAACAATCACACGTGCATGCGAGTTTACTAACTAGCTAATCCTAAGAAAATCGCATGCAGCTAGCAATGATTAATAATTCTATGCATGCATGCAAACTAAAAGACAAAATGATGTTAGCAAAGATTCTCCATATTTTGAAACTTCAAAATATTTTGTAGCTCAAACCATTGATCCGATTGAAAAACCCTTTTCACATAAAAGATTCGTCGCGACGAGACCTCCAAAACTAGATCCCATGTTGGTATGTTTCGATGACTTTTTTTCAGATGAAAAGTTATCAGACTTAGGCTAAATGAGTTATCACCTATGTGACACGCCAGTTACCATTAGGTTTACATGAAAATTGCCGGGGCATAAAAATGGCTCCTCTAACATTCTCTCCACATGCAAAAACAGCGGAGCACAGAAAACCTGATGTCATTGTAAATTCTCGCTATTTCGAAGATGTAAAATGTTTTATTGCTCAAACTATTGTTTTTATTGAAAAATCATTTTCACATAAAAAAATCCATCGTGATGAGAAATTCAAAACTAGATCTCATGTTGACATGTTTTGATCACTTTTTTGGTGAAAAGTTACTGTAAAGTTATCAGTTATGTTATATGTATATTAACATGTTATTTATACAGAAGTGGCCGGAGATGTGTTTTAAACGACTTCTTTCCCCTGGGTCAAATTTATAGTGGTATTTATATCTAAGTTATCAGCTCCAGATGCATGCATTACCGTGCTATTTGCACATAAGTAAAGTTACCGCGTTGTTTATACCTAAGTTATCAGGTCTATGATGTGTGAGTTACCATGATATTGACAAAAAAAGTTAACGGAGGTATATTTCATCAACAACCCTCCCCCACTCCTCACCACCGTCGTCAAAGTTATCAGGACTGAGGCACATAAGTTACCAGCTCTGCGATGTGTGAGTTATCATGTTATTCACACAAAAAGTTACCAATGGCATATTTCATCAACCACCCTACGCCCACCCAGTCACCAAATTTACCAAAGACTGGGGTACATTAGTTATCAGGTCTACGAGGTGTGAGTTACCGGGCTATTGATATAATAGTTATCGGGGGTATATTTCATCACCCCTCCCTCGTGAAAAGTACTAGGACCGGGGTGCATAAATTATCGGGTCTCCAATGTGTGAGTTACCATGCTATTCACACGAATGTTACCGGGGATACTTGATCAGCCCCCCCCCCCCCCCCCCACGGCAAAGTTATCAGGTATATGATGTGTGAGTTATCATGATATTGACAAAAAAGTTACCGGAGGTATATGTTGGGGAACGTAGTAATTTCAAAAAATTTCCTACGCACACGCAAGATCATGGTGATGCATAGCAACGAGGGAGAGTCTGATCTACGTACCCTTGTAGATCGCAACGGAAGCGTTGACACAACGTAGAGGAAGTAGTCGTACGTCTTCTTCCCGATCCGACCGATCCAAGCACCGTTACTCCGGCACCTCCGAGTTCTTAGCACACGTTCAGCTCGATGACGATCCTCGGGCTCCGATCCAGCAAAGCGTCGAGGAAGAGTTCCGTCAGCACGACGGCGTGGTGACGATCTTGATGTACTACCGACGCAGGGCTTCGCCTAAGCACTACAACGGTATGATCGAGGTGGAATTTGGTGGCAGGGGGCACCGCACACGGCTAAGGAACGATCTCAATGATCAACTTGTCTGTCATGGGGTGCCCCCCTGCCTCCGTATATAAAGGAGTAAGGGGGAGGGGCCGGCCGGCCTAGGAGGAGGCGCGCCAAGGAGAGTCCTATTCCCACCGGGAGTAGGACTCCCTCCTTCCTTGTTGGAGTAGGAGAAGGGGAAAGAGGGGAGAGGAATAAGGAAAAGGGGGCTGCGCCCCTTGTCCAATTCGGACCAGAGGGGGGGCGCAGGCCTCCTTCCTTTTGGCCTCTCTTCTCTATTCCCGTATGGCCCAATAAGGTCCATATACTCCCCGGCGAATTCCCGTAACTCTCCGGTACTCCGAAAAATACCCGAATTACTCGGAACCTTTCCGAAGTCCGAATATAGTCGTCCAATATATCGATCTTTACGTCTCGACCATTTCGAGACTCCTCGTCATGTCCCTGATCTCATCCGGGACTCCGAACTCCTTCGGTACATCAAAACTCATAAACTCATAATATAACTATCATCGAAACCTTAAGCGTGCGGACCCTACGGTTCGAGAACAATGTAGACATGACCGAGACATGTCTCCGGTCAATAACCAATAGCGGAACCTGGATGCCCATATTGGCTCCTACATATTCTACGAAGATCTTTATCGGTCAGACCGCATAACAACATACGTTGTTCCCTTTGTCATCGGTATGTTACTTGCCCGAGATTCGATCGTCGGTATCCAATACCTAGTTCAATCTCGTTACCGGCAAGTCTCTTTACTCGTTCTGTAATACATCATCTCGCAACTAACTCATTAGTCACAATGCTTGCAAGGCTTATGTGATGTGTATTACCGAGAGGGCCCAGAGATACCTCTCCGACAATCGGAGTGACAAATCCTAATCTCAAAATACGCCAACCCAACATCTACCTTTGGAGACACCTGTAGTACTCCTTTATAATCACCCAGTTACGTTGTGACATTTGGTAGTACCCAAAGTGTTCCTCCGGTAAACGGGAGTTGCATAATCTCATAGTCATAGGAACATGTATAAGTCATGAAGAAAGCAATAGCAACATATTAAACGATCGGGTGCTAAGCTAATGGAATGGGTCATGTCAATCAGATCATTCAACTAATGATGTGACCTTGTTAATCAAATAACAACTCTTTTGTCTATGGTTAGGAAACATAACCATCTTTGATTAACGAGCTAGTCAAGTAGAGGCATACTAGTGACACTCTGTTTGTCTATGTATTCACACATGTATTATGTTTCCGGTTAATACAATTCTAGCATGAATAATAAACATTTATCATGATATAAGGAAATAAGTAATAACTTTATTATTGCCTCTAGGGCATATTTCCTTCAGTCTCCCACTTGCACTAGAGTCAATAATCCAGATCACATCACCATGTGATTAACATCGATAGTTCACATCATCAAGTGATTAACACCCATATTTCACATCGCCATGTGACCAATACCCAAAGGGTTTACTAGATTCAGTAATCTAGTTCACATCGCTATGTGATTAACACCCAAAGAGTACTAAGGTGTGATCATGTTTTGCTTGTGAGAGAATCTTAGTCAACGGGTCTGCCACATTCAGATCCACATGTATTTTGCAAATTTCTATGTCAACAGTGCTCTGCATGGAGCTACTCTAGCTAATTGCTCCCACTTTCAATATGTATCTAGACCGAGACTTAGAGTCATCTAGATTAGTGTCAAAACTTGCATCGGCGTAACCCTTTACGACGAGCCTTTTGTCACGTCCATAATCGAGAAACACATCCTTATTTCACTAAGGATAATTCTGACCGCTGTCCAGTGATCTACTCCTAGATCACTATTGTACTCCTTGCCAAATCAGTGTAGGGTATACAATAGATCTGGTACACAGCATGGCATACTTTATAGAACCTATGGCTGAGGCATAGGGAATGACTTTCATTCTCTTTCTATCTTCTGCCGTGGTCGGGCTTTGAGTCTTACTCAACTTCACACCTTGTACTACAGGCAAGAACTCTTTCTTTGACTGCTCCATTTTGAACTACTTTAAAATCTTGTCAAGGTATGTACTCATTGAAAAAACTTATCAAGCGTCTTGATCTATCTCTATAGATCTTGAAGCTCAATATGTAAGCAGCTTCACCGAAGTCTTTCTTTGAAAAACTCCTTTCAAACACTCCTTTATGCTTTACAGAATAATTCTACATTATTTCCGATCAACAATATGTCATTCACATATACTTTATCAGAAATGTTGTAGTGCACCCACTCACTTTCTTGTAAATACAGGTTTCACCGCAAGTCTGTATAAAACTATATGCTTTGATCAACTTATCAAAGCGTGTATTCCAACTCTGAGATGCTTGCATCAGTCCATAGATGAATCGCTGGAGCTTGCATATTTTGTTAGCACCTTTAGGATTGACAAAACCTACTGGTTGCATCATATACAACTCTTCTTTAAGAAATCCATTAAGGAATGCAGTTTTTTTATTCATTTGCCAGATTTCATAAAATGCGGCAATTGCTAACATGATTCGGACAGACTTAAGCATAGATACGGGTGAGAAACTCTCATCGTAGTCAACACTTTGAACTTGTCGAAAACCTTTTACGACAATTCTAGCTTTGTAGATAGTAACACTACTATCAACGTCCGTCTTCCTCTTGAAGATCCATTTATTCTCAATTGCTTGCTGATCATCGGGCAAGTCAACCAAAGTCTAAACTTTGTTCTCATACATGGATCATATCTCAGATTTCATGGCCTCAAACCATTTCGCGGAATCTGGGCTCATCATCGCTTCCTCAGAGTTCGCAAGTTCGTCATGGTCTAGTAACATGACTTTCAGAACAGGATTACCGTACCACTCTGGTGCGGATCTCACTCTGGTTTACCTAAGAAATTCGGTAGTAACTTGATCTGAAGTTACATGATCATCATCATTAGCTTCCTCACTAATTGGTGTAGGTGT
This sequence comes from Triticum monococcum, assembly GCA_034509565.1. NCBI lineage: Eukaryota > Viridiplantae > Streptophyta > Magnoliopsida > Poales > Poaceae > Triticum > Triticum monococcum. The sequence goes on from CM067841.1 coordinate 588,990,531, forward strand.
CACAGAAACTGGTTTATGTGATGTACTACTTTCCAATAAGGGAGAAGGTACAATTACCTTATCAAGTTTTCTACTTTCCTCCCACTCACTTCTTTCAAGAGAAACTCCTTCTCTGGAAAGGATCCATTCTCAGCAACGAATATCTTGCCTTCGGATCTGTGATAGAAGGTGTATCCAACAGTCTCCTTTTGGGTATCCTATGAAGACATATTTCTCCGATTTGGTTTAGAGATTATCAGGATGAAACTTTTTCACATAAGCATCACAACCCCAAACTTTAAGAAACGACTACTTTGGTTTCTTGCTAAACCACAGTTCGGATTGTGTCGTCTCAACGGACTTAGATGGTGCCCCTTTTTTAACGTGAATGCAGCTGTCTCTAATGCATAACCCCAAAACGATAGTGGTAGATCGGTAAGAGACATCATAGATCGCACTGTATCTAATAAAGTACGGTTATGACGTTCGGACACACCATTACACTATGGTGTTCCATGTGGCGTGAGTAGTGAAACTATTTCACATTGTTTTTAACTGAAGGCCAAACTCGTAACTCAAATACTCTTCTCTACGATCAGATCATAGAAACTTTATTTTCTTGTTACGATGATTTTTTCACTTCACTCTGAAATTCTTTGAACTTTTCAAATGTTTCAGACTTTATGTTTCATCAAGTATACATACTCATATCTGCTCAAATCATCTGTGAAGATCAGAAAATAATGATACCTGTCGCGAGCCTCAATATTCATCGGACCACATACATCAGTATGTATGATTTCCAACAAATCTGTTGCTCGCTCCATTGTTCCGAAGAACAGAGTCTTAGTCATCTTGCCCATGAGGCATGGTTCGCAAGCATCAACTGATTCATAATCAAGTGATTCCAAAAGCCCATCAGTATGGAGTTTCTTCATGCGCTTTACACCAATATGACCTAAACGGCAGTACTACAAATAAGTTGCACTATCATTATTAACTTTGCATCTTTTGGTTTCAATATTATGATTATGTGTATCACCACGATCGAGATCCAACGAACTATTTTCATTGGGTGTGTAACCATATAAGGTTTTATTCATATAAACAGAACAACAATTTATTCTCTTAAATGAATAACGGTATTACAATAAACATGATCAAATCATATTCATGCTCAACGCAAACACAAAATAACACTTATTCAGGTTCAACACTAATCCCGAAAGTATAGGGAGTGTGCGATGATGATCATATCAATCTTGGAACCACTTCCAACACACATCGTCACTTCACCTTAACTAGTCTCTGTTCATTCTGCAACTCCCGTTTCGAGTTACTAATCTTAGCAACTGAACTAGTATCAAATACTGAGGGGTTGCTATAAACACTAGTAAAATACACATTAATAACATGTATATCAAATATACTTATGTTCACTTTGCCATCCTTCTTATCTGCCAATCACTTGAGGTAGTTCCGCTTCCAGTGACCAGTCCCTTTGCAATAGAAGCACTTAGTCTCAGGCTTAGGATCAGACTTGGGCTTCTTCACTTGAGTAGCAACTTGCTTGCTGTTCTTTTTGAAGTTCCCCTTCTTCCCTGTGCCCTTTTCTTGAAACTAGTGATCTTGTCAACCATCAACACTTGATGCTCTTTCTTGATTTCTACCTTCATTGATTTCATCATCATGAAAAGCTTGGGAGTCTTTTTCGTCATCCCTTGCATACTATAGTTCATCACGAAGTTCTACTAACTTGGTGATGGTGACTAGAGAATTCTGTCAATCACTATCTTATCTGGAAGATTAACTCCCACTTGATTCAAGCGATTGTAGTACCCAGACAATCTGAGCACATGCTCATTAGTTGAGCGATTCTCCTCCATCTTTTAGCTATAGAACTTTGTTGGAGACTTCATATCTCTCAACTCGGGTATTTGCTTGAAATATTAACTTCAACTCCTGGAACATCTCATATGGTCCATGACGTTCAAAACGTCTTTGAAGTCCCGATTCTAAGCCGTTAAGCATGGTGCACTAAACTATCAAGTAGTCATTATATTGAGCTAGCCAAACGTTCATAATGTCTGCATCTGCTCCTACAATAGGTCCGTCACCTAGCGGTGCATCAAGGACATAATTCTTCTGTGCAGCAATGAGGATAAACCTCAGATCACGGATCCAATCCGCATCATTGCTACTAACATCTTTCAATATAATTTTCTCTAGGAACATATCAAAGTAAACACAGGGAAGCAACAACGCAAGCTATTGATCTACAACATGATTTACAAAATACTACCAGGACTAAGTTCATGATAAATTTAAGTTTAATTAATCATATTACTTAAGAACTCCCACTTAGATAGACATCCCTCTAATCCTCTAAGTGATCACGTGATCCAAATCAACTAAACCATGTCCGATCATCACGTGAAATGGAGTAGTTTCAATGATGAACATCACTATGTTGATCATATCTACTATATGATTCACGCTCGACCTTTCGGTCTCCGTGTTCCGAGGCCATATCTGTATATGCTTGGCTCGTCAAGTATAACCTGAGTATTCCGCGTGTCCAACTGTTTTGCACCCGTTGTATTTGAACGTAGAGCCTATCACACCCGATCATCACGTGGTGTCTCAGCACGAAGAACTTTCACAACGGTGCATACTCAGGGAGAACACTTCTTGATAATTAGTGAGAGATCATCTTAAAATGCAACCATCAAACTAAGCAAAATAAGATGTATAAAAGATAAACATCATATGCAATCAAAATATGTGACATGATATGGCCATCATCATCTTGCTTCTTTGATCTCCATCTCCAAAGTACTGTCATGATCTATATCGTTACCGGCATGACACCATGATCTCCATCATCTTGATCTATAGCAATGTGTCGTCACGTGGTCGTCTCGCCAACACTTGCTCTTGCAACTATTGCTATCGCATAGCGATAAAGTAAAGCAATTATTGGGTGCTTGCATCTTATGCAATAGACAGACAACCATAAGGCTTTTGCCAGTTGCCGATAAGTTCAACAAAACATGATCATCTTATATAACAACTTATAACTCATCACGTTTTGACCATATCACATCACAACATGCCCTGCAAAAACAAGTTAGACGTCCTCTACTTTGTTGTTGCAAATTTTACGTGGCTGCTACGGGCTTAAGCAAGAACCAATCTCACCTACGCATCAAAACCACAACGATAGTTTGTCAAATAGACTCCGTTTTAACCTTCGCAAGGATCGGGCGTAGCCACACTCGGTTCAACTAAAGTTGGAGAAACAGTCACCCGCAAGTCACCTATGTGCAAAGCACGTCGGGGAAACCGGTCTCGCGTAAGCGTACGCGTAATGTCGGTCCGGGCCGCTTCATCCAACAATACCGCCGAACCAAAGTATGACATGCTGGTAGGCAGTATGACTTATATCGCCCACAACTCACTTGTGTTCTACTCGTGCATATAACATCAAACCATAAAACCTAGGCTCTGATACCACTGTTGGGGAACGTAGTATTTTCAAAAAATTTCCTACGCACACGCAAGATCATGGTGATGCATAGCAACGAGGGAGAGTCTGATCTACGTACCCTTGTAGATCGCAACGGAAGCGTTGACACAACGTAGAGGAAGTAGTCGTACGTCTTCTTCCCGATCCGACCGATCCAAGCACCGTTACTCCGGCACCTCCGAGTTCTTAGCACACGTTCAGCTCGATGACGATCCTCGGGCTCCGATCCAGCAAAGCGTCAAGGAAGAGTTCCGTCAGCACGACGGCGTGGTGACGATCTTGATGTACTACCGACGCAGGGCTTCGCCTAAGCACTACAACGGTATGATCGAGGTGGAATTTGGTGGCAGGGGGCACCGCACACAGCTAAGGAACGATCTCAATGATCAACTTGTGTGTCATGGGGTGCCCCCTGCCTCCGTATATATAGGAGTAAGGGGGAGGGGCCGGCCGGCCTAGGAGGAGGCGTGCCAAGGGGAGTCCTACTCCCACCGGGAGTAGGACTCCCTCCTTCCTTGTTGGAGTAGGAGAAGGGGAAAGAGGGGAGAGGAATAAGGAAAAGGGGGCTGCGCCCCTTGTCCAATTCGGACCAGAGGGGGGGGGGGGGCGCAGGCCTCCTTCCTTTTGGCCTCTCTTCTCTATTCCCGTATGGCCTAATAAGGCCCATATACTCCCCGGCGAATTCCCGTAACTCTACGGTACTCCGAAAAATACCCGAATCACTCGGAACCTTTCCGAAGTCCGAATATAGTCGTCCAATATATCGATCTTCACGTCTCGACCATTTCGAGACTCCTCTTCATGTCCCCGATCTCATCCGGGACTCCGAACTCCTTCGGTACATCAAAACTCATAAACTCATAATATAACTGTCATCGAAACCTTAAGCGTGCGGACCCTACGGTTCGAGAACAATGTAGACATGACCGAGACACGTCTCCGGTCAATAACCAATAGCGGGACCTGGATGCCCATATTGGCTCCTACATATTCTACGAAGATCTTTATCGGTCAGACCGCATAACAACATACGTTGTTCCCTTTGTCATCGGTATGTTACTTGCCCGAGATTCGATCGTCGGTATCCAATACCTAGTTCAATCTCGTTACCGGCAAGTCTCTTTACTCGTTCTGTAATACATCATCTCGCAACTAACTCATTAGTCACAATGCTTGCAAGGCTTATATGATGTGTATTACCGAGAGGGCCCAGAGATACCTCTCCGACAATCGGAGTGACAAATCCTAATCTCGAAATACGCCAACCCAACATCTACCTTTGGAGACACCTGTAGTACTCCTTTATAATCACCCAGTTACGTTGTGACATTTGGTAGTACCCAAAGTGTTCCTCCGGTAAACGGGAGTTGCATAATCTCATAGTCATAGGAACATGTATAAGTCATGAAGAAAGCAATAGCAACATACTAAATGATCGGGTGCTAAGCTAATGGAATGGGTCATGTCAATCAGATCATTCAACTAATGATGTGACCTCGTTAATCAAATAACAACTCTTTTGTCTATGGTTAGGAAACATAACCATCTTTGATTAACGAGCTAGTCAAGTAGAGGCATACTAGTGACACTCTGTTTGTCTATGTATTCACACATGTATTATGTTTCCGGTTAATACAATTCTAGCATGAATAATAAACATTTATCATGATATAAGGAAATAAATAATAACTTTATTATTGCCTCTAGGGCATATTTCCTTCAGTATATTGCATCAACAACCCTTCCCCACCCCTCACCACCGTCGCCAAGGTTACCAGGACTGGGGCAAAATAAGTTATCAGGTCTGCGATATGTGAGTTATCATGTTATTCACACAAAAAGTTACAAAGCATATATTTCATCAACCACCCTCCCCCCATCCAGTCACCAAATTTACCAAAAGACTGGGGTGCATTAGTTATCAGGTCTACGAGATGTGAGTTACCATGCTATTCACATAAAAGTTATAGGGTGTATACTTCATCACTCCTCCCTCACAAAAAATACCAGGACCGGGGTGCATAAGTTATTAGGTCTCCGATGTGTGAGTTACCATGCTATTCACAGGAAAGTTACCGGGGGATACATGATCCCCCTCCCCTCCCCCCCCCCCCCCCCCCAATGCCAAATTTATCAGGACCGGGGTACATAAATTATCAGGTCTGTGATGTGTGAGTTATCAGGGTGTTTGTGTGTAAGTTATCAGGTCCGTGGTGCATTAATGACCATGTTATTCACACAACATTATTGGGGGATGTTTCAACAAAAAAAATCAGGCCAAAAGAATCACGTTAGTGGGGGAATCATTGACCTGACCACTAATTTTTAATGTTCAAACTCGTATTAACCAAGAACAAGTATCATGTAAACTTGTTTAAAAAACAGCAAGTCTGAAGCGGGTCTAGTGGTTTGTGTTGTAGGAATTACTACTTGAGGTACATGGTTCGATTCTTATCCAGCACAGGAAGCCATCAACTTTTTTTGAAATGTGGGCAAGGATGCGATCTGTAAATGTTCCTCTTAATTTAGGAACATGGGCCGATGGGATGTGATCATGTGAGGAAAAAAAGTAGAGGGAACAAGCATGCGTTGGGGAAAAAGTAAAAGAGAACGGGCCAGCGTCGGGAGAGACGTGGGTTGTGCGGGCGATCCGGACGGGGTCCTCGGGGTCGTGCGATCCACAACGAGCAACAATCAGGTTGTAGGGATCTGTTGCTAACTTTCAGTCGAGGTTTAGGAATTGACGCAAGTACTACACCACACAACAATTTGTCACAACAAGCAGCTTAGTCCATGTGGTTCATGTCCCTCGTCACAATTCTTGAGTCTGGAGTTTGATTCCAGCTCCCAGCAAAAAATTTGGGAATTAGCACAACTTTCATTTTGATGCTACAAGGTTTAAAAGGTTAAGTTCTTATGTTTTTTAACTTGGAGCACTAAAATGTTGTAGCTCGTTGGTCAAAGGGAGCGTGCAGAGGCTGTGCGTCCTGGGTTCGATTCCCATCAGGCGCTTTATTTTTCTTCCTTGGCTCTAGCAATCGGCCAACAGAAAAAAAATATCTAGCGATCCATCCAGTGCGGGAAGTCGAACGTGAAAAAAAAAATCTAGCGATCCATGCAGTGCGGGAAGTCGATCGTGGATCGTGCGTGCCTGACGCAAACCATCAGTCGACTGGTCATTAGATTTCCCGAAGTTTATTTGATATGAACAAAGTGTAGCTGAGATGGTAACGTTCCTTGTGGTGGAACCAGCCCATCAGGGCTCAAGTCCTAGACTTAGCATTAGTGCTTGCATTTTTCTGAATTTATTTCAATCTTTTTGGCGATGTTCATAGGGATAAGTGTGAGCATCTGCCATCATAGGCAGGATCTCGAGGTGTATTGCCCCGGTCATTGCAGGGTCGATGTATTTTCTTTGCATCATTACTACTCCCTTCGTTCATTTTTGTAAAATGTTTTAGGCATTTAAGATAACACCCAAAACAGTTCAATTTCAGCTGTCTTAAACGTCTTACAAAAGTGAACAGAGGAAGTATTATATTAAGTGTCAATTATTATGAGTCTAGTGCATGCAGCAGGCACGGAGGCACGTGTAAAGCAGCTCGGATAATTTGGTTCTTGGGAAAAAGCAGCTCCGGCAGATAATTGACAGGAGTGAGTATTACTTGTGACTTGTGTTACATAGCTGTCAGCTCGTTCCGATTTTCTTACCAAGTGCTTGCGATCCACACACGTACGTGCTTCCTTACGTGGGTAGCAAGAAACTAGATATCCCTCAACTCAATCATCAGCTAGCAGCCCCGTTGGTAAGAGCGACAAGCGATCCTCTCGGCGCTGCACTCCGAAATCTGTTGCGATGATCGATAGATATGGCGGGGCACGATGAGGATCGATCGATGGAGTGTTAAAATGACAACAACCTCTCTCGATTATTGATGACTGCTGGTAGAACGAGAGGGAGAGATAATCTCGCGCTCCAGGAGGCCGGGCCATTGGTCGTTTTCGTTTCACCGGTCGATGGCTACGTGCGGCGCCCTCCCGTTGGTCCACCTCCGCCGGGCATCTTCTTCTCCCTGCGGGGATCATGTGTACCTTTCGTAACCGTAGCTAGCTGGAGCTTGAGAGTACGTGAGTGCCTCAGCCTGTCTACCATGGAGATGCTGGGGCGAGCAGAAAAGTTGCCGGCGATGCGCACCGTGGGATTGACCGTCATCGACAGTCGCCGGAATAAGTTAACCTTCTTCTGGTTCCTCGGCGGGGAATCCACCACAGGCGCCTACGGGACGGGACGGCAATGAGCCAATGACGGACTTGGCCGGAGCATCGGCGCCGCGCACGAGCTGGGACAGTGCCGGCGCGCGGCACGGAGCTGACCCGCGCCTCCAGAGCTGGTCGAGGGCTTTGGAGGTGGCCGTTTGAGGGTGCACCCTTCACATCACCAAACAAATCTTCTCTGCCGGCGAGCCGAACTAGATGCAGAGCCTGGCTCCGGGGGAAGGTCCGGCCGTGCAGCGCGGCGACCACCTCGGCGGCAAACGCGATTCCTGTTTTTTTGCCGATACGGGCGGGACTGATTTTAATTTTTAAGGGTACGAGATTGACTGTATGGGCTGGACAAGGTGGGGAAAAGAGACGGGCTCGGCCCATCTACACCGGAGCTGCGGCTGAGATACGACGACGACTTTTTAGTCCCATCTTTTCCCTAAAAAAACTAATTTAGTCCCACCTGGCTAATTTTCAACGCCCGTAACTGTACAATTTTTTCTGTGGGGCAGCTAGCACAGAACTGGACTCCGTTCCAGAGGTGCCAGCTGGGCCGTTCTTGCGCGCACGGCCGTTGATTTAAAACCAAGCACACACTGTCTGGGGCAGCTAGCTCAGAACTGCATTATCCTTTTTTATATATTTTTTACCACCTGCTAAACTCAGAATTGTAAAATATTTATTCTTGTCTTTCTTTATAATATTTATATTTATTTTTTATATGTTCTTTATACCACCAGCTAGCCCAGAAACTACAAAATATTTTGTTCCAATATTCCTATTTCTGCCTTATTTTTCTTAGAAAAATATCTTATTTTTTTGAAATATTTATTTTATCTTGATTTACCAGTCCAAATTGCTACCTGAGAGGATAGGATTTTCGTAGCATATATTATTTTGTGATAAATGAGTTACAAGCACTCAAAATCCCAATGCATCTTCTGCGCGTTAGCTATTGGTTAGGTACCTGAAAATAAAATCTGTCTCAGTCAAATCTCTTACCCTTCATCACTGTTGCTTTGCGACTCGTGCTCGTGGATAAGGGAACGTATTTGGCTCATGCTTTTTGTCTTTTCGATCGATTTTGTTTTTTTTCAAATACGCAGGAGTGTACGTACTATATTATATAGGAAAGGATGGGGTAAGGAGCCCCTCCATGCTGGAGTCGACAAATTACATAAACCCAACTCCACCTCAACAAAAAAACACAGCTAAGGCTAACTCCTCACTCTAGCCCACTTCACCAGTGCATCAAGGAAGGCACTCACATCCCCCTTGAGCAATTCGGAACATATCTGGTGCACCCGTACTTATGGTGCTACCGGTGCACCTGATGCCATAAAATATTTAAAAAAAAAACTAAAAAAAATCTAGCACATTAACACAACATCAATGTACGATGTCAATTCGTATCAAAATTTGAAATATTTTTCTAAGATACAAAAATGACAAATTTGACATCAGTGTGATAATGGGCCAAATTTAAAATCCAAGTTATGTTATGTACTGTTGAATTTGTTATTTTTGTTTTTCAATTTATATTTTGAGTTTTGACTCAAAATTTTGTGACAAACTACATTGATGTTGTGTGAGTGTACTAAATTTTTTTTCTAGAATTTTCTGAACATTTGAAAAGCTTAAGGCAAGTTTGGTGCACCGGTAGCACCACAAACTCCGATGCACCAGATATTGTGCTACCGGTGCACCAAATATTTTCCATGATCAGCCCTGCTCGCTTCCATGCTCCAGGGAATGTATCCGGTGCACCCACACTTGTGGTGCTACCGGTGCACCGGATGTCATAGAATATATATTTTTTAAATTTGAAAAAAATTCTAGTATGTTAACACAACATCAATGTATGGTGTCATAAAATTTTGTATAAAATTTTGAAATATTTTTTGAGATGCAAAAATGACAAATTTGACATCGGTGCGATAACGAGCCAAATCTAGAGCCTAGATTATGTACGTACTATTCAGTGTTGAATTTGTTATTTTTGTTTTTCTAGTTATGTTTCGAATTTTAACTTAAAATTTTGTGACAATCTACATTAATGTTGTATGAGTGTGCTTAATTTTTTTCAGAATGCTTTAAACATTTTAAAAGCATAATATAAGTTCGGTGCATTGGTAGCACCACAAACTCCGGTGCACCAGATATTTTCTCCCATGCTCCGCCCTCGCTGGCCACTGTAAGGATTACATGCTTTGCTTGAGAGTGATTCCACTTGGTCGATTTTGTAGCCCGGTTGTTTTTGTAGTTGGGTCGTTTCAAGACCTGTTGTTGCCGATTAATTTTCTGTTAGTTTACTCTGTACGTAGATAAGCATGCATATGCTCAAAAAGCATGCTTGGTTGATCGGTACTACCTAGTAGTCCACCACTTGACAAGCTGTATATTTTTGGAGTGCCATGAAACTAGTTTTTCAAGCTGCACTATTTTGGTTCTTTTTAGTTTGTTTCAAGCTAGAAATTAGATTTCCGCTACCATTATTTCATTAGGGATCAACGCATTATACTACACTAGTTACATTAGGTATTACACCAATTAAATTAAGATCACCTACGATTGTTTCATTTGGGAAGGAAGGGCGAGGTATGCCTGTTCATGACGAACATGGGCATACGCTCAGATTGGTAATACGGGACAAAGAGCCATAAAATATTAGTTGAAAAGTCCAATATACCCTTTAAGTGGAGGGTCAGGTGTGTTTCGTGCTCCACACTTACTTTATGGAGTGCCATTGCACCACCTGCTAAACCCAGAATTGTAAAATATTTCTTCTTGTCTTCCTTTATAGTATTTATATTTATTTTTTATATGTTCTTTATACCACCAGCTAGCCTAGAAACTACAAAATATTTTATTCCAATATTTCTATTTATGCCTTATTTTTCTTAGAAAAATATCTTATTTATCGAAATATCCATTGTATCTTGATTTACCAGTCCAAATTGCTACCAGAGATGATAGGATTTTCGTAGCATATCTGTTTTGTGATAAATGAGTTACAAGCACTCAAAATCCCAATGCATCTTCTGCGCGTTAGCTATTAGTCAGGTACCTGAAAATAAAATCTGTCTCGGTCAAATCTCTTACCATTCATCATTGTTGCTTTGCGATTCGTGCTCGTGGATAAGCGAACATTTTTTTGAGTTCCTTTTTTCTTCTCTTTTTTGTTTTTTTTCGTTTTTCAGAATTTCAAAATTTGTTTAAAAATTAAAAAAATGTTCCTTTTATTAATTTTTGTTCATAAATTCAAAAAATGTTCTTCATTTTATAAAAAAAGTCTGCATAAGAGATCACCTTTCAAATATTGTTCATAAGTTCCAAAAATCTTCCTATTTTAAAATTTTGATCACAAATCAAAAAATATTCACACATTCCAAATAATGTTCGCTCTTTCCTACTATTGTACAGGGTTTCAAAATTTGTTCACAGATGCAAAAAAATGTCCCCTTTTTCGAAAAAATGATCATGTTTTCAAAAAATTGTTTTGTTTTTGTCAAAATTGTTCACAAATTCAAAAAAAATAAAAAAATTTGTTCATACATTAAAAAATTGTACAGCTCTTTTACAAACTTGTTCATGTTTGCAAAAATTGATCGAAATTTAATAAATGTTCATGTTTTCGAAATTTGTTCAAAAATTCATACAATCTTGCCATTTTAAAATTTTGGTTGGAAATCCAAAATTGGTCACAAATTTTCCAAAACTTGTTCGTGATTTTTTATAACTTGTTTAGAATTTTTTAAAAAGTATTTAGAATTTTCACAAAATGTTTGAAAAAGGGAAAATATTTGAAATTGTCGATATAGTTAGTACTAAATATTTCGCATTGCATACTCATTACTAGCGCTAACCAATTCCACATGCTAGGTTCATGTGTCTACTAGTGGTGCATCGCGAGTTCGAATTCGCACTAATCCGCCGCAATTTTTCGTTGTTTTTACGCTGCTGGCTTCTCCTGCGTGGGCGGCCCATGCGGAGACTGCCTTGTGCGAATCCCTGCCAGTCTGTTGTAGAATGCGGCAGATAGGAGGTCCCAGTCTACTATTGGGTTATCGATTCTAAGTTGTTTTTTGGAATAGCAACTTAGTATTATACGGAGTCCAAAGCCATCATATATACAAGTACATGTGGGAGGCCAAAACACAAAATACAGAAAGTCCAAGGGCATCATAAATATAACTCGAACAACAACTCTCCCCCCCCCCCCCCCACACACACAAAAACACATGATGGATCGACAATACTGAGTTTGGAGAGGTAAAAATCATGTTATGCTCTAGTATGAGCCTTCATGAAGAAGTCCGATAGCTGTAATCCGGAAGACACATAATGAGGAGCAATAACATGGTCATGCACACTAGCGCACACAAAGAAAGTATCAATACTAATATGCTTGGTAAGCTCATGCTTTACCGGGTCCTCCATAATACTTATAACACATGTACTGTCTGACAATAGTGTAGTGCGTGTAGTAACAGAAACACCAAAATCCTTGAGTAACCAGTGTAGCCAAGTCACCTCTGCTGTGAGAAGAGACATAGCTGGCAACTCAGCCTCTACACTTGAATGGGAAACCGCGGTCTGTTTCTTCGTCTTCCAGGCAATGAGAGAACCACCAAGAAAGACATAGTAAGCAGAAAGTTAACGGCGATCCGAAGGATCACTGGCCCAGGTAGCATCCGAATAGGTCTGGAGCTGGAACGAGGAAAGAAAAGATAGTGAGAGATCATTCCATGAAGATATCGTAGAACATGAAGGAGGTGATTATAGTGAACGGAAGTGGGAGAAGAAACAAAATAACTTAGGATATGGATAGGATAGGAGATATCCGGACGAGCAACAACGAGATAGAAAGACTCCCAACAAGATGACGATAACGAGTCGGATCAGTCAAGGGCTCATCATTAGAAGCACGAAGGTGAACCTTAAGCTCCATAGGAGTCTCAACAGTGCGCTCATCACTAAGAGCTGCATGAGTAAGAAGATCCTGAATATACTTTTCTTGGGAAATAAAAAAGCCATCAGAGGTGGAGGAAATCTCAATCCTAAGAAAGTAACAAAGAGGACCAAGATCAGACATAAGAAACCGCTCACTGAGATGGGCCTTGACAAAGGCAATGTACTTAAGATCGTCGCCGGTGATGATCATGTCATCAACATATAGAAGAAGAGTGCAACCACGAGCAGAAAGGCGGACAAACAACGTTGAATCATGAGCATTGGGAGAAAAACCAGCCGCCGTCACCATAGAGGCAAAATACTCAAATCAAGCATAGGGGCTTGCTTAAGACCATAGAGAGATCAACGAAGGCGACAAACCATGCCATTAGGAATAGAATATCCAGGTGGTGGATGCATATAAACCTCCTCACTCAACTCACATTAAGAAATGCATTCTTAACATAAAGTTGAGACACAAACCAATGGCGAACAGAGTCCACAAGTTATTATTTATTTCCTTATATCATGATAAATGTTTATTATTCATGCTAGAATTGTATTAACCGGAAACATAATACATGTGTGAATACATAGACAAACAGAGTGTCACTAGTATGCCTCTACTTGACTAGCTCGTTGATCAAAGATGGTTATGTTTCCTAGCCATAGACATGAGTTGTCATTTGATTAACGGGATCACATCATTAGAAGAATGATGTGATTGACTTGACCCATTCCGTTAGCTTAACACTTGATCTTTTAGTTTGTTGCTATTGCTTTCTTCATAACTTATACATGTTCCTATGACTATGAGATTATGCAACTCCCGTTTACCGGAGGAACACTTTGTGTGCTACCAAACGTCACAACGTAACTGGGTGATTATAAAGGTGCTCTATAGGTGTCTCCGAAGGTACTTGTTGGGTTGGCGTATTTCGAGATTAGGATTTGTCACTCTGATTGTCGGAGAGGTATCTCTGGGCCCTCTCGGTAATGCACATCACTCAAGCCTTGCAAGCATTGCAACTAATAAGTTAGTTGCAGGATGATGTATTACAGAACGAGTAAAGAGACTTGCCAGTAACGAGATTGAACTAGGTATTGAGATACCGACGATCGAATCTCGGGCAAGTAACATACCGATGACAAAGGGAACAACGTATGTTGTTATGCGGTCTGACTGATAAAGATCTTCGTAGAATATGTAGGAGTCAATATGAGCATCTAGGTTCCGCTACTGGTTATTGACCGGAGACGTGTCTCGGTCATGTCTACATAGTTCTCGAACCCGTAGGGTCTGCACGCTCAAAGTTCGGTGACGATCGTAATTAGGGTTTTTGTGTTTTGATGTACCGAAGGTTGTTCGGAGTCCCGGATGTGATCACGGACATGACGAGGAGTCTCGAAATGGTCGAGACATAAATATTGATATATTAGAAGCCTATATTTGGATATCGGAATCGTTCCGGGTGAAATCGGGATTTTACCGGAGTACCAGGGGGGTTACCTCCGAATAGGACAAGGAAGGGGGGCGGCGCCCCCCTTTCCTCTTTCCCCCTTCCCCTTTCCTTCTCCAACAAGGCAAGAGGGGGGAGTCCTACTCCCGGTGGGAGTAGGACTCCTCCAGGCGCACCCCTAGGGGCCGGCCGCACCTCCCCCCTCCCTCCTTTATATACAGGGGCAAGGGGGCACCCCATGACACACAAGTTGATCTTCGTGATTGTTCCTTAGCCGTGTGCGGTGCCCCCTTCCACCATATTCCACCTCGGTCATATCGTAGCGGTGCTTAGGCGAAGCCCTGCGTTGATAGAACATCATCACCGTCATCACGCCATCGTGCTAACGAAACTCTCCCTCAACACTCGGCTAGATCGGAGCTCGAGGGACGTCACCGAGTTGAGCGTGTGCAGAACTCGGAGGTGCCGTACGTTCGGTACTTGGATCGGTCAGATCCGGAAGACGTATGATTATTCCCTCTATGTTGTGTCAACACTTCCTTTGCCGGTCTACGAGGGTATGTAGACAACACTCTCCTCTCTCGTTGCTATGCATCACCATGATCTTGCGTGTGCGTAGGATTTTTTTTGAAATTACTACGTTCCCCAACAGTGACATCCGAGCCAGGTTTTATGCGTAGATGTCATATGCACGAGTAGAACACAAGTGAGTTGTGGGCGATATAAGTCATACTGCTTACCAGCATGTCATACTTTGGTTTGGCGGTATTGTTGGATGAAGCCGCCCGGAATGACATTACGCGTACGCTTACGCGAGACTGGTTCTACCGACGTTCTTTGCACACAGGTGGCTGGCGGGTGTCAGTTTCTCCAACTTTAGTTGAACCAAGTGTGGCTATGCCCGGTCCTTGCGAAGGTTAAAACAACACCAACTTGACAAACTATCGTTGTGGTTTTGATGCGTAGGTAAGAAAGGTTCTTGCTAAGCGCGTAGCAGCCACGTAAAACTTGTAACAACAAAGTAGAGGACGTCTAACTTGTTTTTGCAGGGCATGTTGTGATGTGATATGGTCAAGACATGATGCTATATTTTATTGTATGAGATGATCATGTTTTGTAACCGAGTTATCGGCAACTGGCAGGAGCCATATGGTTGTCACTTTATTATATGCAATGCAATCGCACTGTAATGCTTTACTTTATCACTAAGCGGTAGCGATAGTCGTGGAAGCATAAGATTGGCGAGACGACAACTATGCTACGATGGAGATCAAGGTGTCGCGCCGGTGACGATGGTGATCATGACGGTACTTCAGAGATGGAGATCACAAGTACAAGATGATGATGGCCATATCATATCACTTATATTGATTGCATGTGATGTTTATCTTTTATGCATCTTATCTTGCTTTGATTGACGGTAGCATTATAAGATGATCTCTCACTAAATTTCAAGATAAAAGTGTTCTCCCTGAGTATGCACCGTTGCCAAAGTTCGTCGTGCCCAGACACCACGTGATGATAGGGTGTGATAAGCTCTACGTCCATCTACAACGGGTGCAAGCCAGTTTTGCACACGCAGAATACTCAGGTTAAACTTGACGAGCCTAGCATATGCAGATATGGCCTCGGAACACTGAGACCGAAAGGTCGAGCGTGAATCATATAGTAGATATGATCAACATATTGATGTTCACCATTGAAAGCTACTCCATTTCACCTGATGATCGGTTATGGTTTAGTTGATTTGGATCACGTGATCACTTAGAAGATTAGAGGGATGTCTTTCTAAGTGGGAGTTCTTAAGTAATATGATTAGTTGAACTTAAATTTATCATGAACTTAGTACCTGATAGTATCTTGTTTGTCTGTGTTTGATTGTAGATAGATGGCCCGTGCTGTTGTTCTGTTGAATTTTAATGCGTTCCTTGAGAAAGCAAAGTTGAAAGATGATGGTAGCAATTACATGGACTGGGTTCGTAACTTGAGGATTATCCTCATTGCTGCACAGAAGAATTACGTCCTGGAAGCACCACTGGGTGCCAGGCCTGCTACTGGAGCAACACCAGATGTTATGAACGTCTGGCAAAGCAAAGCTGATGACTACTCGATAGTTCAGTGTGCCATGCTTTACGGCTTAGAATCGGGACTTCAACGACGTTTTGAACGTCATGGAGCATATGAGATGTTCCAGGAGTTGAAGTTAATATTTCAAGCAAATGCCCGGATTGAGACATATGAAGTCTCCAATAAGTTCTATAGCTGCAAGATGGAGGAGAATAGTTCTGTCAGTGAACATATACTCAAAATGTCTGGGTATCATAATCACTTGACTCAACTGGGAGTTAATCTTCCTGTTGATAGTGTCATTGACAGAGTTCTTCAATCACTGCCACCAAGCTACAAGAGCTTCGTGATGAACAATAACATGCAAGGGATGGAAAAGACGATTCCCGAGCTCTTCGCAATGCTAAAGGCCGCGGAGGTAGAAATCAAGAAAGAGCATCAAGTGTTGATGGTTAACAAGACCGCCAGTTTCAAGAAAAAGGGCAAAGGGAAGAAGAAGGGGAACTTCAGGAAGAACAGCAAGCAAGTTGCTGCTCAGGAGAAGAAACCCAAGTCTGGACCTAAGCCTGAAACTGAGTGCTTCTACTACAAGCAGACTGGTCACTGGAAGCGGAACTGCCCCAAGTATTTGGCGGATAAGAAGGATGGCAAGGTGAACAAAGGTATATGTGATATACATGTTATTGATGTGTACCTTACTAGAGCTCGCAGTAGCACCTAGGTATTTGATCCTGGTTCTGTTGCTAATATTTGCAACTCGAAACAGGGACTACGGATTAAGCGAACACTGGCGAAGGACGAGGTGACGATGCACGTGGGAAATGGTTCCAAAGTCGATGTGATCGCAGTCGGCACGCTACCTCTACATCTACCTTCGGGATTAGTATTAGACCTAAATAATTGTTATTTGGTGCCAGCGTTGAGCATGAACATTATATCTGGATCTTGTTTGATGCGAGATGGTTATTCATTTAAATTAGAGAATAATGGTTGTTCTATTTATATGAGTAATATCTTTTATGGTCATACACCCTTGAAGAGTGGTCTATTTTTGATGAATCTCGATAGTAGTGACACACATATTCATAATGTTGAAGCCAAAAGATGCATAGTTGATAATGATACTGCAACTTATTTGTGGCACTGCCGTTTAGGTCATATCTGTGTAAAGCGCATGAGGAAACTCCATACCGATGGACTTTTGGAATCACTTGGTACTTGCGAACCGTGCCTCATGGGCAAGATGACTAAAACACCGTTCTTCGGTACTATGGAGAGAGCAACGGATTTGTTGGAAATCATACATACAGATGTATGTGGTCCGATGAATGTTGAGGCTCGTGGCGGATATCGTTATTTTCTCACCTTCACAGATGATTTAAGCATATATGGGTATATCTACTTAAGGAAGCATAAGTCTGAAACATTTGAAAAGTTTAAAGAATTTCAGAGTGAAGTTGAAAATCATCGTAACAAGAAAATAAAGTTTCTATGATCTGATCGTGGAGGAGAATATTTGAGTTACGAGTTTGGTCTACATTTGAAACAATGTGGAATAGTTTCACAACTCACGCCACCGGAACACCACGACGTAATGGTGTGTCCGAACGTCGTAATCGTACTTTACTAGATATGGTGTGATCTATGATGTCTCTTACTGATTTACCGCTATCGTTTTGGGGTTATGCTTTAGAGATGGCTCCATTCACGTTAAATAGGGCACCATCGAAATCCGTTGAGACGACACCTTATGAACTGTGGTTTGGCAAGAAACCAAAGTTGTCGTTTCTGAAAGTTTGGGGCTGCGATGCTTATGTAAAAAAGCTTCAGCCTGATAAGCTCGAACCCAAATTGGAGAAATGTGTCTTCATAGGATACCCAAAAGAGACTGATGGGTACACCTTCTATCACAGATCCGAAGACAAGAAATTCGTTGCTAAGAATGGATCCTTTCTAGAGAAGGAGTTTCTCTAGAAAGAAGTGAGTGGGAGGAAAGTAGAACTTGATGAGGTAACTGTACCTGCTCCCTTATTGGAAAGTAGTAGATCACACAAACCGGTTTCTGTGACACCTATACCAATTAGTGAGGAAGCCAATGATAATGATCATGAAACTTCAGATCAAGTTACTACCAAACCTCGTAGATCAACCAGAGTAAGGTCCGCACCAGAGTGGTACGGTAATCCTGTTCTAGAAGTCATGCTACTAGATCATGATGAACCTACGAACTGTGAAGAAGCGATGGTGAGCCCGATTCCGCAAAATGGCTAGAAGCCATGAAATCTGAGATGGGATCCATGTATGAGAACAAAGTGTGGACTTTGGTTGACTTGCCCGTTGATCGGCAAGCAATTGACAATAAATGGATCTTCAAGAAGAAGACTGACACTGACGGTAATGTGATAACCCACAAGTATAGGGGATCGCAACAGCTTTCGAGGGTAGAGTATTCAACCCAAATTTATTGATTCGACACAAGGGAAGCCAAAGAATATTCTCAAGTATTAGCAGCTGAGTTGTCAATCCAACCACACCTAGAAACTTAGTATCTGCAGCAAAGTGTTTAGTAGCAAAGTAATATGATAGTGGTGGTAGCGGCAACAAAAGTAAAGACATCAAAAGTAATGTTTTTGGTATTTTGTAGTGATTGTAACAGTAACAGCGGGAAAGTAAATAAGCGAGAACCAGTATATGGAAAACTCGTAGGCACCGGATCAGTGAAGGATAATTATGCCGGATGCGGTTCATCATGTAACAGTCATAACATAGGGTGACACAGAACTATCTCCAATTCATCAATGTAATGTAGGCATGTATTCCGTATATAGTCATACGTGCTTATGGAAAAGAACTTGCATGACATCTTTTGTCCTACCCTCCCGTGGCAGCGGGGTCCTATTGGAAACTAAGGGATATTAAGGCCTCCTTTTAATAGAGAACCGGAACAAAGCATTAGCACATAGTGAATACACAAACTCCTCAAACTATGGTCATCACCGGAAGTGGTCCTGATTATTGTCACTTCGGGGTTGCCTGATCATAACACATAGTAGGTGACTATAGACTTGCAAGATAGGATCAAGAACTCACATATATTCATGAAAACATAATAGGTTCAGATCTGAAATCATGGCACTCGGGCCCTAGTGACAAGCATTAAGCATAGCAAAGTCATAGCAACATCAATCTCAGAACATAGTGGATACTAGGGATCAAACCCTAACAAAACTAACTCGATTACATGATAAATCTCATCCAACCCATCACCGTCCAGCAAGCCTATGATGGAATTACTCACGCACGGCGGTGAGCATCATGAAATTGGTGATGGAGGATGGTTGATGATGACGACGGCGACGAATCCCCCTCTCCGGAGCCCCGAACGGACTCCAGATCAGCCCTCCCGAGAGGTTTTAGGGCTTGGCGGCGGCTCCGTATCGTAAAACGCGATGATTTCTTCTCTCTGATATTTTTCTCTCCGAAAGCAAATATATAGAGTTGGAGTTGGTGTCGGAGGGCATCCAGGGGGCCCACGAGGTAGGGGGCGCGCCCTAGAGGGGGGGGGGGGCGCCCCCACCCTCGTGGACAGGGTGTGGGCCCCCTGGTCTTCATCTTTGGCGAGGATTTTTTATTATTTTTTCTAAGATGTTCTGTGGAGTTTCAGGTCATTCCGAGAATATTTGTTTTCTGCACATAAAACAACACCATGGCAATTCTGCTGAAAACAACGTCAGTCCGGGTTAGTTCCATTCAAATCATACAAGTTAGAGTCCAAAACAAGGGCAAAAGTGTTTGGAAAATTAGATACGACGGAGACGTATCAACTCCCCCAAGCTTAAACCCTTGCTTGTCCTCAAGCAATTCAGTTGACAAACTGAAAGAAAGAAAGAAAAACTTTTACAAACTCTGTTTGCTCTTGTTGTTGTAACTATGTCAAGCCAGCATTCAAGTTTTCAGCATAGATCATAACTAACCACATTTGCAATAATTCTCAGGTCTCATAATTACTCATATCAATTGCATAATCAACTAGTAAGTCATAATAATAAATCTTGGATGACAACACTTTATCAAAACAATCATAATATGATATAACAAGATGGTATCTCGCTAGCCCTTTCTGAGACCGCAAAACATAAATGAAGAGCACCTTTAAAGATCAAGGACTGACTAGACATTGTAATTCATGGTAAAAGAGATCCAATCATAGTCACACCCAATATAAATTAATAGTGATGAATGCAAATGACAGTTGTGCTCTCCAGCTAGTGCTTTTTAATAAGAGGGTGATGACTCAACATAAAAGTAAATGGATAGGCCCTTCGCGGAGGGAAGCAGGGATTTATAGAGGTGCCAGAGCTCGGTTTTGAAATAGAGATAAATTGCATTTTGAGCGGTATACTTTCATTGTCAACGTAACAACTAAGATATGGCGATATCTTCCATGCTAAACACATTATAGGCGGTTCCCAAACAGAATGGTAAAGTTTATACTCCCCCTCCATCAACAAGCATCAATCCATGACTTGCTCGAAACAACGAGTGTCTCCAACATACATCAGGTCCTAGGGGGAGTTTTGTTTGCAATTAATTTTGATTTAGTTTGCATAAAGCATGGGACTGGGCATCCCGGTGACCAGCCATTTTCTCGTGAGTGAGGAGCGGAGTCCACTCCTCTTGAGAATAACCCGCCTAACACGGAAGATAAGGACAACCTTGGTTGATACATGAGTTATTCGAGCATATAAAACAAAATGTTTATTTGAAGGTTTAGAGTTTGGCACATGCAAATTTACTTAGAACGGCAGGTAGATACCGCATATAGGAAGGTATAGTGGACTCATCTGGAATAACTTTGGGGTATACGGGATTGGATGCACAAGCAGTATTCCCGCTTAGTACAAGTGAAGGCTAGCAAAAGACTGGGAAGTGACCAACTAGAGAGCGACAATAGCCATGTACATGCATTAAAATTAATAAACATTGGATGCAAGCATGAGTAGGATATAATCCACCATGAACATAAATATCGTGAAGGCTATGTTGATTTGTTTCAACTACATACGTGAACATGTGCCAAGTCAAGTCACTTAAATCATTCAAAGGAGGATACCACCCCATCATACCACATCATAATCATCTCAATAGCATGTTGGCACACAAGGTAAACCATTATAACTCATAGCTAATAAAGTATGACACAAGCAACTACGATCACTAATTGTCATTGCAAACATGTTTATTCATAATAAGCTGAATCAAGAAAGAGGGGCTCATCATATTTACAAAAACAAAAGAGGTCGAGTTCATACCAGCTTTTCTCATCTCAGTCAGTCCATCATATATCATCATAATTGCCTTTCACTTGCACGACCGAACGGTGTGAATAATAATAAGAGTGTACGTGCATTGGACTAAGCTGGAATCTGCGAGCATTCCATAAACAGGAGAAGACAAGGCAATATGGGCTCTGGGTTAAATCAACAATAATGCATATAAGAGCCACTTCAACAATTTAATCATGGTCTTCTCCTACTAACCCCCAAAGGAAAGAGAAGAAATAAAAACTATTTACACGGGAAAGCTCCCAACAAGCAAAAGAAGAACGGAAAATATTTTTGGGTTTTCTTTATTTTATTACTACTACTACATCAGAAAAGTAAACTACAACTATTTTTTTGTTTTTCTTAACGTTTAACAAACACACAAGAAGAAAGCAGGAAAAAGAAAATAAACTAGCATGGATATTACAGTGAAAGAGTATGAGCACCGACATCTAGTAATGAGTGTGTGTGAGCATAAATGTAATGTCAGTGAGAAATACGTACTCCCCCAAGCTTAGGCTTTTGGCCTAAGTTGGTCTATTGCCAGGGATAGCCTGGCGGATACCCGTAGGTGTAGCTGGGGTCGTACTACGACGAATAATAGTCGGGATCATACTGTGATTGTCGTGGTATTCTCACGGGGGGTGCAAGATGACATATGCCATAAGGTGGCTTCGTGTGAGGGCAAGACTGCTGCCGGAATATCCAGGGACGGGTATGCGAGTAGCACGCGCTAGTTTACCTAGGTTCGGGGCTCTCTGGAGAGATAATACCCCTACTCTTGCATGTCTGAGTATATATCTGGGTGTACATCAGGCAGTACAAAGTGCTCCTGGAGCTGTATCTGGAGTCAGTGCCATAGGCATCTGACTTGGTATATATGCATATGAGCTAGTGGTTGCATGTGCCCGAGCATGCATGCGTGAGTGGCCTTGTGGCCGGCCAAGTGCATGTGGCGTGGCTATGTGTGTGGTGGATGGATGGATGGGTGCCTTATATAGGCATGGGGGTAGCTTACTACCTAAGCTAAGGTAGTGGCGTGGGGGGCAAGGGGTCATGGGGCACCATGCCCATGAGAGGTGTGTATGTGATGTGAATGCCTCCTTGTCCATGTGGCACTTTATAAAATAGTGCCTAGGGACAGATACACTGTAGATGACGTCGAGGTATGGTCGTCTTGTCGGTGTCTTGTCAGTGTCGGGTCGGGCTGCAGTCGGCAGCCGGCTGGTTGGCGCAGTCGGCAGCCGGCCGGGTAAAGCAGTCGGACGGGGAGCCGACAGGAGCGGCCGGGCAGTCGGACTGAGGGGCTTTGCTAGCCCCAATGTCTTGATTTATTGTCTCGCCATCTTCGGGGTATCCGTGTCCAATTACTCCGACAGTAGCCCACAAGCCTCCGAGCAACTTGGCAAAGTTGGGCGGAGGTTTTTTGGCGAGTGTTCATGGAAATGATCAAGAAAAAGACAAAGCTAGTCCACGCAGATATATCAAATGTTTGCTTTTAGCATTGCAAGTTTTATGCAGAGGGTGCCGACTCGGTTTCGTCCGAGCCCCCTTAATCTTTTTCGTCTTCCTTCTGCTTTTTGGCTTGTGCTCTTGCTTGCCGGACAGCCGCTCTGCGGTCTGTGGCTGAGAGTGGGCCGCGAAGTGGAGTGTACAGTACTCAAAGTCTGGGAGCAGATTCAACCGAGTAGATAATTGTAAAGGAAATGGCCGGATCACCCGATCCATTTTTCTTCCCGGACGTTTTTCGCGTGGGTGGCCTCCAGCGTTCACTCTTACTAGTCGGACAGCCGCTCTGCGGTCTGTGACTAAAAGTGGGCCTTTGGTACCGTGCACGGTACTAAGCCGTCTGCGGGAACTTAATGTCTCAGGCCAAGCGGCCAGCCCCCGGGCCAACTCTGGCTGGCGCCGGGGCGAACAGCGATGCTACTGTAATAAAACGCGGAGACAGCCCCCGAGCTTCACTCGGGGTTATCCGTGCTTGCGTGGTGCAAAAAATATGCGGGTGAGGAGCTCACATTGGTTTTCGTGTAGCCGAGGCAGAGTTTGCCGAAGACAGCCGGCGCGGCTCGACGCTCGCGGAGTCCGCCGGCGCACCTACTAGGTGCAGCCTTCGAGCCTTCGGGTGCTCGAAAGGGGGGTCCCGGCCGGTCAGGCTCGACCGGCCAGGCGGCGAGCGTCTTGCAGCGCAATTTTTCTTCTTCTCTTCTGCCGGCTGCTGGCAGCCAGACAAAACCCTTCTTGTTTGCAATCTTCCATGGGGTCGCGCCAGCGCACCCACTAGGTGTAGCCCCCGAGATTCGGGCCGACTGCTTAGCAGTCGGGCTGGATCTCTCGGCAACTACTTTGTCTTCTTCTTCGCGGGGGCGCGTCATTGTACCCGCTGGGTGTAGCCCTCAAGATCTGGGCCGACTATTGAGCAGTCGGGACGGATCTCCCGGCAACTACTTTGTCTTCTTCTTCGCGGGGGCGCGTCAGCGCACCCGCTGGGTGTAGCCCCCGAGATCTGGGCCAACCGCTGAGCAGTTGGTCCAGATCTCCCGGCAACTACTTTGTCTTCTTCTTCGCGGGGGCGTGTCAGCGCACCCGCTGGGTGTAGCCCTCGAGATCTGGGTGCTCGAAGGGGTCCCGACCGGTCAGGCTCGACCGGACAGGCGTCGAGGCGTCTAGCAGCGCTATTTTCTTTTATCTTGTGCTGGTTGTCGGCAGCCGGACGCGGAGTCTCTCTTTTTTTCCTTTTTTTCAGCACTCGGCCACTTCTTTCTCAGCCGGCTGGGCACAAAACCCTTGACTTTTCTTCTCTTTTCCAGTCGGCACAACTTTGGCAGTCGGACTTTTTGACTTTTCTCCCAGGCAGCCATCAGGCAGACGGCCCCATTTTCTTTGTCCTAGCTGGCAGCAAGCTACAGCAAGGAGCAACAGGGGTCGACTGGGGCGCCGGGCGCGGCCAGAGGCAAGGCAGCGATAGCCGATAGGAGCCGACTCGCGGGCGGTGCGGCGCAGTCGGTGAGCGGAGGAAGCAGGCGCGAGGCGGCGACGGAGAGTCGGCCCGAGGCAAGATGAGGAGCCCAGCAAAAATGACGTGGGGCCCAGGCGCGCGGGAGTCGGTCAGCGCCTGCAGGCACGACACGCGGCGTGGAAGGACGAAGGCGGCGGCGATGCGGGAGGCCGGTGTCGCGGGAGGTCGGCGCAGGGGGCGATGAGGTCGCTGACGCGCCAGTAGGCAGGCGGGCGAAGCCGGCCAGAGGAGGAGCCGGCCGGGGAACCTGACGGCAGGACCAGGTGGAGGGGGTGCAGGAGCCGACCGGGGGAGGCAAGGCTGCAGCCGGTGTGGGAGACTCGGAGCCGGCCAGGGGCGAGTCGCGGGCGGACCGAGCCGAGCGCGCGAGGCGCAGCCGGGCGGAGGCGGAGGCGGAGCCGGGAGGAGCGGAGGCGGCAAGCCAGCCACCCGGAGCCGGCCCAGGCCGGGCGCGGAGAGGCGACCCGGAGGAGCCGACCAGTGGGAGCACGACATCTCGGCCGAGCGCGGGAAGCGCGGTGCGCGGGGCGGAGTCGACATGCGGGAGGGCGAGGCGACGCAGGAGCCGGACCTGGTGTGGCGACGCGGGAGGAGCTGGACCCGGTAGACGACTGGAGTGGAGGCGAGGCGTAGCCGGCACGTGTGGAGAAGTCGGCACGGGGGCGGAGAACCCGGCCGTCGTCTTACGGAAGTGGAGCCAGCCGGACGGGTCGAGGCATGAGCCGGAGCCGGCCGCGGCAAGCCGGCGAGGGGCACCTGACCGCGGGTCGGCGCACGGGAGAGCGAGGCCGGCGCGGAGCTCCGCAGCGATGCGGGAGGAGCTCACTGCGGTGGAGGGCCAGGGCAGCCTGGCGCGGCGCTGCAGGCGGAGACAACGCAGCGGAGGAGCCATGACGAAGATGGCAAGGAGAGGAGCAAGACCGGGCGAGCTCGAGGCAGCCGACCGGTGTGCGCACGCACGGGCCGGCCATGCGTATACTTGTATCGGGCTAGCTAGCTAATGCTAGCATGCATGCATGCAACCGAATCCATTGGGCTAGCTAGCTAGCCATGCACGGATGTGTGCCCGCAAAGGAGCGACACCGAGGCGTGGTAGCGGCTGTAGCTACAGCGACGCGTGACGGCAGCTACAGATACAGCGAGACGTGCAACTACAGCTACAGGGAACAGCGGGCAGGCGAATAGTGGAGGCAGGGAGCAGCATGCAAAGTAACGGCCACCACGAAGAGGCCAGCGGTGGTGCAGCTGGCCGGAGCGAAGCAGCGCGGTGGAGCGGGAGCGCCGCTGCGGACGAGCTACCGGAGGCATATGAGGCCGGACGCATGCGCGCGCAGACAGGAGAAGACGGCGAAGACGCGCCGCCCCGCGTGGGCGCGTCGGGAGCGTGTTGAAGTCGGGCTCCCCTGAGCGCAGCCGAAGAGGCGACGACGACGTCACGGCGGGGGTGACGAAGATGGCGAGGCCAACGACAAGGACGCGCCGCCCCTCACGGCCAGTTCGGGGCATGCCGATGTTGAGCCCCCGACCGCTATCAGAGAGACGGCGCGACGTCACGGCGGTGAAGATGAAAAGGGTCCCGCTCGGACTACAAAACCAGCAGCAGCGCGGTAGCATAGTACCGCCCCACAGTGGGCGCCAAATGTCGTGGTATTCTCACGGGGGGGGGGGGGTGCAAGATGACATATGCCATAAGGTGGCTTTGTGTGAGGGCAAGACTCCTGCCGGTATATCTAGAGACGGGTATGCGAGTAGCACGCGCTAGTTTACCCAGGTTCGGGGCTCTCCGAAAAGATAATAACCCTACTCCTGCATGTCTGAGTATATATCTGGGATGTACATCGGGCAGTACAAAGTGCTCCTGGAGCTGTATCTGGAGTCAGTGCCATAGGCATCTGACTTGGTATATATGCATATGAGCTAGTGGCTGCATGTGCCTGAGCATGCATGCGTGAGTGGCCTTGTGGCTGGCCAAATGCATGTGGCGTGGCTATGTGTGTGGTGGATGGATGGATGGGTGCCTTATATAGGCATGGGGGTAGCTTACTACCTAAGCTAAGGTAGTGGCGTGGGGGGGGGGGCAAGGGGTCATGGGGCACCAAGCCCATGAGAGGTGTGTATGTGATGTGCATGCCTCCTTGTTTCTAGGGCACTTTATTAAACAGTGCGTAGGGACAGATACACTGTAGATGACGTCGCGGTATGGTCGTCTTGTCGGTGTCTTGTCGGTGTCAGGTCGGGCTGCAGTCGGCAGCCGGCAACCGGCCGGGCAAAGCAGTCGGACGAGGAGCCAACAGGAGCGGCTGGGCAGTCGGACTGAGGGGCTTTGCTAGCCCCGATGTCTTGATTTGTTGTCTCGCCGTCTTCGGGGTATCCGTGTCCAATTACTCCGACAGTGATGAAGAAGAAGACTCTGACTGCCACTGGCTGACAGTCATCTCCGGATCCCAAGAATAAACAGATTGTCGTGGAGGCTCATCTTGTGGTTCCTGTTCTGGGGCTGGTGCAGGATTCTTGTAAGCTTGGACGGCAGCCCACGTAACGAGGTAGGGTCCTACAAAATTAAACAAAGAAGGAGCAGGCAACGTAATAGTTTCAGGATAATGTTTATCAAAGTATAACTTATATTTGAGCTCTCCATTCCTGTCCTTAACAAGAAAATCATGAGCTATCATGCTCTTACAGTCTAGATAAGCATTAGGCAGCAATTTTTCTTTTTTCTCATAATGCCTAATAGCTATGTTAAAGTGTGCAGCAAGGCGAGAAGCATAAATGCCTCCAAAGATGGGGCCTTTAGTACGGTTCAGAGTCAACCGCCTAGCAATAATTCCGCCCATACTGACAGTGTTGTCGCGGTATAAACCATGGAACAGAATAATAATACCAGAAACACTAAGGTTCCCACAGTTCCCATGACCAATCAAGTATCGACTAGCAAATAAAGCAAAATAGCGTAACAAAGGAAAATGTATGCTAGTGATTCTTGCATCAGAAACCTTCCTGGTTTCTCCCATAGAGATAAGGTTAATAAATGGTTTCAACTCTTTACGAGGTGGTTCCTCTAAGATACCATCAGGAGGTATGTTGCAGACTGCGCAAAATTCAGACAATGACATTTTCTTCACAACATCATATAAATGAAACTCTACTGAAGGAGGTGACTCTTTAGGGAAAAAGTAGAAGTTTTGCACAAAAATATTTGTGAGTAAGAGATACTGTGGACGTTGGTCGCGGACGAAGTCGGTGAGGCCAGCATTCTTAATCAATGAATAGAAATCCTCATAAATCCCGGTATCTCTCAAGAAATTATCAGAAGGCCATTCACACGTCTGGATCTCCGTGGTACGAGGCAAATTATATTTGGGCCTCTGAGCTTCTTCATTTTGTTTATCCTTTGAGCTTCGGCTCGATGAATCCCTCAAAAGTCTCCTCATTATTTTTCTGAAATAATCTGAAATTTTTAGTAAGAAAAAAGTCCATTTTACTACCCTGAATAAAGTGGGTGGTTCACTTTACCCCCTGATCTATTTTTGGCTTCTTTTACCCCCCAAACAAACCCAAACCAGACAAAACACCCCCCTGGCTGGTTTTTCAACACCCTCTGCTGATGTGGCACTAGTCAACGGCGGTCTTGACCTGGGTGGGGCCCTCTTGTCAGGTTTCTCTCACCTCTCTCTCTCCCTCTCCAGGTACACCCGCCGGCGAGTAGAGTAGGGTCAGGCGGGGTCGGCAGGAGGCGGTGGTGCACGGGGCCGAGGCGGTGGTGGCAACCACCGGCGGTGGGTACTTAGGGCGGGCTTGCGCGGTGGCGGGATGGCGTGGCCGGCGGGGTCGACAGGAGGCGGTGGCGCGCCGGTGAGTGAAGCAGGGCCAGGTGGGGTTGGCAGGAGATGGTGGCGCACGGGGTGGAGGCGGTGGTGGCAACCACCGGCGGTGGGTACTCGGGGCGGGCTCGGGCGGCGGCGGGATGGCATGGCCGGCGAGGTCGGCGAGGCAACGGCGGCGCGGGGGCGGGGCAATCTGCGGTGGCGCGGAACGAGGCTCCTCTGGCAGGACGCCGGCGCGATGGCGGGGAGAGGGCGGCCACTCCTGGGCGACGTAGTGAGGGAGGTGGGGCACGGGCGGCTCGGGCTCGAGGCGAGCTCCTTCGGCGGCGGCGGTTCTGACCTAGAGAGAGAGAGAGAGAGAGAGAGAGAGAGAGAGAGAGAGAGAGAGAAACCTGACAAGGGGCCCCACCCAGGTCAAAACTGACATTGACTAGTGCCACATCAGCAGAGGGTGGAGAAAAACCAGCCAGGTGGGTGTTTTGTCCGGTTTGGGTTTGTTTGGGGGGTCAAAGAAGCCGAAAAATAGATCAGGGGGTAAAGTGAACCACCGACTTTATTCAGGGTAGTAAAATGGACTTTTTTCTTTTAGTAACTTCAAACAAAAGTGAACCAACTTCAATAAAACTGATAGCAACTACTCCTACAAGTGCCTAAAGCCTAAATCAAGCATTAGAACTACTTGGAACCATATAAATTTGACATGCAAGCTCAAGAACATGGTCACCTATGCAGCACAAATTTGCAAGGAATAAAGCACTAGAACAAAAACTAATTGGACCAATGGAGAAGTCACATACCAAGGAACAATCTCCCCAAGCAGTTTTGCGAGAGGTGCTTTGAGCAAGGAGATCGAAAATCACAACAAAAGTGGCTGAAACTCATGCTTGAGTTGGTTTTTCGGGTTTGTGCGAGACAGAGGAAGAAGATGGGAGCTGGGATAAGTGGAGGAGGGCCACCGTGGGCCCACGAGGCAGGGGGCGCGCCCTAGAGGGGGGGCGCGCCCACCACCCTCGTGGCCAGGTGGCAGCTCCTCCCGCGGTAATTTTTGCACAGTAAATCCTCAAATATTCCCAAAAAAATCATATTAAATTGGCATGTCATTCTGAGGACTTTTATATTCGGGATATTTTTATATTGCATGGATAAGTCAGGAAACAGACAGAAAAATACTATTTTTACTTTATTTCTACTAATTAACAGAAAATATAGAGAGGGTACAGAAGGTTGTGCTTCTAGTTTCATCCATCTCATTCTCATCAAAAAGAATTCACTAACAAGGTTGATCAAGTCTTGTTAACAACATTCCGATAATCATGAAACCGGAGAAATTTCGAATAACACTAAGTTACCTCAAAGGGGATATGCACATTCCCTATAATAAGTATATCATATTTCTTTTTGACAGTAGGAAGAGGAAATTCAAAACCTCCAATTATAATCGATGGAATTTTTCCAATGTAGTTGATACTATGAACTTGAGGTTGTTTCCTCAGAAAGTGTACCATATGCTCATTACCATTAACATGAAAAGTGACATTGTCTTTGTTGCCATCAATAATAGCCCCTACAGTATTAAGAAAAGGTCTTCCAAGAATAATAGACATACTATCATCCTCGGGAATATCAAGAATAACAAAGTCCGTTAAAATAGTAACGTTTGCAACCACAACAGGCACACCCTCACAGATACCGATAGGTATAGCAGTTGATTTATCAACCATTTGCAAATATATTTCAGTAGGTGTCAGCTTACTCAAGTCAAGTCTACGATATAAAGAGAGAGGCATAACACTAACACCGGCTCCAAGATCACATAAAGCAGTTTTAATATAATTTCTTTTAATGGAGCAAGGTATAGTAGGTACTCCAGGGTCTCCAAGTTTCTTTGGTATTCCACCCTTAAAAGTATAATTAGCAAGCATGGTGGAAATTTCAGCTTCCGGTATCTTTCTTTTATTAGTAATGATATCCTTCATATATTTAGCATAAGGATTTGTTTTGAGCACATCAGTTAATTGCATACGCAAAAAGATAGGCCTAATCATTTCAGCAAAACGCTCAAAATCCTCATCATCCTTTTTCTTGGATCGTTTCGGAGGAAAAGGCATGGGTTTCTGAACCCAAGGTCCCCTTTCTTTACCATGTTTCCTAGCAACAAAGTCTCTTTTATCATAACATTGATTCTTTGATTGTGGGTTATCAAGATCAACAGCAGGTTCAATTTCTACATCATTATCATTACTAGGTTGAGCATCATCATGAACATCATCATTAATATTTTCATTAGGTTCATGTTCATTACCAGATTGTGTTTCAGCATCAGACATAGAGATATCATTTCGATTATCAGGTGGTTCAGCAATAGGTTCACTAGAAGTTTGCACAGTTCTATCATTTTTCTTCTTCTTCTTTTTAGAAGAACTAGGAACATCAATATTATTTCTTTGAGAATCTTGCTCGATTCTCTTAGGGTGGCCTTCAGGATACAAAGGTTCCTGAGTTATTCTACCAGTTCTAGTAGCCACTCTAACATCACAATCATTTTTCTTACTATCCATTTCATCAAGCACTTCTTTTTGAGCTTTAAGCAGTTGTTCTACTTGCGTGGTAACCATAGAAGCATGTTTGCTAACAAGTTTAAGTTCACCTTTAATATTAGCCATATAATCACCCAAGCGTCTAATCATATAAGCATTTTCTTTTAATTGTCTACCAAAATAAGCATTGAAGTCGTCTTGCTTAAACATAAAGTTATCAAACTCATCCAAGCACTGACTAGCAATTTTAGTAGG
Source organism: Triticum monococcum (assembly GCA_034509565.1). Classification (NCBI taxonomy): domain Eukaryota; kingdom Viridiplantae; phylum Streptophyta; class Magnoliopsida; order Poales; family Poaceae; genus Triticum; species Triticum monococcum. The sequence goes on from CM067841.1 coordinate 589,021,741, forward strand.
AGGAACTTCAGCTTTATCATATCTATAGAGAGAATTTACCTTTACTACCTGTGTCGGGATATCAGGGTCAGGAGGTTCTTCAATAAATAAACAATTGAGATCATAAGTTTCTTCAACAGGCGGTGAATTAAGACCATGTATTTCTTCAATAGGAGGTAAATTCTTAACGTCTTCAGCTTTAATACCTTTCTCTTTCATAGATTTCTTTGCCTCTTGCATATCTTCGGGACTGAGAACTAGAACACCTCTCTTCTTCGGAGTTGGTTCAGGAATAGGCTCGGTAATTGGAGCAGGAGCTGGCTCAGGAGGTGCCCAATTATTTTCATTTGTCAACATAGTATTCAATAGAATTTCAGCTTCATCCGGTGTTCTTTCCCTGAAAAAAGAACCAGCACAACTATCCAGGTAATCTCTGGAAGCATCGGTTAGTCCATTATAAAAGATATCAAGTATTTCGGGTTTCTTAAGAGGATGATCAGGCAAAGCATTAAGTAACTTGAGAAGCCTCCCCCAAACTTGTGGGAGACTCTCTTCTTTAATTTGCACAAAGTTGTATATTTCCCTCAAAGGAGCTTGTTTCTTATGAGAAGGGAAATATTTAGCAGAGAAGTAATAAATCATATCCTGGGGACTACACACACAACCAGGATCAAGAGAATTAAACCATATCTGTTGGGGAACGTAGTAATTTCAAAAATTCTCCTACACACATGCAAGATCATGGTGATGCATAGCAACGAGAGGGGAGAGTGTTGTCTACGTACCCTCATAGACCGAAGCGGAAGCGTTGACGCAACGTAGAGGAAGTAGTCGTACGTCTTCCCGATCCGACCGATCCAAGCGCCGTTACTCCGGCACCTCCGAGTTCTTAGCACACGTACAGCTCGATGACGCTCCCCGGGCTCCGATCCAGCAAAGCTTCGGGGATGAGTTCCGTCAGCACGACGGTGTGGTGACGATCTTGATGTTCTACCGTCGCAGGGCTTCGCCTAAGCGCTGCTACAATATGACCGAGGTGGAATATGGTGGAGGGGGGCACCGCACACGGCTAAGGAACGATCACAATGATCAACTTGTGTGTCCTAGGGTGCCCCCCTGCCCCCGTATATAAAGGAGGGAGGGGGAGGTGCGGCCGGCCCCAAGGGGTGCGCCTCGAGGAGTCCTACTCCCACCGGGAGTAGGACTCCCCCCTCTCTTGCCTTGTTGGAGAAGGAAAGGGGGAAGGAGAAGAGGAAAGGGGGGCGCCGCCCCCCCTTCCTTGTCCTATTCGGACTAGGGGGGAGGGGGCGTGCGGCCTGCCCTGGCCGGCCCCTCTCTTCTCCCTTATGGCCCATGAAGGCCCATTAACCCCCCGGGGGGGTTCCGGTAACCCCCGGTACTCCGGTAAAATGCCGATTTCACCCGGAACGATTCTGATGTCCAAATATAGGCTTCCAATATATCGATCTTTATGTATCGACCATTTCGAGACTCCTCGTCATATCCGTGATCACATCCGGGACTCCGAACAACCTTCGGTACATCAAAATACATAAACTCATAATGAAACTGTCATCGTAACTTTAAGCGTGTGGACCCTACGGTTCGAGAACAATGTAGACATGACCGAGACATGTCTCTGGTCAATAACCAACAGCAGGACCTGGATGCCCATATTGGCTCCTACATATTCTACGAAGATCTTTATCGGTCAGAGCGCATAACAACATACGTTGTTCCCTTTGTCATCGGTATGTTACTTGCCCGAGATACGATCGTCGGTATCCAATACCTAGTTCAATCTCGTTACCGGCAAGTCTCTTTACTCGTTCCGTAATACATCATCCCGCAACTAACTCATTAGTTGCAATGCTTGCAAGGCTTAAGTGATGTGCATTACCGAGAGGTCCCAGAGATACCCCTCCGACATTCGGAGTGACAAATCCTAATCTCGAAATACGCCAACCCAACATGTACCTTTGGAGACACCTGTAGAGCTCCTTTATAATCACCCAATTACGTTGTGACGTTTGGTAGCACACAAAGTGTTCCTCCGGCAAACGGGAGTTGCATAATCTCATAGTCATAGGAACATGTATAAGTCATGAAGAAAGCAATAGCAACATACTAAACGATCGGGTGCTAAGCTAATGGAATGGGTCATGTCAATCAGATCATTCAACTAATGATGTGATCCCGTTAATCAAATAACAACTCTTTGTCCATGGTTAGGAAACATAACCATCTTTGATTAACGAGCTAGTCAAGTAGAGGCATACTAGTGACACTCTGTTTGTCTATGTATTCACACATGTATTATGTTTCCGGTTAATACAATTCTAGCATGAATAATAAACATTTATCATGATATAAGGAAATAAATAATAACTTTATTATTGCCTCTAGGGCATATTTCCTTCAGTCTCCCACTTGCACTAGAGTCAATAATCTAGATCACATCGCCATGTGATTTAACATCAATAGTTCACATCTTTAAGTGATTAGTTCACATCTCCATGTGACTAACACCCAAAGGGTTTACTAGATTCAATAATCTAGTTCACATCGCTATGTGATTAAGACCCAAAAAGTGATCATGTTTTGCTTGTGAGAGAAGTTTAGTCAACGGGTCTGCCACATTCAGATCCGCATGTATTTTGCAAATTTCTGTGTCAACAATGCTCTGCATGGAGCTACTCTAGCTAATTGCCCCCACTTTCAATATGTATCCAGATTGAGACTTAGAGTCATCTGGATCAGTGTCAAAACTTGCATCGACGTAACCCTTTACGACGAACCTTTTGTCACCTTCGTAATCGAGAAACATATCCTTATTCTAGTAAGGATAATTTTGACCGTTGTCCATTGATCTACTCCTAGATCACTATTGTACTCCCTCTCTTAACACAGTGTATGGTATACAATAGATCTGGTACACAGCATGGCATACTTTATAGAACCTATGACTGAGGCATAGGGAATGACTTTCATTCTCTTTCTATCTTCTGCCGTGGTCGGGCTTTGAGTCTTACTCAACTTCACACCTTGTAACACAGGCAAGAAACTTTTTCTTTGACTGTTCCATTTTGAACTACTTCAAAATCTTGTCAAGGTATGTACTCATGGAAAAAACTTATCAAACGTCTTGATCTATCTCTATAGATCTTGATACTCAATATGTAAGCAGCTTCACCGAGGTCTTTCTTTGAAAAACTCCTTTCAAACACTCCTTTATGCTTTGCAGAATAATTCTACATTATTTCCGATCAACAATATGTCATTCACATATACTTATCAGAAATGTTGTAGTGCTCCCACTCACTTTCTTGTAAATACAGGCTTCACCGCAAGTCTGTATAAAACTATATGCTTTGATCAACTTATCAAAGCGTATATTCCAACTCCGAGATGCTTGCACCAGTCCATAAATGGATCGCTGGAGCTTGCATATTTTGTTAGCACCTTTAGGATTGACAAAACCATCTTGTTGCATCACATACAACTCTTCTTTAATAAATTCATTAAGGAATGCAGTTTTGACATCCATCTGCCAAATTTCATAATCATAAAATGCGGCAATTGCTAACATGATTCGGACAGACTTAAGCATCGCTACGGGTGAGAAGGTCTCATCGTAGTCAACCCCTTGAACTTGTCGAAAACCTTTTGTGACAAGTCGAGCTTTGTAGACAGTAATATTACCGTCAGTGTCAGTCTTCTTCTTGAAGATCCATTTATTCTCAATTGCTTGCCGATCATCGGGCAAGTCAACCAAAGTCCATACTTTGTTTTCATACATGGATCCCATCTCACATTCCATGGCTTCAAGCTATTTCGCGGAATCTGGGCTCACCATCGCTTCTTCATAGTTCGTAGGTTCATCATGATCTAGTAGCATGATTTCCAGAACAGGATTACCATACCACTCTGGTGCGGATCTTACTCTGGTTGACCTACGAGGCTCAGTAGTAACTTGATCTGAAATTTCATGATCATCATCATTAAATTCCTCACCAATTGGTGTAGGTGTCGCAGAAACCGATTTGTGTGATGAACTACTTTCCAATAAGGGAGCAGGTACAGTTACCTCATCAAGTTCTACTTTCCTCCCACTCACTTCTTTCGAGAGAAACTCCTTCTCTAGAAAGGATCCATTCTTAGCAATGAATGTCTTGCCTTCGGATCTGTGATAGAAGGTATACCCAACAGTCTCCTTTGGGTATCCTATGAAGACACATTTCTCCGATTTGGGTTCGAGCGTATCAGGTTGAACCTTTTTCACATAAGCATCGCAGCCCCAAACTTTAAGAAACGACAACTTTGGTTTCTTGCCAAACCATTGTTCATAAGGCGTCGTCTCAACGGATTTTGATGGTGCCCTATTTAACGTGAATGCAACTGTCTTTAATGCATAACCCCAAAACGATAGTGGTAGATCGGTAAGAGACATCATAGATCGCACTATATCTAATAAAGTACGGTTATGACGTTCGGACACACCATTACACTATGGTGTTCCAGGTGGCGTGAGTAGTGAAACTATTTCACATTGTTTTAGTTGAAGGCCAAACTCGTAACTCAAATATTTTACCTCTGCGATCATATCGTAGAAACTTTTATTTTCTTGTCACGATGATTTTCCACTTCACTCTGAAATTCTTTGAACTGTTCAAATGTTTCAGACTTATGTTTCATCAAGTAGATATCCCCATATCTGCTCAAATCATCTGTGAAGGTCAGAAAATAATGATACCTGCTGCAAGACTTGATATTCATCGGACCACATACATCAGTATGTATGATTTCCAACAAATCTGTTGCTTGCTTCATTGTTCCGGAGAACGGCGTTTTAGTCATCTTGCCCATAAGGCATGGTTCGCAAGCATCAAGTGATTCATAATCAAGTGATTCCAAAAGCCCATCAGCATGTAGTTTCTTCATGCGCTTTACACCAATATGACTTAAACGGCAGTGCCACAAATAAGTTGCACTATCATTATTAACTTTGCATCTTTTGGTTTCAATATTATGAATATGTGTATCACTACAATCGAGATCCAACGAACTTGTTTTATTGGGTGTATGACCATCGAAGGTTTTATTCATCTAAACAGAATAACAATTATTCTCTGACTTTAATGAATAACCGTATTGCAATAAACATGATCAAATCATATTCATGCTCAACGCAAAAACCAAATAACACTTATTTAGGTTCAACACTAATCCCGAAAGTATAGGGGAGTGTGCGATGATGATCATATCAATATTGGAACTACTTCCAACACACATCGTCACTTCACCCTTAACTAGTCTCTGTTTATTCTGCAACTCCTGTTTCGAGTTACTACTCTTAGCAACTGATCCAGTATCCAATACTGAGGGGTTGCTATAAACACTAGTAAAGTACACATCAATAACATGTATATCAAATATACTTTTGTTCACTTTGCCATCCTTCTTATCCGCCAAATACTTGGGGCAGTTCTGCTTCCAGTGACCAGTCCCTTTGTAGTAGAAGCACTTAGTCTCAGGCTTAGGACCAGACTTGGGCTTCTTCACTTGAGCAGCAACTTGCTTGCTATTCTTCTTGAAGTTCCCCTTCTTCCCTTTGCCCTTTTCTTGAAACTAGTGGTCTTGTTAACCATCAACACTTGATGTTTTTCTTGATTTCTACCTTCGTCGATTTCAGCATCACGAAGAGCTTGGGAATTGTTTCCGTTATCCCTTGCATACTATAGTTCATCACGAAGTTCTACTAACTTGGTGATGGTGACTAGAGAATTCTGTCAATCACTATCTTATCTGGAAGATTAACTCCCACTTGATTCAAGCGATTGTAGTACCCAGACAATCTGAGTACATGCTCACTGCTTGAGCGATTCTCCTCCATCTTGTAGCTATAGAACTTGTTGGAGACTTCATATCTCTCAACTCGGGTATTTGCTTGAAATATTAACTTCAACTCCTGGAACATCTCATATGGTCCATGATGTTCAGAACGTCTTTGAAGTCACGATTCTAAGCCGTTAAGCATGGTGCACTAAACTATCAAGTAGTCATCATATTGAGCTAGCCAAACGTTCATAACGTCTGCATCTACTCCTGCAATAGGTTTGTCACCTAGCGGTGCATCAAGGACATAATTTTTCTATGCAGCAATGAGGATAAACCTCATATCACGGATCCAATCCGCATCATTGCTACTAACATCTTTCAACATAGTTTTTCTCTAGGAACATATCAAAACAAACATAGGGAAGCAACAACGCGAGCTATTGATCTACAACATAGATATGCTAATACTACCAGGACTAAGTTCATGATAAATTTAAGTTCAATTAATCATATTACTTAAGAACTCCCTCTTAGATAGAAATCCATCTAATCATCTAACTGATCACGTGATCCAAATCGACTAAACCATGTCCGATCATCACGTGAGATGGAGTAGTTTTCAATGGTGAACATCACTATGTTGATCATATCTACTATGTGATTCACGCTCGACCTTTCGGTCTCTAGTGTTCCGAGGCCATATCTGCATATGCTAGGCTCGTCAAGTTTAACCTGAGTATTCCGCGTGTGCAAAACTGTCTTGCACCCGTTGTAGATGGACGTAGAGCTTATCAGACCCGATCATCACGTGGTGTCTGGGCACGACGAACTTTGGCAACGGTGCATACTCAGGGAGAACACTTTTATCTTGAAATTTAGTGAGAGATCATCTTATAAAGCTACCGTCGAAATAAGCAAAATAAGATGTATACAAGATAAACATCACATGCAATCAATATAAGTGATATGATATGGCCATCATCATCTTGTGCTTGTGATCTCCATCTCCGAAGCACCGTCATGATCACCATCGTCACCGGCGCGACACCTTGATCTTCATCGTAGCATCGTTGTCGTCTCGCCAATCTTATGCTTCTACGACTATCGCTACCGCTTAGTGATAAAGTAAAGCATTACAGGGCGATTGCATTGCATACAATAAAGCGACAACCATATGGCTCCTGCCAGTTGCCGATAACTCAGTTACAAAACATGATCATCTCATACAATAAAATTTAGCATCATGTCTTGACCATATCACATCACAACATGCCCCGCAAAAACAAGTTATACGTCCTCTACTTTGTTTGTTGCAAGTTTTACGTGGCTGCTACGGGCTTAAGCAAGAACCTTTCTTACCTACGCATCAAAACCACAACGATAGTTTGTCAAGTTGATGCCGTTTTAACCTTCGCAAGGACCGGGCGTAGCCACACTCGGTTCAACTAAAGTTGGAGAAACTGACACCCGCCAGCCACCTGTGTGCAAAGCACGGCGGTAGAACCAGTCTCGTGTAAGCGTACGCGTAATGTCGGTCCGGGCCGCTTCATTCAACAATACCGCCGAACGAAAGTATGACATACTGGTAGGCAGTATGACTTATATCGCCCACAACTCACTTGTGTTCTACTCGTGCATATAACATCAAACCATAAAACCTAGGCTCTGATACCACTGTTGGGGAACGTAGTAATTTCAAAAATTCTCCTACGCACACGCAAGATCATGGTGATGCATAGCAATGAGAGGGGAGAGTGTTGTCTACATACCCTCGTAGACCGAAGTGGAAGCGTTGACGCAACGTAGAGGAAGTAGTCGTACGTCTTCCCGATCCGACCGATCCAAGCACCGTTACTCCGGCACCTCTGAGTTCTTAGCACACGTACAGCTCGATGACGCTCCCCGGGCTTCGATCCAGCAAAGCTTTGGGGATGAGTTCCGTCAGCACGACGGCATGGTGACGATCTTGATGTTCTACCGTCGCAGGGATTCGCCTAAGTGCTGCTACAATATGACCGAGATGGAATATGGTGGAGGGGGCACCGCACACGGCTAAGGAACGATCACGATGATCAACTTGTGTGTCCTAGGGTGCCCCCTGCCCCCGTATATAAAGGAGGGAGGGGGAGGTGCGGCCGGCCCCAAGGGGTGCGCCTGGAGGAGTCCTACTCCCACCGGGAGTAGGACTCCCCCTCTCTTGCCTTGTTGGAGAAGGAAAGGGGGGCGCCGCCCCCCACCCTTCCTTATCCTATTCGGACTAGGGGGGAGGGGGCGCGTGGCCTTCCCTGGCCGGCCCCTCTCTTCTCCCTTATGGCCCATGAAGGCCCATTAACTCCCCCCGGGGGGGTTCCGGTAACCCCCGGTACTCCGGTAAAATGTCGATTTCACCCGGAACGATTCCGATGTCCAAATATAGGCTTCCAATATATTGATCTTTATGTCTCAACCATTTCGAGACTCCTCGTCATGTCCGTGATCACATCGGGGACTCCGAACAACCTTCGGTACATCAAAATACATAAACTCATAATGAAACTGTCATCATAACTTTAAGTGTGCGGACCCTATGGTTCGAGAACAATGTAGACATGACCGAGACATGTCTCCGGTCAATAACCAACAGCGGGACCTAGATGCCCATATTGGCTCCTACATATTCTACGAAGATCTTTATCGGTTAGACCGCATAACAACATACGTTGTTCCCTTTGTCATTGGTATGTTACTTGCCCGAGATTCGATCGTCGGTATCCAATACCTAGTTCAATCTCGTTACCGGCAAGTCTCTTTACTCGTTCCGTAATACATCATCCCGCAACTAACTCATTAGTTGCAATGCTTGCAAGGCTTAAGTGATGTGCATTACCGAGAGGGCCCAGAGATACCCCTCCGACATTCGGAGTGACAAATCCTAATCTCGAAATACGCCAACCCAACATGTACCTTTGGAGACACCTGTAGAGCTCCTTTATAATCACCCAGTTACGTTGTGACGTTTGGTAGCACACAAAGTGTTCCTCCGGCAAACGGGAGTCGCATAATCTCATAGTCATAGGAACATGTATAAGTCATGAAGAAAGCAATAGCAATATACTAAACGATCGGGTGCTAAGCTAATGGAATGGTTCATGTCAATCAGATCATTCAACTAATGATGTGATCCCGTTAATCAAATAACAACTCTTTGTCCATGGTTAGGAAACATAACCATCTTTGATTAACGAGCTAGTCAAGTAGAGGCATACTAGTGACACTCTGTTTGTCTATGTATTCACACATGTATTATGTTTCCGGTTAATACAATTCTAGCATGAATAATAAACATTTATCATGATATAAGGAAATAAATAATAACTTTATTATTGCCTCTAGGGCATATTTCCTTCAATATCTTAGCATCACCCTTTAATGAGAACGGAAATATTTTGAGTATATAGAAGTAATGCGATCTCTCATCATTAGTGAACAGGGCAGCTATATCATTTAACTTAGTAAGATGTGCCACAATAGTTTCACATTCATAGCCATAAAACGGATTAGATTCCACCAAAGTAATTATATCAGGATCAACATAGAATTCATAATCCTTATCAGGAACACAAATAGGTGAAGTAGCAAAAGTAGGGTCGGGTTTCATTTTATCTCTAAGTGAATCTTTGTTCCATTTAACTAATAACCTCTTGAGCTCATATCTATCTTTGCAGGCTAAAATAGCGGCAGAAGATTCCATATCAAAAAGATTGCCCTCAGGAATAACAGGCATATTTTCATCATCACTTTCATCATCGTATTCAGATTCAATAGTTTCTTTTTCTCTAGCCCTAGCAATTTGTTCATCAAGAAATTCACTAAGGGGCACAGTAGTATCAGGCATAGAAGCAGTTTCATCATAAGTATCATGCATAGCAGAAGTGGCATCACCAATAACATGCGACATATCAGAACGAATAGCAGAAGCAGGTTTAGGTGTCGCTAGCCTACTCATAGCAGAAGGTGAATCCAGTGCAGAGCTAGATGGTAGTGTTGGAAATATTCCCTAGAGGCAATAATAAAATGGTTATTATTATATTTCTTTGTTCATGAGAATTGTCTATTGTTCATGCTATAATTGTGTTATCCGAAAATCGTAATACATGTGTGAATACATAGACCACAACACATCCCTAGTGAGCCTCTAGTTGACTAGCTCATTGATCAAAAGATAGTCATGGTTTCCTGACTATGGACATTGGATGTCATTGATAACGGGATCACATCATTAGGAGAATGATGTGATGGACAAGACCCAATCCTAAGCATAGCTCAAAGATCGTGTAGTTCGTTTGCTATAGCTTTTACGAATATCAAGTATCATTTCCTTAGACCATGAGATTGTGCAACTCCCGGATACTGTAGGAGTGCTTTGGGTGTGCCAAACGTCACAATGTAACTGGGTGACTATAAAGGTACACTACGGGTATCTCCGAAAGTGTCTGTTGGGTTGGCACGAATCGAGACTGGGATTTGTCACTCCGTATGACGGAGAGGTATCTCTGGGCCCACTCGGTAATGCATCATCATAATGAGCTCAATGTGACCAAGTGGTTGATCACGGGATCATGCATTATGGTACGAGTAAAGTGACTTGCCGGTAACGAGATTGAACGAGGTATTGGGATACCGACGATCGAGTCTCAGGCAAGTAACGTACCGATTGACAAAGGGAATTGTATACGGGATTGATCGAATCCTCGACATCGTGGTTCATCCGATGAGATCATCGAGGAGCATGTGGGAGCCAACATGGGTATCCAGATCCCGCTGTTGGTTATTGACCGGAGAGTCGTCTCGGTCATGTCTGCGTGTCTCCCGAACCCGTAGGGTCTACACACTTAAGGTTCGGTGACGCTAGGGTTGTTGAGATATTAGTATACGGTAACACGAAAGTTGTTCGGAGTCCCGGATGAGATCCCGTACGTCACGAGGAGTTCCAGAATGGTCCGGAGGTGAAGATTTATATATAGGAAGTCAAGTTTCGGCCATCGGGAAAGTTTCGGGGGTAATAGGTATTGTACCGGGACCACCGGAAGGGTCCCGGGGGTCCACCGGGTGGGGCCACCTATCCCGGAGGGCCCCATGGGCTGAAGTGGGAGGGGAACCAGCCCCTAGTGGGCTGGTGCGCCCCCTTGGGCCTCCCCCTGCGCCTAGGGTTGGAAACCCTAGGGGTGGGGGCGCCCCACTTGGCTTGGGGGGCACTCCACCCCCCTTGGTCGCCCCCCCCTTGGAGATTGAATCTCCTAGGGCCGGCGCCCCCTCTAGGGATCCTATATATAGTGGGGAGAGGGAGGGCAGCCGCACCCTAGTCCCTGGCACCTCCCTCTCCCTCCAGTGACACCTCTCCCTCTCCCTGAGCTTGGCGAAGCCCTGCCGAGATCATCGTTGCTTCCACCACCACGCCATCGTGCTGCTGGATCTTCATCAACCTCTCCTTTCCCCTTGCTGGATCAAGTTGGAGGAGACGTCTTCCCAACTGTACATGTGTTGAACGCGGAGGTGCCGTCCGTTCGTCGCTAGGTCATCAGTGATTTGGATCACGACGAGTACGACTCCATTAACCCCGTTCTCTTGAACGCTTCCGCTCGCGATCTACAAGGGTATGTAGATGCACTCTCCTCTCTCTCTCTCTCTCGTTGCTAGATGACTCCATAGATTGATCTTGGTGATGCGTAGAAAATTTTAAAATTCTACTACATTCCCCATCAGTGGCATCATGAGCTAGGTCTATGCATAGTTTCTATGCACGAGTAGAACACAAAGCAGTTGTGGGCGTGGATATTGTCAATTTGCTTGTCGTTACTAGTCTTATCTTGATTCGGGGGCATCGTGGGATGAAGCGGCCCGGACCGACCTTACACGTACGCTTACGTGAGACTGGTTCCACCGATTGACCTGCACTAGTTGCATAAGGTGGCTGGCGGGTGTCTGTCTCTCCCACTTTAGTCGGATCGGATTCGATGAAAAGGGTCCTTATGAAGGGTAAATAGAAATTGGCATATCACGTTGTGGTTTTGGCGTAGGTAAGAAACGTTCTTGCTAGAAACCTACAGCAGCCACGTAAAAACTTGCAACAACAATTAGAGGACGTCTAACTTGTTTTTGCAGCATGTGCCGTGTGATGTGATATGGCCAAAAGGATGTGATGAATGATATATGTGATGTATGAGATTGATCATGTTCTTGTAATAGGAATCACGACTTGCATGTCGATGAGTATGACAACCGGCAGGAGCCATAGGAGTTGTCTTAATTTATTTATGACATGCGTGTCAACATAAACATCATGTAATTACTTTACTTTATTGCTAAAGCGTTAGCCATAGTAGTAGAAGTAATAGATGACGAGACAACTTCAAGAAGAGACGATGATGGAGATCATGGTGTCATGCCGGTGACAACGATGATCATGGAGCCCCAAAGATGGAGACCAAAAGGAGCAAATGATATTGGCCATATCATGTCACTATTTGATTGCATGTGATGTTTATCATGTTTTACATCTTATTTGCTTAGAACGACGGTAGCTTAAATAAGATGATCCCTCGTAATAACTTTAAGAAAGTGTTCCCCCTAACTGTGCACCGTTGCGAAGGTTCATTGTTTCGAAGCACCACGTGATGATCGGGTGTGATAGATTCTAACGTTCGAATACAGTGGGTGTAAGCCAGATTTACACACGCAATACACTTAGGTTGACTTGACGAGCCTAGCATGTACAGACATGTCCTCAGAACATGGAAGACCGAAAGGTCGAGCATGAGTCGTATAGAAGATATGATCAACATGAAGATGTTCACCGATGTTGACTAGTCCGTCTCATGTGATGATCGGACACAGCCTAGTTGACTCGGATCATGTTTCACTTAGATTACTAGAGGGATGTCTATCTAAGTGGGAGTTCATTGAATAATTTGATTAGATGAACTTAATTATCATGAACTTAGTCTAAAATCTTTACACTATATCTTGTAGATCAAATGGCCCACGCTAATGTTGCCCTCAACTTCAACGCGTTCCTAGAGAAAACCAAGCTGAAAGATGATGGCAGCAACTATACGGACTGGGTCCGGAACCTGAGGATCATCCTCATAGCTACCAAGAAAGATTATGTCCTAGAAGCACCGCTAGGTGACGCACCCATCCCAGAGAACCAAGACGTTATGAACGCTTGGCAGTCACGTGCTGATGATTACTCCCTCATTCAGTGCGGCATGCTTTACAGCTTAGAACCGGGGCTCCAAAAGCGTTTTGAGCGACACGAAGCATATGAGATGTTCGAAGAGCTGAAAATGGTTTTCCAAGCTCATGCCCGGGTTGAGAGATATGAAGTCTCCGATAAGTTCTTCAGTTGTAAGATGGAGGAAAACAGTTCTGTCAGTGAGCACATACTCAAAATGTTTGGGTTGCATAACCGCTTGACTCAGCTGGGAGTTAATCTCCCGGATGACACGGTCATTGACAGAATCCTTCAGTCGCTTCCACCGAGATACAAGAGCTTTGTGATGAACTTCAATATGCAGGGGATGGAAAAGACCATTCCTGAGGTATATTCAATGCTGAAATCAGCGGAGGTGGGAATCAAAAAGGAACATCAAGTGTTGATGGTGAGTAAAACCACTAAGTTCAAGAAAGGCAAGGGTAAAAAGAACTTCAAGAAGGACGGCAAGGGAGTTGCCACGCCCGGTAAGCAAGCTGCAGGGAAGAAGTCAAAGAATGGACCCGAGCCTGAGACTGAGTGTTTTTATTGCAAGGGAAGTGGTCACTGGAAGCGGAACTGCCCCAAATACTTAGCGGACAAGAAGGACGGCAACACTAAAGGTATATGTGATATACATGTAATTGATGTGTACCTTACCAGTACTCGTAGTAGCTCATGGGTATTTGATACCGGTGCGGTTGCTCACATTTGTAACTCAAAGCAGGAGCTGTGGAATAAGCGGAGACCGGCGAAGGACGAGGTGACTATGCGCGTCGGGAATGGTTCCAAGATCGATGTGATCGCCGTCGGCACGCTGCCTCTACATTTACCTACGGGATTAGTTTTAAACCTCAATAATTGTTATTTAGTGCCAGCTTTGAGCATGAACATTGTATCAGGATCTCGTTTAATTCGAGATGGCTACTCATTTAAATCCGAGAATAATGGTTGTTCTATTTATATGAGAGATATATTTTATGGTCATGCTCCGCTGGTGAATGGTTTATTCTTAATGAATCTCGAGCGTAATGTTACACATATTCATAGTGTGAATACCAAAAGATGTAAGGTTGATAATGATAGTCCCACATACTTGTGGCACTGCCGCCTTGGTCACATAGGTGTCAAACGCATGAAGAAGCTCCATGCAGATGGACTTTTGGAGTCTCTTGATTACGAATCATTTGACACGTGCGAACCATGCCTCATGGGTAAAATGACCAAGACTCCGTTCTCAGGAACAATGGAGCGATAAACCAACTTATTGGAAATCATACATACTGATGTGTGCGGTCCAATGAGTGTTGAGGCTCGCGGTGGCTAACATTATGTTCTCACCCTCACTGATGACTTGAGTAGATATGGGTACGTCTACTTAATGAAACACAAGTCTGAGACCTTTGAAAAGTTCAAGGAATTTCAGAGTGAGGTTGAGAATCAACGTGACAGGAAAATCAAGTTCTTGCGATCAGATCGTGGGGGAGAATACTTGAGTCACGAATTTGGCACACAATTAAGGAGATGTGGAATAGTTTCACAACTCACGCCGCCTGGAACACCTCAGCGTAACGGTGTGTCCGAACGTCGTAATCGCACTCTATTGGATATGGTGCGATCTATGATGTCTCTTACCGATCTACCGCTGTCATTTTGGGGCTATGCTTTAGAGACTGCCGCATTCACTTTAAATAGGGCTCCGCCAAAATCCGTTGAGACGACGCCGTATGAATTATGGTTTGGGAAGAAACCTAAGCTGCCGTTTCTAAAAGTTTGGGGATGCGATGCTTATGTCAAGAAACTTCAACCTGAAAAGCTCGAACCCAAATCGGAAAAATGCGTCTTCATAGGATACCCTAAAGAAATTATTGGGTATACCTTCTACCTCAGATCCGAAGGCAAGATCTTTGTTGCCAAGAATGGATCCTTTCTAGAGAAAGAGTTTCTCTTGAAAGAAATAAGTGGGAGGAAAGTAGAACTTGATGAAGTATTACCTCTTGAACCGGTGAGTGGCGCAGCTCAGGAAATTGTTCCTGAGGTGCTTGCACCGACTAGAGAGGAAGTTAATGATGATGATCATGAAACTTCAGATCAAGTTGCTACTGAACTTCATAGGTCCACAAGGACACGTTCCGCACCAGAGTGGTACGGCAACCCTGTTTTGGAAATCATGTTGTTAGACAACGGTGAACCTTCGAACTATGAAGAAGCGATGGCGGGCCCAGGTTCCGACAAATGGCTGGAAGCCATGAAATCCGAGATAGGATCCATGTATGAAAACGAAGTATGGACTTTGACTGACTTGCCTGATGATCGGCGAGCCATAGAAAATAAATGGATCTTTAAGAAGAAGACAGACGCGGATGGTAATGTGACCATCTATAAAGCTCGGCTTGTCGCTAAGGGTTATCAACAAGTTCAAGGGGTTGACTATGATGAGACTTTCTCACTCGTAGCGAAGTTGAAGTCCGTCCGAATCATGTTAGCAATTGCCGCATTCTATGATTATGAGATATGGCAAATGGACGTCAAAACGGCATTCCTTAATGGTTTCCTTAAGGAAGAATTGTATATGATGCAACCGGAAGGTTTTGTCGATCTTAAGAATGCTGAGAAGGTGTGCAAGCTCCAACGCTCGATCTATGGGCCGGTGCAAGCATCTCGGAGTTGGAACATTCGTTTTGATGAGATGATCAAAGCGTTTGGGTTTACGCAGACTTATGGAGAAGCCTGCATTTACAAGAAAGTGAGTGGGAGCTCTGTAGCATTTCTCATATTGTATGTGGATGACATACTGTTGATGGGAAATGATATAGAATTCTTGGAAAGCATAAAGGCCCACTTGAACAAGTGTTTTTCAATGAAGGATCTTGGAGAAGCTGCTTATATATTAGGCATCAAGATCTAGAGAGATAGATCGAGACGCCTCATTGGTCTTTCACAGAGTACATACCTTGACAAGATATTGAAGAAGTTCAATATGGATCAGTCAAAGAAGGGGTTCTTGCCTGTATTGCAAGGTACGAGATTGAGCACGGCTCAATGACCGACCACGGCAGAAGATAGAGAAAAGATGAGTGTCGTCCTTATGCCTCGGCCATAGGGTCTATCATGTATGCTATGCTGTGTACCAGACCTGATGTAAACCTTGTCATAAGTTTGGTAGGAAGATACCAAAGTAATCCCAGCATGGAACACTGGACAGCGGTCAAGAATATCCTGAAGTACCTGAAGAGGACTAAGGATATGTTTCTCGTTTATGGAGGTGACGAAGATCTCGTCGTAAAGGGTTACGTCGATGCTAGCTTCGACACAGATCTGGATGACTCTAAGTCACAAACCGGATACGTGTATATTTTGAATGGTGGGGCAGTAAGCTGGTGCAGTTGCAAGCAAAGCATTGTGGCGGGATCTACATGTGAAGCGGAGTACATGGCAGCCTCAGAGGCAGCACAAGAAGCAATCTGGGTGAAGGAGTTCATTACCGACCTAGGAGTCATTCCCAATGCGTCGGGCCCGATGACTCTCTTCTGTGACAACACTGGAGCTATTGCCCTTGCCAAGGAGCCCAGGTTTCACAGGAAGACCAGGCATATCAAGCGTCGCTTCAACTCCATTCATGAAAGTGTTCAAAATGGAGACATAGATATTTGTAAAGTGCATACGGACCTGAATGTGGCAGATCCATTGACTAAACCTCTCCCTAGAGCAAAACATGATCAACACCAGAACTGCATGGGTGTTCGATTCATCACAATGTAACTAGACTATTGACTCTAGTGCAAGTGGGAGACTGTTGGAAATGTGCCCTAGAGGCAATAATAAAATGGTTATTATTGTATTTCTTTGTTCATGATAATTGTCTATTGTTCATGCTATAATTGTGTTATCCGGAAATCGTAATACATGTGTGAATACATAGACCACAACACGTCCCTAGTGAGCCTCTAGTTGACTAGCTCGTTGATCAAAAGATAGTCATGGTTTCCTGACTATGGACATTGGATGTCATTGATAACGGGATCACATCATTAGGAGAATGATGTGATGGACAAGACCCAATCCTAAGCATAGCTCAAAGATCATGTAGTTCGCTTGCTATAGCTTTTCCGAATGTCAAGTATCATTTCCTTAGACCATGAGATTGTGCAACTCCCGGATACTGTAGGAGTTCTTTGGGTGTGCCAAACGTCACAACGTAACTGGGTGACTATAAAGGTACACTACGGGTATCTCCGAAAGTGTCTGTTGGGTTGGCATGAATCAAGACTGGGATTTGTCACTCCGTATGACGGAGAGGTATCTCTAGGCCCACTCGGTAATGCATCATCATAATGAGCTCAATGTGACCAAGTGGTTGATCACGAGATCATGCATTATGGTACGAGTAAAGTGACTTGCCGGTAACGAGATTGAACGAGGTATTGGGATACCGACGATCGAGTTTCGGGCAAGTAACATACCAATTGACAAAGGGAATTGTATACAGGATTGATCGAATCCTCGACATCGTGGTTCATCCGATGAGATCATCGAGGAGCATGTGGGATCCAACATGGGTATCCAGATCCCGCTGTTGGTTATTGACCGGAGAGTCGTCTCGGTCATGTCTGCGTGTCTCCCGAACCCGTAGGGTCTACACACTTAAGGTTCGGTGACGCTATAGGGTTGTTGAGATATTAGTATACGGTAACCCAAAAGTTTTTCGAAGTCCCGGATGAGATCCCGGATGTCACGAGGAGTTCCGGAATGGTCCGGAGGTGAAGATTTATATATAGGAAGTCAAGTTTCGGCCATCGGGAAAGTTTTGGGGGTAATCGGTATTGTACCGGGACCACCGAAAGGGTCCCGGGGGTCCACCGGGTGGGGCCACCTATCCCGGAGGGCCTCATGGGCTGAAGTGGGAGGGGAACCAGCCCCTAGTGGGCTGGTGCGCCCTCCTTGGGCCTCCCCCTGCGCCTAGGGTTAGAAACCCTAGGGGTGGGGGTGCCCCACTTGGCTTGGGGGGCACTCCACCCCCCTTGGACG
Source organism: Triticum monococcum (assembly GCA_034509565.1). Taxonomy (NCBI): domain Eukaryota; kingdom Viridiplantae; phylum Streptophyta; class Magnoliopsida; order Poales; family Poaceae; genus Triticum; species Triticum monococcum. The sequence continues at coordinate 589,039,817 of CM067841.1, forward strand.
CCGCCCCCCTTGGAGATTCAATCTCCTAGGGACGGCGCCCCCCTAGGGGTCCTATATATAGTGGGGGGAGGGAGGGCAGCCCCTGGCACCTCCCTCTCCCTCAAGTGACACCTCTCCCTCTCCCTGAGCTTGGCGAAGCCCTGCCGAGATCACCGTTGCTTCCACCACCACACCGTCGTGCTGCTGGATCTTCATCAACCTCTCCTTTCCCCTTGCTGGATCAAGTTGGAGGAGACGTCTTCCCAACCGTACGTGTTTTGAACGCGGAGGTGCCGTCCGTTCGGCGCTAGGTCATCGGTGATTTGGATCATGACGAGTACGACTCCATCAACCCCGTTCTCTTGAACGCTTCCGCTCGCGATCTACAAGGGTATGTAGATGCACTCTCCTATCTCTCGTTGCTAGATGACTCCATAGATTGATCTTGGTGATGCGTAGAAAATTTTAAAATTCTGCTACGTTCCCCATCAGGCAGTTCCTTACCTCCCCTCGTAGTTGAGGGATAAATTGTTGTCTTAGCGTCTTTCAAGTTCTTCATGGTGTCCAGCAGATATAAATCCCAAGTGACTGAAAGAATAGAGCTATGCTCCCCGGCAACGACGCTAGAAATTAGTCTTGATAACCCACAAGTATAGGGGTCACAACAGCTTTCGAGGGTAGAGTATTCAACCCAAATTTATTGATTCGACACAAGGGGAGCCAAAGAATATTCTCAAGTATTAACAGTTGAGTTGTCAATTCAACCACACCTGGAAACTTAGTATCTGCAGCAAAGTGTTTAGTAGCAAAGTAATACGATAGTGGTGGTAGCGGCAACGAAAGTAAAGACAGCAAAAGTAATGTTTTTGGAATTTTGTAGTGATTGTAACAGTAATAACGGGAAAGTAAATAAGCGAGAACCAGTACATGGAAAACTCGTAGGCACCGGATCAGTGATGGATAATTATGCCGGATGCGATTCATCATGTAACAGTCATAACATAGGGTGACACAGAACTAGCTCCAATTCATCAATGTAATGTAGGCATGTATTCCGTATATAGTCATACGTGCTTATGGAAAAGAACTTGCATGACATCTTTTGTCCTACCTCCCGTGGCAGCGGGGTCCTATTGCAAACTAAGGGATATTAAGGCCTCCTTTTAATAGAGAACCAGAACAAAGCATTAGCACATAGTGAATACATGAACTCCTCAAACTATGGTCATCACCAGGAGTGGTCCCGATTATTGTCACTTCGGGGTTGCCGGATCATAACACATAGTAGGTGACTATAGACTTGCAAGATAGGATCAAGAACTCACATATATTCATGAAAACATAATAGGTTCAGATCTGAAATCATGGCACTCGGTCCCTAGTGACAAGCATTAAGCATAGCAAAGTCATAGCAACATCAATCTCAGAACATAGTGGATAGTAGGCATCAAACCCTAACAAAACTAACTCGATTACATGATAAATCTCATCCAACCCATCACCGTCCAGCAAGCCTACGATGGAATTACTCACGCACGATGGTGAGCATCATGAAATTGGTGATGGAGGATGGTTGATGATGATGACGACGGCGACGAATCCCCCTCTTCGGAGCCCTGAACGGACTCTAGATCAGCCCTCCCGAGAGGTTTTAGGGCTTGGCGGCGGCTCCGTATCGTAAAACGCGATGATTTCTTCTCTCTAATTTTTTCTCTCCGAAAGCAAATATATAGAGTTGGAGTTGGCGTCGGAGGGCATCCAGGGGGCCCATGAGGTAGGGGGCACGCCCTAGAGGGGGGAGCCCCCCACCCTCGTGGACAGGGTGTGGGCCCCCTGGTCTTCATCTTTGGCGAGGATTTTTTATTATTTTTTCTAAGATGTTCCGTGGAGTTTTAGGTCATTCCGAGAATATTTGTTTTCTGCACATAAAACAACACCATGGCAATTCTGCTGAAAGCGGCGTCAGTCCGGGTTAGTTCCATTCAAATCATACAAGTTAGAGTACAAAACAAGGGCAAAAGTGTTTCGAAAAGAAGATACGACGGAGACGTATCATAATGTTACTGTCTACAAAGCTCAACTTGTTGCGAAAGGTTTTCGACAAGTTCAAGGGATTGACTACGATGAGACCTTCTCACCCATAGCGATGCTTAAGTCTGTCCGAATCATGTTAGCGATTGCCGCATTTTATGATTATGAAATTTGGCAGATGGATGTCAAAACTGCATTCCTAAATGGATTTCTGAAAGAAGAGTTGTATATGATGCAACCGGAAGGTTTTGTCGATCCAAAGGGAGCTAACAAAGTGTGCAAGCTCCAGCGATCCATTTATGGACTGGTGCAAGCCTCTCGGAGTTGGAATAAACGCTTTGATAGTGTGATCAAAGCATTTGGTTTTGTACAGACTTTTGGAGAAGCCTGTATTTACAAGAAAGTGAATGGGAGCTCTGTAGCATTTCTGATATTATATGTGGATGACATATTACTGATTGGAAATGATATAGAATTTCTGGATATCATACAGGGATACTTGAATAAGTATTTTTCAATGAAAGACCTCGGTGAAGCTGCTTACATATTGGGCATTAAGATCTATAGAGATAGGTCAAGACGCTTAATTGGACTTTCACAAAGCACATACCTTGACAAAGTTTTGAAGAAGTTCAAAATGGATCAAGCAAAGAAAGGGTTCTTGCCTGTGTTACAAGGTGTAAAGTTGAGTAAGACTCAATGTCCGACCACCGCAGAAGATAGAGAGAAAATGAAAGATATTCCCTATGCTTCAGCCATAGGCTCTATCATGTATGCAATGATGTGTATCAGACCTGATGTGTGCCTTGCTATAAGTCTAGCAGGAAGGTACCAAAGTAATCCGGGAGTGGATCACTAGACAGCGGTCAAGAACATCCTGAAGTACCTGAAAAGGACTAAGAATATGTTTCTCGTATATGGAGATGACAAAGAGCTCATCGTAAATGGTTATGTAGATGCAAGCTTTGACACTGATCCGGACGATTCTAAATCGCAAACCAGAAACGTGTTTATATTGAACGGTGGAGCTGTCAGTTGGTGCAGTTCTAAACAAAGCGTCGTGGCGGGATCTACATGTGAAGCGGAGTACATAGCTGCTTCGAAAGCAGCAAATGAAGGAGTCTGGATGAAGGAGTTCATATCCGATCTAGGTGTCATACCTAGTGCATCGGGTCCAATGAAAATCTTTTGTGACAATACTGGTGCAATTGCCTTGGCGAAGGAATCCAGATTTCACAAGAGAACCAAGCACATCAAGAGACGCTTCAATTCCATTCGGGATTTAGTCTAAGTGGAAGACATAGAAATTTGCAAGATACATACGGATCTGAATATTGCAGACCCACTGACTAAGCCTCTTCCATGAGCAAAACATGATCAGCACCAAGCCTTCATGGGTGTTACAATTATTACTGTTTAATCTAGATTATTGACTCTAGTGCAAGCGGGAGACTGAAGGAAATATGCCCTAGAGGCAATAATAAAAGTTATTATTTATTTCCTTATATCATGATAAATGTTTATTATTAATGCTAGAATTGTATTAACCGGAAACATAATACATGTGTGAATACATAGACAAACAGAGTGTCACTAGTATGCGTCTACTTGACTAGCTCGTTGATCAAAGATGGTTATGTTTCCTAGCCATAGACCAGGGCCGGGCCGGCAAAATCCGGGGCCCTGTGCCAAACTCTGAAATGATGGCCTATCTTTCAATGGACGAGATACAAAGAAACATTGGGCAGAGTAATCTAAAGGAGAGCACAAAAAATATGTAAATTCCAAACCATATATAATAGTGATTCAGTAGAAATAATAAATACTTGATACCTTTTGTTCCCATTGATTATCCTATCGGCATATTCATCCTTGAAGCAACAAGGTCAGCTCGCTATGCGCCCTGGAAAACAGAAGAGATCATAGGGTTAAAACCAACTCTGGTACACTTGATAAAAGGCAGCAACCTTTTATCGTTCAATAAAAATAAAAGGCATGAACCCACTCCCACTTGAAAAATGCAGTATAGTAGCAGGGCAAGCACACTGAAATTTGGGCAGCATATAAAGGAAAATTTAGACAGCCTATGCACTGAAATATGGACAACATCAACACTGAATTTCTGTACAACAAAAAACTGAAATTGTGAGAGGAGATACTCTCATACACTGAAATTTGAAATAGCAAGAAGAATGAAAATCTGAAATAAATTACAATGAATTATGGAGATCAACAAGACTGAATCACTGGTACTCGTATGTTGTCAACAAGGCTGAACCAGTCTCAAGGATGAGCTGATCATGAGGAGGGGATACCGTCGTGTTGGCTTACAGGGCATAAAGTGCGGGCGCGCCAAGATGTAGAGCCCGAAGAAGGACGAACTGCACCAGCTCCCTGACATTCTCTGCGGGGTCCTCGTACCGCAGGATGGAGCGGCGCGTGCGGCCATGGAGCGTGCTTTGCGTGGCTGCGATGTGGAGCGGCGGCGTTGGTTGCCTGGGACCGAGCGATTTCCTATTGGATCAGCGCAAGATCAGGGCCTGTTTCGGGCTAGTGGGTGTGACCAGCGACCTGGGCCTTTTACTGGGAAATGGGCTGTTTCCCAAATCTGGGGCCCCTCAAAACTGGGGGCCCTGTGCAGGCCGCACGGGTTGCGCACCCATGGGCCCAGGTCTGCCATAGACATGAGTTGTCATTTGATTAACGGGATCACATCATTAGGAGAATGATGTGATTGACTTGACCCATTCCGTTAGCTTAACACTTGATCATTTAGTTTGTTGCTATTGTTTTCTTCATAACTTATACATGTTCCTACGACTATGAGATTATGCAACTCCCGTTTACCGGAGGAACACTTTGTGTGCTACCAAACGTCACAACATAACTGGGTGATTATAAAGGTGCTCTACAGGTGTCTCTGAAGGTACTTGTTGGGTTGGCGTATTTTGAGATTAGGATTTGTCACTTCGATTGTCGGAGAGGTATCTCTGGGCCCTCTTGGTAATGCACATCACTCAAGCCTTGCAAGCATTGCAACTAATAAGTTAGTTGCAGGATAATGTATTACGGAACGAGTAAAGAGACTTGCCGGTAACGAGATTGAACTAGGTATTGAGATACCGACGATCGAATCTCGGGCAAGTAACATACCGATGACAAAGGGAACAACATATGTTGTTATGCGGTCTGACCGATAAAAATCTTCGTAGAATATGTAGGAGCCAATATGAGCATCCAGGTTCCGCTATTGGATATTGACCGGAGACGTGTCTCGGTCATGTCTACATAGTTCTCGAACCCGTAGGGTCCGCACGCTTAAAGTTTGGTGACGATCATAATTAGGGTTTTTTTTTGTTTTGATGTACCGAAGGTTGTTCGGAGTCCCGGATGTGATCACGGACATGACGAGGAGTCTCGAAATGGTTGAGACATAAAGATTGATATATTGGAAGCTTATATTTGGATATCGGAATCGTTCCGGGTGAAATCGGGATTTTACCGGAACCCCCCCCCCCCCCCCGGGGGGGTTAAATGGGCCTACATGGGCCCTAAGGGAGAAGAGGAGGGCCGGCCAGGGCAGGCCGCGCGCCCCCTCCCCCCCTAGTCCGAATAGGACAAGGAAGGGGGGAGGGCCCTTTCCTCTTTCCCCCTTCCCCTTTCCTTCTTCAACAAGGCACTCCCGGTGGGAGTAGGACTCCTCCAGGCGCACCCCTAGGGGCCGGCCGCACCTCCCCCCTCCCTCCTTTATATACAGGGGCAAGGGGGCACCCCATGACACACAAGTTGATCTTCGTGATCGTTCGTTAGCTGTGTGCGGTGCCCCCTTCCACCATATTCTACCTCGGTCATATCGTAGCGGTGCTTAGGCGAAGCCCTGCGTCGGTAGAACATCATCACCGTCATCACGCCGTCGTGCTGACGAAACTCTCCCTCAACACTCGGCTGGATCGGAGCTCGAGGGACGTCGAGTTGAACGTGTGTAGAACTCGGAGGTGCCGTATGTTCCGTACTTGGATCGGTCGGATCGGGAAGACGTACGACTACTTCCTCTACGTTGTGTCAACACTTCCGTTGTCGGTCTACGAGGGTACGTAGACAACACTCTCCCCTCTAGTTGCTATGCATCACCATGATCTTGCGTGTGCGTAGGAATTTTTTTGAAATTACTACGTTCCCCAACAATGGGCTACATGAGCAAATGTCTCACCGTAATCATGACCATGCTCCCGTTGAAGCAACTGGCTACATGATGAGCTTTATAACGCTAAAGAGAACCATCGAAGCGAGTCTTAATCTTATAAATCCACTTACAAGTGATGGGACGATCACGGGGAGGAAGAAAAATCGGATCCTGCGTGCCAGTGCGCTCAAGTGCAGCAATCTCCTTTGCCATCGCAAGCTGCCATTCAAGATGAACAACAACATCGTGATAATAGGTAGGATTAAGTATAGCTGAAAGACCATATCAGGAAGGAGAATAGCGGTCAGGAGGAGGACAAGTTCGAGCCCAAAGACCATAAGTCGGCTGAGAAAAAGAAGACAACACACCAGAAGTAGATGGCGCATTAGTGAACGCATCCAAAACACGTGGACGGCAAGTGTAATGGAAACAAAAAGAGGGACGAGTAGGAATCACCGGAGGTGGAGGCGGTGAAGACATCAGGGATAAAGGTAGAGAGTCATGTGACAAGGGAGGAGAAATAGTGGGAGCGAACGGCGCCATATCTGCAACAACGAAGGAAGAAGGGGTAGGAATACAGGGCGTGGAGGAAGATGTATTGGGAAATGTGAGAAAAGAGATGTCCGCGGACGAAGATGGGCGGGGGTAGAAAGAACAAGACTCATCAAAGCCACATTTCGGGAAATACGTATCCCCGTCGACCAACGGAATCCCAACACCGATAACCCTTATGCTCATTGTTGTATGCATGTATCATAAAAAGACATGCTCTCGTTTTTTTTTTGATTGCCTTGGGCCGGGCTGATGGACTGACTCAGAATTTGGTCAGTCGGTTTAGTTCACACTTCACACAGAAGTTGGTTCTGATCTTTAGATCAGAATCCAACGGCAGATCAGAATTCGACTCACCCAAATTCTGAATTCAGTGCCTATACCATTCCCTTTCATAAAAGAAAACTGGAATGAATGGAGAAAGGCGTTAAAAAAACTATGTGAATCCTAGGAGAAGTAGTAAAGGATAACACAAGTCCAGAAAAGTGAAGTGGACTTCTCTCTTATTTTTACATGAACAACTGAACATCGACCTTCCTTCTGCTTTACTCGTGTTCATGGACGAGCCGGCCCGGGCGCCCGGCCGTGATAGTTTCTCAGCATCGATCGTCCCTGCCGGTCTACCGGTCAGCCATGGCGTTGAAGGTGAACTCCGACCCTTGGAGTGCATCCTCGACTATCTTATCCAGCCGCACAGCCATCGCCGGCGTCATGTGGTTCCTCCAGTCCCCGGCGACCCCCTTCCGGAAGAAGGACTCGTTCTTCACGTACAATTGACCACCATTCTTGTTCACCTCCATGTTCTTCAAGGCGTCGATGCTGCACAGCTCCACGATGTCCCGGACCACCCCCGCGGCCTCCTCCCCGTCGGAGAACGCGCACCCCATGAACTCCGCCAGCTTACTTACGTTGCCCGCCGGGTCCCGGAGCATGTCCTCGTACCGGAGGAAGAGCACCTTCTCGGGCCGCCTCCGGCTCGCCTCCCAATAGCCGGCAACGTGGTGCCACTGCGGGCCGCCCATAGAGCGGCCATGGCAGTAGAGCTCGAACGCGTCCTCGATCGTGAACGGCGCTGGAGGTGGCGGCGGGTCGCCATTGTTGTCGGCGGCGGCGGCGGCGGCGGCCTCCATCATCTTCTTGGCGAACATCCACGTGGAGACGAAGGCGTCCTTGGGGTCGCGGCAGATGTACACGACCTTGCATCCGGCGCCCTCCGCGGTGACCCGCTCTGGCAGGAGCGAGTAAGGGATGTGGGTGGCCATGACGCGCGGCGAAGGGTGCGCCGCGAACACGTCTCCGCCTCTGATGACCGACGACGGCGAGAGCGCGAAGAGCCCCTCCAGGAACTCGACGCAGTCGTGCGGGTTGCGGCGGCGGAGCGGGTGGTCGGGGGCGCGCGGCGGGTGGTCAGCGCGGTGCAGCGCGGCGAAGGCGAGGGCCTTGAGCCAGGTGGTGCCGGACTTCGGGAAGCTGGCGAGGAAGACGTCGGACGACCTGGGCACGAACCGCGCGCGCGCGGCCACGACTCCCGGGAGGATTGGCTCGGGCCACCAGAAGCCGCCGTACTGCCTGAGCGGCGACGGCGGGCACCGCGTCTCCAGCGGCAGCTCGGCCATGTCGACGTCGTCGGCGTCGGGGGACGCTGCCATTGGTCGCGCCGCGCCGTGCCCCGCGCGTGCCCATCGTGCTGCCGGTGATCAAGTAGAAATAGGGCGGGTTAGAGCCCTCAAACTCTAAAAATAATTGCTTTTTTTACAGTTTTCGCTGAAAAAAAACCATAGACTAGAACCTCTAAACCCTCAAACCCGTAAAAAAAATTTAAAGGTCGAACCCTTAAATTGTTTCCTAGCCTGTAGAAGTGAGGGTTGGGAGGAAAAACTCCCCCAACCCGCACTCCTCGTTCCTCTCGCGCGGGAGGGAAATTTCATCCCCGGCTCCGCCCGCCGCCTCGCCCCGCACCGGCCATGGAGGCCTCCGCCGCCGCCGCGCCCCCGCCCGCCGCCGCGCCTGCCGCGCCCGCCCGTGCCGCCCGACTCGCGCCCCGCCCCCGCCCCCGCACCCGCCCGGCACCCGACCGTGGCCGACGTGGTTGCGGCGACCCATGTCGGGGCCAAGCGGCGGCGTGCGGGCCTCGCACCGCCTCCTCCCGCCTCCCCGACTCCCGCCTCGGCCCCCGTCCCCGCCCCGGTGCCCGCCCCGCTGCCGCGCCCGCCCCCAAGAAGAGCCGGCCGAAGGCGGCCTCCCGTGGGCCGCGAGGGGCTTCCTCCAAGGTCGCCGGCTCGTCCCCGGCCGTGAGGAAGCCGCGGAAGAAGCCCGCGGCCCCGCCAGCTGCCGTCGCCGAACCTCCTCCCGCCCAGCACGAGGTGTTTGAGGAAATGGCAACCCCACCCTCGTTCATGGATCTCCTCCAAGCCGCGGAGGTGGACCTCGGGGCTCCGCCTCTAGAACCCTTTAGGGTTGGTGACGACTTGGAGGAAGATGAGGAGGATGAAGGGGATGGCGAGGAGGAGGTGGCTGAGATAGGGGAGGAGGCATTCACCGCCGCTTCCCGCCCACATGCGCGGTCGACAAACTACACCGAGGCGGAAGATATCCTCTTGGTTCGTGCTTGGGCAGCCGTGGGGATGGATGCAAGCACCGGCACAGATCGAACCGGTAAATGGTATTGGCAAAAGATCGAGGACAACTATTGTAGGATCAAGCCGAAGAATAGTGGGTTCATCTCTCGCACTTACCGGTCGCTTCAAGGCCGGTGGGAGTTGATGAAGCCCACTTGTGCTCATTGGAGTGCGGCCATGGACCAAGTGAGGGATGCACCACCTAGTGGAACCGTGGAGAGTGACTATGTGAGTACATATTTCTTCACTATTTTGATTATGTGTGTGTACTATGCTATTGGTGGGTTCTTATGTGATTATGTGTGGTTGATAGGAGACAATTGCCGGCATGAGGTACATGGAGATGGCCGCTTCCAAGGGCAAGCCATTCCCATTTAAGCATGCTTGGGCAATTCTTCAAACCTTGGACAAGTGGAAGTTGAGGGATCAAGAGACCGCACCCAAGAAGTCGGTAATGCTTAGGATGGATGATAGTGAAGATGAGGAGGAGAGGAACTTGGGCAAGCCCGAGGGAACCAAGAAGGGCAAGCTAAGGGTGAAGATGGAAGGAGAGGCGTCAAGCCTAAGGGAGAAGATGGAGCACATGATGAAGGCAAGCGAGGAATTGACAACGAAGACATTGGAGACGAAGCTTCTTATCACCGAGAAGAAGAAAGAGGTCAAGCTTGCACAAGTTGAAGCAAAGCGTGAAAAAGCAAAGCGCAAGGCCGACTTGGAGGAGAGGATGATCAAGCTCAAAGAGGCAAAGGTATGAAAAGAACTCACAGTGGAAGAGAAGGAGCACATGATGATGTTAAAGAAGGACATGGATGAAGACCAATTGCAATGGTGGAAGGACTACAAGGAGGACATCGCGGAGAGGAAGAGGATGTTCCGTGGTGCGTCCTCTACTTTTCGAGGTGACACTCCGATGAGTAGTTGTGGCGATGGTGGTGTGGACGACTCCACCGACGCCTATGGAGATGCTTGATGGAGCCCGCATGTGGTCTAGGAGATGGCGCCGAGGTGCAACTTTTGGTGATGGTGCCGATGAGAGGGGGAAGATGATGATTTTGTGATGTAAACTATTAAACCATGCATCAATGTTTGTCATTTGGTAGTTTGTTTAGAGGTTGCTTGTGTTCTTGTGGTCATAAATTGTGAGATGTCAAATGATAGATTTAAAGGTTGGGGTTGAGGCAAAGACTAGTCTAATCTTTGCCCCTGTTTTTCAACCCTTAAAAATGCCAAAAACTGGCACTTCTCAACCCTTAAAACTGCTTTAAGGGTTTGAGGGTTCTACTAGACATGCTCTTAGGTATGTATGTTGGTGTTGCTCTCTGCCATCTTGGTATGATGCTCTTTGCAAGATGAGCTGTCGCGCTCTGAGTGGTTTACCATTTCTGAACACTATGATTGAGCAGAGGACGACAATTATGTCCCCGCTGACAATGATGCGATCCAGACGGGAAGTGACAACACCCATGTGGCCTGTGTGATGTAGGTCGGGCCTTAATTCGACGAAAACTCTGCTTATCAAAATAAATCACACGTGGAATTCACTTTGATTCTTTCTGGGAACTAATTGATCGCATTTCCCACATTCATTAACCAACAATAATAAAGTTCAAGTATTACACCACCCAGAAACGCAACCTCGCAAGCCTGAATCCGTCAAGAGGTACATTTCTGAAAATACAATGCAACTATGGCTTGCTGTGAATATGTTTAGATACATGTTTTTCAGTTGAGAACCTTGGGCCTCTGTATGAAAAAAGAGAGCATTTTCATGTGAGAAGTTTGCCCTGAACTGTCTATACACACACACACACACACACACACACTCAATGTAACCTTTTTCATCGATTTGGACCGCACGTGAAATCTGGATCTTCTACCAAGTTGATAGTACGCTCAGGATTTGGACCGTGCAGTTCGAAGATTACCTGCCAAAAATAATGAAATGTAAGAGCATGTGTCACTTGCTAATAGCATTCCTGCCAAAGAACTAAATTTCTCTGTGCATTTGAGTTCTGGGATCAGTGTATGGAAGGTATCTCTTTGCCATATGACATAATAAACAGCGAATGTAGAAAATTTATAGTTAGAAAGTACATACAACAATGTTGTCTCCAGATCTGAGGATTGGAGCAGGAACATAAAGAGCACACTGTGGTCCCATTACCTACAAAATAGGTCCAATTTCAGATCACTTTTCAGCGTAACAAAATTTCTTTGTTGAACTGGAGTTCATAGAAACAGTTTGTCAGGTGGAGGTCTCAGTATTTTACCGGCCAGAACCTTCCGATGTTGAAGTTGTTCACAAAAGCAACCCCTTTGTTCCAACCACGGAATGATATGAATGTATCCTTTATCATGCTATTGGAGTCAATGTGGAAATGGCCTTCATAAAATTCTGGCTCTTCTGAATTGCCTTGTCATAATACAATGCAAAGATATTTTGAGTAGTGGTGCAGTATATTTTTCAAAAAACTCATCGGATGTGCAATCAAAGTACAAATGCAACACTGGAACATGTGCATTACCGGCTATGAAAAGGTCAGCACAAAAATATTAAAATTCAAGATGCAAACTTTTGGTTACAGCAATTTTCAGGCTTCAACAATATTGATGTAAAAAGAGAGCTCCAGAGATCCACTAGCTTTTCCTGAACTAGCAACAAATATTTCCAGGAGATTAAGTGCAATTTCAAAGCCCGTTATATCATGAGCCATTTTAAGTTTTTAACCAACTGACGATGACTACATGGGAATCAGTCATGCCTTACTTTCCCATGAGCGTGACTGCACCGGAATCAGTTATGTTTAACTATTTAAAAGGACCATATACAGGGGCTTACCATTTAGATAGAATGACAAATCACGTAGCTTATTTTGTGAACCACCATGACTGGACACTTTGCTAGCTCTGGCATCAGTGATCTGCTGGATTGGTTGGAATTTCGAAAGGTTGTCCAGTAAATTGAACGATAACGGGTACATTTTCCAGTGATGGAGAGTCACGCCATCTATTTCAACAGTAGATAATATCCCCTGTATTTGTCAATTCCGTAATGATCAGCACAAGAAGCTTACAAGCATGGTCCATGTGGATACTGCAGCATGAGCGAGGTTATGTGGGAGTGTGGGACTTACCTTCTGGTCAAAAATGTATGGCCCATAATTTACACGGCCCATATTTTCTACCTGTAGATAGAACGCATATATATGTAGGTAAGGCAGAAAACATGAATTAATATTATTTATTCGAAAGGAAGGCTGTAGAAGTAATAGCTAATAGTACTCTGATACTTACATGTACCTCCTCTGTAAACTAAAACGTCTTATAAAAGTTTACAGAGGGAGTACTAAGTAACAGTAGTTTATCGTGTTATCTTTTGGGCTAGGCTGATACTTTCCACATGGGCAGATCTCTAAATAAGCGTCCATGGAATTTTAGGCTATCCACTTATGCAAGTCGAAATGTTACAAAGCATGCCATGCCTCCAGTCATGGATGTATACAGAAGGTTTAAACTGGAAACCATGCAACCATCTTTTACCAAATCATTGGCATGCCTATGGTTGTACACGCTAAACAGGCACAAGTCACATCGGTCTTCTTCCAATACATTTTTAGGAGTCTCCACCAATCTATTCCACATCTCAAGATTCACTGAGTTTGATTTGAACTATGTAGAGGAGCATTAGTAGACTGTGCAACAGTTTCCTCAAGAACTTAAGAATAAGAGCAGCAGGATTATGTAATATTGTGTCAACTAACAGCAACTGTAACATCTACGGAAGCAAGAAGATTTTCCATTTTATACTTTACAAAAGAAATTCATGACTATTACCAGGATAGATAAGCGGATATTAGAAGAGCAGTTTAAGGTTGGTATCTGTAGGGTTTTACTAGACCATCTTTCAATAACGCCAGCATATATTTGATTTCTGACGTCATCAAGTGAGCATGACACAAACACCTGGGCTCTGTCATGTACCTACAGCATAAATTAGACCTAAAAGCAATGAACTTGAATGCATGTCAACGAAAGAAATGATGAGTAGGAAAACCTTTGGAATTGATAGGATGCTGTAAGGACCTTTTCCTTGGTATTCCGACACATACAGTAGAAACCCAAACATCTGGAATAAAAGAAATGTAACCATGAACATAGTGAACCTGCTTGACAACTTCTAGAACGGAAAAGGAACCAGAGTCCAGAAATATACTTGGATAGGTTCCTACCTGGCCTGTCAGTTCCATAGACAGAGGCTGTTCTGAAACAGCCACTTTCAGTGGATCACAGATCTTATCAAATATGTCAAAGAAAGAAGCAACCTTTTGTAATTTCACAAGCCCATAACTTGCTCTTTCAATGTCGGCAGGAAGTGGATGCAGAGGAGTGCCAGTGCATTCATGTATTACTCTTCTCAATGCTGCTTGATACCACCAAGTTGTAATCAGAAAAACATAGACAAACAGTAGTTTAAAAATACATCTCAAGTATAAAATTTCTCTAAGACTTTTAGAAATTCATTAACTTTTGTCTAGTGCTAATTCTTGTTCTTGTAGGAGCTCTAGGACCTTCTTTATTATTTTTATATCTTTTAGTCTTTTCCTTGTTCAGTTTTGCAGGTTTTGCATAGTTCTTCTTTCGCCTTCTTGGTTTCCTGTAACTCTGTGTTATTTCAACGCGTACAAAATTACACGCATTTCAATGTGTGGTTGAGAAAAATACTTTAAACTGGTGGTTACTACACCTGCTCGTCAACTATGGCATACAGATGATGCAGAGATTAGGGTATGCCATTTAAGACCTATCATGTATTTTTCATTTTAACTCGTGGTGATAGCTGGCAAGCAGAGCCAAAAAAGAACAAACAAAACAGTTATGTTTTCATATCGAGAACTGAATAACTAAAGCAACTATTTTAGGAGAAACTGGAACTTCTGATAGAACCATCAGGCTTCAAATAGAAAAGTTCAAATGTAATATAGCATGCCTTTGTATTTGGGATTATGCACGTCTCCATGCTCCTTAATTGGCGCATCCTGGTCAAAGACATTATATAAATATAAGATACCTCCAGAAATGGTTTAAGAAATGAAAGAACCGATTTGGCAAAGTACTTGCATAATCGTAAGATGTAAGGTCTGCCTTATACTCGTATTCAGTTTGACCAGTATTTGCTCCATTGTAAAACCCAAAATTTGTCCCTCCATGAGCCATCTGGAAACAGATCTCGTGAAAAACAGAATTAGTAAAACTAAAATGTAAATGAAATGCAGTGATAAAAGGGCTCTCGTTACAGACATAGAGTACAGCAGAACCATTGCGGCATAGAATACTTTTAAGAGCTTTAGCTGTGCTGCTGGCATCTGTTGTTGCAATACTCTCGCCCCAGTGTGTTAGCCATCCGGTATAAAATTCCCTGAAAAGTAAAGAGGAAATATCAGTAGTACAAGTTACATCCAAAAATAATAATAAATGAGTGATATAATATTAATCATGGTGCACAGAGCCACAGACCACTTACGCACTTAAAGGGGCTGATTTTCCCGGTAAGTTGTATTTCTTCTGTAATCCGAATATTGGCCATGGATCATCACCAGTTGAAAAATCAACAGCTGCACTTGAATTATAACTATTTGGAAACTGGTAACTGGGGAGAACCAAAAGCATACTACTTGTAATAATTATGAAGTTAGGAAGATAGAATTATTTTCTGCTTCAAAAGTGTTAGGAAACCATACTGAAGTGGATATCAAATAATCTTCATAATCTTTAACAATATCAACAGAGAAGTCATTGTACACGTTAGCATTTAGCATCGCTCACCATGCATATAGTAAGAAATGACAGTGCAGTTTCAAGGATTACATAGATAGCAAATTTCTGTGTGTGTGGGTGGGGGTGGGGGTGGGGGGGGGGGGGGGGTGAAAATATAGGGTTATTTACTGAAAGAAACTTGACTGTATCACCCTAATCCGTCATTGAGTACCACATAAGCAGGTATATTGAAACCCTTTTGGGTGAGTTGGGACCAAAGTCCACGTGTTGCTACGCGCATGACCGCCAAACATGCGGATGAGGAGCTTTAACCGAATTTTGGGTCTAGGGTGTTTACACTAACATCCACGTCATATTGTTTTTTACAGAAAGAACATCCACATCATCACAAAAGTCATTTAGTCTAATTTACCAGCGAAGACATCATCTTGAAGAATTGCTCCATTCTTTAAGGTATTAGTAGTGCCCCCATCAGTTGTATACCTAAAAGATTATTTGTGAAACTCATAATCGCGACTTTGATAACCACTGTTTACAAAGGAACAAACATATTGATGCTATCTTTCAGAAGCTTTTCTCTAAACTAAAATAAACAAATTAATAGAAAGATCTATCAGATGAGAGCATCACGGTGATTTTTTATCAACTGGATATCTTTTGACTCTCTTCTTATTCTGGTTTGTCAGTGCAGAATGCAAGTACGTTAATCTAAATGTAAAGTGTCAACAAAAGGCAGGTCTTGTATGAAATCATTATTGCTTATTATAGGAGGAAACTGATAAGCAGGACAAGAGTATTATTCCAGCCCAATTCTGAATGCAAAATAAAACAAATAGAATTAGACTATAACAAACATGGTGCTAGTAAATGATATTCCCACAAAGGGAACTGCTAGTAAGGCCAATTTCAATGTTGTATGAAATTTCACCACTACCATGCCTAGTAAGTATGCAAAATTACAGTTATACCCTAAATAACTTTAGCAGACAATAATAAGAGGTAAAAATTATGAGAAGGGAAACTGCGTACAGAACAATGTCATTCCCCAGATATCGTCTGGCCAACTGAACAAGGTAATGAAGGTAATTCTTGTCATCTCCAAATGAACCAAATTCATTTTCAATCTGCTAGATAGGGGAAAATGATTAGTTACTTGTTAGCAGGATAAAACAGAAACGAAAATGGATATGAAGTGGTTAACCGATTTAAACCATGATTGACTTGCCTGGACCATGATAATTGGACCTCCATTCTCGTATAACAGTGGTGCTACTTTTGGGAGCAAGACTCTCCACCATCTCTCTACCTATAGAACTAGCTAACCTTGGTCAAAATATCTCCAGAAAATCCCAAAGCAATGATGGCAGTATCATACATAAAACCCTGAAATTGGTGATGTTTTGGGCAGCTTACCAAGGAAAGATAGGTTGCGTCTGATGATCGTAGTTTAAGGGCTGGTTCTATGGTGAGCAACCACGGTGGAAATCCCCCTAAATCCCATTCTGCATAACAGCTTCAAGAATTCATAGATCACATCGGCAAAAAGCTCAACTGAAGGGCATGAACTATCACAACCCAATCAACTCCGAATTCTGAAACTATATGGAATCTGTACTAATACAAAGGATTTCTGAACCGGGCATAACAAGTTAGGAACTAATCGTAGTAAATCATAGCATGAGAAAATGATGGTTTCTGTTCTTGATCAAGTGGAAACATTTTACTCTTTGCTTCATCAGACAGGGTCACAGAAAACATCTGACATGAGGACCGACTGTAGACACTACGACTATTGTTAGTCCTTTGACTTTTACAGGGTTATTTTGTAAGTAAAAGAGCTAGAAGGCCTTATCAGACATAAAACCAGCAGACTATGAAATACATATTTCAGAGGATGAAGGGGTGACTATTTTGATTATTTAGAATATTTGTCCGAAGTTTATAAGTCTGCTTAGCCATGTCTTTGCTATTCTCAGTACGCAGATACGATTATCTTGATAGTCATACTGACATGCTGAAATTTCAATAAGCTATGAAATTACCTCCACAAATATATGGACCTACACGAAGCATGACGAGCATTTCTAATTCTTGAGCAAGTCTTAGATACGATTCAATGTCAGCGAAGCCCTTGAATTCCCAGCTCTGTGGTTCCGGCTCGTGCAAATTCCAAGGAACATATGTTTGGATTGTGTTCAGGCCTAGTGCCTTAGCCCTTAAAAGGCGATCTTTCCAGTACTGCACACAGAGAATGCAACGTGCATGTGAGCTCGCAATAAGATATATGGAAGAACATAAGCTTATAAATGGGCCGTGGTCTCTAGATACAAACCCGAAAGGTATACAGAAACATTTATTTCCTTATCAATAAAACAAATTCGTCTCGGATAGCTTATTCAGTCATTTTATAAGCTGGGTGTAGCAAAAAATAGACTCTGAGTATGACAAAAAAATGCTACTCCCTCTGATCCATTTAATTGTCGCTGGTTTAGTACAAGGTTTGTACTGAACCAGCGACAATTAATATGGATCAGAGGGAGAAGTAAAATATTTCAAAGAGAAGTCGCGATTTCGTCAATCTATGAGAGCCATGCAAGCTCAAGGTCACCCGATTAGTTGAATACAGCCTGTGATAGATTGAACACACTGTACAGAACTATTAGTAAACTAGTAGTAGTACAAAATTTCTGAAATGCGCCAAAATTCTGTAAGAACATGTACAGAATTCAATTTCTTTTGTTTTTAGGATACAGAATTCAATTTCTGTCAGAACTAAACCTACAACACATGTACAGAACTGACTAAATTCGTGACTACTAATACTCTGAACTGCGCCAAAACCACCAATCTATCAGTCGAACCTCACTCACTTGTCGCCGCGAATTTACGGACTGAAGCAGTCCGCTCCAGAAGATTACAGTGCCATGTAGTAAAACAGTCGGAAGAGGGGGGATTCATTCACCTCGGGGACAATGCGGAAGTAGTGCACGTCGCCGCCGACGATCTGGAACGGCGCCCCGTCCTTCCAGAAGGCGTCGTCCTCGATCCAGAACCTCCTCGGAGCCTCGCCGTGGACCTGGCGACACCCGCACCGCACGGCGAGTCAAGCGCCACCAAGACCAAATCAATCCAAATCCCGAACAAGCCAAGGATCGGTCGGCGCGAAGAAGAGCGCGCGTGCGTACCGTGGAGGAGAGCGCGGAGCACAGCGACAGCGCGAGGAGAAGAGAGAGCCCCCCGACGCCTCCGGCGGAGGCCATTGTGGGTGCCCCAGTGGACTCTGCTCGACTGCTCGCCCGCTGCTGCTGCTGAATTAGTGGATTCCTTCTAGCTCGTGCCGCGGGCAAGCGTGAGGCGCTGGGGGGCGGCTCGGTTCGGCCACGGGCACGGGGAGGAGGCGCCCGCGACCGCGTGCGCCGGAGTGATGGCGGTCGCCGGCGCTGAGGTGGTAGGTAGGGGAGGGGCGCGGCTGCGGTTGCCTGACGCTGACGGAGAAGCGGACTGGCACTACGGTCTTCCGGGTTCCGGCCGCTGTTGTTCTGCTCTGTCATTTTCTTCCAGTATAATAAATACACTGTTGTGCTGTGTCGTTGCCTGCTGGGAGATGCTGTTTATCCAGATTTTCAGATTCTTTCGTATATCGACGACGTGACGGCACCTCAACTTTTTATTTACTGTCCCTCAAAAAAATTATTTACTAAACTACGAGCCGCGATAAACCGGAAATCCAGTTTGGGTCCGGTTTTAGGCAAATTATTTTCATGTATTAATAGCATCCAAATGCCACATACAAAGTTTTAGGCAAAAGAGTTGAACATTTTGGGCTATGAAAAAAAATTAAACACTAAATGTTACCCAAAAATGTCACCCCAAATTTGTGTTTCACCGACGAAACAATACTGCTCCATTTCACATGAGAATTGTCTAGCATGCTTGCAACACTAACACGAACATCCACAAAAAAAATAGAATTCTAAAAAACATTTTACCACTTTTGAGATGAAGCTCACACTCAACAATTATTTATGAACTTCCTTCGCATATATTCTTATAAAGATGTTTAAACATGGTTGGCACTACTACTAAGTAAGATAATTAACTAATAATTACGTATAATGAGCCAGCCGACTTTAATTGATCGTGTACAAAATAAACAGTGAAGATTAAACATGGCATAACTCAAAAAAGAAAAAGATTAAACATAGCAAGACGCGCTAGTGGACGCAGCTGGCGAGTAATGCTACACATTCGGATGCTTACTGGCTTTTTTTAGCATCAACAACTTTATTCGTCGTAGAATAGACATATCGTTTACAACTCAAAGGAAGAATAAAATCAAAGGCTAGTAGTCTCCCAGAAAAGAGTTACGGGTTTTTACGGGCTGATTAGACTAGACGTGGTTTAGAGCAACTCTAACAGACCCCGCATCCCGTCTCGACCCATAAAATAACCGTCAAAATATGGATTGGGACGGAAAAACCTACCGATTAGACCCCACATCCCGCCTCGGTCCGCAAAAAATTTTGGGGGCGCGGCAAAATCTCGACCCCAACCCGGGAATACGCGGGTTTTCCCCTTGCGGCTGCGGTGCCCTGCATATAAGCGGAAGCGGTTGGTTGGGGGGGGGGGGGGGGCAATTTCAGCCCGCGCTTTCCCCATCAACCATCTCTTCTCCCCCCTTGCGCCGCCGTCGGGCCGCCGCCCAAGATTCCGGCGAAAGCAGCCGGCAGGAGCACGCCGAAAGGCCGCCACGCGCACAAGACCTCTCCTCCCTCTTCCCTGCGTCGGCGGGCCGCCGGATTTGCGGATCTGCGGCACTTCATCGCAGGCCGCCGGATTTGGCTTTCCCGGCCGCCTGTTGCTACGCCAAGCGATGGAGTGGTCAGGGAGCCTCTCCCGCAGCCCCGGCAAGGGCGCATCACCGCATGCAGGTTTGGGTTCGTCCGCCCGCCGCCGCCGCCGGTTTGCGGACATGGATTCTCCGACCGTCCACCGGGCTCGGCGCTCGCGCATCTTCTCTGTGGCTTGCCGATTCCGCTCATACAGTGCGACGACTGCGCGCGGACAGTGTTGCGGCTAACTTCGGGCACGCCGAAGCACCTCAGATGGTTGTTCTTCAAATGCGAAAACGACGAGGTACGTGCACTTGCGGTAGCTCATTTGATAGCTCATTCTTTAGTTCAATTGCGGATCCTCATTTCGATCATGGTCATTCTTTTGTGTAGGACGATGGATGCTCATTTTGGTTTTAGGAAGGCCAATACATTGATTTATTGATAGAAAGAAACTTAATAGATGTTGGTGCACTTCTTAGTAGAATCGAAGGCAATGATGCGGTTGCATGTGCAACTAGAGGGGAAGCAACGTCGACTTCTTTCGAACCAAATATGAAGAAAGAAGAATGCAAAATCAAGAATCCACATATCAACAACGAATGCACGGAGAAGATATTATTCCAACTAGTGGGAGCAGTTATGGAAGTTGGAAATCTTTTTTTAAAATAGAGAGTTGTATTAATTAAAAGAGGAAAACATTGTTCTTACAATCTTGCAAGGCCACGCTCAACACGCAGGTTGGCACTGTCCCTTGCATAACACCATCAGGCAACACTCTACGCCCAAACTGGCCAAGACTATGGGCTAAACTATTGACTCTTCTATCTATTTTGTGAACTTTAACTTCTTTATTTCCTTGCTTGATGACCTGGAATTCCTTTGCAAACACTCCGATTTCTGATCTATCCACGCATGAAGGGTCAAGTGCCTTTGCCACGACGCTGCTGTCTGTCTCAATAATTAAAGGTAGGTCTGTGCCCGACATCGCTGCCCGTAGTCCTTCTAGGCAAGCCGTAGCTTTTGCGAAGTCTGCTCCTTTGCATCGCGGAATGTAGTCCCAGGCCGACAATATAATTCTCCCATCATGCTCTCGTACCACAGCTCCCCATGCTCCACTGCTATTCTCCTGCAAAAAACTTCCATCCACATTGACCTTGGCCCACCCGTGGTCAGGCTTTTGCCAAGTTTTTTCCTTTGTATTATCATGTTCTTTCACTTTTGGCAAATTGATCATAGGGCTTTTCCCTTTACGATCAATCTCGGAGTTTCTGTTCTCGATCAAACGAATGTTTGCAAGGTAGTTTTGCAAAAACCGAGCAGAGTGGGAGATTTTTGCTTTACCTTTCGCAAAGATCGCATCATTTCTATGATGCCAGCCACGCCACCAGAATAGCATAAGTTTTTATCGTAAGTCTTCAGTCACTTTATCTAGTAGGACAAGAACCCAATCCTTTCCTGTGTAGCTTATTTCATGCTCAAGAGGAAGGTTCCACACGTCCTTCAATTCATGCCAGAGGGCTCTTGCAAACGTACAACGGTGCACAACATGGAATCTCGTTTCGTCCTCAACGCCACAAACATTACAAATTGGAGTGAGGCCCGAAATACGTCGAAATCTATTTGTTTGAATCGCGAGGGATTCTGTTGCTAGCCTACATGTAAAAATACGTACCTTTTGGGGGACATTTGTTTTCCAAATAGTGTTCCAAATACTCCGGTCCCCCGATATATTGTGGCTTGGTCCAATAATTTCATATCTCTGTTCATCCATGGCTAGCCTATATGTACTCTGCACAGTGAAAATTCCATTCTTTTTTGGCTGCCAAGCAATATAATGGTCCTCCTCAAAGTTTGGGAGTCGAATGCTCAAGATACCATTCGCATCTTGTTGTGTAAAAATACGTCTTATGTTATTCTCCTTCCAAGAGTGAGTCTCCTGGTCAATGAAATCCGCTATCCAACGGATTCGGGAGTCTCCTGATGAATGGAAATCTTCTAAAATGCATACTTGTGGTTCTTGTTTTTTTTGGTCTTACTATTCTAGTAAAGATTTGGTGATGTATTTTGTATCCAATGTTGTTAAAAAAAGTAAATAAATGCATTATGCTAGATCAAATTAAGGTGCAAATTTAAGTTTTGCGGGCCGGAAGGAGCTGCGCCAGATCAGACGCCGCAAAGTCAACCCGTAAAAAAGCATATTTCAGGGGATATCCTTTTTACGGGTCCATTATGCGAGGTCTGCAACTGCGGCCGTCCACGCCGGCCCGCAAAGGCGTTTTTTCGTGAATTGCAAACACGTTTTGTGGGCCGGAAGGATGTGGGGTCTGCTAGAGTTGCTCTTAGTATACATGGAACGGTATGTAAAATTCTTGTAACTGAACGTAGGTCTAGCATTTTTTTTATGTCACATGGGCGCTAGCTAGCCCCCGTTATATACATACCTAGGCATATCTCGGGCCGGGTCAAAAAAAGTCCGGTGCTAAAAACCCAGGCCCGAGCCTGGAAAAGCCTTACACGTCCCGATCGGCCCAACCTGACTAAAATCTCATCAGTCTGACCTTCCCATCGAGCTCAACTTTCAGACCCGAGTCCGGCCCGTTGGCACACTCGGGCTCAGCCTGACCCAAGATTTTCAGACCGGGTCGTCCGGGCCGGGCTGCCCATGGCCACATATAGCCCCGGTACGTGCCCGTATCCCATCTCTGCATTTGGCCATTAGGGCATCTCCAACGTGAACTCTCAAATCGTCTACATATGACTGGACTGCACGGTCCGGGTGTGTTTTGTCATCCAACATGGGTCTGTATAGGTCTGCTGAGCGGTCTGGACGCACTTTTTCTCGCAAATTAGAAGCAAAGTTGGGAGGCTTTGTGGGAGTCCGGACAGTAGTCACATATGATTCCGACACCCCTGGCCCACTAAAATCCCCCTCCTGGTCCCATTATCTTCTAATCCGTCCCATTTGACCTTGCTTTGCATCCCCACCTTCTCCTCCGACGCCGCCGTTGTACCTCTTCGTCCGTCGCTCAGCCGTACGTCTGCAATCAACATCGACACGCTCGCTTGCCTTTTACAACGGCGTCGTCCACCCAGGACCTGTCTGCATCCAGGTACACTTTGTCCTTCTGTTGATAACGTCCATGGCGGACACCACGCGCGACAGGTGTTTAGGCAAATGCCATTGAGCTTATTTTCGAACACCATGTCGTTTTCTAGAGTATGAAGGATGGCAGGTACTCGGCCAGGCAGGATGAGTTGTTGTGCCATGCGTGATTGGCCACATCCGCGGATTTTGTAGGCAGGAGCAGAAGGACGCTCTTCTGGCAGCGCATACATGGTTGTTTCACGCACGAAAACACATTGCGCCATATGACATGCACATCATATATGATCGCAATGTGAAATCATTATCGTATCAATGGTACGCCATCCAGAGCACCTTCGCCAAGTTTTGTGATGCGGTTGCTCGGCTGGAGGTAAGGTGGCAATTGCGTGCGGCGGCAGAGGGGATCGAGTTTTGCTTCTTTTTGCTCAACTTATTAACTGAACCATTCATTCACTCAATGTTTGTGTACACAAAATACACTGTCACCAATGATACACCTAATTAACTCACCTGACGTGATTGGCTGGAAATACTTGACTGGTGATTCTTTATGGAGACATGACGAATAATTCCTGCGTTGATCAGACAGCCCGGAGCACTTCCAACTTTCATTTTGTTATATATCTTTCTCCATAAACTATTACTGTATATCTCCAAGGATCTTGTCAGTCTCGTGGCAACTAAACTAATAGAGCAAATGCAGCTACAAATATACGTACACACCGTGGTTGCTTGGCACAGGCAGCATCACGGCGCGACCGATGGCCGCATCGACCAGAGACGACGACCTGGCCGAGCCCATCGTGGTCTCGCTCCCGCTGGAGACACGGTTCCTGCCGTTCCAGCTCCGGCAGCACGGCGGCTTCTGGTTCCCTGAGACGATCCTCCCGGGCATCGCGG
This sequence comes from Triticum monococcum, assembly GCA_034509565.1. NCBI lineage: Eukaryota > Viridiplantae > Streptophyta > Magnoliopsida > Poales > Poaceae > Triticum > Triticum monococcum. The sequence goes on from CM067841.1 coordinate 589,063,796, forward strand.
CCGTGCGTGCGCGCTTCGAGCCGAGGCCGTCGGACGTCTTCCTCGCCAGCTTCCCCAAGTCCGGCACCACCTGGCTCAAGGCGCTCGCCTTCGCCGCGGCCCACCGTGCCGACCACCCGCCGCGCGCCCCCGACCACCCCCTTCGCCTCCGCAACCCCCACGACTGCGTCGAGTTCCTCGAGGTGCCCTACGCGCTTGATCCGACGGCCGACGCCTTTGCGGCGCTCCCTTCGCCGCGCGTGATCGCCACCCACATGCCCTACCCCCTCTTACCAGAGCGGGTCACGGCGGAGGGCGCCGGCTGCAAGGTCGTGTACGTCTGCCGCGACCCCAAGGACGCCTTCGTCTCCATGTGGTTGTTCGCCAAGAAGATGGCGGCGGCCGCTGCAGCCGAGGCCGCCAACGACGACGAACCGCGGCCAGTGCCAACTCCGTTCAGCATGGAGGAGGCTTTCGAGCTGTTCTGCGACGGTCGGTGCCCCGCCGGCCCGCAGTGGCCCCACGTCTCGAGCTATTGGGAGGGTAGCCAGAGGCGGCCGGAGAAGGTGCTCTTCCTCCGGTACGAGGAGATGCTGCGGGACCCGGTGGGCAACGTGAGGAAGCTGGCGGAGTTCATGGGGTGCGCGTTCTCCGAGGAAGAGGAGGCCGCGGGGGTGGCGCGGGACATCGTCGAGCTCTGCAGCATCGACGCCCTGAAGAACATGGAGGTGAACCAGAGTGGTGCTCAGGAGTACGTCAAGAACGAGGCCTTCTTTCGGAAGGGGGTCGCCGGAGACTGGAGCAACCACCTGACGCCGGCGATGGCGGCGCGGCTGGACGGGATCGTCGAGGACGCGCTGCAAGGGTCAGGGTTCGCCTTTGCTGCTGCTGAGTCCACCTGAGCCGCCGGCCGGCGTGCCTACCTATTTGTACACATGCGCGCCGATGCCGGTTGTGGATGCATCCATACCGTAAACTATTGGATAGGTCAATATTCAATAAAACACCGGCCTTGTTGATTTCTTGTTTGAATGAAACCTGCCTTGTTGATAGTGTGTCAACCTTGTCTTGTGTAATTAAGCTTGTTTTCCGTTGCTGTAAATGTAACATGGATGTAGCTCATGTCCTAGCTAGGTACTGTTGACATTGCCTGCATGGGCAAGGTAACGGGATTTGCACGACCGGGACGAGCACTGTCAATGTGTGTGAGTGATGCTTCTCCTCGGTTCGGTCATAAACAGAAAACACAAAATACGAACTCAGCACAGTTGGTAGTGCCATGGAAAAGGTCGAGTACCTTGCGTCCCACCTTGTACTTCTTTTTAGTGATGAAAGCGCATGCTCCATCGTACACTTCTCTTCTGTGTCGGTGGGTAGGATGATCCTTTTTGATACTCCCTCCATAAATTAATATAAAAGCGTTTAGATCATTATTTTAGTATTCTAAACCAGTAATGCTAGACCCATGTAAAATTATGTGAGGATTTTACGTAAAGGATGATGCAGAGATAGTTAATTGGATAAGGGTTAGTGGCTGGGGCCCATCCTGGTTGAAATCAGGGGGCAGAAAAGTTTAATTAAGGAAGATTACGTAACAACCCGTAGGATGTAGGTAGATGTAGCATTTTTATTCTAAATACTTTTTTTTAAACTCTTGATTCTAAACACTTTTATACTCCCTTCGTTCTAAAATTCTTGTCTTAGATTTGTTTAGATATAGATATATCTAACACTAAAATGTAATTAGATACATCTATATTTAGATAAATTTAAGTCAATAATTTTAGGACGGACGAAGTACTCCCTCCATTCCAAAATATAGAGCGCCCGCGCTTCCCGTGGTTTAAGTTTAATCATAAATTTAACCAACGAGACCAATTGCGACGGGAGAAAAATTTATATAATTGAAAACTTCTTTCGAATACGAATTCGCTGATATAATTTTTGCTCCCGTCACAATCGGTCTTCGTAGTTAAATTTACAGTCAAAATTGATGCACATGGATAAAGAAAGCACTACATTGTCAAATGGAGGGAGTATTAGTTTACTGAGGGAGTAATATGGTGCCCCCGCATGCGCCCTTGTGTACATAAAGTCCGATCCTATTCAGCGAAAACCCAGCTCCCTATTCAGCGAAAACCCAGCTCCGCTCCGGGCCCAGCTCATTTACTGCATGCACTGTGTACGTACAGCCCGATCGTATTCAGCGCACACCCCTCATTTACTGCATGCTTTACTCGTTTTCGATCCGATGCCGGTCGTGGATGCATTCATACCGTAAACTATTGGATAAGTCAATACTCAATAAACACCTGCCTTGTTGATTTTTCTTGAATGAAACCTGCCTTGTTGATTTTTTCAGTAAACACTTCTGTAATTAAGCTCGAAGTTTGTTTTTCATTGCTGTAAATGTAGTAATAACTAATAAAGGCAGGACATGTAGCATGGATGAGCTCATGTCGTAGGTACTGTTGACACGGTGGCGAGGCCACGTTTTGGCCGTGTGGTCGCTCGACTACACAGAAATTTCACAGGTCAAATACTCCCATGTACGGATACTCACCCGCTGAATAAACAATTTCCGAAAAATGTTTAAACGGGCCCACTCGTCATCTGTGTTGGGTAACTTTTGTTTGGGAAAAAGAAGCAAAATAGCAATGGAAGTCCTAATAAGTATAGAAATATCATTAGCCATTGGTCTAAATATATTAAATATTGAGGAAATACACACATGTGATACTTGAAGATACGCAATAGCACTGAAGTCTATTCTCCATTGCGTGAAATCATGCAAAATAGTAATTGTTTGTGCCAGTCTTTTACTTCTTCTTTTAAACTCACGCAATCGCCAAGGTTAATTAAATCTAAAAATCATCAGCTCTTATATAAATCATGTGTTTTCTTTTTTAACATGTTGCGCCACTAGCAAAAGAGCCCGTGCGTTGTAACGGGAGAAAAAACATAACACACGCTCTTAACTGAACAACCATCACTCAAGACCACAATAGGTCCATCTTCTTTATTTTAGCGATGCATCATATTTGTGTTGTCGCTTATCCTTCTTCTCACCCTCGCCGGCAATGGCCTTAGTGTTCACACAAATCAAAACGTGTTTGAATGTGGTTAATCCTAAGGCATCTCTCTTTCCCTCTCTCCTCCCTCCCTCTCTCTCTCTCACTCGTGATGAGAAATCTATTGTTTTCCCCTGCGATGTATTTAGAGGTATGCATGTGTAGTTCTCGATGTTTTATTTTTCCTATATGACTATAGTGGGTGTTTATTTGCAATCCGGATCGCCGCCTGTACGAAAGAAAAATGGATCGTGCGCTATAGTTATAAATTTACTTCCAAAACAATATCTAAAAAATATTTAACAGGTAAAATTAACATCATATTCAAATTTCACATATTATTTTAATCAAATTTCATATATAACATGTTAAAATCGGAATTACGGTTTAAAAGATACGTATAATTTAGAAAACCATCACTCAAGACCACAATATGTCCATCTCATTTATTTTTGCGAGGCATCATATTTTTGTTGCCGCTTATCTTCCTTCTCCCCCTCGCCGGCAATGGCCTCGGTGTTCACACAAAACAACAAAAAACGTGTGTTGAATATGGTTAATCCTAAGGCGTCTCTCTCTCCCTCTCTCTCTCGCTCGCTCGCTCGCTTTCTCTCACTCTCGCAATGAGAAATCTGTTATTTTTCCCTGCGGCATTTTTCAGAGGTATGCATTTGTGTAGTTATCGATGTTTTCTTTTCTCTATATGGTCATAGTGGGGTGTTTATTTGCAATCTGGATCGCCGCCGGTATGAAAAAAACGGATCTTTCGCTATAAATTATAATTTTGCTTCCATAACAATATTTTAAAAATATTTAACAGGTAAAATTAACATCATATTTAGATTTCACACATTTTTCTAATAAAATTTCATATATAATATGTTAAAATCGAAGTTACGGTTTAAAAGATACAGATAATTTAGGAAATCATTTGGTTTGACTCAAATATATTTCAAAATAATATTTAAAAATACTTAACAGGTAAAAATAATCTCATATTCATATTCTATATATTTTTTTAATCAAATTCATATATAACATGTTCAAATCAGAGCTACAGTTTAAAAGATATGGATGATTTTAAAAAGCATTTGTTTGACTTAAATATAATCCATGGATGAATTACCTAAAACATCAGGGTTTTTTTTTTGAAAAATGTAAAATAACGTTTCGGGTGTGACTTAAATCCGGACGGCTGGTTGATTTCAAGAAAGGCAGGGATTTTTGTGTAAAATACGAAAATAACGATTTGTTTTAACTTAAAACATGACTGTGGGTTGAATTCTCTAAAATAAAGAGACTTTTCTAAAAAGTGCCATGACGGACGAAAGAAACCTAATTTGCTTTATTATTAAGTAAAGATATATAAAATATTGAGGAAATACACACTTAGGTGTGATACATGAAGATACGCAATAGCACTGAAGTCTATTCTCCATTGCGCGAAATCATGCAAAATAGTAATTGTTTGTGCCAGTCTTTTGATTTTTCTTTTCAACTCACGCAATCGCCAATGTTAATTAAATCTAAAAATCATTAGCTCTTATATAAATCATGTGTTTTCTTTCTCAACATGTTGCGCCTCTAGTTACATCTATATTCATTTAACCTATGCCATGAGCATTGTCCCCGAAGGTCAGATGTTCTATGCTTGCCCATCTACTCTAGTTGTCTTGGTTCAAACATTTTGTCGCATTCAATTTTGTTGTGTCTTATTTTTAATTCGAACGCTATTGTTGTGTGTTTTATTTGACATGGTGCCTTAAATTGGTCATATAAGGCATGAAAAAAACTAAGGACATTTCAAGCATGGCGAGAAACAACGTGCTCTCACACGAACCCTTGTAGCATCCTCAGATATGCTCCATTGAACATGGTCTAGTTTTGTACATTCTTAAAATGACCTCAAATTTTACAACCAAGTGGGCATGCCCATGGTAGGCACCCATGCCAAGCTTGAATGATTTCACATCCGACCATTTATCAGTCCTTTTAACAGAGAAAACTCTAAAAAACACAAAATTTGTAGAAAACTAAAACAATTTAGCATGGTGCCTTTAATTGGTCACACAACCTTGGAATCGTTTAACGGAAGTCCAAAAAATAACATGCTCTCAATCGAAGTATTCTGGCCTATCTGAACACTCTATGTTGAACATGATTTTTTTTGAACATTCATGAAATGGCTCCAACTTTTGCTAGTAGGTGGGCATGCCAATGATAGAAATCCATGTCATGATTGAAGAAAATAAATATTTAAAATCGTAACACTAACGAATATTTAAAACTGTTATTTAAGTTGTTTTTTAACACGGTACAGACGCAAGCGCTCATACATACATGCATACACTCATCTCTATGAACGCACACACACACCCTACCCCTATGAGCACCTTCAAGAGACTGCGCCGACATGTCATCTTGAGATTTACGAAGTCACCGTAGCCGCCTCGTCATCGACGAAAACGTCTCCTTCCACTGAAAGTGCATCTCCGAAAATCCTCAAATAAATACAAAAATAGTGCAAGTACCAGGACTTGAACCCTGATGAACTGGGGATACCACTGTTCCTCTAACTCTCCAATCACAGATTGATTCACCTGTTATGTAAGTTGTTAACATAACTAATAAATACAAAAAAGATAAAATAGTACATGGATTTTTTAAAAAGAAAAAGAGAAAAAAAGGAAAGGGAGAAATAAAACAGGAGAATAACCTGACAAACAAAAACTAAAGAAAAGAAAACCAAACAATGGTACTAAACCACGCACACGTCACAAGTTACAATCAGGGGGCACGTCAATTACTCCCTCCATTCCACAATGTAGTGCTTCTTCTATCCTCGTGCTTCAATTTTGACCGTAAATTTAACTACCAAGATCGATTGCGGCGGGAGCAAAAATTATATCAGTGAATTCGTATTCAAAAGAAGTTTTCAATTATATAATTTTTTCTCCCGCCGCAGTTGGTCTCATTGGTTAAATTTATGGTCAAAGTTGGACCTCGGGAAGTGCGGGTGCATTATATTTTGAAATGGAGGGAATACAGACATGACCTAATGGAACAGGAACACTGAACCATATACTCCAAAAAAAATCAGAGCTTTCTGGTTTATTACCACCTTGCGAATTGACCAAAATTGTAGCTGAGGGATGGCTATAAAAGCAGGATAAGAGGGAGCTTCGTGCCTAGAAAATTATTTTCGTGGGTGTGACTGTGCGAGCATGATTTTACCTTTTCTCAGTTTCTGTTAATTCCGTTTAACAAGTTGGTTTTCGGCTTTTAACCCCCCCAAAAAACGAATATCTAAGGGTTTGCAAATTTCAGAACTAAAACTGGAACCAAAAAACTGAAATTTTGGTTCGGTTCGATTTTGCACACCCTGACTATTTGCCGCTTGTGAGGTTACGCCCACAGGGGCTGCGACTTGGACCGGCCCAGTTCTAGGTTCAACGTGCGGGGGTCTATACCCCGCTAGTTTTTTTCTCTTCTTTAATTTTCAGTTTCATTTTTCTTTCCGGTTTTGATGTTTTTTTTTCAGAAATTTCCACTCTTCCAGTTTGGTTTCTCCCCTGGTTTCTTTGGTTTTCGTTTCTAGTTTTTTATTGTTATTTTTTAGATTTATTTTTCCTATGGTTTTTTCTTCCTTTTTTGTGTTTATTTTTTCTTTTTCTTCTATTTTTGTGTGTTTATACAAAGAGTTTACCCGTGTATTAATAAAAAGTTCACCATATATTAAGAAAATATTCAAAGTATTTTAAGAAAGTGTTCATGTTTTTAAAAAATTGTTCAGCGTAGCGTATATCACAAAAGTGTTCAATGTATATTTAAATATTGTTCAGTGTATATAAAAAAATGGTTCATGTGTATTTCAATATTGTTCAACGTATATCACAAGAAAATCAATACATATTTAAATATTGTTCAATGTATATTAAAAATATATTCAAAGTGTATTTAAATATTGTTCAATGTATATATAAAATTCATTATTGTTCAGAATTTCAAATTTGTGTACATGTTTATCATTTTTTTGTTCACTTTTCAAAATTTGTTCATGTTCTAAAACCTTTTTTGAATTTCTAAACTTGTTCATGATTTAAAACATTATTCATATTTTTAAGGAAATTTTTTCACATTTTATTTCAACAAATTTTGAGAAAAAAATTGCATTTGCCACTATACTTTGTACTTTGACTATAGCGCTGCAACTTAGCTGCCAACGTTTTTTTCTTAGGCAAAGCTGCCAAAGTTGTTAACTGCGGAGCTTGAGGTTCGGCGCCTGCGAATGGGCCGTTTGAGCATCTAAAGGTGGGCACCTAAACCCGTCTCATACATCCAAACAGGCTGTCCGATCACTATCCGGTCGTAAAATTTTGACCTAGACGGATGCCTCAAACGGATATCAAACACCCGGGCTGACCAGCACCCCTCATATCCAACCTAAATATGGGACGGATATGAAGCACCTGGTGAAGGAAATATGCCCTGGAGGCAATAATGAAGTTGTTATTTATATTTCCTTATATCATGATAAATGTTTATTATTCATGCTAGAATTGTATTAACCGAAAACTTAGTACATGTGTGAATACATAGACAAGCAGAGTGTCTCTAGTATGCCTCTACTTGACTAGCTCCTTAATCAAACATGATTAAGTTTCGTAGCCATGGACATGTGTTGTCATTTGATGGATGGGATCACATCATTAGAGAATGATGTGATGGACAAGACCCATCCGTTAGCTTAGCATAATTGATCGGTTAGTTTTATTGCTATTGCTTTCATCATGACTTATACATGTTCCTCTGACTATGAGATTATGCAACTCCCGAATATCGGAGGAACACCTTGTGTGCTATCAAACATCACAATCTAACTGGGTGATTATAAAGATGCTCTACAGGTGTCTCCGATGGTGTTTGTTGAGTTGGCATAGATCAAGATTATGATTTGTCACTCCGATTGTCGGAGAGGTATCTTTGGGCCCTCTCGGTAATGCACATCACTATAAGCCTTGCAAGCAATGTGACTATTGAGTTAGTTGCGGGATGTTGCATTACGGAACGAGTAAAGAGACTTGTCGGTAACGAGATTGAACTAGGTATTGAGATACCGACGATCAAATCTCGGACAAGTAACATACCGATGACAAAGGGAACAACGTATATCGTTATGCGGTTTGACTGATAAAGATTTTCGTAGAATATGTAGGAACCAATATGAGCATCCAGGTTCCGCTATTGGTTATTGATTGGAGATGAGTCTCGGTCATGTCTACATAGTTCTTGAACCCGTAGGGTCCGCACACTTAACATTCTGTGACGATTTATAGTATGAGTTATGTGATTTCATGACCGAAGTTTGTTCGGAGTACTGGATGAGATCGGGGACATGACGAGGAGTCTCAAAATGGTCGAGACGTAAAGATCGATATATGGGAAGGCTATATTCGGACACCGGAAATGTTTCGAATGATTCGGATATTTTTTGGAGTACCGGAGAGTTACAGGAATTCGTATTGGGCCTTAATGGGCCATATGGGAAAGGAGAGAAAGGCCTCAAGGGTGGCCGCGCCCCTTCCCCATGGACTGGTCCAAATTGGACTAGGGAAAGGGGGCGCCCCCTTCCTTCCTTCTCCTTCTCCCTTCCCTTTTTCCTATTCCATGTGGGAGGTGGAATCCTACTAGGACTAGGGAGTCCTAGTAGGACTCCATACTTTGGGCGCCCCCGATGAGGGCTGGTCTCCTCCTCATTTCCATCGTTTATATACGTGGCCAGGGGGCACCCCATAGACACACAAGTTGATCATTGATCTCTTAGCCGTGTGCGGTGCCCCCTCCACCATAATCCATCTCGGTCATATCGTTGCAGTGCTTAGGCGAAGCCCTGCATCAGTAGCTTCATCATCACTGTCATCATGCCGTCGTGCTGACGAAGCTCTCCCTCGACACTCTGCTGGATCGTGAGTTCGTGGGACGTCACCGAGCCAAAAGTGTGTAGATCGCGGAGGTGTCGTACTTTCTGTGCTAGGATCGGTTGATCGTGAAGACGTACGACTACATCAACCGCGTTGTCATAACGCTTCCGCTTACGGTCTACGAGGGTACGTGGACTACACTCTCCCCCTCGTTGCTATGCATCACCATGGTCTTGCGTGTGCGTATGATTTTTTTTGAAATTACTACATTCCCCAACACCTGGGCACGCCCGCCACATCGTACCCGCCCACACCCACCCACCCGACCTCACATATATTCCTTCTCATCCGCTCGCCGGACTAAACCCTAGTCACTTCACTCCACTCCCATCTGCCACCCAAACTCGTCCCCAACGCCGTCTAGCAGTCTCCGGCATGGCGGGTAGTGGATCCGAGTGCTTCACCTTCAGATCCGTCGACCCCGAGCTTCTGAAGAGGAGATGGTCGTCCGGCTTGCGCTCCGCTGTGCCCGGGAGGAGGCCCGTGCACAATAGTGCTCGGACTCCTTCCATCAGGAATCCATTGTGTCCGCTGAAATGGCACATGGATATGGCGCTAGGGCAGCTGTCGCTGCCTCACTAGAGGCAGTGCGGGCCGTCTGGCGTCTGAACGCGATGGCGGACGCGCAACCCCTACGTTGGTGCGTCGAGGCCATGGACGCACCGTGTGTTGGGATCTACGGTAGGGTGCGTCGACTGCAAATTAAAATTTCCTACGTGCAGAACAACCAAGAACATGCTACGGGAGATGGATCACAGTTTGTTACCACTAATCGTGCAACGCCGTGCAGCGGAAGAAGAGTTGGGGCAACGCGTCTGCATGGATCGTCTCCTCCTCGTCCGATCTCCCTCGTGCAACCGGTGGTCGGTTCCCACGTACAGGTTCACCAGAGCGGCGCAAGTGCACCGCCTCTAACGGTATCTGCGCATGCAAGAGGAACGTCGTGCGGCGGACTGCTAGGTCCGATCACACAACCGGTGGCGAGTGGAGGTGTCTATTCACAACACATGCAAACCCTAGTGACAGCACTGAAGCGATCAGCCGCGTGAGTGTGCGGCACCTCCACTATATATGGGCGTCCGTCGTGGGCTCAACACTTAGGCCTCGCACGGACCCTAAAGCCCATATGTCTACTCGGCCACAATCCGAATACAGTTCGGATTACATCCGACCAGTGTCCTCGGATCCAACCTCGTAGGTTCCTTCCCTTAAGCGCGTGACCCCTTAGGTTCAAGTCGGCTTGGTCGCAGTTCGGATCACCTCCAAACTGCACAGTTGGTAGCGGCCTCTAGCAAGGCATGCCGAACACCAAGAAGACTATGAAGCTGGTTAGCGAACCTGTACATCACACTTCCATTCCTTTTGCCACACGATATATGTTGTCGAGCTCAAGGTGAGTCTGTCATCCTTGTGCTAGCCCGACCTCTTTCTCGTTCCAGTGATGCCGACCACTATTCGGATTATCTCATAATTCTTGTCGCATGGCCATGCTTATCCTGGTCGGATCACACGAGGGGCACAGAGTATATCTCTCCTGATCCGAGGGGCAAATCCCATCTTGCTCGACCATGTCTCGCAACATGGGTCTGGACAAGCCTAAAACCTACCTTTGTAACTACCCAGTCACGGAGTAGCGTTTGGTCGGCCCAAAGCAAGTCTGTCGCCATCCCGAGTACATGCGTCAGCTCAGGTCTTAGGACATAGAACATATGTTGTACTAGAGACTCACAGATGACATATCGTTGCGTCTCATAGTTGGGTCTGTCCGACTCGGACCTTATCTCGACTCGGATCCGACTACGTCGAATCTGACCAGATGCTTCCAAGTCCATATTATCCGGTTAGCATCCAATGCTCCATGGCTAGTGAGACCAAGCCATTGACCGTGTCATATGCCAGTCTAGTTGGCTGCGCGTCCACACAACCCTTTTGACTAGGGACCTTTTAGGACAGTCATCATACAATGCATAGTCCCACAAACAAGTCACGTACTTGCTGATACACATCATTGATAATGTCCAAGGACTATCTTTATTCATAAACACATAGGAAATATCATCATACATGATTGCCTCTAGGGCATATCTCCAACAGTCTCCCACTTGCACTAGAGTCAATTAAATAGGCATCGAATGCCCATAGCTCTAACGTGCCCCTCATGCTTGGGTTGTGGAAGAGGCTTAGTCAACGGATCCGCAACATTTGCATCCGTGTGAATTTTGCATAACTCTACATCACCACTCTTTATGATCGTTCGTATCAGGTGATATTTCCGATCTATGTGTCTGACCTTGTGGTGATTCCTCGGCTCCTTGGCTTGTGCGATGGCACCAGAATTATCACAATAAAGGTCCAACGGTTTACCGAGGCTGGGAAAATACCAAGATCATCCAGAAAGTTCCGGATCCAAACACCTTCCTTTGCAGCTTCACAAGCCGCAATGTATTCGGCTTCTGTAGTAGAATCGGCCACCATATCTTGCTTGGAACTCATCCAGCTCACTGCTCCTCCGTTCATGATGTACACGAATCCGGACTGTGATCGGCAATCATCTCTGTCGGTTTGGAAACTAGCATCGGCGTAACCCCTTACGACGAGCTCTTCCCCACCTCCATAAACTAGGAACATCTCTTTAGTCCTTTTCAGGTACTTCAAAATAGTCTTTACCGCTGCCCAGTGACTCTCACCTGGGTTGGCCTAGTATCTACTTGTTAGGCTTATTGCAAAAGCAACATCGGGCTGCGTACATATCATGGCATACATGATGGGTCCGATTGCCGAGACATATGGAATCCTACTCATCCTGCTTCGCTCATCAGATGTCGAAGGACTCTGAGTCTCGCTTAGCCTTATACCATGTGAGAGTGGCAAGAACCCTTTCTTTGCCTCACTCATGTTGAACCGCTTCAACACTTTATCTATGTACGTGCTCTGGCTTAAGCCGAGCAGCCTCCTTGATCTATCTCTATAGATCTTAATGCCTAAAATGTACATTGCCTCACCAAGGTCCTTCATCTAAAACTTGCCATTCAATGACTCCTTGACCGAGTTCAGCATCGAAATATCATTTCCGATCAGTAGTATGTCATCCACATACAAGATCAAAAACACTATCGAGCTCCCACTTAACTTCTTGTATAAACAAGAGTCCTCTTCACTTTTGATGAAGCCGAAACCAGTGACGACCTCATGAAAACGAATGTTCCAGCTCCGAGATGCTTGCCTCAACCCATAAATGGATCTCTTGAGCTTGCATACCTTACTAGTGCTAGTCGGATCGACAGAACCCTCGGGTTGTATCATATACACATCCCTGGTTAAATTTCCATGAAGGAAAGCCGTCTTGACATCCATCTACCATATCTCGTAATCGAAATATGCAGCTATAGCTAGTACGATCCTCACCGACTTCAGCATCGCTACCGGCGAGTAAGTCTCGTCGTAGTCAATTCCTTGAACTTGTCCATAACCCTTAGCGACAAGTCGAGCTTTGTGGATCTGAACATTTCCATACACATCGGTTTTCTTCTTCAAGACCCATTTGCAACCAATGGCTGTTACGCCAGGCGGCGGATCAACCAAGTCCCAAACTTGATTCTCATCCATGGACTTTAACTCGGATCTCATGGCCTCCAGCCATGCCTCGGAATTTGGGCTCACCATCGCTTCCGCATATGTGGCCGGCTCGTCGCTTTCTAGCAACAATACATCACGCACTCTGTGCAATCTTTCTGACCTGCGTGGTTCCGGTGCCGCTTCCACTACGGGTTCCCTGACTGACTCCGGTATGATCTCATCACCAGCCGAGCCGTCCCCGAGTGGTCCTCGAATTTCTTCGAGTCGGACCGTCCTCCCACTGGCCTCCCAACTGAGAAACTCTTTCTCAAGGAAAACCCCGTTCCGAGCAACAAACACTTTGTTCTCTTCCCGGTTGTAGAAGTTATATCCGAAGGTTTCCCTTGGATATCCCATGAATATGCATTTATCTGACTTGGGTGTAAGCTTGTCTGACATAAGTTTCTTGACAAATGCTTCACAACCCCAAATCTTTAGAAAAGACAAACTGGGACTCTTCCTGGTCCACATCTCATGTGGTGTCTTGTCTACGGATTTTGATGGTACCCTGTTAAGTGTGAAAGCTGCAGTTTCTAGAGCGTATCCCTAGAATGACAAGGGTAAATCCGACTTGCTCATCATAGATCGAACCATGTCCAACAAGGTGTGATTCCTCCATTCTGATACACCATTTCTCTGTGGCGTACCCGGAGGTGTGAGCTGAGGTACTATACCTCAGCTTTTCAGATGATCATCAAACTCCTGGCTCATGTACTCACCTCCACGATCAGATCGTAGAAGTTTTAAAGTCTTGCCGAGCTGATTCTCCACCTTGTTTTGAAACTCTTTGAACTTTTCAAAAGTCTCTGACTTGTGCCTCATCAAATAGATATATCCGTATCTACTCAAGTTTTCGGTAAAAGTCACGAAGTACTGATAGCCACCTCTGGCAGTTGTGCTCATTGGTCCACACACATCACTGTGTATCAGTTCCAACAGCTCGGATGCCCTCTCGCAACTCTTTGCGAAAGGAGACTTAGTCATCTTGCCTAGCAAGCATGATTTGCATGTCTCGAATGACCCAAAGTCGGTCAAAGTTAGGAGTCCATCATCATGGAGCTTCTTCATGCGTTTCAGACTAATGTGTCCAAGCCGGCAATGCCAGAAGTATGTCAGATTTATCTCATTGGGTTTATGCCTCTTGACATTCACGTTATAGACCGGTTCCTGTTCTAGATTCAATATAAATAACTCATCAACAATGGGTGCATAGCCGTGGAACATACCATTCAAATAAATCGAACAACCATTGTCCTTTAAATTGAATTCATAACCCTGACTCATCAAGCATGAGGCTGAAATAATGTTCCGACTAAGTGTAGGAATGTAATAACAATTATTCAATTCTAAAATAAATCCAGAAGGAAGCTGGAGCTGCATCGTGCCGACCTCCAACGCAACAACTCTTGCTTTGTTGCCGACCCTGATGTCAATCTCCCCTTGTGCCACACGCCTAGTTCTTACCAGCCCATGCATCGAGTTGCAAATATGAACAACCGATCTGGTATCAAATACCCAAGAGCTACTAGGTATGTCAGCAAGGTAAATGTCTATAACATATGCAACAAGTGTACCTTTGCCTGAAGCAGCATTCCCGGCCTTCTTGCCATGCTCTGCAAGCCACTTGCTACAGTTCCTCTTCCAGTGACCAGTTTCCTTGCAATGATAGCAAATGGTCTTTGAGTCCGGTCCAGACTTCGGCGCAGCGGCGGAGGTTACCATCTCCGTGCCCTTTGCCTTAGCCTTCTTCTTAGACCAACTCTTCTTGAACTTAGCCGATTTCTGCACCATCAACACTTGATGTGTGCCTTTCTTAATATCCTGCTCTGCCACTTTGAGCATCCCATGCAATTCAGTGAGCTTCTTATCCATGCCATGCATATGATAGTTCGAGATGAACGTCCCATAGCTGGGCGGAAGAGAACCCAGAACTGCATCAGTAGCCAGCTCATCTAAGAGCGGGAAGCCCAACCGATCCAAAGCTTGCACATATCCGATCATCTTGATCACATGCGGGCTCAGGGGATCACCTTCCTTCAGCTTACAATCCATCAAGGATCGCCAGACGTTGAACCTTTCGGTCCTAGCCTGCACCTGAAATATGCTCTTGAGACTCTCGATCATATCGAAAGCCCCAACGTCTTTGAAATGCTGCTGCAAATCAGGCTCCATACAAGCCAGCATGAGGCAGCTGATCTTGTTTGATTCATCAACGAGTTTCTGGTAGGCATTCTTGGTTGTGGTACTAGCATTATCGGCAGGTTCCTCTGGAAGCGGATCCTCTAGAACATGTTCCTTTTTATCATGCTTGAGAACAATTCTCAAATTTCTATACCAGGTAGTAAAGTTTGTTCCATTCAGTTTATCCTTTTCTAGAATTGATTTCATTGCAAAGTTGGGTTGAGCAGGTGGTGCCATTGATCTACAACAGAAAAATATGCAATCACTAAGCAATGTGTTTATGTAGAGTAATTCTAGCCTTAAACAGAAATACCCCCACTGAAGTCAGCATCCCTCCGCAAACTCTCAATGATTCAGGATCCGACTAGCACATGCGACTAGTGTGCTTTAGCATCACTGCTAGACAACATGCCTATCCGGTAAGCAACTCCTTGCTAATCGTATCTCTATACGACTCCTGTCGGTCGGATAGGTATCTCATACCCCGGCTCCCGACCTCTTTTGCCACAAGGCCCAAAACCGTTTTGATAGCCTTGTCAAGTCAACCTAATGCAGTGCATGTCCGTGTCCGACACGAACCCTTCAGTTCAAGGACACCTAGCAGCACCCCAATTTTATGAGCCCATTACCAGACGTACTTGACGTGCGAAGGTGCAACATCAGGGATGGCAATTCGCTTAATATTCAATGAGGGATCTTTCAACCATTCTAACATGCATAGAAAACAAGGAAGCATAACAATCAAAAAAATACATATTGTGAAATAGTATGGCTCCTTCATGGATGTTCTTCCAGGTTGGCTCCGACTCCGATGACCATCTAGGAAGTCCATCTTGTTTGTCACGCCGGGACGCCAAGCCACCAACCTGATCTCTATTATCCAACTACTACATCTAGTAATGAATTTTACATAGAGTGACACGCAGGTCGTTATAAAATATAATGACAGCACTTTGGCTCCTGCCGGCTGACAAACATGACACGCAGGCCATGTATAATTTACACACATGCATCACATACACATGAGCCATACTATTCACATCAAACCCTGCAAAATAAAGTTATGCATAGAATCGCATTCTACCAGTTTGAGTGATAGTGTACAAAATACAAGGCGCTACATTTTCGGAAATTACAGATCACATCTGAACTCCGATCATGCTGAATTCGCTGATCTGACCGATCTCATCGATCATCGCGAATCCGATTCGGATTTACGTTTCACTGTTAACCCCGATGGCGGATAACCGACCGGTAGGGGTAGATCATGTCACGACCTCATCGATCCCAATCAACAGAAAACATAGCCACATCGATCCCATGTGCAGTTGATCTCATCAACCGTGCACACAGCCAATCTTATCAATGACAACAGATCTCATCTATTGCCTCCACATATCTAATATGCATACGATCTGAATCCAAATCCTATAGCAGAGGCTCTGATAGCACTGTTGGGATCTATGGTAGGGTGCGTCGACTGCAAATTAAAATTTCCTGCGTGCAGAACAACCAAGAACATGCTACGGGAGATGGATCACACTTCGTTACCACTAGTCGCGCAGTGTCGTGCAGCGGAAGAAGAGTTGGGGCAGCGCGTCTGCGTGGATCGTCTCCTCCTCGTCCGATCTCCCTCGTGCAACCGGAGGTCGGTTCCCACGTACAGGTTCGTCGGAGCGGCGCAAGTGCATCGCCTCTAACGGTATCTGCGCGTGTAGGAGGAACGTCGTGCGGCGGACTGCTAGGTCCGATCACACAACCGGCAGCGAGTGGAGGTGTCTATTCGCAACACATGTAAACCCTAGTGACAGCGCTGAAGCGATCAGCCGCATGAGTGTGCGGCATCTCCACTATATATAGGCATCCGTCGTGGGCTCAACACTTGGGCCTCGCACGGACCCTAAAGCCCATATGTCTACTCGGCCACAATCCGAATACAGTTCGGATTACATCCGACCAGTGTCCTCGGATCCGACCTCATAGGTTCCTTCCCTTAAGCGCGTGACCCCTTAGGTTCAAGTCGTCTTGGTCGCAGTTCGGATCACCTCCGAACTGCACGGTTGGTAGCGGCCTCTAGCAAGGCATGCCGAACACCAAGCAGACTATGAAGCTGGTTAGCGAACTTGTACATCACACTTCCATTCCTTTTGCCACACGATATATGTTGTCGAGCTCATGGCGAGTCTGTCATCCTTGTGCTAGCCCGACCTCTTTCTTGTTCCAGTGATGCCGACCACTATCCGGATTATCTCATAATCCTTGTCGCATGGCCATGCTTATCCTGGTCGGATCACACGAGGGGCCCAGAGTATATCTCTCCTGATCGGAGGGGCAAATCCCATCTTGCTCGACCATGTCTCGCAGCATGGGTCTGGACAAGTCTGAAACCTACCTTTGTAACTACCCAGTCACGGAGTAGCGTTTGGTCGGCCCAAAGCAAGACTGTCGCCATCCCGAGTACATGCGTCAGCTCAGGTCTTAGGACATAGAACATATGTTGTACTAGAGACTCACAGATGACATATCGTTGCGTCTCATAGTTGGGTCTGTCCGACTCGGACCTTATCTCGACTCGGATCCGACTACGTCGAATCCGACCAGATCCTTCCAAGTCCATATTATCCGGTTAGCATCCAATGCTCCATGGCTAGTGAGACCAAGCCATCGACCGTGTCTTATGCCAGTCTAGTTGGCTGCGCGTCCACACAACCCTTTCGACTAGGGACCTTTTAGGACAGTGATCATACAATGCATAGTCCCACAAACAAGTCACGTACTTGCTGATACACATCATTGATAATGCCCAAGGACTATCTTTATTCATAAACACATAGGAAATATCATCATACATGATTGCCTCTAGGGCATATCTCCAACACCATGGGCGTCCCCCGACGCAAACATGGCGCGGCAAAAGCGCTCATCGCAGTGGACGTCAGCGAGACATAGTTGCATTCTCCAGCGCACCGTACGGTGCACCAGTCTCTGAGCCGTAACCGCGTAGTGGTGGATGTCGCCGGCTCGTCCCAGGTCGGACCCATCATCGATCTGATATCCACCGACACCCAACGGGTTCCAAGCTCTGACGAGGAAGAGTAGGGCATGGGAGACGGCGACGCCTTGAGTCCTGTGAGCCGGCTCGTGTCCCATGCCCTACTCTACCTTGTAGGCTACCAGACCAACACTCGAAGGGGCGCAACCGGCCATCGTACATGGTCATGGTGGAACAGGACGAGCGGAGGGAACAGGACGAAGCTCCGCTCAAAGATCGTTGCCTTGCATGTAACAATATGGATTTGAGGTATCTGGATGTGGATTGCATTTTTTGAGGCGTGACCGGTCACCAGGGGCACGTCCGCGGGCGTTTGATGGGTCGGATTTGCCAAGTCCGGCCGTAGATGCTCTCACGGCGTATACTTTTCGACAGGTGATCGATCATACATACGAAAGTGGATACGACTTATCAAACGTCTATATTGTCCTTTATATGTTTATTAGTGAGGGGGTTATACCAAAGCGGGACTTGCTCTACTTAGGCCTCTATTTGTTTGAGCTTGTGCTTCAGCTTTTGCTGCTTTTTTCACTTTGGATTAAAAACCAAAAAAGGTAGGGAGAAGCGCCAAGGCCGGTCGACAAAAAATCAATACGTGCTAGTCCTGGCCATGGGCAGTCCAGCCCGGCCCGACGCTGCTCCTTGTCCGGTCCCGGGCCTAGGTTTTGAGCCCAAAGACTAGGCCGGGCCAGGCCCATGCCCGCTGTTTTTGCCATTTACTGTAGAGGCCTGGCCCGAGGCCCAGTGTTCTTTTTGCAGTGGCAGGCCAGGCTTGAGCCTGAAATTAGGCCTGACGGTCAGGTCGGGCTGGGCTCGGACCTGAGTTTTCTACCTCGGGTTTGGTCAGGCCTGGCCCAGCTCGGCCCCACTGATGGCCAGGTATAATACGTGCATACATGCGATTTGAGAAGACTCAAAAAAAACATGCGATTTGAGAAGAGCCGAGACTGATGGGCCTCGGAAGCCATAACATTTCTTTGTTTTTTTTTGAATATCAGTACAGACACAAGCGCTTATATACACGTGTATACACTCACCCCTATGAACACACACACGCACACCCTACCCCTATGAGCACCTCCGAAAGACTGAGTCGGCATATCATCTTGAAATTTACGAAGTCACCGTAGGCACCTCGTCGTCGACGGGAACGTCTCCTCCCACTGAATGCGCATCGCCGGAAATCCTGAAATAAATCCAGGAATAAATGCGAGCACCAGGATTTGAACCCTGGTGGACTGAGGATACCATAGTCCCTCTAACCATCCAACCGCAGATTGGTTCGCATAACATTTCTTTGTTGATCCTCGTGTATAAACCTTGATTTGTTTTGTGTTACCGAAGAAAGTACGAAAGGATGACACCGGTGTGCACGTACCCGCATTTCAGAATCAGAAGAAAAAAGGAAGTGGATAATACACAAGCCTCCGGATCCCCATGAACCTGCCACTCGCAGCGGCCGGCGATCGAGCATATCCATTCCGTGCACGGGGACGCATGGCAGGCGCGCAATTCCGGCCGGAAGATCGACGATCGCCTCCCATTCCACTTGACACGCCTTCCGTTTCGGCCATCTTTTCAAACTTTCGAAATCCACAGCCGTTCCGATGCGGACGCCCTTCAGGGCCCACGCCTCAGCCTCTGTGAACCTCACTATTAATACGTCCGGGCGCCGCTTGGAATGGATACGCACTTGCGCACAAGTCATCGATCAAGAAGCCATGGCCGGTGGTACCAGGAACAGGAGGCATCCCAAGGCCGCAGACCACGCCGTCGCCGAAGCTGTTGAAGCCCCCCTCGGTGGCCGCTCGCCGGTAGCCGACCCAGATGGGGTTTCACCGGCAGCCAAGGGCACAGAACTGCCGGTGCCGGAGAAGAAGGTCGATGCGGGGCGGAGGCGAAGAAGCTGAAGGAGCTCAACGCCATGCTCCTCAAGGAGGTCATGCCGCGGCGTGGGCAGGTGGCCACGCTCAGCGCGCGCGTCGAGGAACTCTCCATCGCCTCGGTGACCGAGGACGAGCTGGACGCGGAGAAGCCGCTCGACCAAGCCGATGAGACGGAGGTCGCTCAGGAGGCCGAGGATGTGGCCGCCACGGTCGTCAAACCGGGGGCGGAGAAGAAAGTGGTGACGAAGAAGAAGGCCCCGACCAGCTCAGTCCAGGCACGCAAGGCGGCGGAGGCAGAGAAGATCTCCACGGCGGCGGCGAATGCGTCGGCTGATGAGCAAGCCGTCATGGCGGGCCCAGCGCCTGGAGGGCGTCCGAGGAGGAACAGGAAGGCTAACTCCATGTATCCTTCGGATACTTGGGCCCGCTAGAGACTACATGCATTGGCTGGAACACTGTCCAGTTTTCTTCTTCAAATAAAAACTCGTAGCGAATTCATGTACCGATCTACACATGCATGCATCGTGCATGCAACTCGGAAAATGTTTTGATTGTGGTACTGGAGCTAGTGATGTTCGATCGTGAATGTCTTCGTGTCTGGTTGCTTCGATGTTTTGCTTATTTAGAAGTAAAAAATATGTTTAGGGCCATGTGAGGAGCTTAAATTAAGGCTCTGTAACTAAAAAAGCGACAATATCAATCAAAGTTAGAGTCTTAATCTTGACATTGTTTGTTTTGAGATTACTTAGGGAATCTTCAATGGCAACCCTCCCGCATCGGTCCGCGGAAACGGATGCGGGACCCATCCAATCGTAGCTGCATGCATCCGCCCTTTCTTGTTTTATTTTTCAAGTCCGCACGACCAAATTGCCGTATGCAAAGGGTACAGACGTTTAAATAGCCGCATGCAACATTAGTTCAATTTTAAAAATGTTCAAATATTACATCCCAACATTGTTGTCCCCTTTCACCACCCATTGATGCTCAATCAGATCTTCCTTCAGCTGCTCGTGAGTTGGTGATGCTGAATTTGTTGATGCATTCGAATAAACTCCTCAAATGTGTCAGGATTCTGGTCCGAAAGTTGAATAGTATCACCCATGTTCTCAAATTCCAGAGCTGCGGCATTGTAACACCCCAAATGTAACTTGCCATATTTGTAACTCCGACTTTTGCCATTTTTGGCTTTAAGTTATGAGATTCCCTTCGTGGTTGGGTTTTTTCTTTCGTTTTGCATTTTGTTCATGTCATGCATTTCATATCATGTCATCATGTGCATCATATTTGCATACGTGTTTGTCTCATGCGTCTGAACCTTTTCCCCGTTGTCCGTTTCGCAATCCGACACTCCCACATGCACCCATCTTGTCTCTTTTCGTGAGCGGGAGTAAAACGTTCTCGGAATGGACCGAGATTTGTCAAGTGGCCTTGGTACATCACCGGTAGACCGCCTGTCAAATTTTGTTCCATTTGGAGGCCGTTTGATGCCCCAATGGTTAACCGGGTAACCGCAAAAGCCCCTTGTGTGTTGCAGCCCAACACCCCTCCAAAACAGCCCAATAACCCATCTAAACCATCTCCATGTTCTCCGCCGTCGGATCACGATCGTGTGAGCGAAAACCACACCTCATTTGGACACTCCCACCTCTTTCTACCTATAAATATGTGCATCCCTCCGAAATTCGCGGTCTAACCCTAGCTTCTTCCTCCTCCCGCCGCCGGACGTGTCCACGTCGCCATCGGACGTGTCCACCGCCGCCCTCCAACCAATCCTGCGCCGCCACCGCCTCCGCGCCGTCCGCCTGTGGCCCGCCGGGTCCCGAGGCCGGCCCACGCATCGCCGCCGCCCGCGCCCGAAGAGCCTCCGCCGCCACCGTCCACCCGCGACCTCGCCATGCCGCCGCGCCGCCTCCTCGCGCCTCCACTGCCGCCTCCTCGCTGCTCCACGCCGCCCACACAGGCCGCCGCGCGCCTCCGTTGTCGGCTCCGCCGACCGCCGCCCTCGCCGGAGTCGCGAGCTCACCAGAGTGCGCCGCCGTCCGGATCTGGTCAACCGGGACCAGATCCACCCACTCCAACAACCAAACACCGCCCCGCATCCCGTATCTCCCCGTCCCGGAACCACCTCGTCCCACGTTGACTTTCGCGGAGGTGAAATTTCTCCAAGTCCCGTAACTCCCTAATGTTTTTATGCCTCCTTCAACATGTCATATCTCGGTGACCGTGGCTCCAAATCATGCATATGATATGTCGAAATGTTTGTCTCGTTGAGCTCTTCATTCTAGCAGCATTTCCATGCATGTTATTGTCTATTATGATGCCATTTTCATTGTCGCAAGAGTGCTTTAAAATGTTAACTGCTGGTACTTATCAGATCATGGTGTTTTGTCATTTTTGTTGCATTTGATATGTGCATTATATGAGCATGAGGCCTACATGTGTTTTGAACTACAACATGCCTTATTTACACGGGTGCAAGTCTTGTATTTTTGTGATCTATGTGGTGACTAGCACAAGCATGCAAACTAGGCTCCGTGATGTTACTGTTTTCAGGGACTTAGGATTTTGCTAAGTCATTTTCCTGTTGTTATTTTGATGCCATGTAAACTTGATGCTACCGTGAGATCCATGCTTATTTTTGAAGGAAATATGCCCTAGAGGCAATAATAAAGTTATTATTTATTTCCTTATATCATGATAAATGTTTATTATTCATGCTAGAATTGTATTAACCGGAAACATAATACATGTGTGAATACATAGACAAACAGAGTGTCACTAGTATGCCTCTACTTGACTAGCTCGTTAATCAAAGATGGTTATGTTTCCTAACCATGGACAAAAGAGTTGTTATTTGATTAACGAGGTCACATCATTAGTTGAATGATCTGATTGACATGACCCATTCCATTAGCTTAGCACACGATCGTTTAGTATGTTGCTATTGCTTTCTTCATGACTTATACATGTTCCTATGACTATGAGATTATGCAACTCCCGTTTGCCGGAGGAACACTTTGGGTGCTACCAAACGTCACAACGTAACTGGGTGATTATAAAGGAGTACTACAGGTGTCTCCAAAGGTAGATGTTGGGTTGGCGTATTTCGAGATTAGGATTTGTCACTCCGATTGTCGGAGAGGTATCTCTGGGCCCTCTCGGTAATACACATCACATAAGCCTTGCAAGCATAATAACTAAGATGTTAGTTATGAGATGATGTATTACAGAACGAGTAAAGAGACTTGCCGGTAACGAGATTGAACTAGGTATTGGATACCGACGATCGAATCTCGGGCAAGTAACATACCGATGACAAAGGGAACAACGTATGTTGTTATGCGGTCTGACCGATAAAGATATTCGTAGAATATGTAGGAGCCAATATGGGCATCCAGGTCCCGCTATTGGTTATTGACCGGAGACATGTCTCGGTCATGTCTACATTGTTCTCGAACCGTAGGGTCCGCACGCTTAACGTTACGATGACAGTTATTATGAGTTTATGCATTTTGATGTACCGAAGGTTGTTCGGAGTCCCGGATGTGATCACGGACATGACGAGGAGTCTCGAAATGGTCGAGACGTAAAGATTGATATATTGGAAGCCTATGTTTGGACACCGGAAGTGTTCCGGGTGAAATCGGGATTTTACCGGAATACCGGGAGGGTTACCGGAACCCCCCGGGAGTCAAATGGGCCTATTGGGCCTTAGTGGAAAAGTGAAAGGGGCTGCCCACAAGGGCTGCGCGCCTCCCCCCTTCCCTAGTCCTATTAGGACTAGGAGAAGGGGCCGGCCCCCCTCTTTCTCTCTTCTCTTTGGAGAATCCTATTAGGAATAGGATTGGGGGGGGGGGGAGTCCTACTCCCGGTAGGAGTAGGACTCCTCCTGCGCCCCTCTCCCTAGCCGGCCGAACCCCTCCCCTTGCTCCTTTATATACGGGGGCAGGGGGCACCCCATAGACACACAAGTTGATCATTATTGATCGTTCCTTAGCCGTGTGCGGTGCCCCCTGCCACCAAATTCCACCTCGGTCATATCGTTGTAGAGCTTAGGCGAAGCCCTGCGTCGGTAGTACATCAAGATCGTCACCATGCCGTTGTGCTGACGGAACTCTTCCTCGACGCTTTGCTGGATCGGAGCCCGAGGATCGTCATCGAGCTGAACGTGTGCTAAGAACTCGGAGGTGCCGGAGTAACGGTGCTTGGATCGGTTGGATCAGGAAGAAGACGTACGACTACTTCCTCTATGTTGTGTGATCGCTTCCGCAGTCGGTCTGCGTTGGTACGTAGACAACACTCTCCCCTCTCGTTGCTATGCATCACCATGATCTTGTGTGTGCGTAGGAAAATTTTGAAATTACTACGTTCCCCAACAGTGGCATCCGAGCCTAGGTTTTATGGTTTGATGTTATTTGCACGAGTAGAACACAAGTGAGTTGTGGGCGATACAAGTCATACTGCCTACCAGCATGTCATACTTTGGTTCGGCGGTATTGTTGGACGAGACGACCCGGACCAACCTTACGCGTACGCTTACGCGAGACCGGTTCCCTCGACGTGCTTTGCACATAGATGGCTTGCGGGCGACTGTCTCTCCAACTTTAGTTGAACCGAGTGTGGCTACGCCCGGTCCTTGAGAAGGTTAAAACGGAGTCTATTTGACAAACTATCGTTGTGGTTTTGATGCGTAGGTGAGATGAGTTCTTGCTTAAGCCCGTAGCAGCCACGTAAAACTTGCAACAACAAAGTAGAGGACGTCTAACTTGTTTTTGCAGGGCATGTTGTGATGTGATATGGTCAAGGCATGATGCTGATTTTATTGTATGAGATGATCATGTTTTGTAACCAAGTTATCGGCAACTGGCAGGAGCCATATGGTTGTCGCTTTATTGTATGCAATGCAATCGCGATGTAATGCTTTACTTTATTACTAAGCGGTAGTGATAGTCGTGGAAGCATGAGATTGGCGAGACGACAACGATGCTACGATGGAGATCAAGGTGTCGCGCCGGTGACGATGGTGATCATGACGGTGCTTCGGAGATGGAGATCACAAGCACAAGATGATGATGGCCATATCATATCACTTATATTGATTGCATGTGATGTTTATCTTTTATGCATCTTATCTTGCTTTGATTGACGGTAGCATTATAAGATGATCTCTCACTAAATTATCAAGAAGTGTTCTCCCTGAGTATGCACCGTTGCCAAAGTTCGTCGTGCCCAGACACCACGTGATGATCGGGTGTGATAAGCTCTACGTCCATCTACAACGGGTGCAAGCCAGTTTTGCACACACAGAATACTCAGGTTAAACTTGACGAGCCTAGCATATGCAGATATGGCCTCGGAACACGGAGACCGAAAGGTCGAGCGTGAATCATATAGTAGATATGATCAACATGACGATGTTCACCATTGAAAACTACTCCATCTCACATGATGATCGGTTATGGTTTAGTTGATTTGGCTCACGTGATCACTTAGAGGATTAGAGGGATATCTATCTAAGTGGGAGTTCTTAAGTAATATGATTAATTGAACTTTAATTTATCATGAACTTAGTCCTGGTAGTATTTTGCAAATTATGTTGTAGATCAATAGCTCGCGTTGTTGCTTCCCTGTGTTTATTTTTGATATGTTCCTTGAGAAAATTGTGTTGAAAGATGTTAGTAGCAATGATGCGGATTGGATCCGTGATCTGAGGTTTATCCTCATTGCTGCACATAAGAATTATGTCCTTGATGCACCGCTAGGTGACAGACCTATTGCAGGAGCAGATGCAGACGTTATGAACGTTTGGCTAGCTCAATATGATGACTACTTCATAGTTTAGTGCACCATGCTTAACGGCTTAGAATCGGGACTTCAAAGACGTTTGGAACGTCATGGACCATATGAGATGTTTCAGGAGTTGAAGTTAATATTTCAAGCAAATACCCCAGTTGAGAGATATGAAGTCTCCAACAAAGTTCTATAGCTAAAAGATGGAGGAGAATCGCTCAACTAGTGAGCATGTGCTCAGATTGTCTGGGTACTACAATCACTTGAATCAAGTGGGAGTTAATCTTCCAGATAAGATAGTGATTGACAGAATTCTCTAGTCACCATCACCAAGTTAGTAGAACTTTGTGATGAACTATAATATGCAAGGGATAACGGAAACAACTCCCAAGCTCTTCGTGATGCTGAAATCAACGAAGGTAGAAATCAAGAAAAAACATCAAGTGTTGATGGTTGACAAGACCACTAGTTTCAAGAAAAGGGCAAAGGGAAGAAGGGAACTTCAAGAAGAACGGCAAGCAAGTTGCTGCTCAAGTGAAGAAGCCCAAGTCTGATCCTAAGCCTGAGACTAAGTGCTTCTACTGCAAAAGGACTGGTCACTAGAAGCGGAACTACCCCAAGTGATTGGCGGATAAGAAGGATGGCAAAGTGAACATAAGTATATTTGATATACATGTTATTGATGTGTACTTTACTAGTGTTTATAGCAAACCCTCAGTATTTGATACTAGTTCAGTTGCTAAGATTAGTAACTCGAAACGGGAGTTGCAGAATAAACAGAGACTAGTTAAGGGTGAAGTGACGATGTGTGTTGGAAGTGGTTCCAAGATTGATATGATCATCATCGCACACTCCCCATAATTTCGGGATTAGTGTTGAACCTAAATAAGTGTTATTTGGTGTTTACATTGAGCATGAATATGATTTGATCATGTTTATTGCAATATGGTTATTCATTAAAGTCAGAGAATAATTGTTGTTCTGTTTACATGAATAAACCTTCGATGGTCATACACCCAATGAAGCAAGTTCGTTGGATCTCGATCGTAGTGATACACATATTGAAACCAAAAGATGCAAAGTTAATAATGATAGTGCAACTTATTTGTGGCACTGCCGTTTAGGTCATATTGGTATAAAGCGCATGAAGAAACTCCATGCTGATGGGCTTTCGGAATCACTTGATTATGAATCACTTGATGCTTGCGAACCATGCCTTTTGGGCAAGATGACTAAAACGCCGTTCTTCGGAACAATGGAGCGAGCAACAGATTTGTTGGAAATCATACATACTGATGTATGTGGTCCGATGAATATTGAGGCTCGCGACAGGTATCATTATTTTCTGATCTTCACAGATGATTTAAGCAGATATGAGTATATCTACTTGATGAAACATAAGTCTGAAACATTTGAAAAGTTCAAAGAATTTCAGAGTGAAGTGAAAAATCATCGTGACAAGAAAATAAAGTTTCTACGATCTGATCGCGGAGACAAATATTTGAGTTACGAGTTTGGTCTTCAGTTAAAAACAATGTGAAATAGTTTCACTACGCACGCCACCTGGAACACCACAACATAATGGTGTGTCCAAACGTCATAACCGTACTTTATTGGATATAGTGCAATCTATGATGTATCTTACCGATCTACCACTATCGTTTTGGGGTTATGCATTAGAGACAGCTGCATTCACGTTAAATAGGGCACCATCTAAAACCGTTGAGACGACACAATCTGAACTATGGTTTAGCAAGAAACCAAAGTTGTCGTTTCTTAAAGTTTGGGGTTGCGATGCTTATATGAAAAAGTTTCATCCTGATAAGCTCAAACTCAAACCGGAGAAGTGCGTCTTCATAGGATATCCAAAGGAAACTATTGGATACACCTTCTATCACAGATCCGAAGGCAAGACTTTTGTTGCTAAAATTCGAAAACTTTCTGGAGAAGGAGTTTCTCTCGAAAGAAGTGAGTGGGAGGAAAGTAGAACTTGACGAGGTAACTGTACCTGATCCCTTATTGGAAAGTAGTACATCACAGAAAACTGTTTCTGTGACACCTACACCAGTTAGTGAGGAAGCTAATGATGATGATCATGAAACTTCAGAACAAGATACTACTGAACCTCGTAGATCAACCAGAGTAAGATCCGCGCCAGAGTGGTACGGTAATCCTTTTCTGGAAGTCATGCTACTAGATCATGATGAACCTACGAACTATGAGGAAGCGATGATGAGCCCAGATTCCGCGAAATGGTTTGAGGCCATGAAATCTGAGATATGATCCATGTATGAGAACAAAGTATGGACTTTGATGGATTTGCCCGATGATCGGCAAACCATAGAAAATAAATGGATCTTCAAGAGGAAGACGGACGCTGATAGTAGTGTTACTATCTACAAAGCTAGAATTGTCGAAAAAGGTTTTCGACAAGTTCAAGGTGTTGACTACGATGAGTTTTTCTCACTCGTATCTATGCTTAAGTCTGTCCGAATCATGTTAGCAATTGCCGCATTTTATGAAATCTGGCAAATGGATAAACAAAACTGCATTCCTTAATGGATTTATTAAAGAAGAGTTGTATGTGATGCAACTAGAAGGTTTTGTCAATCCGAAAGGTGCTAACAAAATGTGCAAGCTCCAGCGATCCATCTGTGGACTGGTGCAAGCATCTTGGAGTTGGAATATACGCTTTGATAAGTTGATCAAAGCATATAGTTTTATACAGACTTGTGGTGAAGCCTGTATTTACGAGAAAGTGAGTGGGAGCACTACAGCATTTCTGATAAGTATATGTGAATGACATATTGTTGATCGGAAATAATGTAGAATTATTCTGTAAAGCATAAAAGGAGTGTTTGAAAGGAGTTTTTCAAAGAAAGACTTCGGTAAAGCTGCTTACATATTGAGCTTCAAGATCTATAGAGATAGATCAAGACGCTTGATAAGTTTTTCAATAAGTACATACCTTGACAAGATTTTGAAGTAGTTCAAAACGGAACAGTCAAAGAAAAAGTTTCTTGCCTGTGTTACAAGGTGTGAAGTTGAGTAAAGACTCAAAGCCCGACCACGGCAGAAGATAGAAAGAGAATGAAAGTCATTCCCTATGCCTCATTCATAGGTTCTATAAAGTATGCCATGCTGTGTACCAGATCTATTGTATACCCTGCACTGATTTGGCAAGGGAGTACAATAGTGATCTAGGAGTAGATCACTGGACAGCGGTCAGAATTATCCTTAGTGAAATAAGGATGTGTTTCTCGATTATGGACGTGACAAAAAGGTTCGTCGTAAAGGGTTACGTCGATGCAAGTTTTTGACACTGATCCAGATGAATCTAAAGTCACAATCTGGATACATATTGAAACTGGGAACAATTAGCTAGAGTAGCCCCGTGCAGAGCATTATAGACAAAGAATTTTGCAAAATACTTACGGATCTGAATGTGACAGACCCGTTGACTAAAATTATCTCACAAGCAAAAACATGATCACACCTTAGTACTCTTTGGGTGTTAATCACATAGAGATGTGAACTAGATCACTGACTCTAGTAAACCCTTTGAGTGTTGGTCACATGACGATGTGAACTATGGGTGTTAATCACATGGTGATGTGAACTATTGCTGCTAAATCACATGGCGATGTGAACTAGATTATTGACTCTAGTGCAAGTGGGAGACTGAAGGAAATATGCCCTAGAGGCAATAATAAAGTTATTATTTATTTCCTTATATCATGATAAATGTTTATTATTCATGCTAGAATTGTATTAACCGGAAACATAATACATGTGTGAATACATAGACAAATAGAGTGTCACTAGTATGCCTCTACTTGACTAGCTCGTTAATCAAAGATGGTCATGTTTCCTAACCATGGACAAAAGAGTTGTTATTTGATTAACGAGGTCACATCATTAGTTGAATGATCTGATTTACATGACCCATTCCATTAGCTTAGCACACGATCGTTTAGTATGTTGCTATTGCTTTCTTCATGACTTATACATGTTCCTATGACTATGAGATTATGCAACTCCCGTTTGCCGGAGGAACACTTTGGGTGCTACCAAACGTCACAACGTAACTGGGTGATTATAAAGGAGTACTACAGGTGTCTCCAAAGGTAGATGTTGGGTTGGCATATTTCGAGATTAGGATTTGTCACTCCGATTGTCGGAGAGGTATCTCTGGGCCCTCTCGGTAATACACATCACATAAGCCTTGCAAGCATAATAACTAAGATGTTAGTTATGAGATGATGTATTACAGAACGAGTAAAGAGACTTGCCGGTAACGAGATTGAACTAGGTATTGGATACCGACGATCGAATCTCGGGCAAGTAACATACCGATGACAAAGGGAACAACGTATGTTGTTATGCGGTCTGACCGATAAAGATATTCGTAGAATATGTAGGAGCCAATATGGGCATCCAGGTCCCGCTATTGGTTATTGACCGGAGACATGTCTCGGTCATGTCTACATTGTTCTCGAACCGTAGGGTCCGCACGCTTAATGTTACGATGACAGTTATTATGAGTTTATGCATTTTGATGTACCGAAGGTTGTTCGGAGTCCCGGATGTGATCACGGACATGACGAGGAGTCTCGAAATGGTCGAGACGTAAAGATTGATATATTGGAAGCCTATGTTTGGACACCGGAAGTGTTCCGGGTGAAATCGGGATTTTACCGGAATACCGGGAGGGTTACCGGAACCCCCCGGGAGTCAAATGGGCCTATTGGGCCTTAGTGGAAAAGTGAAAGGGGCTGCCCACAAGGGCTGCGCGCCTCCCCCCTTCCCTAGTCCTATTAGGACTAGGAGAAGGGGCCGGCCCCCCTCTTTCTCTCTTCTCTTTGGAGAATCCTATTAGGAATAGGATTGGGGGGGGGGGGAGTCCTACTCCCGGTAGGAGTAGGACTCCTCCTGCGCCCCTCTCCCTAGCCGGCCGAACCCCTCCCCTTGCTCCTTTATATACGGGGGCAGGGGGCACCCCATAGACACACAAGTTGATCATTATTGATCGTTCCTTAGCCGTGTGCGGTGCCCCCTGCCACCAAATTCCACCTCGGTCATATCGTTGTAGAGCTTAGGCGAAGCCCTGCGTCGGTAGTACATCAAGATCGTCACCACGCCGTTGTGCTGACGGAACTCTTCCTCGACGCTTTGCTGGATCGGAGCCCGAGGATCGTCATCGAGCTGAACGTGTGCTAAGAACTCGGAGGTGCCGGAGTAACGGTGCTTGGATCGGTTGGATCGGGAAGAAGACGTACGACTACTTCCTCTATGTTGTGTGATCGCTTCCGCAGTCGGTCTGCGTTGGTACGTAGACAACACTCTCCCCTCTCGTTGCTATGCATCACCATGATCTTGTGTGTGCGTAGGAAAATTTTGAAATTACTACGTTCCCCAACAATTTTGAGATACTTCAGTACTGATGTTTTGAACATGTGGTTATGCTCTATCCATCCATGCCCCTGGTTGCAATTATGGAGTGCTCTAGCATGCCAGTTACTTGCTCTACGTTTGCTATAAAATGTTCCTGGCAGAATGTTAACATGTTAATCAATATTGCCATGGTTGTTGCTAGTGATCCATGCATCCTATTAACTTTCTTTTGCCATGGTTATCTTCATGAACATGTCATTTTGCTATTGGTATGCTTATGTTGTCATGCAATGCTTTGTGGTGAGTGGCATGAGCTCGCAAAGTTGCTATCATAAATCTATTTATGCCATGCTCTGTTTTTCTTCTAAGTCTGAAACCGTTAATAAAACTTGCTAGTGATCCATGCATCCTATGAACTTGCTCTTGCCATGTTTATCTTCATGAACATTTCTTCTTACTGTTGGTATGCTTGTGTTGTCATGTAATGCTTTGTGGTAAGTGGCATGAGCTTGCAAAGTTGTTATCATGGATATGTTTCTGCCATGTCCTGAATTTCACTGTCTGAAACTGTTAATAAAACTTGCTATGTTTACATGGGTGCCATCATATCTTCTGTGCTTTTTGGCTCACGTTCAGAAAGGGACTTTTGTTCTACGCATTTAGTAGAATCATGCCATGCCTTTAGTTGCTATAATATGTTCCTATAGCATGTTGTTTGCTTGCTCTAAATAGTGCTTCCTGATGTTGTTTTTGACATGTAAGTATTTTCACTAAGTCTGTGAAGTTGATATCTTTTGCACTTTTGCCATGCTTGTTTGAACCTGCTCTAGTGTGATTTAGCTGTAGCTCAGTGTTCATGTTTTGTCAAGCATCTCTTGTACATCACTGCCATATGCCTTGCTGATATGTTGGAGTGCAGTATCTTAATTTCTTGTTGCATTCTAAGTGCCATCATGCTGTTAATCACAGTTTTGCATCATTCTTGTTTTGCTTGCCAGTTGCAAACCGTGCATCCATTTCCGGTGATCTTTATATCGATTTCAACCGAAATTATCTCATCTTTCCAACGGCATACTTGGTTTGCCAAGTTGATGCCTTGATCATTCTTTCCCTTCCAGAGCATGCATGTGCATTGCATATCATATCTTGCATATCATGCCATGTATTGCATCATGTTGCTTGTGCGTTGCACCATGATTGATTGTTGTTCCATTGCTTGTGTTCTTGCTTTGGGTAGAGCCGGGAGAAGAGTACGTGAACGAGGAACCTGTTGAGCATGCTATCGAGGATCAAGCTTCCGATAACTCTGAGAACATTGCAAGCAAGATGACCATACCCTCGAAATTACTTCTATCTTTGCTTGCTACTTGTTCGCTCTATCGTTATGTCGTGCTACCTACCACTTGTTATATCATGCCTCCCATGTTGCCATGTCAAGCCTCTAACCCACCTTCCCAGCAAACCGTTGTTTGGCTATGTTACCGCTTTTGCTCAGCCCCTCTTATAGCGTTGCTAGTTGCAGGTGAAGTTGAAGTTTGTTACATGTTGGAACATGGATATGTTGGGATATCACAATATATCTTATTTACTTTAATGCATCTATATACTTGGTAAAGGGTGGAA
This sequence comes from Triticum monococcum, assembly GCA_034509565.1. NCBI lineage: Eukaryota > Viridiplantae > Streptophyta > Magnoliopsida > Poales > Poaceae > Triticum > Triticum monococcum. The sequence goes on from CM067841.1 coordinate 589,096,368, forward strand.
GGCTCGGCATTTTGCCTGGTGTTTTGTTCCACTCTTGCCGCCTTAGTTTCCGTCATACCGATGTTATGTTCCTTGATTTTGCGTTCCTTACGCGGTTGGGTGTTATGGGAACCTCTTGACAATTCTCTTTGAATAAAACTCCTCCAACAAGGCCCAACCTTAGTTTTAACATTTGCCACCTAAGCCTTTTTCCCTTGGGTTCCGCGGACTCAAGGGTCATCTTTATTTTCAACCCTCGGGCCAGTGCTCCTCCGAGTGTTGGTCCAAACTGGGCGATGTCCGGCACCCCCTGGGAAACCAGGGTCTATGCGAACCCGACATCTTGCCCATATGGTGTGCCCTGAGAACAAGATACGTGCGACTCCTATCAGGATTTTTCGGCACATCGGGTGGCTTTGCTGGTCTTGTTTTACCATTGTCGAAATGTCTTGTAACCGGGATTCCGAGACTGATCGGGTCTTCTCGGGAGAAGGAATATCCTTCGTTGACCATGAGAGATTGTGATGGGCTAAGTTGGGACACCCCTGCAGGGTATAAACTTTCGAGAGCCGTGCCCGCGGTTATGTGGCAGATGGGAATTTGTTAATATCCGGTTGTAGAGAACTTGACACTTGACTTAATTAAAATGCATCAATCACGTGTGTAGCCGTGATGGTCTCTTTTCGGTGGAGTCCGGAAAGTGAACACAGTCTTGTGTTATGCTTGAACGTAAGTAGCTTCAAGATCACTTCTTGATCACTTCTAGCTTCTCGACCGTTGCGTTGCTTCTCTTCTCACTCTTATTTGCGTATGTTAGCCACCATATATGCTTAGTGCTTGCTGTAGCTCCACCTCACTACCTTCTCCTACCCATAAGCTTAAATAGTCTTGATCTCGCGGGTGTGAGATTGATGAGTCCTCGTGACTCACGGATACTTCCAAACAGTTGCAGGTGCCGACGATACCAGTGCAGGTGATGCTGCCGAACTCAAGTGGGAGTTTTACGAGGATCTGGGTTGTTATTACGTTTCATTTCCTGATGATCAGTAGTGGAGACCAGTTGGGACGATCGGGGATCTAGCATTTGGGCTTTTCTTCCTTTATTTTGGTTCCGTAGTCAGACCTTTGATTGTACTTTGGATGATGTATGGATTATTTATGTATTGTGTGAAGTGGCGATTGTAAGCCAACTCTTTATCCCTTTCTATTCAGTACATGGGATTGTGTGAAGATTACCCCTCTTGCGACAAAACTACCATGCGGCTATGCCTCTAAGTCGTGTCCCGACATGTGAGAGATATAGCCGCATTGTGGGTGTTACAGGCATCATCGTCACCCTCATTGTCGGTGTCAAAACCGGTGGATCTCGGGTAGGGGGTCCCGAACTGTGCGTCTAAGGTGGATGGTAACAGGAGGCAGGGACACGAGGTTTTATCGAGGTTCGGGCCCTCTTGATGGAGGTAAAACCCCACGTCCTGCTTGATTATTCTTGATAATACGAGTAGTACAAGAGTTGATCTACCACGAGATCAAAGAGGCTAAACCCTAGAAGCTAGCCTATGGTATGATTGTCTGTTGTCCTACGGACTAAAACCCTCCAGTTTATATAGACACCGGAGGGGGCTAGGGTTACACAAGGTCGGTTACAAAGGAGGAGATATACATATCCGTATTGCCTAGCTTGCCTTCCACGCCAAGTAGAGTCCCATCCGGACACGGGACAAAGTCTTCAATCTCGTATCTTCATAGTCCAACAGTCCGGTCAAAGGATAGAGTCCGGCTGTCCAGAGACCCCCTAATCCAGGACTCCCTCAGTAGCCCCTGAACCAGGCTTGAATGACGATGAGTCTGGCGCGCAGTGTTGTCTTCGGCATTGCAAGGCGGGTTCCTCCTCCGAATACACCACGGAAGAGTTTGAGTACAAGGATAGTGTCCAACCCTGCAAAATAAGTTCCACATACCACCATAGAGAAAATAATATTTCCACAAATCTAATCTGCTGACACGTTTTGGCAGCATGACATCACGCCATGGCCCGGTAATTATTCGAACCGTTTTTCTTTAACTAGCCCCGCACATAACGCGAGGCGGTTTCTTGACACGTCTTGTCAAAGCAGAGATCGTGTTCCCCTTATTACGGGATTCTCATCAATACGGACGTGGGTAACCCAACCATGCCAAGGACTCCTAGATCTTAGGCAAGTCCCAAACGACCACGAGGAGGACGCTTGATATTCACCCTCTTTATAAAGGGACAAGGCTTTTACTTTTTTCCCTCCCGTGCTCAATCGAATCCTTCCCCCGCCTCGAGTTCTAACACCCAAAGCCCAGGTCAGGTGCTTCAGACCTTCAATCATGTCCGGATCCAGCCTTCAAGGCCAGTGGATGCCTTCCTCCGTCACGGAGGAGGACATCAAGAAGTTGAGGGAGGCCAGATACCTGACCGCCGAAATTTCGCATAGGCTGCCCGCCCGAGGGCAGGTCATCCCTACTCCCAAACCCAATGAGAGCGTTGTGTTTGTCTCCCACTTCCTCCGAGGACTAGGCCTTGCTTTGGATCCCTTTGTTAGGGGTCTTATGTTCTATTACGGGCTGGATTTTCACGTCCTAGCCCCGGATTCCCTCCTTCACATCTCGTCATTTATTGTCGTTTGTGAGGACTTCCTCTGCATTACCCCTCACTTCGGCCTATGGCTCAAGACCTTTGATGTGAAGCTGAAGATGGTCGAGGGGCAGTACGCAGCGTGCAGAGGTGCTCTAATAAGCAAAATTGCTGATGCTCCATGGCCGAAGGGTTCCTTTCCAGAGGTGTCCGGATTGTGGCAAAGGGAGTGGTTTTACGTCACAGCTCCCCGAATTGCCAAGTGGGTAGCTGCCCCCACCTTTCGCTCGGGCCCTCCACCACAACTGATGTCATGGATCAGCAGGGGGCTGAGCTGGGGTCCAGCCAAGGACGTGCCCATACTGCAGAGCCGCATCCGAGATCTCTTCGAGGGAGATTTCAGTCTGGTTATGGTAATGCAAGTTATGCTGGTTCGTCAAGTCCAGCCTTGCAAACGCCGGCCCCTCCGCATGTGGGAATTCAACCCGGAAGGACCACACACTATTCAGAATTTCCTCGGCCTGATGCACGAGGAGATGTACAAATCGTTCTTAGGACCCCAAATAGAGTGTCCGGACACTACTGAGGACGTGGGCCTGAGCAGCAACCGCTCCGCTGCCCAAGTAAGTAATCCCATGGCCGAACACATTGTCCTTTTATTTATCATGATATCATTCTGAAGAATCGCTCTTTGACCAGAACTGGATAACAAAGGCGAAGATGATCCGGTGTTCGCCCCCCTTCCTGAAGGCTTGGATAATCCGGTGCTGGAAAAGATGCTCGAGCCAGCACCTTGCCTGGTGCCCTCAAAAGAAGATGAAGGGGGGAATAAAGAGGGCGAAAGCGGGCCTCCATTGTTACCTATTCCAACCGAGGGAATGAGCGCCTCCACGAGGGAGGATAACCAAGGGGAAGAATCTGACATTCTCCCTCTCCGGGGAAGGAAGAGGACTACCTCTGAAGATCCGGAAACCAAGGTTTCCAAACGGGAGAAGAAATCTCCACCAGAGGGTCCTGCCTCAGAGGGTGTTATTGCCGCACACTGTCCGCGCGGGGATCAGCCCTCTAACGAGCTGTAAGTAATAAAAGAGTACTTAATAGTGAAGATATCCTACCTTACTTCTGAGGAAAATAACCGAAGCATTTATCTTGCAGTTCGGATCTTAGCCCTTCTCAGCAGAGCTCGTCTTCGGGGGATCTTCTTCCATAGATGATGGAGAGCGAAACGCCTCCCCCTGCCACCCGCCTCACGAGGCGGGCGACCTCGAGGTGTCGTCGCGGAGGGTGTCTCCTGATCCGGCAAGGCCAGAAGGTAATCCTATGGCCACCCAAAGTCCCCAGTATCTGGCTCTTGAAGAGAGCAATCAAAAGAGTCCGACACCATCTAGTATGCGGTCGGACGTACTGAGGGATCTGCTAGAGCGAGCGACTATCTCAGAAGAGCACCGTACGTTGATGAGTACGGTGATTGAAAGATTTTCGTCCGCCGAAAGCGGGTTGCATGAAGCCTTTATGAGTCTATTGACGGGTTTTGAGGTACGTGAAATGATGTACATTTTTGACAGTACCGCACATATTTAGGTGTGCCCTGTGTAGATAGTAGCCCCTGAGACTCCGGTTGTCGTCGAGAATGGCGGCAAACAGAGGATCGTAGTCCTAGGTAATAACCAGACCACCTTTATGTGTAGGTGGTTGAAGCTCCGGTGGCTAGCCGGACTGATGGGTTTGCTGAACTAAAGCGGCAACTGGATGCGGCAGATGCCGACATCGTGCTTGTTAACAAGCGGCTTGACGAGGCACATGGTAGGTGATTTTTCTGGTGAATGTCACAAAGTAAGAGCAGCATGATGCCAGTATCTTTAATATGTTGTGACTGCAGATGGAGATGCTACCGTGGAGACCCTTCGGGCGGAGCTTGCCCGAGCCAAGGAGCAAGCAAGGAGTAGTAATGCGACCGCTTTAAAGGCGGCCGAAGAGTTAAGAGCCGAAAAGGCCGCGCATAGTGAGAGCAAAGAAAAAATGGCCAAGATGGCTGTAAAGTTAAAAGATACTACCGACCGTTGCCAGCTTCTTGAAGAAGAAAACCAGGCGAAGGCGACGGACCTGGAAAAGGCCACGATGGCGACCAAAGACACCCGCTCTGCGATGAGAGCGAAGAAGGAGGAGCTGCGTCAAGCCGGGGATATCGCGGCTGGGAAACCCTTTATGCTGCGGAGGAAGTTTGGAGATCCGAAGTATGCTCCTCTGGACCGGCTATGGAGTTCTGCGGACGCGTACATGGATTTGGCTGCCAGCGCTGCTGATGCTGCCGAGTACTTCAAGGATCAGAAAGGCCCCGAAGTGGAGAAGTTGTTCTGGTCACAGTTTCACGCCCCAGTCCGTCCACTGCTGCTGAATGAGCTATTGACCGGTTGAGCCAAGCTCCATAGATTATCTGGACTAGCCATGAGATCCGTTGTGGATCATTTGTGGCCAGCGGGGCCAAGGCCGAATAGCTACTTTAGCTTAGTGCAACAATTCCTTGGCGCTGTGCCACGCATCAATGCTGTGAAGAGGTCGGCGTGCATAGAAGGCTCACGGATGGCCCTTGCCCGTGTCAAAACATACTGGGCGGAGATGGATGCCACCACTGTTGCGGCACAGGGTTCGGCCATAGGCCGAGTGGCTGCCGAGCACTACTTTGAAGAAGTTCTTGAAGGCGCTCGTTCAATAGAGGCTCAGTGCTCGAAGAATATTATGTTTGAGTGACATGTATTCCCATTGTAAAAACAATGTTTTATTGAATTTATCAAGGCTGTATTTATACTTTTGCCCAAAAGTGCTATGATGCCTCATGTGCGGCCGTTTATGTATATATGTATATAACCTAAAAGATTGCAGTCATCGGCTTCAGCCCCCACGCATATAATGCGGGGGTGTTCGCAGAAGACGCATGATCACACTTGATCCAACGTCTTGGTCCATTAAGGAGGTGATAGCGCAGCGAACTAGGCAACCGGACTATAATGCTTTAACACTTTCACATAGCCAGAGGAGTTTGACAGTGGGGCTACTATATAGCCCCTGGTGGCTCCGCACTTATCCGAATTCGGGGTGCGTACATGCCTGGCCGGGAAACGGCCCTTCGTTAAAGCGGAGGAATCCCGAAGATTCCGCTAGGTCATCGAGTGGTTGACCAGTCTCACGCTACATCATGTTAGTCAGTTTTCAGCTTTCTCTACTGAGGTGCTCGTCCGGATGAACCAGGGCACAATCGCAGTAGTTCTCCTGGTGCCGCCTTAGCCGATAGAGCGGAACATAAGGCAGCAAAACACAGGAGCCGGGAAAACCCAACATTTGACCAAAGACATGATTCGGAGCTGATGCATATAAGGCCAAACTCGCGACGCCGAACACTCCCTAAGGTATTCGGTCTTTATGATGTAAACAAGGCCTAAACAGTGCCCTTTGTAATAAGCCCCTGGTGTCCAGGTACGTGCAATATTCTGACGTGGCCACATGCCAATACGTCAGCATCCTTCTCAATTGTACTGAGAATCCGAGGAACGTGTATCAACAAGAGACAGTAAAAAAGGTTTACGCAGGGTCTTAATCTAAAAAGAATCCTTGGAACGGGTCCCTGCTGCACGTCTGCGCCCGTGTCTCTGTTGTGCCGTATTCTGGACGGGTGTAGCACGATGGTCATCTGAAAAAGAGAGGAACTTAATTGAAAAGTTGCCGTGCAAAAGGTAAGTTATACTAAATAAACAATATATAGTTCAAAATGAGTAAAGTTGAGCCTGATTGCCACTTGTGCGCGCACGTTGAGCCCCTTGTATTGTAATAGGGGTATAGCCATCAAACCTGTATCAATTACATATAGTTGTACCGGACTCATCCAACCGTGTTCCTGGTCTTAACGACCTGTCAGATGCTTTAGTTGGTGAGGCCGTTTAGTGTGGGGCTGCGCAGGCAGCCGCACGGTCTTCCGCGCGCAAGGAGCGCTCAATATTTCCATTTACTGTAATGATGCCACGTGGACCGGGCATCTTAAGCATGAGGGAAGCGTAATGCGGTATTGCGTTAAAGCGAGCGAAAGCTTCGCGTCCGAGTAGTGCTTGATAGCCACTTTGGAACGGAGCGATGTGGAAGGTTAAATTTTCGCTGCGGAAGTTATTGAAAGCCTGTAAGTGCATCTAGTGCCACCCCTAGTTGGTTTTGGAGTATTGACGACAAACCTGATTGAGGGACTAATGTGTTTGTGAGAATTGCAGGATAACACAGGTAGAAGTCCCTCATTCATTCGGTTTTCCTACCAGAGATGACCCCTAAAAATGTATGAAGACATTGAAGTCAAAGGTGGTATGTGAAGACATTCACATTGAAGACTATGACAAGAGAAGACATCACGTGAAGACTATGGAGCGCGAAGACTTAGTTGTTTCGTCGTTCTTTTTCTTCTTTGTTGAGTCATAGGAACCACCGTACTGTTAAGTGGGGTCCAAGTGAACCAGTCAGAATGACTGAAGTGATGCTTAACCAAAATCCTATGTCTTCGAGCGAAGACAATGAGAGCAAATCTTATCCAGAGCTGGATAAGTCAGCTTTGCTTGTAGCCCAAGTAAAGTTGCCGTGTGTGTTTGAAATCTGACCGTTGGAACACGTGTCAGTTCCTTAGTGACCGAGGGTCATTTCGGACAAATCAGGTTGGGTTGCCTAGTGGCTATAAATAGCCCACCCCCTACAACCATAAATGGTTGGCTGCTCAGAGTTAGTGTACGGCTTTTGCCGTTTGAGAGCAACCCACCTCGAAGCCTTTGAGAGAGAATTCCTTGCGAGAATAAAGCCCTAAACACCCAGAGCCAAAGAGTGTTAGGCATCACTTAAGTCTTCTTGTGTGTGTGATCTGAAGACTTATTACACTTGAGGACTGTGAATCCTCCAGCCGGTTAGGCGTCATGTTCTGAGCATCCAAGAGTCATTGTGGATTGCCGGTGAATGAAGTCTATGAAGGTTTGGAAGCCTGCCTTGAAGACTTACCAGAGTGATTGGGCGAGGACTGGGTGTCCTTAGCTCAAGGGGAATAAGGTGAAGACACGGTCTTCTGAGTTGAATCTCATCCTCCCTAACCAGACGTACAGTTGTCACAGCAACTGGAACTGGTCCAGCAAATCATTGTCTTCAACGAGTCACTGGTTCTATCCTTCCCATCTCTTTATTTACAGTTGGTCCTTGTGAAGTCATTGTCTGTTTGCATTATCTTTTCTCTTCACTGAGTGACTGCTTCTTCTGATTGGCTTCATACTAGCTTCCTACATGGTCTATACTGCCTAGCTGCCATTAGTCGTTGTGCTTTCACTTCATTGAATACTTGACTATGGCTTGCTTAGTGTAGTCTACCTTCCGCTGCATGGCAATAGGTTTATTTCTATCGTTTGTCTTCAAAACTCGCATGTTTTGAAGACTTTCTTATAAATCGCCTATTCATTCCCCTCTAGTCGATCACTAGCACTTTCAATTGGTATCAGAGCAAGGTACTCCCTTGTTCTGTGTGATTCAGTTTAACCACCTGGAGTTTTAGCTATGTCGACTGTAGGGATAATCAAAGTCTCCGTTGCGTTCCCAGTCTTCGATGGAACTGAATATCCCTACTTGAAGAATAAGATGCGCATGCATCTTGAAGCCATTGATGTCAACCTCTGGTATGTCGTCAAGAATGGAGTCCCCAAGGCTGGTGAAGGTGTCACCGCTGCTGATGTCACGAAGTTCGTTCAATTGGACTCCACGGCCAAGAACATCATCTGTGGTCATCTGACCAAAGGACAGTATGGCCGTGTGAGTGCTCTAGAAACATCTAAGCTAGTCTGGGACTAGCTCTTCAAGGTCAACGAAGGCGTCTCACCCCAGAGAGATTAAAGAATCAGTGTCCTTCGCAACCTATTCAACCGCTTCAAGAGAAACGACAATGAGAATGTTCAACTCACGTTTGATCGACTCACTGACATCACAAATGAACTTCAAGCCCTTGGCGCTACTGAGATCACCAAGCATGAAGTCGTTAAGACACTCCTGAGATCACTTGATAGCTTGTTTGACACCCTAGCCCTGATGATTCAAGAACGTCCTGACTTCAAGACACTCGATCTGTCTGACATACTTGAAAGGCTCAACACATACGAGTTTCAGCTTTCTGAGAAAAGAGACATCTATGGTCCCAACTATGGGCGAACTCGTGCCCTGAAGGCAAAAGCTGTCTCCTCATCTAAAGAAGAATCTGACAGCAGTTCTGATGATCCTGAAGACATTGGAAAGGAGCTTGCTATGCTTGTGAATTAGTTCCAAAAATTCACCAAGAAGAAAGGCTTCAGAAAGTCTTCACGATCAAGCTCAAGGAATGATGAAGCTTCTGCTCATGACTACAAGAAGAGAACATGCCACAAGTGCAAGAAACCTGGCCACTACATCTCTGAGTGTCCGCAGTGGGACAGTGAGAACAACAAGAAGAAGAAGAGCAAGGAGTATGATTCTGACGACAAGAAGAAGAAGAAGAAATACTCAAAGTCTTCTTCCAAGTCTTCCTCAAAGTCTTCATCACACAAGAAGAGCTCATCTGGCAAGGCTCGTGAGTTCGTTGGCAAGGAAATGGATTCAGAGGAGGAGTCCGCTTCTGAGGAGGCGGAGGTGGAGTCTGAGGAAGAGTCCGATTCTGGCGTTGCAAGTCTGGCTACAACATACGTTGCCAAGTCCATCTTCAACACTGAAGACAATGGCTTCATCACCGACGCTGATGCAAATGACAAGGAGAACTCCGCTCCCACCTACTGCTTCATGGCACGCGGTGCCAAGGTAAACAACGCACTACTCACTATCAAACATCCAGTGAAGATGACTCTAATTGTGGTTCCAAACCCAGCTACAAAACACTTGCTAAAATTGCAACTGAACAACAGAAAGCTATGGAACATATTCAAAAACTGTTAGACAAAAGCGATGACCTGTTAGACACTGAATGACTCGATCTCAGTCCTTAATTGAAGACATAAAAATCTTCATGTTAAGTATGAGGAACTTGAAAGTCGTCATGAAACGCTCTCAACAACTCATGAAAAGCTTTCCTATGATTATCTTCAAAGGAAGCAAGATCTTGAGAAATTGAGAGCGGCTCATGAAGATCTTCAAAAGGAAAACGAGTCACTTCGTGCCAAACAGATCAGTTCTGCTCAGGAAGGATTTGAACCAGCATGTATTAAATGCATTGAGCGTGACAACGCTACTTCGGTTGTTGGATGTTCTACTGCTGCTACTATTGCGATATCTTCAACTGTTGATGTGGTAACTAACCCCTCTACTGAGGATACCACTGCTATTGCTGATGAAAATGCTAGGTTGAAGACATTGCTTGAAACAGGGATGTACAAAAGTCTCAAAGGGCATCAGACACTATGTGATGTCCTCAAAAGGAAGATCTTGAACCGAAACCCTAGCAAAGAGGGTCTTGGGTTCGAAAGGAAAATGAATGCTGATGGCTCTTACTGGAAACCTGAACAGTACCCCAAAACCACATGGGTTGCTGCAAAGGAACCTTCAGTGGATCCATCCACCCTGTATGGCTTCACTTGTGCTAATCCCATTGTTATTGATGAATCCTTTGACGCAAACTATAAACTGTTTAAGAATCAGAATGGTGAAGTGTTTGCCAGGTATATCGGTACTAACTGCAGGAATGGGCCACCTATGAAGAAAGTCTGGGTGCCTAAAAGTGGTTGGAGAATCTTCCTGTGAATGTCGTCATGACACCACAAGTGAAGAAGACAAACCCCAGACCACAGGCTTCATATGGTCCAAAGGCTTCATACAGATGAAGGACTCACCTGAGTCGCACTAACGCAAATGTTTTGTAGGGAAACCATACTCAGGCCTATGAATATGAGCGCGTTTCATCAAACCGCCATGTTCATAAGACCAAGAACCACTCTGCTTATTCTTATGAGTACTATTGTCCACCTGCAAGACTATTTGCTAGGGCTCCAAAGCCAAAGTTCTCAGATGCTGCACTTAGACTCATTGCTTTGAAGCCACCCTTGAAGATGTGGGTGGCTAAGAAAGCTTAACTCTCTTTTGCAGGGAAGGGTCTCCAGCCGAAAATCAAATTCGTCTGAAGCTATTGCTGGGGACCTTAAACATCTTGTAGGGCGCAAGATCAAATGCCCAAATGGTCTTATTATGTATTTTGTTCCTGAATAGCTTGCTACTTGCCCTATCAGTCCTAACCTCGATCTAAGCTTTCATAATCCACTTGCTCATCAAATATTTATGCCTCACAATTCTCTTCGTGAAGCCTATCCCCCTAACTGCACTGTAGGGTATAACACCAGCTGCTTCAGAATGGATTATTGATAGTGGGTGTACTAATCACATGACTGGCAAGCGAAGTCTTCTCATGGACTCAACTTTACGTCCATCTGACAAGAGTCACATCACATTTGCTGATACTGGTAAAAGCAAGGTATTGGGTCTAGGTAGAGTTGCAATCTCAAGGGATCAACACATGGACAAAGTGATGCTTGTTGAATCTCTTGGTTTCAACTTAACGTCTGTCTAGATGCTTTGCGATTTAAACATGATTGTGATATTTGGAAAATATTGTTGCCTTGTTCTAATGGAATCTGACAAGTCTCTAGTCTTTGAAGGGTATCGGAAAGATGATTTGTACGTGGTAGATTTCTCAGCACGACCACATCTTACCGTATGTCTTCTAGAAAAAGCTTCAGAATGCTGGCTCTGGCATCGGAGGCTAGGGCATGCTGGCATGAGGAACTTACACACTCTTGCAAAGAAGAAACATGTCATAGGCATCGAGGACGTCAAGTTCAAGAAGGATCACTTATGCAGTGCCTGGGAAGCAGGAAAGATGACGAGGGCCAAGCATCCCTTGAAGACAATCATGACAACGACTCAACCCTTCGAACTGCTCCACATGGACCTCTTCGGTCCCACTCACTACTCAACTCTTACTACTACTGCTTGTCTCTATAGCTTTGTCATTGTTGATGATTATTCAAGATATACTTGGGTGCATATAATCCTCTACAAGACCGAAGTGCAGGATGTCTTCAGACGTTTCGCCAATCGAGCCATGAACAACTATGGCGTCAAGATCAAGCACATTGCTACGTCTTGAGCTTGCGTTGGTTTTCCCCGAAGAGGAAGGGATGATGCAGCAGAGTAGCGTAAGTATTTCCCTGAGTTTTTGAGAACCAAGGTATCAATCCAGTAGGAGCCCACGCTCAAGTCCCTCATACCCGCACAAAGCGATAGCTACTCGCAACCAACGCGATTAGGGGTTGTCAATCCCTTCACGGTCACTTACAAGAGTGAGATCTGATAGATATAATATTTTTGGTATAAAGATGCAAAGTAAAAAGTAAAAGCAAAGTAAAAATCAAAGCAAGATTAAAGTGATGGAGATTGATATGATGAGAATAGACCCGGGGGCCATAGGTTTCACTAGTGGCTTCTCTCAAGAGCATAAGTATTCTACGGTGGGTGAACAAATTACTGTTGAGCAATTGACAAAATTGAGCATAGTTATGAGAATATCTAGGCATGATCATGTATATAGGCATCACGTCCGTGACAAGTAGATCGAAACGATTCTGCATCTACTACTATTACTCCACTCATCGACTGCTATCCAGCATGCATCTAGAGTATTAAGTTAAAAACAGAGTAATGCCTTAAGCAAGATGACATGATGTAGAGAGATAAATTCATGCAATATGAAATAAACCCCATCTTGTTATCCTCGATGGCAACGATACAATACGTGCCTTGCTGCCACTTCCGTCACTGGGTAAGGACACCGCAAGATCGAACCCAAAGCTAAGCACTTCTCCCATGGCAAGAACTACCAATCTAGCTGGCCAAACCAAACGGATAATTTGAAGAGACTTGCAAAGATAACCAATCATACATAAAAGAATTCAGAGAAGATTCAAATATTATTCATAGATAGACTTGATCATAAACCCACAATTCATCGGTCTCAACAAACACACCGCAAAAAGAAGATTACATCGAATAGATCTCCACAAGAGAGGGGAAGAACTTTGTATTGAGATTCAAAGAGAGAGAAGAAGCCATCTAGCTACTAACTATGGACCCGAAGGTCTGAGGTAAACTACTCACACTTCATCGGAGGGGCTAGGATGATGTAGAATCCCTCCATGATGACGACCCTCTTCCGGCGGAGCTCCGGAACAGGCCCCAAGATGGGATCTCGTGGATACAGAAAGTTGCGGCGGTGGAATTAGGTTTTTGGCTCCTGTTCTGATCGTTTTGGGGTACGTGTGTATATATAGGAGGAAGAAGTACGCCGGAGGAGCAACGAGGGGCCCATGAGGCATGGGGGCGCGCCCTAGGGGGGGGGCGCCCCCACCCTCGTGACCGCCTCTTTTGTTCCTTGGAGCAGGGTCCAAGTCTCCTGGATCACGTTCGGTGAGAAAATCACGTTCCCGAAGATTTTATTCCGTTTGGATTCCGTTTGATATTTCGTTTATCTGAAACACTGAAATAGGCAAAAAAGGGCAATTCTGGGCTGCGCCTCCGGTTAATAGGTTAGTCCCAAAAATAATATAAAAGTGGAAAATAAAGCCCAATATAGTCCAAAACAGTAGATAATATAGCATGGAGCAATAAAAAATTATAGATACGTTGGAGACGTATCAGGCATCCCCAAGCTTAATTCCCGCTCGTCCTCGAGTAGGTAAATGATAAAAAGAGAATTTTTGATGCGGAGTGCTACTTGGCATAATTTCAATGCAAATCTTCTTAATTGTGGTATGAATATTCAGATTAGAAAGATTCAAGACAAAATTTTATATTGACATAAAAAATAATAATACTTCAAGCATACTAACAAGGCAATTATGTATAACATGGCCAAAGAAAGTTATCCCTACAAAATCATATAGTCTGGCTATGCTCCATCTTCACCACACAAAGTATTTAAATCATGCACAACCCTGATGACAAGCCAAGCAATTGTTTCATACTCTAACTTTTTCAAAACTTTTTCAATCTTCACGTAATACATGAGCGTGAGCCATGGATATAGCACTATAGGTGGAATAGAATGGTGGTTGTGGAGACGACAAAAAGGAGAAGATAGTCTCACATCAACTAGGCGTATCAACGGGCTATGGATATGCCCATCAATAGATATCAATGTGAGTGAGTAGGGATTGCCATGCAACGGATGCACTAGAGCTATAAGTATATGAAAGCTCAAAAAGAAACTAAGTGGGTGTGCATCCAACTTGCTTGCTCATGAAGACCTAGGGCAATTTGAGGAAGCCCATCATTGGAATATACAAGCCAGGTTCTATAATGAAAAATTCCCACTAGTATATGAAAGTGATAACATGAGAGACGCTCTACTATGAAGATCATGGTGCTACTTTGAAGCATAAGTGTGGTAAAAGGATAGTAACATTGTCCCTTCTCTATTTTTCTCTCATCATTTTTTATTTAATTTTTTTGTTTGGGCCTTTTCTCTTTTTTTATGGCCTCTTTTTATTTGGGATTCTTTGGCCTCTTTTATTTTATTTTATTTTTCGTCCAGAGTCTCATCCCGACTTATGGGGGAATCATAGTCTCCATCATTCTTTCCTCACTGGGACAATGCTCTAATAATGATGATCATCACACTTTTTTTTCTTACAACTCAATACTTAGAACAAAATATGACTCTATGTGAATGCATCCGGCGGTGTACCGGGATATGCAATATGGCAATAATGGAGTGTGTCATGATGAGCTAAATGGTGGAAAGTTGCATGGCAAGATATCTCGGAATGGCTATGGAAATGCCATAATAGGTAGGTATGGTGGCTGTTTTGAGGAAGGTATATGGTAGGTGTATGATACCGGCGAAAGGTGCACGGTATTAGAGAGGCTAGCAAAGGTGGAAGGGTGAGAGTGCCTATAATCCATGGACTCAACATTCATCATAAAGAACTCATATACTTATTGCAAAAATCTAGAAGTTATCAAAGCAAAGTATTACGCGCATGCTCCTAGGGGGATAGATTGGTAGGAAAAGACCATCGCTCGTCCCCGACCGCCACTCATAAGGAAGACAATCAATAAATAAATCATGCTCCGACTTCATCACATAACGGTTCACCATACATGCATGCTACGGGAATCACAAACTTTAACACAAGTATTCTTTAAATTCACAACTACTCAACTAGCATGACTTTAATATTGTCACCTCCATATCTCAAAACAATTATCATGCTTCAATCTTTTCTTAGTATTCAACACACTCAAAAGAAAGTTTCACAAATCTTGAATACCAAGCATATTATTATTAAGCAAATTACCATGCTATTAAGAGACTCTCAAAATAATTTAAGTGAAGCATGAGAGATGAATAGTTTCTTTAAAACATATCCACCACCGTGCTCTAAAAGATCTAAGTGAAGCACACAGAGCAAAAGTATAACGCTCAAAAGATATAAGTGAAGCACAGAGAGCAAAACTACTTAGCTCAAAAAGATATAAGTGAAGCACATAGAGCAAAATTATCTAGCTCAAAAGATATAAGTGAAGCACATAGAGTATTCTATCAAATTTTAATTCATGTATGGCTCTCTCAAAAGGTGTGTACAGCAAGGATGATTGTGGTATACTAAGAAACAAAGACACAAATAATACAAGACGCTCCAAGCAAAACACATATCATGTTGGTGAATAAAAATATAGCTCCAAGTAAATTACCGATGGAAGTGGACGAAAAGAGGGGATGCCTTCCGGGGCATCCCCAAGCTTTGACCTTTTGGTGTCCTTGGATTATCTTGGGGGTGCCATGGGCATACCCAAGCTTAGGCTCTTGCCACTCCTTGTTCCATGATCCATCAAAATAATTCACCCAAAACTTGAAAACTTCACAACACAAAACTCAAAATAGAATACTCGTGAGCTCCGTTAGCGAAAGAAAACAAAAGACCACTTCAAGGTACTGTAATGAACTCATTCTTTATTTATATTGGTGTTAAACCTACTGTATTCCAACTTCTCTATGGATTATAAACTATTTTACTAGCCATAGATTCATCAAAATAAGCAAACAACACACGAAAAACAGAATCTGTCAAAAACAGAACAGTCTGTAGTAATCTGTAGCTAGCGCAAGATCTGGAACCCCAAAAATTCTGAAATAAATATGTGGACTTGAGGAATTTATCTATTAATCGTCTGAAAAAACAATTAACGAAATATCACTCTTCAAATAAAAATGACAGCAGTTCTCATGAGCGCTAAAGTTTCTGTTTTTTTACAGCAAGTTCAACAAGACTTTCCCCAAGTCTTCCCAACGGTTCTACTTGGCACAAACACTAATTAAACACACAAAAACACAACCAAAACAGAGGCTAATAATTTATTTATTACTAAACAGGAGCAAAAAGCAAGGAATAAAAATAAAATTGGGTTGCCTGCCAACAAGTGCTATCGTTTAACGCCCCTAGCTAGGCATAAAAGCGAGCATAGATCTAGGTATTGCCATCTTTGGCAGGCAATCCATAAGTGGCTCTCATGATAGTTTCATATGGTAATTTTATTTTCTTTCTTGGAAAGTGTTCCATGCCCTTTTTTAATGGAAATTGAAATCTAATATTCCCTTCCTTCATATCAATAATCGCACCAACCGTTCTAAGGAAAGGTCTACCAAGAATAATAGGGCAAGAAGGATTGCAATCTATATCAAGAACAATGAAATCTACGGGCACATAATTCCTATTTGCAACAATAAGAACATCATTAATACTTCCATAGGTTTCTTAGTAGTGGAATCCGCAAGATGCAAGTTTAGAGAGCAATCATCAAAATTACGGAAATCTAGCAAATCACACAAAGTCTTGGGAAGAGTAGAGACACTAGCACCCAAATCACACAAAGCATAAAACTCATGATCTTTAATTTTAATTTTAATTTTAATAGTTGGTTCCCACTCATCATAGAGTTTTCTAGGGATAGAAGCTTTCAACTCAAGTTTTTCTTCATAAGATTGCATCAAGGCAGCAACAATATGTTCGGTGAAGGCTTTATTTTGACTATAAGCATGTGGAGAATTTAGCACGGTTTGCAACAAGGAAATACAATCAATTAAAGTGCAACTTTCATAATTAAATTCCTTGAAATCCAATATAGTGGGTTTAGCAACATCTAGATTTTTATTTCTTTCAATCACACTTTCGTCAATTTCATCATTAAGATCTAAATACTCTGAATTTTTAGAACGCCTTCTAGGTAAAGGAAGATCATATTCAGTTTCATCAAGATTAATATTGCAAAATAAATATTTAATAGGGGACACATCAATAACTTTTAGATCTTCATCTTGATTTTCATAGGAATTGGAGGAACACGCTTTAATAAAGGCATCTTTGGAAGCACGCATCCTAGCGGTTCTTTCTTTGCACTCATCAATGGAAATTCTCATGGCTTTGAGTGACTCATTGATATCATGTTTAGGAGGAATAGATCTAACCTTTAAAGAATCAACCTCAAGAGAAATTCTATCAACGTTTCTAGCCAAATCATCAACTTTAAGCAATTTCTCCTCAAGCAAAGCATTAAAATTCTTTCGTGAATTCATAAACTCTTTAACACTATTCTCAAATTCAGAGGGCATCTTATTATAATTTCTATAAGAGTTGTTGTAGGAATTACCATAATTATTAGAAGGATTACTAGGATATGGCCTAGGATTAAAATTCCCTCTGTAAGCGTTGTTACCAAAATTATTCCTACCAACAAAATTCACATCCATAGATTCATTTCTATTCTCAATCAAAGTAGACAAAGGCATATCATTAGGATCAGAAGAAACACTCTTAGTAGCAAATAATTTCATAAGTTCATCCATCTTTCCACTCAACACATTGATTTCTTCTATCGCATGCACTTTTTTATTAGAAGATCTTTCAGTATGCCATTGAGAATAAATAACCATAATATTATCTAGGAGTTTAGTAGCATCTCCTGAAGTGATTTCCATAAAAGTGCCTCCCGCGGCCGAATCTAAAAGATCTCTAGAAGCAAAATTCAATCCGGCATAAATTTTTTGTATAATCATCCACAAATTCAAACCATGAGTAGGGCAATTACGTATCATTAATTTCATTCTATCCCAAGCTTGTGCAACATGTTCATGATTCAAGTTGTTTAAAGTTCATAATATTGTTTCTAAGAGAGATGATCTTAGCGGGAGGAAAATACTTAGAGATAGAAGCATCTTTGCACTTGTTCCATGAATCAATACTATTCTTAGGCAAAGACGAAAACCATGGTTTTGCACGATCTCTAAGCGAAAAAGGAAATAGCTTCAATTTAACGACATCATTATTGACATCTTTTTTCTTTTGCATATCACATAAATCAACGAAGCTATTCAGATGAGTAGCGGCATCTTCACTAGGAAGGCCGGTGAATTGATCTTTCATAACAAGATTCAACAAAGCAGTATTAATTTCACAAGATTCAGCATCGGTAAGAGGAGAAATCAGAGTGCTAAGGAAATCATTATTATTGGTATTGGTGAAGTCACACAATTTGGTAGTATCTTGAGCCATCGCGACAAGCAAGCAATCTAACACACGAGCAAACAAAAACAAACGGGCAAAAAGAGGCAAATAGATAGGGAGGATAGAGAGAGAGAGGGCGAATAAAACGGCAAGGGTGAATTGGGGGGAGAGGAAAACGAGAGGCAAATGGCAAATAATGTAATGCGAGAGATAGGGATTGTGATGGGTACTTGGTATGTTGACTTTTTGCGTAGAATCCCTGGCAACGGCGCCAGAAATCCTACTTGCTACGTCTTGAGCTTGCATTGGTTTTCCCCGAAGAGGAAGGGATGATGCAGCAGAGTAGCGTAAGTATTTCCCTCAGTTTTTGAGAACCAAGGTATCAATCCAGTAGGAGCCCACGCTCATGTCCCTCGTACCTGCACAAAGCGATATCTATTAGCAACCAACGTGATTAGAGGTTGTCAATCCCTTCAAGGTCACTTACGAGAGTGAGATCTGATAGATATAATATTTTTGGTATTTTTGGTATAAAGATGCAAAGTAAAAAGTAAAAGCAAAGTAAAAAGCAAAGCAAGATTAAAGTGATGGAGATTGATATGATGAGAATAGACCCGGGGGCCATAGGTTTCACTAGTGGCTTCTCTCAAGAGCATAAGTATTCTATGGTGGGTGAACAAATTACTGTTGAGCAATTGACAGAATTGAGCATAGTTATGAGAATATCTAGGCATGATCATCTATATAGGCATCACGCCCGTGACAAGTAGATCGAAACGATTCTGCATCTACTACTATTACTCCACTCATCGACCGCTATCCAGCATGCATCTAGAGTATTAAGTTAAAAACAGAGTAACGCCTTAAGCAAGATGACATGATGTAGAGAGATAAATTCATGCAATATGAAATAAACCCCATCTTGTTATCCTCGATGGCAACGATACAATACGTGCCTTGCTGCCCCTTCTGTCACTGGGTAAGGACACCGCAAGATCGAACCCAAAGCTAAGCACTTCTCCCATGGCAAGAACTACCAATCTGGTTGGCCAAACCAAACGGATAATTCAAAGGGACTTGCAAAGATAACCAATCATACATAAAAGAATTCAGAGAAGATTCAAATATTATTCATAGATAGACTTGATCATAAACCCACAATTCATCGGTCTCAACAAACACACCGCAAAAAGAAGATTACATCGAATAGATCTCCACAAGAGAGGGGGAGAACTTTGTATTGAGATCCAAAGAGAGAGAAGAAGCCATCTAGCTACTAACTATGGACCCGAAGGTCTGAGGTAAACTACTCACACTTCATTGGAGGGGCTAGGATGATGTAGAAGCCCTCCGTGATGATGGCCCTCTTCCGGCGGAGCTGCGGAACAGGCCCCAAGATGGGATCTCGTGGATACAGAATGGGATCTCGTCGATACAAAAAGTTGCGGCAGTGGAATTAGGTTTTTGGCTCATGTTCTGATTGTTTGGGGGTACGTGTGTATATATAGGAGGAAGAAGTACGTCGGAGGAGCAACGAGGGACCCATGAGGCAGGGGGCGCGCCCTAGGGGGGGCCCACCCTCGTGACCGCCTCTTTTGTTCCTTGGAGCAGGGTCCAAGTCTCCTGGATCACGTTTGGTGAGTGTCGGTGTCAAAACCGGCGGATCTCCGGTAGGGGGTCCCGAACTGTGCGTCTAGGCCGTATGGTAACAGGAGGTAAAACCCTACGTCCTGCTTGATTAATATTGATGATATGGGTAGTACAAGGGTAGATCTACCACGAGATCAGAGAGGTTAAACCCTAGAAGCTAGCCTATGGTATGATTGTTGATGTGTATGTTGTCCTACAGACTAAAACCCTCCGGTTTATATAGACACCGGATAGGGTTAGGGTTACATAGAGTCGGTTACAATGGTAGGACATCTAAATATCCGTATCGCCAAGCTTGCCTTCCACGCCAAGGAAAGTCCCTTTCGAACACGGGACGAATTCTTCAATCTTGTATCTTCATAGTCCTAGAGTCCAGCTGAAGGTATAGTCCGGCCATCCGGACACCCCCTAATCCAGGACTCCCTCAGTAGCCCCTGAACCAGGCTTCAATGACGATGAGTTCGGCGCGCAAATTGTCTTCGGCATTGCAAGGAGGGTTCCTCCTCCAAATACTTCATAGAAGATTTTGAACACAAAAGTAGTGTCCGGCTCTACAAAATAAGTTTCCACATATTGCCATAGAGAGAATAATATTTACACAAATCTAATCTGCTAACGCACTCCGTTGTGTGACATCACACCACGGCCAAGCTTTTATTCAAACCGTTTTACTGTCCCTTCTCAGCACGTTATGCGAGGCGGTTTCCTTGGCACGTCTTGTTAAAGCAGAGATCGTGTCCCCTTATTCCGGGATTCTCATCAATACGGGCGTGGGTAACCCAACCACGCCTTTGATTACAGCGCTTGGGAGATAAGCGAGTTTTACCAGGCTGGTGGGGACATGTAGTTGCGTCCACCCATATAAGGGGATAAGGATCCACCTTTTCACCTACGCCCTCTTCCTCCTTCGCCTATCCATTATTGCGCACTCGAGCTCTAGCGCCCAAGTCCGCACTGCTCACCTCAACCTTCTCCAGCCATGTCCGGAGCGGGAGGCAAGTGGATTGTCTCCTCCGTCACGGAGGGACACATCAAAAAGCTGAGGAAGGCCGGATATCTGGCTAGCGACATCGCGCATCGGCTTCCCGAAACGGGGCAGCTCATCCCCACTCCCAGGCCCCATGAGAGGGTGGTATTCCTCCCCCATTTCCTCTGCGGACTGGGCTTCCCTCTGCATCCATTGTTCTACTACGGCCTGGATTTCCACGATCTGGCCCCAAATTTTGTCCTCAACATCTCGGCGTTTATCGTCGTGTGCGAAGCTTTCCTCCTCATCCGCCCCCATTTCGGCCTATGGCTTAAGACTTTCAACGTCAAGCCGAAGGTGGTGCGTGGCTGAAAGCACAAGTGCTCCCTAGGTGGTTTTGGTAATTAATGACAACATATCTCTTGTTGGACTAAGGTTTTCACCTAGTATGTTTCAGATAAGTTCAATAATGGAGTGGCATGGACTAAAGGGTGTGGGAAGGTCTCCAAGACACTAAGGACAAAGGATTGGCTAAAACTTGAAGCTCAAGACTCTTCATTTTACATTTTAGTGATCCAAGATCACATTGAGTCCATAGGAAAAGCCAATACTATCAAGGAGGGATGAGGTGTTGCTTAATGAGCCTCTTGGTCAAGTGCTTAATGATATGCTCCAAAATCCTCAGCTACTTTCCCACTTCCACATACGATCTAAACCCAAAGCCAAACTCGGACCTACCGATTATTTCTATCCGGCGCCACCGAGTTTCACTTGTCATAGCCACTGCCAGAAACCCTAATCAGTTCGGTCTCACCGATGGGATCTCGGTCTCACCGAGATGGGCTTGCAAACTCTCTGTTACCTATTGCAATACCCTCGGTCCCACCGAGATATGCAATCGGCCCCACCGAGTTTGCTTGGCCAACTCTCTGTTTCGCTTATTACCCAAATCGGTCCCACCGAGTTTGAGTAATTGGTCAAACCGAGTTTTGGATTTACCCTAACCCTAGCACATCGGTCCCACCGAGTTGATCCAGTCGGTCCCACCGAAAATCTCTAACGGTCACTAGGTTTACTATTTCGGTCTGACCGAGTTTGTTGATTCGGTCCCACCGAGATTGGTAAATTGTGTGTAACGGTTGGATTTTGTGTGGAGGTTATATATACCCCTCCACCTCCTCTTCATTCATAGAGAGAGCTATCAGAACAGATCTACACTTCCAACTCATATGTTCTGAGAGAGAACTACCTACTCATGTGTTGAGACCAAGATATTCCATTCCTACCATATGAATCTTGATCTCTAGCCTTCCCCAAGTTGCTTTCCACTCAAATCTTCTTTCCACCAAATCCAAATCCTATGAGAGAGAGTTGAGTGTTGGGGAGACTATCATTTGAAGCACAAGAGCAAGGAGTTCATCATCAACACACCATTTGTTACTTCTTGGAGAATGGTGTCTCCTAGATTGGCTAGGTGTCACTTGGGAGCCTCCGACAAGATTGTGGAGTTGAACCAAGGAGTTTGTAAGGGCAAGGAGATCGCCTACTTCGTGAAGATCTACCGCTAGTGAGGCAAGTCCTTCGTGGGCGATGGCCATGGTGGGATAGACAAGGTTGCTTCTTCGTGGACCCTTCGTGGGTGGAGCCCTCCGTGGACTCGCGCAACCATTACCCTTCATGGGTTGAAGTCTCCATCAACGTGGATGTAGGATAGCACCACCTATCCGAACCACGGGAAAAACATCCGTGTCTCCAATTGCGTTTGAATTCTCCAAACCCTTCCCTTTACATTCTTGCAAGTTGCATGCTTTACTTTCCGCTGCCTATTCACTCTTTGCATGCTTGCTTGATATGTATTGTGAATTCTGAAATTATGCCTAAACTACACTTAAACCAAAAAGGCTTAAAAATTGCAACTTTGGCATTAAGTGTCTAATCACCCACCTCTAGACACATCTACTTCAAGGTCCTACAGCGGTAGCCAGGCGGAGTGCGGCGGGGCCATGGTTGGCAAGACGGCCAACGTCCTGTGGCTCGAGGGCTCCTTTGTGGAGACCCTGAAGGGGTGGCAATCGGGGTGGTTCTACATCTCCGAGCCGCGCGACCCTAAGTGGGTCGCAGCCCCCGAGTTCCGGTCTGGCCCCCCAACGCGGCTCACGTGTTGGAAAGAGACGGGCCTGTCATGGGGCAGGCAAAAGGAGGTGATCGGACTACAAACATGCATCCAATCCCTGGTGAACAAGCAACTCAGGCTTGTCAATGTAGTCCAGGTTATGCTCATCCGCCCGATCCTCCTGTGTCAACAACGGGCTTTCAACTTGTGGGAGTTCGATCCGGCGCGGCACCAAACTCTCAGCAGGCTCTTCGACATGACGTACGAAGATGCCTGGAAGGGGCTTTTCAAAGGCGCCGAGGCTCCCACATCTGCTACCGAGGATCGTGGATACAGCACGCAGCGTCACGCTAGCGCGGTAAGTTTTTTGTATCTTTTATAGGTCACTAGTTTTTCATAGTTCAACTCTGTGTGGGATCTAAGCTCCCTTACCTTTGACAGGATTGGCTGGCGAAGTCCGGACAGATCAACTGTCCAGCTCCTTTGCCCGAAGGCCCAGCGGACGCCCTCTTGGCGAAGCTGTTGGTTCCCGCACCCTATGTGGTGCCGGAGAAGAAGGCCGCGAAAAAGGCCGTGGGGACTCGAAAGAGTGCCCATCGCCAGGAGGCATCGGATCCATCATCTGACGGTTCCGAGGCGCACTCCTCCCACGAAGATGAGGAGGAGGAAGAAGAGACCCCTCCCCCTCCAGCGGGGGAAGGGAAGAAAAGAAAGGCTGCCCCAACTGGGGAGGCCGAAGGGTCCAAGAAGGGGAGAATCCCTCCTCCGGACTACTCCACCAACGCCGACGACGGTGAAGAGGAGTGGCTGCCCAGGGCCAAGCCCCTGGCGAAATCGTAAGTATCTGGATACCGAAGTGATTTCATAGTATTCGTTTATTGCACAGCTTTCCCTTATGTTGAATATGTTTATGCAGCCACCCAAAGACCGGCTCGACGCGTCGTCGAGCGGCTCACTGGACTCGTCGGACGTGAACTCGCTGCCGACGGCTTCCTCCCCCCGCCCTACGGACGACACCGAAGTGTTGTCCCAATAGGGTCCAATCCGGGAGGAGGTGGTCCTGGAGGCGCCGCAAGGCGACCTCCCGGACTCCAGGAGTAAAGGTTACGAAACCCCCCAGGGCTCCAAGTCCGGCCCTAGGCCGGACACCGCTCCGGAACCTTCAGAGGTTCCAGAGTCCGGCAGGGAACCTCCTTCCAAGACGAGCAAACCCACCGCGGCGGCGACCTCCATCCAACCGGAGGCGCCGGACAATATGTTGGAGGCGCTCCAAGGCACCTCCATCGACGAGGGGCACCGCACTATTATGAGTGCGGTGATCCAAAAGGTTCAGTCCGCCAAGAGCGGACTGACTGAAGCTTGTACAAGCCTTTTAACAGGCTTTGAAGTAAGTAAAGAATGTGTAAATAACATTACCGCATAGACAGTAGCCCCTGATGCTCTGTTTGGCGTTCGGAAAGAAAAGCCGAATAGAGGATCAAATAAAAATCGCAGGAGTCTAAAAAGAGTCAATATGCATGTGCAGGCTTCCCTGCTGGCGTCCGCCGCACTGACTGCAGAAGTGGACGTGCTAAAGCAGAACCTCGAGCGGTCCGAGCAAGAGCTCGGATGTGCCAAGAAGCAGCTCAAGGACAATGAAGGTAAGAAATACCTTGTTTAAATTAAATATATGTATATATAAAAAGGTGCAATTGCAAAAAATGACGGGATTATCGTGGCTATTGTAGGGGCCACGTCTGAGGTGGCGACCCTGAAGCAAGCGCTGCTCGAGGCCGAGAATAGGTCGGCCGCGGAGCGCGTGGAGCGAGAAAAGTATGAGGCCGAGGTTGGCAAGGTGCGGAGAGAGCTCCAGGCTCTCATGGAAAAACATCAGAGTTTGGAGCGTGACTCAAGGACGCGAGCGTCCGAGCTCGCGGTGGCTACTGAAAGTGCCAAGTCTGCCAAGGCCGAATCCCAGAACACCCTCCAGGAGTTGGATGAGGTGAAGAAGATAGCGGCGGGTAAGGCATTCTTTATGCAAAGTAAACACATAAGCGTGAGTTACTTGTTACTTACCCGAATCCGGGGTTCTCCAGGCGTGTTCGCAGACCTTCCCCGGAGTGTATCTGATGCCGCCGCATTCTATCGAGCCAAGGAGGGCAGCTTGACGGAGAAGGTGTTCTGGTCTCAGTATGCTGAGGCCGGACACCCCGTGCCCCTGAGCGACCAGTTGAAGCAACTGGTCGAGCTCCACAAGGCGGCCAAACAGGCCATGAAGGGCCTCATAGTTCGGCTGTGGCCTGGAGAGGCTCAGCCTGGGAGCTATTTCGGGCTGGTGCGGCAGCTGGTGGAGGCCTGTCCAAGGCTCGAAGTCATCAAGCGCTCCATCTGCATTGAAGGTGCCCGTAGGGCCCTTGCCCGTGTGAAGGTGCACTGGGGCAAGCTGGATGCTGAGAAGCTTGTGAAGGACGGGCCACCACCGGGGAAAGAGCAATGTAAGCCCAAAAATTATTATAAGGATGTTCTGAAGGGTGCCCGCCTTGTGGCGGAGGAGTGTTCTATCGATGTAATTTTTGAGTAAAACTCGCTTGTTTTGTCCTGTGCGCTGAAAACTTGTTCATATGCGCTTAAGCAATGCTGTTTGAATTTAAAATATTACCTTCTGTGCGGCTTTTTATCAATACTGAGAGATGGCGAGTCATCGGCTTCTGCCCCCTTGCCGCTAGTGCTGGGGTGTTCGGGGATAAACCTGGGCGCTCTTTTTCCCATATTTGGGTCCTTCGAGGGAGGCGCTCAGCCCGACGAACGAGGCAATCGGACTATAATGCGTGAACACTCTCACTTAGCCATAGAATTCTATAATTTTAAATTTCGGCGAAGCCCCTAGTATTCGGAAGACCGAGTTCGGGGCGCTATCCACGCCTTGGCCGGACAGAGCCGGCTCCTCGCCCTAAGCGACATAAGTCTTTAGGGACTCGAAAAAACCTCTCGAACAGCGACCAGCTCTCGCCTCATCAGGACAGTCAGTTTTAGCTTTCTCCACTGAGGTGCCCGACCCAGCTCAACCAGGGCACAATCGCAGTGGTTCTCCTAGTGCTACCTTAGCCGATATAGCGGAACGTAAGGCACCAGAACATAGGAGCCGGGCAAACCCAACTATTGACCCAAGACATGATTCGGAGCCGATGCATATAATGCTATAAGTTCGGGGTGCCGTACTTGTTAAAGTGTTCGGACTTCTCACACCATGTTGAGGGGTACGGAAGCCCCTCGCGTATTTTGGCCGTACCAAAGTGTACGGGTGCAACATGTCGTTAAGGAACATATATAAATATATAAAAAAAGTAATGCAAAAGTAGACAAAAGCTATGCATTGTTTATTAAAAAGAGCTGCGATCAAAGCAGAACGATAGAAATAATGCGATAAGCAAAAGGTTGGACTATGTAACATGTCCGCTCCACGGGCAAGCTGCGGAATAATGTGCGAAACAGGTATATTGCTCGTGATAGAGACCACCTGGGATTTCCGTAATGCGGCTTGGCTTGGCTGCTTCCCTGGTTCTTGCATCATTTGTGCGGCAATTGAACTGCCGAACAGGCCTTCCGAAGAGTGGAGTCCTAAAAGTAAGAGAAAATTTAAAAAATCGGCAGCCCCTGGTGCGATTTAACCCGTGTTTCGGGCGTGCCGTGGTGGTGCCCCTCCCCTATGCCCATGGTATCCCTAGAGCGTAGTTATGTACGCAAAGTACTGGCGTCACCTTTTTGCGAGGGTTGGGGTTGGGGCAGCATTGCTACGCCTGCTCGGATCATGCCAGGCGGTCTTGTTGTAGGTTACTCCGGGTGCGCTTGACGGTGTCCGGTCGTTTAGTGGCCGGACTGGAGAACTGCCTAAAGAGGCTGCATTGAATTTCCGCCGCAAGGGCCACCGTGTGCTCCTCCGTTCGGAAGGAGCGTTCGGTGTTTCCATTGACCGTAATTACTCCTCGAGGGCCTAGCATCTTGAGCTTAAGGTATGCGTAATGTGGTACCGCATTGAACTTAGCGAATGCGGTTCGCCCGAGCAGTGAGTGATAACCACTACGAAACGGGACTATGTCGAAGATTAACTCCTCGCTTCGGAAATTATCCGGAGATTCGGAGACCACTTCAAGTGTGACTGAGCCTGTACAGTTGGCCTCTACACCTGGTATTATGCCTTTAAAGGTCGTTTTGGTGGGCTTAATCCTCGAGGGATCTATGCCCATTTTCCGCACTGTATCCTGGTAATGCAGGTTCAGACTGCCGCCGCCGTCCATAAGGACTCTAGTGAGATGAAATCCGTCAATAATTGGGTCTAGAACCAATGCAGCGAAGCCGCCGTGACGGGTGCTAGTGGGGTGGTCCCTTCGATCAAAGGTGATCGGGCAGGAGGACCATGGGTTGAACTTTGGGGCGACTGGCTCTATCGCGTATACGCCCCTTAACGCGCGCTTCCGCTCCCTCTTGGGGATGTGGGTTGCGTATATCATGTTCACCGTCCGCACTTGTGGGAGAAAACCCTTCTGTCCCCTATTGTTCGACGGCCGGGGCTCCTCGTCGTCATCGCTATGCAGCCCCTTGTCTTTGTTTTCGACGTTTAGCTTGCCTGCCTGCTTGAACACCCAACAATCCCTGTTGGTGTGATTGGCCGGCTTTTCAGGGGTGCCATGTATCTGGCATAAGCGGTCGAGTATTCGGTCCAAACTGGACGGGCCCCTAGGATTCCTTTTGAATGGCTTCTTCCGCTGACCGGATTTAGAGCCTCTGAATCCGGCATGAACTGTCGTATCCTCGGCATTGTCGTCGTTAATGCGGCGCTTCTGCTTGTTGCGATGCGACCTGCCACTACTGTCCCTGGTGTCCGAATTACCAGGGTTCTTGGTCATATTGTTGCTACGAGCAAGCCAGCTGTCTTCTCCCGCGCAAAAGCGGGTCATGAGTGTCGTGAGTGCTGCCATAGATTTCGGCTTTTCCTGTCCAAGGTGCTGGGCCAGCCACTCGTCATGGATATTGTGCTTGAAGGTTGCTAGGGCCTCAGCGTCCGGACAGTCGACTATTTGATTTTTCTTTGTTAGGAACCGTGTCCAGAATTGCCTGGCCGATTCCTCTGGCTGTTGAATTACGTGACTTAGGTCATCGGCGTCTAGGGGTCGCACATAACTGCCCTGGAAATTGTCGAGGAATGCGGCTTCCAGGTCCTCCCAACAACTGATTGATCCTGTTGGCAAGTTGTTAAGCCAATGCCGAGCTGGTCCTTTAAGCTTGAGTGGGAGGTATTAAATGGCGGGGAAATCGTCGTCGCGGGCCATGTGGATATGAAGGAGATAATCCTCGATCCATACCACAGGATCTGTTGTGCCATCATATGATTCGATGTTTACGAGTTTGAAACCCTTGGGGATTTGATGATCCATTATTTTGTCTGTAAAGCAGAGTGGGTGTGCGGCGCCTCTGTACTGGGCTATATCATGACGTAGCTCCAATGAGCCTTGTCTGCTGTGTTCGGCACTGCCAAATTTGTGGCCGGCGTGATGGTTACCGTCTCCAGCCGTGGGGCGCCCACGCGATCCGTAGATCGATCTTGTTTGTTTAGCCTTGTCCTACAACATATCTCATAAGTCCGGCGCATAGTCCCGTGCCTTGGTACGGGGTGTGGCTTGAGTGGAGGGCCGAGAGGCCTCTCTATCGCGGCCACGAGGTGGCCGGTTGGCCGCATCGAGTGCTTCCTCCTCTAATTGGGGTAGCAACCTGCGCTTTGGGTAGCTCTTGGAGGGGCGTTCAAGTTTATGCTCTTCGGCCGCAAGGACTTCAGTCCATCTGTCAACTAGCAAATCATGATCAGCTCTGAGCTGTTGCTGTTTTTTCTTGAGGCTTCTTGCTGTGGCCATAAGCGTGCGTTGAAAATGCTCTTGCTCGACGGGATCCTCTGGCATGACGAATTCGCCGTTGTCGAGGCTTGCCTCGTCTTCGGAGGGAGGCATATAATTATCGTCCTCGACCTCTCTGTCTGCTGCTCTCTCATGAGGGCTAGTTTCTCCATCCTCCTGTGCTAAATCTTGCTGGAGGAGGTTTTCTTTGGCGCTTTCCGGAGTGTTATTATCTCCCGTGCTGGAATCACCGTGTTTTTTTGGCGGGATTTTGAGCGGCGCCGCTGACGCCGGCGCTTAGGCTGTTTCTTGGAGGGGTCATCCTCCGCTGTTCCATCACCATCTCCCTCTTTTGGGGTGTCCACCATGTATATGTCATACGACGAGGTGGCTTTCCAGGGCCTAGTAGGCGCTGGTTCTTCATGATCTCCTTCATCGCCGTCCATACCGCTGATGTCTTCGTATTCGAGGTAGAGCATGTCGGTTAAGTCATCGATAGTGGCTACAAAGTGGGTGGTGGGTGGGCTTTGAATTTCTTCATCGTTCGAATCCCAACCTCGCTGGCCGCAGTCCGGCCAGGGCTCTGCTGATAAAGAGAGAGACTCCAGTGACTTCAGAATATCGCCAAAAGGCGAGTGCTGAAAGATGTCTGCGGCAGTGAACTCCATGATCGGCGCCCAATTGGATTCGATAGGCCGGGGCACGGAGGGTTCGGAGTCCGGAAAAGAGTCCGGCTCCTTGGAGTCATGAGTCTCGCGAAGTGCGGGGCTGGTGTTCGGCTCAATCGCCGTTGGGATCGCAGCCCCCGAGGTGGCGTCCAACTGCCCATCCTCGATCGGCGCAGTTGGCTCCGAATTAGGGACCGGAGCCGATGCGGGTGCGGCCTCCACGGCACTGTTCGGCGGCAGAGCTAGATCATGCTCGTCGGGATAGTGCGGCGCGCTCGGCAGTGGCTCGAATCCGTCGAAGATCAAGTCCCCGCGGATGTCAGCCGTGTAGTTAAAACTTCCGAATCTGACCTGACGGCCAGGGGCGTAGCTTTCGATCTGCTCCAGATGGCCAAGTGAATTGGCCCGTAGTGCGAAGCCGCCGAAGACGGAGATCTGTCCGGGGAGGAAGGTCTCACCCTGGACTGCATTGCTATTGAAGATCGTAGGGGCCATCGGGCCTGACGGTGATGGCACAGAGGAACTCTCAATGAAAGCACCAATGTCGGTGTCAAAACCGGCGGATCTCGGGTAGGGGGTCCCGAACTGTGCGTCTATGCCGGATGGTAACAGGAGGCAAGGGACACGAAGTTTTACCCAGGTTCGGGCCCTCTCGATGGAGGTAAAACCCTACGTCCTGCTTGATTAATATTGATGATATGGGTAGTACAAGAGTAGATCTACCATGAGATCAGAGAGGCTAAACCCTAGAAGCTAGCCTATGGTATGATTGTTGATGTGTATGTTGTCCTACGGACTAAAACCCCCCGGTTTATATAGACACCGGATAGGGTTAGATTTACATAGAGTCGGTTACAATGGTAGGAGATCTGAATATCCCTATCGCCAAGCTTGCCTTCCACGCCAAGGAAAGTCCCTTTCGGACACGGGACGAAGTCTTCAATCTTGTATCTTCATAGTCCTAGAGTCCGGCTGAAGGTGTAGTCCAGCCATCCAGACACCCCCTAATCCAGGACTCCCTCAGTGAGAAAATCACGTTCCCGAAGATTTCATTCCATTTGGAGTCCGTTTGATATTCTGTTTATCCGAAACACTGAAATAGGCAAAAACAACAATTCTGGGCTGGGCCTCCGGTTAATAGGTTAGTCCCAAAAATAATATAAAAGTGGAAAATAAAGCCCAATATAGTCCAAAACAGTAGATAATATAGCATGGAGCAATAAAAAAATTATAGATACGTTGGAGACGTATCACACATCAGAAGTGACAATGGCACTGAATTCAAGAACACTGGCCTCGACACTTATCTTGATACTTTGGGCATCACTCATGAATTCTCAGCTCCGTACATGCAGCAGCAGAATGGCGTCATGGAACGCAAGAACATAACACTTATTGAGATGGCCCGGACGATGCTCGATGAATACAAGACTCCAAGAAAGTTTTGGCCTGAAGCCATTGATACTGCATGCCATATCATCAACCGTGTTTATCTTCACAAGCTTATGAACAAAACATCCTATGAGCTCCTCATTGTTAAGAATCCAAACGTCAGTTACTTCAGAGTATTTGGTGCCAGGTGCTGGATCAAGGATCCACATCACACTTCAAAATTTGCACCAAAAGCCCATGAAGGTTTTATGCTTGGATACGGAAAGGACTCGCACTCCTATAGAGTCTTCAACCTCTTTCACTATAAAGTGGTTGAAACTGTGGATGTGCGGTTCGATGAGACTAACGGCTCGCAAAGAGAGCACCTACCAAATATGCTAGCTGAAGTTCCATCCAGTGAAACCATCAAGCTTATGGGAACTGGAGAAATCATACCGTCTGAAGCTCAGCCTGAAGAGGAACTCATCGTCTCTGCACCTGATCAACCTGAAGACAATGCTCAGCCTAAAGACAATCCTTCTAACAATGACAATGATCAACAAGAGCAAAATCTTCGTCCTATTCATCCTCGTGTTGCAAATGAAGTACAGATTGAGAGAATAATTGATAGCATTAATGCACCAGGTCCACTCACTCGTTTAAGGGCAACACAGCTAGCAAATTTCTGTGGGCACTTCGCATTCGTCTCAATATATGAACACAAGAAATTTGATGAAGCCTTCATGGAACCTGAATTGATTCAAGCTATGCAAGAAGAGCTTCAACAGTTTGAGTTGAATAATGTGTGGGAACTAGTCAAGCGTCCTGATCCTCGTAAGCACAATATCATAGGCACTAAATGGATATATCGCAACAAGCAAGATGAGCATGGTCAAGTTGTCAGAAACAAAGCTCGCCTCGTTGCTCAAGGATACACTCAAGTTGAAGGAATTGACTTCGATGAAACATTTGCTCCTGTGGCTAGGCTTGAAGCTATAAGCATACTGCTGGCCTATGCAAATCATCATAACATTCTTCTGTATCAAATGGATGTGAAGAGCGCCTTTCTCAATGGCAAGATTGAAGAAGAAGTGTATGTTGCACAATCGCCTGGCTTTGAAGATCCAAAACATCCTGACATGGTTTACAAGCTCAACAAGGCACTGTATGGCCTTAAACAAGCCCCTCGAGCTTGGTATGACACACTCAAAGACTTCCTGAAGAGCAAAGGCTTCAAACCTGGTTCACTGGATCCCACTCTCTTCACTAAGACATATGATGGTGAACTGTTTGTGTGCCAAATATATGTGGATGACATTATCTTCGGCTGCACTAACCAGAAATACAGTGAAGAGTTTGGATATATGATGCAAGAGCAATATCAGATGTCCATGATGGGTGAGCTGAAGTTCTTCCTTGGTCTTCAAATACGACAGCAACGCAATGGCATCTTCATATCTCAAGAAAATACCTCAAAGATAGCCTGAAGAAGTTTGGAATGCAAGACTGCAAAGGCTACACGACGCCAATGCCGGCTAAACACCATCTGGGCCCCGATGACAATGGTAAAGAGTTCGATCAAAAGGTATACCGCTCCATGATTGGTTCTTTGCTTTATTTATGTGCATCTAGGCCCGATATTATGCTTAGTGTTTGCATGTGTGCCCGGTTCCAAGCGGCACCAAAGGAATCGCATCACTTAGCTGTGAAGCGAATTCTTCGATATTTGGCTCACACCCCAACACTAGGATTATGGTATCCAAAGGGCTTAGAGTTTGATCTAGTTGGATTCTCGGATGTTGATTATGCTGGTGACAAAGTGGATCGCAAGTCTACATCAGGCACATGTCACTTTCTCGGACGATCACTTGTATGTTGGTCTTCAAAGAAGCAAAACTGTGTATCTCTCTCCACTGCTGAATCTGAATACATTGTTGTTGGATCTTGCTGCACTCAGCTTCTATGGATGAAGCAAACACTCAAGGACTATGGCATTCATCTGAAGCAAGTGCCACTCTACTGCGACAACGAAAGCGCCATCAAGATTGCTAACAACCCAGTTCAGCACTCAGAGACAAAGCACATTGAAATTCGTCATCAATTTCTCAAAGATCATGTCATGAAGGAAGATATTGATATCATACACGTCAACACGGAAGAGCAACTGGCAGATATCTTCACAAAGCCCTTGGATGAGAAAAGGTTTTGCAAGTTACGGCATGAGCTAAATATCTTGGAATCCTCAAATGTCCTGTGATCAGGCACACTTCCTAACACTTGTGCATGTTGATGACTTAGATGTGCAACACACGAAGTAACGTATGTCTTCAAGCAATGAAGACTTGCATTCTGAGTGTGAATACATTAACATGGAATTTGACTTCGGAGCGCCACGATAATTGTGCGCTGTGTCTGGGTCTAATACTTCCTATACGGTGGGTAACGCCACCACCAAATTCTTCCGTAAGAAGTGTTTCTCACATGGCGTTATATTTGCAAAGTCTTCACTTTCTGTTTGTCTTCAGTCTTAACATGGCTTCATGTTTATCTTCAACGTACTGATTCGGTTTCTGTCCTCTACAGCATTCACTTATAGCTATGGTTTCTTGCTGAATCTTTTGAACTAAGTGAATGTGATCGGACCCTAACCCCTCTATGCTTCTTTCCTAAGTCTATCTATCCAAATCATATGCATTCTATTGACACTGTCAAAATGTCTTCTCTGCATCCTTGTCAGTAGAAGACACAAAGACAAACATTAGTCTGTTTTCAATGCTAAATCCTTCCACCTGAAACCCGGAGAAGTGGGAACGACCACCCGACAATCCAGGCGTGCGTGGGAACGTGGAACAACCTCCAATGTGTTGCATGATAGCCACGTGTCCTTCAGATGTGAACCGCCAGGGGCACCTATGTAATAACACTGTGCCGTTCCTGTCCCTATAAATACACGCCTCACGCCAGTCATTATCTCTTCTTCCACTCTCGCACAAACCCTAGCGCCACCGCTAGCCCTCGATGACGCCGACGACGAAGCGCTTAGCTGCCACGACCTCACCGACGCCGTCCTCACGCCGGCCGCGGACATCGTCTTCTCCGCCGTCACCATAGGTGTCCTCCATCGCCAAGTTAGGGCACGGACGATCAACTGCTCGGCCTCCTCTCCCACTCCGTCTAGCAGTTTCTCGTGTGGTAAATAAAACCTCCTTTTTACAGTCATTTTGATCCGATAGATTCATCCTTTTCAACCATAAGTAGTTTATGTTCACACAAGTTCGATCTATCTCATACTGCATCTCATAACATGCCTAGTATATTCACTTATGCTTCACAAAGCAGTTAGATTCCCCACTTGTACTTATTCGTGGATTCGTACAAATCTGGAACCAACTCTCTACCTATGAGTGAATGTCTTCGCACTATGAGGACAATGTCTTCTAAACTGATTTATCTTCAAAAATCTTCTGAGAATGCATATGACCTCTTCCCCTTTCCTCGCACCTTTAATGCTGTCACAGGTACATGTCCGTGGGAGAATCCCTTGGTTCTCATAGTCTGCATTCATTTGCAGAGTTCTTACAGCATCATATAAATTCTCCTGAAGCTAGTTCTTGTCTGACCAGTAGACGAAAGACTTTGACAGTTTTGAAGCCTTTTAGTCTAAACTTCATGGCCACAGAGAAATCTGCGAGGAAGGGTGGCAGACAGTGTCGTGGCAACACCTCAAGAGATTTGCCTCCTGACCTCTATGAGTTGTACAAGACAGATCCAGAGGAGGACTACAATCAGCGGAAAACCCGAATCCAATGGATTCGAAAATATTGGGCAAAACAATGGTTCAAGTACAGGTTCGTGACCCAGGAGTATACTGAGAAAAACGCCATCAAGCGATCGTGGGGACACATCTTGTACAGAAATCTTCAACCCAGATCCAGAGCTGAAGCCATTGAACAAGACTTCTATCCTTGCATCGTCCCTGGACCACAGCCTGCCGATGCAGACCCATCTTCGCTGCTATGGTTCCGTGATGACAATCTGTTCAAGCGCAACTTCCAGTTTGCCAAGAACTCGGCCAAAGCAAACAAGAAGTCATGGGGACTAGACTTCAATCCAGGCCCCTCTGCTCCTCGTACTGACGGCACACGCGAAGCTAAACCCAATCTGGTTGGGCCCTTCTATAACTTAGAAGGTCTCATTACTCACATACAGGTTCAAGGGGAAGTCGTGGATCAACCTACAGACGACGCTGAATTTGATGAAGCGCCTGCACCATCGAAGCCAAAGAAGCTGAAGAAACCTAAGGCTTCGAAGCCTGCCCCTGCACCAAAGGTTTCACGGGCGAAGCCTCTGGCCACTGCACCTCCTGAACACAGTATGCAGTCTGAAGATCTGTCACGCATCTCCAAGCCCTCCAAAGTGAAGATGCCCATGCAACCCACCAGCCAAGCACTGACCCCTGCCGCTATTCTGTGCAACGAGAATGACGCCATTGATCTGTCCAACGACGATGACCTTGGCGATGACGCTCTTGAGCAGTTGATCAAGAGCAAGAAAGAGGCAGAAATCTTCAATGACCTTCCTCTCTTTGATGTTGAAATCATCAACAAGTTCATTGATGAGTGGTTTGACAGCCCAAATGTTAGCTTTGATGATCTTCAGCTTCCCATTGGCCTCAGCGTCGCCTTCCACGGAGCCATTGCTACTGAGCTGGCTCTAGCTCAGAAAAGTGTTGAGCTGAAGCATAAGATAGATTATGAAAAGGCTCAGTTCAAGAAGCATATGGCCCAACTCAATGTTGAAGACATTCAGAACTTCCAGGTCATGATGCATGAGCTCAAGGAAGCATTCCAAACCAAACATGAAGAAGCCAAAGGTTATCGTGAGCGCATGAAGGATCTTGCTGCTAAATGTGTTCAGGGATACAATGAAGCTGAAAAGCACAAGGCTTTGGGGCAACCAGGCATAGACCCCAGAATGACAACCAAGAAGAAGAAGAAGCCAGCTGTGGCTCTGAACCCGAAGCACCAAGGCAGGAAGTACATCCAATTGTCTTCCCGGCCAGTATGACAGGCTCGAAGCCTAAGGTCCCCACAGTGGCTTCAGAACTGAAGAAAACAAGGGCAGCTGAAGCTGAAGCCAGAAAGCGCAAAACCAAGGCCACCACTGATGATGCTCCTCCAACTAAGAAACGCAAAACCAAGAAGAGAGATCGGGCTGCTCCCACAGAGCCCCTTGAGGTCGAGCCAATCTCAGTGGCTCGTCCTGCGTCTGAAAATCAAGAACGCCAAGTGATAGTTCATGAGCCTGCTTCCACAGAGGCTCATGAAGCTAAAGACAATCTGGCTGTTGACCCCACCGCAGCTGAAGACTTTGGTCCTCACGACAATGTTGAAGATGATGAAGTCCTTCCTCAGATCGAGCACCAGTTGGTATCATCGCCTATGCTCACGCACAGCGAACTCATCAGCATTGGTCGGCCTCTGACGCCAACTGCTCAGGATGCATCGTGGGCTGGTCACCCACAACGACAAGACACCCCAAGTTCTCCACAACCACAAGTCACCTCACCCGTGCAAGATGACGATGACTTGGAGGCCCAGCAAACTCCATTTCCGCAACCGTCGCTAGCATTACGCAGGCTTCGCAAAGGACCGAGGCCCCAAGTCACTCCCACTATGCACGTGTCAGAGTTTGAAGCCAAAACCGCTGAAGACATTCCGGCTGCATCAGCCGATGAAAGAGAAGAACCAAGAGTTGAAGTAGAAAGAGTTGCTACACCCCCATCCCACCAAGATGTTGTTCTCGAGGAGAACATGTCCGACCCTCCAGCTTCTGAAGTGGAGGTTAACAATCCTGAGGCGGCCACCAACATCAACACTAAAGCCAATAATGTTGTCATGGCTGAAGCTAATGTGGCGCCTGAAGCTACTGCGGTGCCAAAAGTACAAGCACCTGAAGCCACTGCAGCGCCCGAAGCCAATACTGAAGCACCTGAAGCCAATGTGGCCCCTGAAGCCCAAATCAACGACAATGTCAATGCTCCTGTAGCCCCTCCAAGACCTCATACAATTGAGCTGGCATTTGATCGTGGTCAGCCTGTTATGGTCCGATGGCCCATTCTGGTTCCTCCACCTGCTGCGGGTCCACAATTTGACTATCGTGTCGAGCACAGACCTCCCGTCCAGAAGCCCAAGCCAAGACTTCCACGATTTCCAGGCACTACAACTTCACCTGGGGTCTTCAATGTGAATGGCTTCGTGGCACACAACACCTTCTTCAACAGCGCGAAGAACCCTTACACCAAACCTCGCATTTCATCAGATCGGTTCTGGAGCTATCAGCAGCGCAGCTACTATTCCCGCGTCTTATACAATCCAGGGCGCATATTTCCACATATGTGTCTGGACACTAAAGCTATAGCTGGCCTGCCCTGCCTTCAAGAAGCGTTGGATTGCTTCAGAGACGCTGGACTGCTGCAGCTTGTCACAGATAAGGAACACTAGAATGAAGAGCTTCTGCTACAGTTGTATGCAACTCTTCACATTCGAGGCTACAACAGGGATCCAAAGAATTGGGTCCTTGAGTGGATGACAGGCAATGTCCATCATGAAGCCAATGCTCTTGATATCATTGAGCTCACAGGCCTGCCCACTCCTGGTGAATACTATGAACCAGGTTGTCAACAACACCAGAATGCTTTGGAGAGCATCTTTCAGAAGCCAGAACCCAATGACGGTGTCCTAGACTAGGGGGTACTCAACACATCATCTCCCGATCTGATAGATTGGGCCGAGGACCCCCGTGGCCATATACTCGTGGGCCAGTTCGGATAGCTGCCGCATACAAGGAAGATTCCACAAGACTTGGCGATCAAGACAAGGACTTCTCCCCACCGGCGTATTCGGCTAGGACTCTTGTTAACCTAGGCCTCTGGTGTATTATATAAACCAGGGCCAGGCTAGTCGATAGAGGATATATACATACAATCATACCATAGGCTAGCTTCTAGGGTTTAGCCTCCTTAATCTTGTGGTAGATCTACTCTTGTACTACCCATATCATCAATATTAATCAAGCAGGACGTAGGGTTTTACCTCCATCGAGAGGGCCCGAACCTAGGTAAAACGTCGTGTTCCCTGCCTCCTGTTACCATCCAGCCTAGACGCACAGTTCGGGACCCCCTATCCGAGATCCGCCGGTTTTGACACCGACATTGGTGCTTTCATTGAGAGTTCCGCTGTGTGATCGACAAAAGGATCGATGGCTCGCCTGCAGATCAACTACGACTTCGGCGTCTTCGTCACCAGTTCGACTGGTCACCTTGGTTCGACCAAGAATTGCGCCCCGTGTTCGGATCACCATGTTCGGACGAGGGCCTTCGTCAAACATCAACTCCGATCTCTATCAAGGTCACGGAGGAATCATCTATGGAGCTCGGGGGCTCAACGTCAACATTGCCCTCAAGCGACCATGCTGTTTTTTTGGACAACGAACTCGTATCTGCCGCCACCACCTCTTCGAGTATCGCTTTGACGATCGCTTTGGTGGAATTTTGCGGAATTGAGTCTATAACAACTTTGGAAAATTTCGTCGAGTTCCGATGGAGGAACCTCTGGCAATCCACGATATACCGGAGCCCTGTCAAATCTGGATGGAACTTTGGATGAGTTTAGGGCGTGGTGTTCAGCTTCTAGCTCGGACGTCCATTGGAAGATCCAACCGTTGATATGCTGCGGAATTCCTATATCTTCCACCTCTCAAAATTTCAGCTCGATCCGACCGTCCAAACTCCGGGAACCTTCCGATTAGTGCATCAAGTTTCGGATCTGTTTTCTGCGCGAAAACGAATCCGACCCAAGTTCATCTTTTTTATGAACGGGATTTCGGACATACCTTTTGAAGAAAGTTTTGTATGGGGTATTGTGTTTTGTTCCCGAACACATCCCACTAACTTTAAGATCTTTTGAACATGATCTTCAACATCATGCTGGTGTCAAATCAGTCCGGCAATATTACTCCACAGCTGCCGACCTGCGCTAGACACGTCATCACTTTAGCCGAGCTCAACTTTTTCGGATCATCATCTCGGCAAGCTGAACAAGAGTCCGGCATCGCGAAGGATAAATCATTATCAACATCACCGCCCCACGGATTACACGGAGCGGGCATACCGGCATCGCCGCACGGTCGCTTCATCAAGCCGGCATCGACCACGTCACGACATGCATCGACAGGGCCGCACTATTGCTTCTTCAAGCTGGTGCCTATCACGCCGACCTACTTCGACTCATCGGCTGGCATCGAGGCTTCGACATCTCGGCTGGACCGGGGGCTTCGCCATCTCTTCATCAACCTACTCCGGACACTTTGGCGTCACTAGCCGACCAGCTCCGTCACGTTAGCTGGGCCGAGGGCTTTGCCTCGGCGAGTCAACCTTTACCAGCATTGCCATGCCGTTGTTTTATCACCCATTAGGCAATGGGTGTACGGAGCGAGTCCCAATTTTGGGAATCACCTTCCTTCGGATTGCTACAACAAATAAACCAGGTGCTATTAATCCTAGTATTTTTTGCTTGTTTGAGTTCATTTTTCCCAAGGAATTACTACTCTGGTTTGTCCATGATATGTACACAGGTCTATCAAATGGTGACCGCATTAACGAAGGTCGCATGGTGGTTCGATCAGTTTCCGTACATAGTCCGGCGAACGCCGCATCTGGAGCTCGGACCGACCTGTGAATTCAGGCTTTGCCATGCCTTTACTACATCACGCCGACGCCCTGCATCGACATTGACTTCGGCGCCAGGTCATATTTCTTCTATTCCTCACTTTGCATAAATTATTTATTATGCAACATTTTTTTAATTATCATTATTACTACTATCTCCGGTTTGCACAATTTTTTGTGCACAGGAAAATGATCCGGGGACTTCGGCGTCACTCTGCCGGTCTGCATTGACCGTGCTATGTCACCACTTTGGCGTGTCGAGCTCTCTGCTCCGCCACCTCGGGACCAGCTTGGGGGATGGAACCTTGCCCCGCATCAAGCTCGAACCGCGTCATCAATACCGAACACATTAACCAGCTAAGTCGCTTTCATGCTCAAAGCTTTAATTTCTAACTTGTGTTTGGTTCGACCAAGCATTATACTTTGTTGGAAAAAAGTTGCTTGTAAAAAATTTTCCTTGTCCAAACTTTGTTTATGACGCACAAATTCAAGGACCCAATTCACTTGGGGGCTTCCTTTATGAAGCTTTTCCTTTTGCATATGATTATACTTGTACGGCTTCGTTCCTTGTTCGTGTATTATGCCACAATATGCACCATATTGACTTAAGCGATTTGCAAGCTGGGTTGCCTCGCTCCTGTGTTTACCCCTACGTTCCCGATTGTTCGGCTAGGGAGTAAAGGGAGCACCTCTGCGATTGTCACGATCGGGTCACCCGAGCCGGACCTCAGACTGGGTGAAGCCGAAAGCTAGCGCTCTTATAGTTTTCAATGATGGTCGACACACAACGGAACTCATGAGTACAAAAAGTCTATTGCACAAGTCTCATAATAACAATGAGCACCGAAGAAAGGTATCGGTGGGGGCACTATTTTCTTTGAAGATGCTTCTTACATTTAGCAGTAATATAGCATAAGTTCCCTGAGCGTGCTTTGTCTGTTACAGCCTTATGGCCTGATTGCCTGGTTATTGGAAACACCGTCGATATTCTCGACAGATGGAGTACATAACACATTTCGGTCCTTGACCGAAGAGGGAGAAGCCTACGGTCGGTTAAGACGCGTTTAAAGTTCGGTTGAACATAGATATGATATAAGTACTTCGATACATGGAATCATTCTTTTACTCAAGTCACTTGGGGGCTCTTAAGTTTATTTGAGCCGTTTTATAATAAGTGTTATTCTTCTTAGTCGTTGCAAAGTTTTATTATTATTATTTATCACTCCTTTTTTTCGACGCGAGTGTGCGGTCACGAGCCGGGGAGCCTAATTTCTCTCTCAAAGCCGCTAGAGTTTAGTTTGCTAAACTGGCCTAATGAGAAGTACTCCGCCCTCGGGATAGGAAGTTGAAGGCGTAGGCTGACCCGCTCGAAGTCTTGAGATAGGATGTATCATGTTAAAGCACGACAGAAGCACTTCTTTTTTCTAAGACCAATTTTCAGATTGGCACCGAACACTTGATCTTGTTCGGACATCATGTTTTTACTGACGTTTCTTGGTTTTCCAAGATTTTTGGCACTTTTAAACTATTTGTGCTTTTCCAGCATTAGTCTCACAGTGCAACGCCGGACACCTTTAGGGATTCGGCAAAAACATTCTCAGATATTGCTATATATGCATCGGTTTCGAATTGTGTCTTCGGTCAATAGTTGGGTTGCCCAGCTCCTGCACTTGCTTCCTATGTTCCGCTTTGTTCGGCTAGGTGTGCAAAGGGAGAACCACTGCGATTGTGCTTCCAGCTCGCATGGTCAAGCACCTCAGTGGAGAAAGCCAAAAACTGACTGTCACAATAAGCGTAAACTGGTCAGCGATCCGATGACTATGTTAAATGACGGGCCGTTTATAACATTGGCCGAAGTGTTTACGGCTTGACCCCGACTGTCGCCGAACACTACCGGGGGCTATTAACTTGCCTCCCAAACTAAATCCTTGACATTTTGCTCTTACATTAGAGCTGAGGTTTAATGATCATGCTTAGCATGACAACCCAAAGAAAGGAACCGATAGCGGGACTATTTTCTTTGGAAGACATTTCTTCTGTTAAACAGTAATATAACTCTCTGCGTACCTTTGTTTATAAAACCGTATGGCCAGATTTCCTTGTTTGTTGTAAATCTTTGCCCTCATAAAGGCTTTATAAAGTAGGACAAACACTCCTCGGCTACTGGCCGAGGAGGTGGAAGCCGATAGTCGGTCAACAAAGTTTTGTACAATGCGGATTCGAGCATTAATTACGTAAAGTACTTGGATACAAAGAGTCATTACACATAATTTGTGATTTTACTATGGATATTGATCCTTAATTCAGCCACCCTTGCCCGCATTAAGGCTCGGGGGCTACTGGGCTTCGGGCTTATTATTTACAAATATTAAAGGGGCACATTGATCCCCTCATCTGGTGTTGCCACCCGACCAATGTCTCGGGGGCTACTGCATTGCTTGTCCAATGCAGAAAATTTTATGTGTAATATAGTTTTCGAGGAGATTTTGATCCTCAGGTTGGTCGGCCGCACCCAACCTGAGTCTCGAGGACTGAGCACGCCGCTTTTTGTGTCCCGAAGTATTCTGCCGAGCTAGGACTTGATCCTCGGACCGATTTTGCAAATCAACCAGAGTCTCAGCGGCTACTGGGATCAGCGGTCTTATGTCATCCTTCATGTGCATCTCGGGTTTTAGACCGATACCCACCTTGAGGGCTACTGGCTATATATCTTGGCAGAGAATAAATTGCACCAGTAGAAAATATTCACAAAAATTGGCCCACATTCGGGGTGGTTCACCACCTCGGAAGCAGCCCGACATAAAGCTCGGGCGCTAGTGGCTGGCTCCATAGAGGGCATTTCCGGCATTAAGCTCGGATAAACTCCTTCAAACTTCTTTGAACCAAGGTGATTTACGACACCTCGGATATAGTCCGGCGTTGGAGCTCGGATACAGTCCAGCGTTGGAGCTCGGGTATACATTCGGGCGTTGGAGCTCGGATACATATTCCGGCATTGGAGCTTGGATACAGTCCGGCGTTGGAGCTCGGATACATAGTCCGGTGTTGGAGCTCGGATACACTCCAGCGTTAGAGCTGGGAAGCGGTCCGGCATTGGTGCTCGGCTGCAAAAGATACCTCGAGTGCAGTCTGGCGTTGGAGCTCGGACGCAAGAGGACGCTGCCGCCCGGGAACAACCTCAAACCCGAGGTGTGCCATAAAAATAACAAGGCATTGATAAAGGCCGTAAACTTAAAGGGGCTCCTTGGATACCCGACGTGCAAACTCGTTGAATGCATTTCGGCAATCCTCAAGATCGAAGATAAAGAAGATTTGTTGAACCAGTTTTCAAGACCGACGACGAAGATGAAGAACAGTTCAGAAAAATCGAGGAGCGTCCCTAACTTGAAGACCGGTTCAGGGGGCTACTGACGGTGTCCTGGACTAGGGGGCACTCAACACGTCATCTCCCGATCTGATAGATTGGGCCGAGGACCCCCGTGGCCGTATACTCGTGGGCCAGTTCGGACAGATGCCGCATACAAGGAAGATTCCACAAGACTTGGCGATCAAGACAAGGACTTCTCCCCACCAGCGTATTCGGCTAGGACTCTTGTTAACCTAGGCCTCTGGTGTATTATATAAACTAGGGCCAGGCGAGTCGATAGAGGATATATACATACAATCATACCATAGGCTAACTTCTAGGGTTTAGCCTCCTTGATCTCGTGGTAGATCTGCTCTTGTACTACCCATATCATCAATATTAATCAAGTAGGACGTAGGGTTTTACCTCCATCAAGAGGGCCCGAACCTGGGTAAGACGTCGTGTTCCCTGCCTCCTGTTACCATCCGGCCTAGACGCACAGTTCGGGACCCCCTACCCGAGATCCGCCAGTTTTGACACCGACACCCAACATGAGCCAAATGTTGAGCATGATGAAGCCTTTGCCCCACGACGCTGACTACCCATCCGAATTCTTTGTTGAAGACCTAGAGTATCTGCCTCGCACCATTTATCATATCATCAGAAAAACTCTATGGCCCGTCAAAGGACATTCATCTGCAGCGAAGCTTGAAGGAGAAATGAAGACTTTGGTCTTCTATATCTTCAATGGCATCAGCTTCAATGCTCAAGACTTCTTCATCAGGCAGTTGGTTGCATCAGGCTCCAACATCTTTGGTCTGAAGTTCTATGCTCCATGGGTAATGCGACTTATCAAGCTTCACTCTGCCATTAACTATTAGCCGTCTGCGCGCAATCATCTTGTCTTCTTGCCAGAGGTTGATCTGTCTGTTGAAGCTATTAACCAAGAGCCTGCTAAGGATCCCATTTATCTTCACAATGTTGATCACCAAAGCTTCACCCAGCCCATTGAAGGAGTTCAGGCAGTCTTGCGCGTTTATCCCTTGGCTGGCAACACACGTGCCCCTTGCGCTCAAACTGATGCCACTGGTAGCACCATTGCGTAAAGGCCTCGAAGGTGATCTCATGTTCTAAATGACCGAGAGCTTCTCGTCGCGCTACACCAGAAACAGGACAGACATCACGACTGGCTTAAGCGTCAAATGCAAAGCCTCTTGGTGGATGTCAACCGCATTCGCAATTTTGCCACCAAGAATGCCTTTGTCACTCATGAAACCTGTCGGAGGTCATGGAAGAGTTTGACATTGCTTAGTGCTGAAGCTGATCTGCAAGACGATGGCTTCACCGAACGATTCAAGTTTGACTCTACTCCTCCCAGGAATGCTCACTTGCGTCGGACTCCCTCACTTGAAGACTTTGACTATTCGTCCTCAGCTGCGACAGTGAATGCCAGAGTCATTGATGACCAAGATGATCTAACTTCACCTCCTCCAACTTCCGCGCGTGTCGACACTGCACCAAGTTCTTCTACACCACAGGACCTCAACGACGACCCTACTGCCTAGCCTGCACCTCATGGGAACGAGTAGGCGCTCTATGTCTTCAAACCTTTTTGGTCCTTACTGACAAAAGGGGGAGAAGCATATGAGTTGATAGTCTTCAAGCAGGTCCATATGGGTGGTTGCTTTACCTTTTGCTACTTTTGCCAAGTGCTTACAACTCTTGCTTTTCGATACATTTGGTTCTTAGAGTTGTAACGCTTAA
The DNA here is from genome assembly GCA_034509565.1 of Triticum monococcum. Taxonomy (NCBI): domain Eukaryota; kingdom Viridiplantae; phylum Streptophyta; class Magnoliopsida; order Poales; family Poaceae; genus Triticum; species Triticum monococcum. The sequence goes on from CM067841.1 coordinate 589,140,992, forward strand.
ACTCGATGGTCGTCTGCTACTTATTTGTTATTCTGTGATGCGATGATGAATTCTGCATGTGCGATGATAACTTCCGCACTTAGGTCATTCTGCAGACATCCATTTTTATTATGCATATCATTATCTTCGTTACATCCAATCATGCATGATGAATTGTCATCATAAATTGAAGAGGATCTCCACAAGTACAACCTGCCATGTGCATTTGCATTCCAAGAGCAAATTACTTATGTGCACATCTTCAAGGGGAGCCTTTGCCACTTATGAAGACAATACCCTATCCTTTACAATTTCACATATTTTATTCCCCGTTGAAAACTTCAACCAGTTTGTCATCAATCACCAAAAAGGGGGAGATTGTAAGTGCATCTAGTGCCACCCCTAGTTGGTTTTGGAGTATTGACGACAAACCTGATTGAGGGACTAATGTGTTTGTGAGAATTGCAGGATAACACAGGTAGAAGTCCCTCATTGATTCGGTTTTCCTACCAGAGATGACCCCTAAAAATGTATGAAGACATTGAAGTCAAAGGTGGTATGTGAAGACATTCATATTGAAGACTATGACAAGAGAAGACATCGCGTGAAGACTACGGAGCGCGAAGACTTAGTTGTTTCGTCGTTCTTTTTCTTCTTTGTTGAGTCATAGGAACCACCGTACTGTTAAGTGGGGTCCAAGTGAACCAGTCAGAATGACTGAAGTGATACTTAACCAAAATCCTATGTCTTCGAGCGAAGACAATGAGAGCAAATCTTATCCAGAGCTGGATAAGTTAGCTTTGCTTGTAGCCCAAGTAAAGTTGTCGTGTGTGTTTGTAATCTGATCATTGGAACACGTGTCAGTTCCTTAGTGACCCAGGGTCATTTCGGACAAATCAGGTTGGGTTACCTAGTGGTTATAAATAGCCCACCCCCTACAACCATAAACGCTTGGCTGCTCAGAGTTAGTGTATGACTTTTGTTGTTTGAGAGCAACCCACCTCAAAGCCTTTGAGAGAAAATTCCTTACGAGGATAAAGCCCTAAACACCCAGAGCCAAAGAGTGTTAGGCATCACTTAAGTCTTCCTGTCTGTGTGATCTGAAGACTTATTACACTTGAGGACTGTGAATCCTCCAGCCGGTTAGGCGTCGCGTTCTGAGCATCCAAGAGTCATTGTGGATTGCCAGTGAATGAAGTCTGTGAAGGTTTGGAAGTCTGCCTTGAAGACTTACCAGAGTGATTGGGCGAGGACTGGGTGTCCTTAGCTCAAGGGGAATAAGGTGAAGACATGGTGTTCTGAGTTGAATCTCAACCTCCCTAACCAGACGTACAGTTGTCACAGCAACTGGAACTGGTCCAACGAATGATTATCTTCAACGAGTCACTAGTTCTATCCTTCCCATCTCTTTATTTATAGTTGGTCCTTGTGAAGTCATTGTCTGTTTGCATTATCTTTTGTCTTCACTGAGTGACTGCTTGTTCTGATTGGCTTCATACTAGCTTCCTACCTGATCTATACTGCCTAGCTGCCATTAGTCGCTGTGTTTTCACTTCATTGAATACTTGACTATGGCTTGCTTAGTGTAGTCTACCTTCCACTACATGGTAATAGGTTTATTTCTATCGTTTGTCTTCGAAACTCCCATGTTTTGAAGACTTTCTTAAAAATCGCCTATTCACCCCCCTCTAGTCGATCACTAGCACTTTCAAAGCCGAATATAACCTCTAGTAGCAGGGAGCCCGTGCAATGGGCTTCTGGGCCTGGCGTTACTCCTTTAAAGGTAGTATTGCTATGGCTAATTTTTGCTGGGTTTATCCCCATGTTGCGGATTGTGTCCTGATATATCAGGTTTAAACTACTGCCGCCATCCATCAGGACTCGTGTGAAGTGGTATCCGTCAATTATTGGGTCTAATACTGAAAGTGCGTTATATCGACTAGAGGGGGGGGGGGGTGAATAGGCGATTTTTATGAAAGTCTTCAAAACGTGGAAGTTTCGAAGACAAACAATAGAAATAAACCTATTACCATGCAGCGGAAGGTAGACTACACTAGGCAAGCCATAGTCAAGTATTCAATGAAGTGAAAGCACAATGACTAATAGCAGCTAGGTAGTAAGGATCAGGTAGGAAGATACAATGAAGCCAATAAGATCACGCAGTCACTCAGTGAAGACAAAAGATAATGCAATCATACAACGACTTCACAAGGACCAACATTAAGTAAAGGGAAGGGAAGGATGAAACCAGTGACTCGTTGAAGACAATGATTTGTTAGACCAGTTCCAGTTGCTGTGACAACTGTACGTCTGGTTAGGGCGGCTAGGTATTTAAACCTGAGGACACACAGTCCCGGACACCCAGTCCTGAACACGCAGCTCAGGACACCCAGTCCTCACTGTATTCCCCTTGAGCTAAGGTCACACAGACCTCGCCCAATCACTCTGGTAAGTCTTCAAGGTAGACTCCCAAACCTTCACAGACTTTGTTCACCGGCGATCCACAATGGCTCTTGGATGCTCAGAACACGATGCCTAACCGGCTGGAGGATTCACAGTCCTCAAGTGTAATAAGTCTTCAGATCACGCAGACAGGAAGACTTAAGTGATGCCTAACACTCTTTGGCTCTGGGTGGTTAGGGCTTTATCCTCGCAAGGAATTCTCTCTCAAAGGCTTCGAGGTGGGTTGCTCTCAAACGACAAAAGCCGTACTCTAACTCTAAGCAGCCAACCATTTATGGTTGTAGGGGGTGGGCTATTTATAGCCACTAGGCAACCCAACCTGATTTGTCCGAAATGACCCTGGGTCACTAAGGAACTGACACGTGTTCCAACGGTCAGATTTCAAACACACACGACAACTTTACTTGGGCTACAAGAAAAGCTGACTTGTCCGACTCTGGACAAGATTCGCTCTCATAGTCTTCACTCGAAGACATAGGTTTTGGTTAAGCATCACTTCAGTCATTCTGACTAGTTCTCTTGGACCCCACTTAACAGTACGGTGGTTCCTATGACTCAATGAAGAAGAAAAAGAACTACGAAAGATCTGAGTCTTCGAGCTCCATAGGCTTCATGCGATGTCTTCTCTTGTCATAATCTTCAATGTGAATATCTTCACATACCAGCTTTGACTTCAATGTCTTCATACATTTTTAGGGGTCATCTCTGGTAGGAAAACCGAATCAATGAGGGACTTCTACCTGTGTTATCCTGCAATTCTCACAAACACATTAGTCCCTCAACCAGGTTTGTCGTCAATACTCCAAAACCAACTAGGGGTGGCACTAGATGCACTTACAATCTCCCCCTTTTTGGTGATTGATGACAAACTAGTTGAAATTTTCAACGGGGAATATAATATGTGAGATTGTAAAGGATAAGGAATTGTCTTCATAAGTTGTAAGGGCTCCCCCTGAAGATGTGCATATAAGTAATTTGCTTTTGGAATGCAAATGCACATGGCAGGTTGTACTTGCGGAGATCCTCTTCAACTTATGATGACAATCCATTTATGCATGTGAAGGTATGGGAAGATAATCACATGCATAATGGAAAATGGACGTCTGCAAAATGATCTAAGTGCGGAATTTATCGTTGCACATGCAGAATTTATCATCGCATCACAAGATAGCAAATAAGTAGCAGACGACCATCGAGTTTAAGTGTTACAACTCAAAGAACCAAATGTATCAAAACGAGAGTTGTAAACACTAGGCAAAATATAAAGTAACCGCCCATATGGACCCGCTTGAAGACTATCAAACTCATATGCTTCTCCCCCTTTTGTCAGTAAGGACCAAAAAGGTTTGAAGACATAGAGCATCTACTCGTTCCCATGAAGAGTAGGTGAAGCAGCAGGGTCGTCGGTGGTGTTTGGCGGTGCAGAAAAACTTGGAGCAGTGTCGAAGCGTGCTGAAGGAGGGGGCGGTGAAGTAGCATCGTCCTTGTCCTCGATCACTGTGGCATTCACAGTTGCAGTAGAGGAGGAGAACTCATAGTATTCAAGAGATGGAGTTCGTCGCAGCACTGCCCTTCGGGGAGGTGTGGAGTCAAACTTGAAGCGTTCAGAGAAGCCATCCTCTTAAAGATCATCTTCAGAGCACATAAGCGTCAGCCCTTTCCATGTGCGTCGAGAGGTTTCATGGGCAACAAAGGCATTCTTGGTGGCAAGATTGCGAATGCGGTTAACATCCACCAAGAGGCTTTGCATTTGGCGCTTCAGCCAGTCGTGATGCCTATCCTGTTTCTGATGAAGAGCCACTAGAAGCTCTCAGTCATTGAGAACACGAGTGCGCTTCTTGGGTCATTGGGCAATTGTGCTTTTGGTGGCTTCAGTAAGGGCAGGATGTGGTGCATGTGTAGTTCCAGCCAGAGGATAAGCACGAGTGACTGCTTCAACTCCTTCAATGTTCTGAGAGAAACTTTGATGCTCCGCATTCTGAAGACTAAGAGGTTCCTTGGCAGGCTCAGGATAAATGGCTTCAACGGACATATCCACATCAGGCAGAAAGATCCGATGATTGCGAGCAGATGGTTGATATGAGATAGCGGACTGGAGTTTAATCAGCCGCATTATCCATGGAGAGTAGAACTTTAAGCCAAAAAGATCAGAGCCTGATGCAGCAAGTTGGCGAATGAAGAAGTCCTGTGCATTGAAGCATTTGCCATGAAGAATATAGAAGACCAAAGTCTTCATTGCACCTTCGAGCTTGGCATGTGGGGAATGTCCTTTGATGGGCCAGAGAGTTCGCCTTATGATGTGATAGATGGTCCTTGGCAGATACTCAAGGTCTTCAACAAAGAACTCCTTAGGATATGCAGCATCTTGTGGCAAGGGCTTCATCATATTGAGCATATGACTCATGTTTGGTTCAGGCTTCTGAAAGATGCTCTCCATAGCTTCACTGTGAAGCTGACAGCCAGGTTCGAAGAGATCGATAGGAGTGGGCAGACCAGTGAGCTCAATGATATCAAAGGCTTTGGCTTCATGATGAACATTTCCTATCATCCACTCCAGGACCCAAGTCTTCGGATCTCTATTGTACCCATGGATGTGAAGTGTGGCATAGAATTGGAGCAGCAACTCTTCATTCCAGTGCTCTTGGTCGGTGACAAACGGCAACAATCCAACCTCTTTGAAGCAATCCAGAGCTTCTTCCAGACAAGGCAGACCAGCTATGGCTTCGATGTCAAGACGCTTATGTGGGAAGATGCGACCTTGATTGTACAGAATGCAGGAGTAATAGCTTCGCTGCGGATAGCTCCAGAACCGATCAGAAGATATTCTTTCCCTTGAGTAGGGGTTCTTGGAGCTATTGAAGAAAGTGTTGTCTGGTTTGAAGCCGTTGACATTGAAGGATCCAGGTGCTGATGCAGGACCTGGAAACCTGGGCAACCTTGGAATTGGCTTCTGTACCTGAGGCCTATGCTCAACATGATAGTCAAACTGAGGACCAGCAGCAGACGCAGAGACAGAAGCAGTAGCATCATTGGCTTCGCTGACTTCTGGTTCTTGGGTTGGTGGAGGCTCCACGTTTGCTTCAGCCATGACAATGTCAATGGCTTCATTTGTTTGGGTGGCGGCAGCCTCAAGATTCTCAACCTCCACTTGATGAGCTGGAGGGTCGTTCATAGTCACGTTCTCCTTGAGAACAGCTTCTTGGTACGACGGGGGTGTAGCAACTCTTGGGGTTTCTTTTTCATCGGCTGATGCAGCCGGAATGTCTTTAGCAGCTTTAGCTTCAGACTCGGAGACTGGAGGCCTTGGTCCTTTGCGAAGCCTGCGTAATGCTAGCGACGCCTATGGAGATGGAGTTGGCTGGGCCTCAAAGTCATGCTCTTCTTGTGCTTGTGGGTGATCAGCCCATGTTGTATCCTGAGCAATTGGCGTCAAGGGACGACCAATGCTGATGAGTTCGCTGTGTGTATGCACAGGCGATGATACCTGTTGGTGCTCGATCTGAGGAGGGAGTGCATCATCTTCAACATGGTCATGGTGACCAATGTCTTCAGCAGCGGTGGGATCAGCTGCTAGAAAGTCTTCAGCTTCATGAGCCTCTATGGAAGCAGGCTCATGGACAGTCATTTGGCGCTCTTGATGTTCAGCGTCAGGGCGAACCATGGAGATGGGTTCAACAACTAAGGGCTCTGTGGGAGCAGCCCGTTCCTTCTTGGTATTCCGCTTCTTCTTGAAGGGAGCAGCATCAGAGGCTTCAGAGTGTTTCCTCTTTCTGGCTTCAGCCTCAGTAGTCCTCGTCTTCTTCAGTTCTGAAGCGTTTGACCTGGCCTTTGGCTTCGAGCCAGTCATGCTAGTTGGGAAGACAATGGTATCTGCTTCCTGCCTTGGTGCATTGGGTTCGGCCACAGTGGGCTTCTTCTTCCTTTAGCAGCCATCCTGGGATCAATGCCCGGACGCCCAAGGGCCTTGCGCTTCTCAGCCTCGTTGTAGCCTTGCACACACTTGTCAGCCAGGCTCTTCATGCGCTCACGAGAACCTTGAGCTTCTGCACATTTCTTGAGAAAGGCTTCTTTGAGCTCGTGAAGCATAATCTTGAAGTTCTTCACCTCTTGCACGCTGAGAGTGGCCATATGCTTCTTGAACTGAGATTTCTCAAAGTCAATCTTCTGCTTTAGTTCAACAATGCGCTGGGCGATAGCCAACTCTGAAGCAATGGTGCCATGGAAGGCGACACTGAGGCCAATGGGAAGTTGCAGATCTTCGAAGCTGAGGTTGGGTGTGTCAAACCACTCATCAATGAAGTTGTGGATGATTGCAACGTCAAAGAGAGGCAGATCATTGAAGATTTCTGCTTCTTCTTTACTCTTGATCAGTTGCTCAAGAGCGTCATCTCCAAGATCTTCATCACTGGACAGATCGATGGCATCGTTGCGCAGAATAGCAGCAGCTGTCAGTTCTTGGCTGGTGTGTGGCAGAGGCATCTTGTCTTTCCGGGGCTTGGAGATGCGTGACAAATCTTCAGACTGCACACTGTCTTCAGGAGGTGCAGTAGCCAGTGGCTTCGCCCGTGAGATTTTTGGTGCAGAGGCAGGCTTTGAAGCTTTAGGTTGCTTCAACTTCTTTGGCTTCGGCACTGCAAGCGCTTCATCTGATTCAGCATCATCTGCAGGCTCATTCACGGCTGTCCCTTGAACCACGATGTGAGTGATGAGACCTTCCAAGTTATAGAAGGGCCCAAGAAGATTGGGTTCAGCTTCACGAGTTCCATCGGCACGGGGAGCACAGGGACCAGGGTTGAAGTCTAATCCCAAAGACTTCGTGTTCTGCTTCGCTGAGTTCTTGGCAAACTGGAAGTTGCGCTTGAACAGATTATCGTCACGACACCATAGTAGTGACGAAGGGTGTGCATCTGCAGGTTGTGGCCCACGGACCATGCACGGATAGAAGCCTTGTTCAATGGCTTCTTCTCTGGACCTGGGTTGAAGATTCTTGTATAGGATGTCTACCCACGGCCGCTTGATGGCATTTTTCTCAGCATATTCCTGGGTCACAAACCGGTATTTGAACCATTGTTCTGCCCAATATCTTCGAATCCATTGGATTCGGGTCTTGCACTGGTTGTAATCCTCTTCAGGATCGGTCTTGTAAAGTTCTGAGAGGTCATCAGGCAAATCTCTTGATGTTCCCCCACGACGCTGTCTGCCACCCTTCATTGCTGATTTCTCTACAGCCATGAACTTCAAACTGAATGGCTTCAACACGTTCAAAGGCTTCAAAGGCTTTCGCTTGCTGGACAAACAAGAACTGGCTTCGGGAGAATTTATATGATACTGTAAGAATTCTGCAAATGAATGCAGACTATGAGAACCAAGGGATTCTCCCACGGACATGTACCTGTGACAGCATTAAGGTGCGAGGGAATGGGAAGAGGTCATATGCATTCTCAGAAGATTTTGAAGATAAATCAGTTTAGAAGACATTGACTTCATCGTGCGAAGACATTCACTCATAGATAAGGAGTTGGTTCCAGATTTGTACGAACCCATGGATCAGTACAAGTGAGGAATCTAACTACTTTGTGAAGCATAAGTGAGTATACTAGGCATATTATGAGATGCAGTATGAAGTGGATCCAACATGTGTGAACAAAAACCACTTGTGGTAGAAAGTGACGAATCTATAGGATCAAAGGGGCCGTAAAAAGGAAGTTTTATTTACCACACGTAGAACTGCTGGACGAAGTGGAAGAGGAGGCCGAGTAGTTCGATCGTCCATGCCCTAACTTGGCGACGGAGGACACCTACGACGACAGCGGAGAAGACGATGTCTGCGGTCGGCATGAAGACGGCGTCGGAGAGGTTGCGGCAGCTAAGCGCTTCGTCGCCGGCGTCGTCGAGGGCTAGCGGTGGCGCTAGGGTTCGTGCGAGAGTGGAAGAAGAGATAATGACTGTGGTGAGGCGTGTATTTATAGGGACAGTGGTGGCTCAGTGTTATTACACAGGTGCCCCTGGCGATTCACATCCGAGGAACACATGGCCATCATGTAGTATACCAGAGGTTGTTCCACGTCCCACGCACGCCTGGATTGTCGGGTGGTTGTTCCCACTTCTCCGGGTTTCAGGTGAAGGAATTAGCATTGAAAGCGGACTTAATGTTTGTCTCTGTATCTTCTGCCGACAAGGACGCAGAGAAGACATTTGACAGTTTCAAAAGAATGCATATGATTTGGAGAGACAGAGTTTGAGATAGAAAGCATAGAGAGGTTAGGGTCCAATCACATTCACTTAGTTCAAAAGATTCAACAAGAAGACATAGCTATAAGTGAATGCTATAGAGGACAGAACACTAGTATATATATATAATCAACATAGTGAAGATAATCATGAAGACATGATGAGATTGAAGCCAAACCAAATGTGAAGACATTGCAAATGTAATGTCATGAGTGAAATACTTCAAACAGAACATTTGGTGGCGGCGTTACCCACCGTATAGGAAGTATTAGACCCAGACACGGCGCACAATTATCGTGGCGCTCCGAAGTCAAATTCCTCATTAATGTATTCACACTTAGAATGCATGTCTTCATTGATTGAAGATATACTTTACTTCGTGTGTATTTCTGATTTTCTGATTGGTGCAGCCGAAGATAACGTCATCCACATATATTTGGCACACAAACAGTTCACCATCATATGTCTTCGTGAAGAGAGTGGGGTCGAGGGAACCAGGTGTGAAGCCTTTGCTCTTTAGGAAGTATTTGAGTGTGTCATACCAAGCCCGAGGGGCTTGTTTGAGGCCATACAATGCCTTGTTGAGCTTTTATACCATGTCAGGATGCTTTGGATCTTCAAAGCCAGGCGGTTGTGCAACATACACTTCTTCTTCAATCTTGCCATTGAGAAAAGCGCTCTTCACATCCATTTGATATAGAAGTATGTTATGATGATTTGCATAGGCCAGCAGTATTTGTATGGCTTCAAGTCGAGCCACGGGAGCAAATGTTTCATCAAAGTCAATCCCTTCCACTTGAGTATATCCTTGAGCAACGAGACGAGCTTTGTTTCTGACAACTTGACCATGCTCATCTTGCTTGTTGCGGTATATCCATTTGGTGCCTATTATATTGTGCTTCCGAGGATCAGGACGCTTGACCAGTTCCCATACATTATTCAGCTCAAACTATTGAAGCTCTTCTTGCATAGCTTGAATCCATTCAGGTTCCATAAAGGCTTCTTCAACTTTCTTGGGTTGTATTATTGAGACGAATGCGAAGTGCCCATAGAAATTTGCTAGCTGAGTTGCCCTTGAACAAGTGAGCGGACGGGGTGCATTGATGCTATCAATTATTTTCTCAATCTGCACTTCATTGGCAACACGAGGATGTATAGGGCGAAGATTTTGCTCTTGCTGATCATTGTCATTGTTAGAGGGATTGTCTTCAGGCTGAGCATTGTCTTCAGGTTGATCTGGCGCGGAGATGATAAGTTCCTCTTCGGGTTGAGCTTCAGAGGGTATGATTTCTCTAGTTCCCATAAGTTTGATTGATTCACTGGATGGAACTTCATCTAGCACATTTGGCAGGTGCTCTCTTTGTGAACCGTTAGTCTCATCGAACCGCACATCCACTATTTCAACCACTTTATAATGAAAGAGATTGAAGACTCTGTAGGAGTGCGAATCATTTCCATATCCAAGCATAAAACCCTCATGTGCTTTTGGTGCAAATTTTGAAGTGTGATGTGGATCCTTGATCCAGCACTTGGCGCCAAATACTCTGAAGTAACTGACATTTGGCTTCTTGCCAGTGAGGAGCTCATAAGATGTCTTGTTCAGAAGCTTGTGAAGATAAACACGGTTGATTGTATGGCATGCAGTATCAATGGCTTCAGGCCAGAATTTTCTTGGAGTCTTGTATTCATCAAGCATTGTTCGGGCCATCTCAATCAGTGTTCTATTCTTGCGTTCGACGATGCCATTCTGCTGTGGCGTGTACGGAGCTGAGAATTCATGTGTGATTCCCAAAGCATCAAGATATGTATCAAGGCCAGTGTTCTTGAATTCAGTGACATTGTCACTTCTGATGTGCTTTATCTTGGTGCCATAGTTGTTCATTGCTCGATTGGCAAAGCGTCTGAAGACATCCTGCACTTCAGTCTTGTAGAGGATTATATGCACCCAAGTATATCTATAATAATCATCAACAATGACAAAGCCATAGAGACAAGCAGTAGTAGTAAGAGTTGAGTAATGAGTGGGACCGAAAAGATCCATGTGGAGCAGTTCGACGGGTCGAGTCGTTGTCATGATTGTCTTCGAGGGATGCTTGGCCCTCGTCATCTTCCCTGCTTCACAGACACCGCATAAGTGATCTTTCTTGAACTTGACGCCCTCGATGCCTATGACATGCTTCTTATTTGCAAGGGTGTGCAGGTTCCTCATGCCAGCATGACCTAGCCTCCGATGCCATAGCCAGCATTCTGAAGCTTTTGCTAGAAGACATACGGCAAGCTGTGGTCCTGCTGAGAAATCTACCATGTACAAATCATCTTTCAGATACCCTTCAAACACTAGAGACTTGCCAGATTCCATTAGAACAAGACAACGATATTTTCCAAACATCACAATCATGTTTAAATCGCAAAGCATTGAGACAGACATTAAGTTGAAGCCAAGGGATTCAACAAGCATGACTTTATCCATGTGTTGATCCTTTGAGATTGCAACTCTACCTAGACCCAATACCTTACTTTTACCAGTGTCAGCAAATGTGATGTGACTCTTGTCGGATGGACGTAAGGTTGAGTCCATAAGAAGGCTTCTCTTGCCAGTAATGTGATTGGTACACCCACTATCAATAATCCATTCTGAAGCTGCTGGTGTCGTACCCTACAGTGCAGTTAGGGGGATAAGCTTCACGAAGAGAATTGTGAAGCAAAAACATTTGACGAACCAGTGGGTTATGAAAGCTTAGATCGAGATTTGGACTGATACGGCGAGTAGCAAGCGATTCAGGAACAAAGTACATAATAAGACCATTCGGGCATTTGATCTTGCGCCCTACAAGATTTTTAAGGTCCCCAGCAATAGCGTCAGACAATTTTGTTTTTCTGCTGGAGACCCTTCCCTGCAAAAGAGAGTTAAGCTTTCTTAACCACCCACATCTTCAAGGGTGGCTTAGAAGCAATAAGTCTAAGTGCAACATCTGAGAACTTTGGCTTTGGAGCCCTAGCAAGAAGTCTTGCAGGAGGACAATAGTACTCATAAGAATAAGCAAAATAGTTCTTGGTATTATGAACATGGTGGTTTGATGAACCGTGCTCATATTCATAGGCCTGAGTATGGCTTCCCTGCAAAACATTTGCGTTAGTGCGACTCAGGTCAGTCCTGTGTCTGTATGAAGCCTTTGGACCGTATGAAGCATGTGGTCTGGGGTTTGTCTTCTTCACCTGTGGTGTCATGATGACATTCACAGGAAGATTCTCCAAACACCTTTTCGGCACCCAAATCTTCTTCATAGGCGGTCCATTCCTGCAGTTAGTACCAATATACCTGGCAAACACTTCATCATTCTGATTCTTAAATAGTTTATAGTTTGCATCAAAGGATTCATCAATAATGATGGGATTAGCACAAGTGAAGCTAGATAGGGTGGATGGATCCACTGAAGGTTCCTTTGCAGCAACCCATGTGGTTTTGGGGTACTGCTCAGGTTTCCAGTAAGAGCCATCAGCATTCATTTTCCTTTCGAACCCAACACCCTCTTTCCTAGGGTTTCGGTTTAGGATCTGCCTTTTGAGGACATCACATAGTGTCTGATGCCCTTTGAGACTCTTGTACATCCCTGTTTCAAGCAATGTCTTCAACCTAGCATTTTCATCAGCAATAGCAGTGGTATCCTCAACAGAGGGGTTAGTTCCCACATCAACAGTTGAAGGTATTGCAACAGTAGCAGCAGTAGAACATTCAGCAACAGAAGTAGCATTATCACGCTCAATGCATTTAAGACATGGTGGTTCAAATCCTTCCTGAGTGGAACTGATCTGTTTGGCGCGAAGTGACTCGTTTTCCTTTTGAAGATCTTCATGAGCCGCTCTCAATTTCTCAAGATCTTGCTTCCTTTGAAGATAATCATAGGAAAGCCTTTCATGAGTTGTTGAGAGCGTTTCATGACGACTTTCAAGTTCCTCATACTTAATATGAAGATTTTTTATGTCTTCAATTAAAGACTGAGATCGAGTCATTTCAGCGTCTAGCAGATCATCGCTTTTGTCTAACAGTTTTTGAATATGTTCCATAGCTTTCTGTTGTTCAGTTGCAATTTTAGCAAGTGTTTTGTAGCTGGGTTTGGAATCACAATCAGAGTCATCTTCACTAGATGTTTGATAGTGAGTAGTGCGTGTGTTTACCTTGGCACCACGTGCCATGAAGCAGTAGGTAGGAGCGGAGTAGTCCTTGTCATTTGCATCGGTGTCGGTGATGGAGTCATTGTCTTCACTGTTGAAGATGGACTTGGCAACATATGCTGTAGCCAGACTCGCAACGCCAGAATCGGACTCCTCCTCAGACTCCACCTCGGCCAACAAATGCACGTGCCTTGCCAGATGAGCTCTTCTTGTGTGATGAAGACTTGGAGGAAGACTTGGAAGAAGACTTTGAGTATTTCTTCTTCTTCTTGCCGTCAGAGTCATACTCCTTGCTCTTCTTCTTCTTGTTGTTCTCATTGTCCCACTGCGGACACTCAAAGATGTAGGGGCCAGGTTTCTTGCACTTGTGGCATGATCTTTTCTTGTAGTCATAAGCAGAAGCTTCATCATTCCTTGAGCTTGATCGTGAAGACTTTCTAAAGCCTTTCTTCTTGGTGAATTTTTGAAACTTCTTCACAAGCATAGCAAGTTCCTTTCCAATGTCTTCAGGACCATCAGTACTGCTGTCGGATTCTTCTTCAGATGTGGAGACAGCTTTTGCCTTCAAGGCACGAGTTCGCCCATAGTTGGGACCGTAGATATCTTTTTTCTCAGAAAGCTGAAACTCATGTGTGTTGAGCCTCTCAAGTATGTCAGACGGATCGAGTGTCTTGAAATCAGGACGTTCTTGAATCATCAGGGCTAGGGTGTCAAACGAACTATCAAGTGATCTCAGGAGTGTCTTGACGACTTCATGCTTGGTGATCTTAGTAGCGCCGAGTGCTTGAAGCTCATTTGTGATGTCAGTGAGTCCATCAAACGTGAGCTGGACATTCTCATTGTCATTTCTCTTGAAGCGGTTGAAGAGGTTGTGAACGACACTGATTCTCTGATCTCTCTGGGTTGAGATGCCTTCGTTGACCATGGAGAGCCAGTCCCAGACTAGCTTAGATGTTTCCAAAGCACTCACGCGGCCATACTGTCCTTTGGTTAGATGACCACAAATGATATTCTTGGCAGTAGAGTCCAGTTGAACAAACTTCTTGACGTCAGCAGCAGTGACACCTTCTCCAGCCTTGGGAATGCCGTTCTTGACGACATACCATAGGTCGACGTCAATGGCTTCAAGATGCATGCGCATCTTATTCTTCCAGTAGGGATATTCAGTTCCATCAAAGACGGGGCATGCAGCAGAGACTTTAATTATCCCTGCAGTCGACATAGCTAAAACTCCAGGTGGTTAAACCGAATCACACATAACAAGGGAGTACCTTGCTCTGATACCAATTGAAAGTGTGTTATATCGACTAGAGGGGGGGTGAATAGGCGATTTTTATGAAAGTCTTCAAAACGTGGAAGTTTCGAAGACAAACGATAGAAACACACCTATTACCATGCAGCGGAAGGTAGACTACACTAGGCAAGCCATAGTCAAGTATTCAATGAAGTGAAAGCACAATGACTAATAGCAGCTAGGTAGTAAGGATCAGGTAGGAAGATACAATGAAGCCAATCAGATCACGCAGTCACTCAGTGAAGACAAAAGATAATGCAATCATACAATGACTTCACAAGGACCAACAATAAGTAAAGGGAAGGGAAGGATGAAACCAGTGACTCGTTGAAGACAATGATTTGTTAGACCAGTTCCAGTTATTGTGACAATTGTACGTTTGGTTAGGGTGGCTAGGTATTTAAACCTGAGTACACACAGTCCCGGACACCCAGTCCTGAACACGCAGCTCAGGACACCCAGTCCTCACCGTATTCCCCTTGAGCTAAGGTCACACAGACCTCGCCCAATCACTCTGGTAAGTCTTCAAGGTAGACACCCAGTCATGAGGCTTGTTAATGCTGCCATTGTTCTCGGCTTTTCTTGGCCGAGGTGTTTGGCAAGCCATTCGTCTCGAACGCTATGCTTGAAAGATGCTAAGGCTTCGGCGTACGGACAGTCGACTATTTGGTTCTTTTTAGTGAGGAATTTGTTCCAAAGCTTTCGGGCTGACTCTCTGAGCTGTTGAGTTATATGACTTAAATCGTCTACATCTAGTGGTCGGACAGAGGTCCCTTGAAAATTTGCCCGAAAAGCGTCTTCAAGCTCTTCCCAGCTTCCAATGGAGTTTTTGGGGAGGCTTTTAAGCCAGTGCCGAGCTGGCCCTTTGAGCTTGAGGGGTAAGTACTTGATGGCGTGGAGATCGTCTCCTCGAGCCATATGGATATGGAGGATGTAGTCCTCAATCCAGACCCCAGGGTCTGTCGTTCCGTCGTACGCCTCTATGTTTACGGGTTTGGATCCCTCTGGAAATTCATAGTCCAGCACCTCATCGGTCAAACATAGGGGGTGTGCGGCACCCCTGTATTTGGGTGTAGCGTGGTGTTCGGATGTTTGTTGTGTTGCATTGCATACTAGAGCGCGCTTGCGTGGCCCGTATATGGATCTGGTTGTGTCGTCCTTTTGATGCGAGCCCTCGCATGGATCGCATACTGGCTTATGTGCGGCGTCGTTTGCCGCTCTATGTTGGCCACGAGGTCGTCTATCCATCTGGATGGCCGTTTTGTTTTCTAATTGCGGGAGATCTAAGGCCTCCTCGTCGAATTCAGGTAGCAACTTTCGCTTCGGGTAGCTCTTGGTGTGGCGATTACCACCACACTTCGCTGCAGTGTTGAGTACTTCACCATCTGATTCTGAGTGTGTCTTGTGCAGTCCTGAGCCTTTGCTTCTGCTTTATCAGACTCCTCGCAGTGGCAACAAGCCTTTGATGGGCATTCTGTTGCTCCGGGCGCCTGTCCGGTGTGATGTCGCCTGGACTGTTATCTTCGACGGAGTCGGGTTGTTTGGTTTGATAATCCGTGTTGCCGTGGTCGGGCGATGGTTCACCCTGCTCTAATGCTGGGTCTATATGATCGCTGTTTCTGCCGAGGCGGGATTTGGAGCGGCGCTTACGCCGCCGCTGTGACTGCTTCTCGAGGGAACAACCCTTCGTTGCGTCCTTCCGTTCCTGGTTGTCATTTTCTTTGGGTGTGTCCACCATGTGTACGTCATATGATGAAGTGGTTGTCCAGTGCCCTGTGGGCAGTGGTTCCTGTTCGTCTCCTGCATCGTCGTCCATACCGTCGATGTCTTCGGAGTCGAAGTCGAGCATGTCGGTCAAATCATTGACAGTGGCTACTAAGTGGGTGGTGGGTGGGCGGCGAATTTCTTCGTCATCCGCATCCCAATCCTACCGGACATAGTTCGGCCAGGACTCTCCTGACAAGAAGAGAGACCTTAATGAGTTCAGTATGTCGCCAAGGGGCGAGTGCTGAAAGATATCCACAGAGGTAAACTCCATGATCGGCGCCCAGTCGGATTCGATAGGCACAGGCACAGGCGGTTCGGAGTCCGTGGCCTGGGAAGAATCCGGTAGTTTGGCATCATGGCTCTCGTGAAGGGTAAGGTCGATACTCGGCTCGATCGCCGATGAGAGTGCGGCCCCCATGGCGGGGTCTATCCACCCGTCACTGGATGGCGCAATTGGCTCTGAATTGAGAGTCAGAGCGGTCGCTGGTGCAATCTCCCGAATACTGTCCAATGGTAGAGCTAAATCATGTTCATCGTGACCGTGCGGCGCACTCGGCAAGGGCTCGAATCCGTCAAAGATCAAGTCTCCAAGGATGTCGGTTGTGTAGTTTAAGTTTCCAAATCTGACCTGACAGCTAGGGGCGTAGCTCTCGATCTGCTCCAGATGGCCAAGCGAGTTGGCCCGCAGTGCGGAGCTGCCGAATACAAAGATCTGTCCGGGGAGAAAAGTCTCACCCTAGACTGCATTGCTATCGATGATCGAAGGAGCCATCAAGCCTAATGATGACTACACAGAGGAACTCTCAATGAAAGCACCAATGCCGTTGTCAAAACCGGCGGATCTCGGGTAGGGGGTCCCGAACTGTGCGTCTAAGGCGGATGGTAACAGGAGGCAGGGGACACGAGGTTTTACCCAGGTTCAGGCCCTCTTGATGGAGGTAAAACCCTACGTCCTGCTTGATTATACTTGATAATATGGGTATTGCAAGAGTTGATCTACCACGAGATCGGAGAGGCTAAACCCTAGAAGCTAGCCTATGGTATGATTGTCTGTTGTCCTACGGACTAAAACCCTCCGGTTTATATAGACACCGAAGGGGACTAGGGTTACACAAGGTCGGTTACAAAGGAGGAGATATACATATCCGTATTGCCTAGCTTGCCTTCCACGCCAAGTAGAGTCCCATCCAGACACGGGACGGAGTCTTCAATCTCGTATCTTCATAGTCCAATAGTCCGACCAAAGGATAGAGTCCGGCTGTCCGGAGACCCCCTAATCCAGGACTCCCTCACTCATCCTCGCTGATCATGTTGTGCATGATCACACAACATGTCATCACCTCCCACAAGGTTTTCGGATCCCATTGTTTAGCAGTTGCAAAATGGATTTGCAGAACTCCAAATGTCCTCTCGACATCCTTTCAAGCTGCTTTTTGTCTTTGGACAAAGTGAGCCTTTTTCTGGCCAACTAGGTTTGAGATGGTGCAGGAGGTGACGGAGACGCGGAGTTCTGGCAGGGGTGTGGCGTGGTGGCCGGGGTGGTGGAGAGGCCGCGAAGGTAAAAGAGAAAGGAAGGAGATAAAATGGGGAAGATGGAGTCATGGGTTCCGAGAAGGGTTTTGGGTGGGTCTAGTGTGTCGAATTGCTATGTTTCACGTGTCCGGACTCCCGCAAAAGCTCCCCCACTTTTGTCTCGGTTTTGCGGAGAAATCTCGTTCGGAACGCCCCGCGGACCGATACATTCCCTCGTTGAAGGACTCCCGCGGTCCGGAGCGTGACCCGGACGGATGCGAGTGGTTTACGGGTCCGCCTTAGAGATGCCCTTACCATATATACCATGTGGTATTTGTTTTTTTAATGTACCATGTGGTATGTTATAGGATCAATGTATATATCTATATACTAATATAAAAATATCTAAATGGGCAGATCCATCAAATCTTAGTCATCCAACAATGTCAATTCAACAATCTATATTGCTCCAATGACCAACGCTTAATATGTTTAGCATGCAATTAATAACATACCAAATATAGACTATTCATGGAATTAACATGTAGATATCCTACCTAACATTAATGTGCAATTAATTTTTTGTCTAATATCAATGTGCAATTGCTTCTCTTTCTACCTCATATCAACGTTGATTGCACGTACGCACTTTCAAGTATTAGTAGCACAAGTGTCTGGGAGATAAATTTGACATGTCCACTTAAACATTCATCAGCATGACACGACATCACCTCTTTAGAGGTAAATATATTAGGAGCAGCCAAGCGGCCACGCGCCACCCTCCGTGCCCTAGCCAGGCGTCAACAGGAGCAGCAAGCCACGCAGCTAGCCCCCGCGATGCTAGCCACCGCGCCGTCGTGCCCTGCCGCCAGCGCCGCCACTGCACGCTTCAGACATCCGCACTGGCTGACCTCGTGCGTGGAGGGGGTAGGGGAAGGGAGCTCGCCCGGCGGCGCTAGAGTTTTGCCCTCCCGGTCGCCGCGTAGGAGCGACGGGGGAGGGGAGGGAGAGGGGAGCGGGAGCGACACAGGAGGGAAGGGAGGAGGGGCCAACTGATCACTGGGGACGTTTTCCCCCTTTGCCTCTCCTTGCAGCAAGTGTGAAGCTCCCCCATTCAAACTTAGTCTCATCATGTTCTGTTGTTCCACACTCTTCATGTCAATGTCCCAACATACCACAAGCATTACAAAAAGGTTGGCAGTTTTTCAAACTTAACTATGTTTTTCTTAGTTTATCCAACCTTTTTTATACTAACTACTTGTGTTAACTTCTTATTCACATCAAGCTTCACTCTAACTCAGATGAACTCACCGATGAATCCATTTGGCAGTGTTACATGCACCTCTTGCACTTCACTAATTTGTCTCGCTACTCGCTAGGTTCTATAAGGAATTCTTACTCTACCGAAAAATGTTTTCGCCCCGCTTTATATATAAAACAAACCACCAGCGCCATAGAGTACTTTAAGGTTCATAGCACACTCACACAGACATGAAAGAGACGACAGAGTTCCAAAAGGTTCTGCTGAGGACACAACTCAACAAGCCCAAGAAAAGAAAAGCAACAAAGCATAGGTGCCAAGAGGCGGCTAATCCGGCTCTGGAGGTGGCGGAGGAAGCGGCAGCGACAATCGGAGAGCCATCGAGCGAAGGTCGGCGATGAAGGCGGTGATGGAATTGCGGTCCAGGGGCGGCTAAGCGACTGCCAAAGCTGCAAGTAACCACAAAATTTGAACAGAGCATCAATAGCATGTCGAAGCGGAATGCACTGAATCACAAGTCTGTTGCGAACTGTCCATAGGGTCCATGCAAGGACCCCAATCTCCAACCACCTAATGTGGCAAGTGCGCTGAGGGGAGGCCTGAAGTTCGGAGAATATGTCGGGGAAATTGGAGTGACACCAATCACCCCGAACCGCTTCCCGAGAGCAACTCCAAAGGAATTAGGCAGAAACGCAGGTGAAGAAGATGTGATTCGAGTCCTCAATCGTGCCACACAGGGGGCAGAGTCCGTTACCCGGGCCATTCCGCTTACGGACCTCCACACCAAAAGGAGTCCGACCATGAATCCATTGCCACATGAAGATCTGAATCTCCAAAGGAAGGCGAACGGACCCATACAGCGGTGAGGGCCAAACGGGCGGTGGAGGGCGTAATGGCCTGATAGAGGGACTTAGTGGAGAAGATGACCGAAGGCTCCGAACGCCAAGATATGCGGCAGTCGCAGGATCCACATTCGGCTTGTGGAGGGCAATGCAGTCGAGCAGCTTGTGCCAAGCTGCAAGGTCCAGCGGCCCGAATGGCCGCCGGAAGGCGAGGCACCCTAAGTCGATAAGGGCGTCCTCGACGGAGATCCTAGGATCAACCGCGAAGGGGAATAAATCTGGGAAGCGGGCAGCGAAGGGGATGTCCCTAGCCCATCGGTAAACCAAAACAAAGTATTTGCACCGGAACCCAGCAAGATGGATGTCCCGATGCGGAGAATCGGAAGAAGTTGGACAACGGATTGCCAGAATTGGGATCCGCCGGCACACTGGCAGAAGGCTAGGGGTTGTCCATGCAAGTACTTGTTCCAGATGATGTCAAGCCAGAGACCTCCCTTCCCTTATGTGATGCTCCAGAGCCAACGTGTCAGAAGGGCGATGTTCATGCGTTTGGAGCACATGATTCTGAGCCCGCCCTGGTCACGAGGCTTGCAGATGTCGGGCCAGCTGACCATGTGGTATTTCTATCTATTGTTGTCACCTGGCCGGAAGAATCTAGCCTACAGCTTAGTGATCTCATGGTGCAGGGTCTCATGGAGACTGTAGAAACTTATGAGGAACAGAAGCACGCTGGACAGAGAGGAGTTGATGAGAATTGTCCGGGCCACCTTAGAGAGCCACCTACCCTGCTAAGGCTCAATACAGAGCTGGAGCTTGGCCACCGTCGGCCGTAGCTCAGCCACCGAGAGCCGGGGAGTAACTAATGGGAATCCCCAAATAGGTCGTGGGGAAGGTCCCGAGGCGACAGTTAGGTGGTTGGCGATGCTCTGGCTATCATGAGGGGAGTGATGTCTCTTGAAGCTATGTCGATATTTCCCCAAAGAGGAAGGGATGATGCAACACAACAGCGGTAGGTATTTCCCTCATATATGAAACCAAGGTTATCGAACCAATAGGAGAACCAAGCAACACAACATAAACAACCCCTGCACACAAATAACAAATACTCGCAACCCGACGTGTTAAAGGGGTTGTCAATCCCTATCTGGTAACGGTGCCAGAAATTTGTGCATGGACTGGAGAAAGTTGTAATAGATTGAATAAAATAGATCGCAAATAACATATAGTGCAGCAAATTATTTTTGTATTTTTGGATTAATAGATCTGAAAATAAATGAGAAAGAGACTCGGGGGCAGTAGGTTTCACTAGTGGCTTCTCTCGAGAAAAATAGCAAATGGTGGGTGAACAAATTACTGTTGGGCAATTGATAGAACTTCAAATACTCATGACGATATCCAGGCAATGATCATTACATAGGCATCACGTCCAAGATTAGTAGACCGACTCCTGCCTGCATCTACTACTATTACTCCACACATCGACCGCTATCCAGCATGCATCTAGTGTATTAAGTTCATGGAGAAATGGAGTAATGCAATAAGAACGATGACACAATGTAGACAAGATCTATCGATGTAGATATAGACCCCACCGTTTTATCCTTAGTAGCAACGATACATACATGTCGGTTCCCCTTCTGTCACTGTGATCAAGCACCGTGAGATCGAACCCACTACAAAGCACCTCTTCGCATTGCAATATAAATAGATCAAGTTGGCCAAACAAAACCCAAATACCGGAGAAGAAATATGAGACTATAAGCAATCCTGCATAAAAGAGATCAAAGAAATTCAAATACTTTCATGGATATAAAAAGATAGATCTAATCATAAACTCAAAGTTCATCAGATCCCAACAAACACACCGCAAAAGAGTTAAATCATATGGATCTCCAAAAGACCATTGTGTTGAGAATCAAGAGAGAGAGAGAGGAACCCATCTAGCTACTAACTACGGACCCGAAGGTCTCCAAAGAACTACTCACGCATCATCGGAGAGGCACCAATGGAGGTGGTGAACCCCATCCGAGATGGTGTCTAGATTGGATCTGGTGGTTCCGGACTCTGCGCCGGCTGGATCAATATTTCGTCGACTCCCCTAGGGCTTCTGGAATATTGGGGTTTTATATAGCAAAGACGCGGTCCAGGGGGCACGCAAGGTGGGCACAACCCACCAGGGTGCGCCTGGGCCTCCTGGCGCGCCCTGGTGGGTTGTGCTCTCCTCGGAGCACCCCCCCAGGCGCAGCCAGGGCCCATTATGTTCCATCTGGTCTATAAAAAATCTCTGTAAAGTTTCGTGGCATTTGGACTCCGTTTGATATTGATTTTCTGCGATGTAAAAAACATGGAAAAAACAGCAACTCGCACTTGGCACTATGTCAATAGGTTAGTACCAAAAAATGATATAAAATGACTATAAAATGATTATAAAACATCCAAGATTGATAATACAACAGCATGGAACAATCAAAAATTATAGATACGTTGATGACGTATCAGCATCCCCAAGCTTAACTCCTACTCGTCCTCGAGTATTTAAGTGATAAAAACAGAATATTTGATGTGGAATGCTGCCTAACATGTCATATCATATTCTTTCTTTATAGCATGGACATTTGGACTTTGATATTGTTCAAAGGAATAGTCTACTTTTGACATTATAATTTAAATACTCAAGCATATCAACAAGCAACCATGTCTTTCATAATATCAACGCTAAAATAAGTTATCCCTAGCCCATCATGCTCAATCAATGATCCATTCATGAAACACACTCGTATATTAGCTACACCCAATACTCAAGTACGATCATATTTGCTCCTAGTTGGTGCTTGATGACCCACAAGTATAGGGGGTCTATCATAGTCCTTTTGATAAGTAAGAGTGTGAAGGAAATAGGCCCTAGAGGCAATAATAAAGTTATTATTTATTTCCTTATATCATGATAAATGTTTATTATTCATGCTAGAATTGTATTAACCGGAAACATAATACATGTGTGAATACATAGACAAACATAGTGTCACTAGTATGCCTCTACTTGACTAGCTCGTTGATCAAAGATGGTTATGTTTCCTAACCATAGACATGAGTTGTCATTTGATTAACGGGATCACATCATTAGGAGAATGATGTGATTGACTTGACCCATTCCGTTAGCTTAGCACTTGATCGTTTAGTTTGTTGCTATTGCTTTCTTCATGGCTTATACATGTTCCTATGACTATGTGATTATGCAACTCCCGTTTACCGGAGGAACACTTTGTGTGCTACCAAACATCACAACGTAACTGGGTGATTATAAAGGTGCTCTACAGGTGTCTCTGAAGGTACTTGTTGGGTTGGCGTATTTCGAGATTAGGATTTGTCACTCCCATTATCGAAGAGGTATCTCTGGGCCCTCTCGGTAACGCACATCACTTAAGCCTTGCAAGCATTGGAACTAATGTGTTAGTTGCGGAATGATGTATTACGGAACGAGTAAAGAGACTTGCCGGTAACGAGATTGAACTAGGTATTGAGATACCGACGATCGAATCTCGGGCAAGTAACATACCGATGACAAATGGAACAACGTATGTAGTTATGCAGTCTGACCGATAAAGATCTTCGTAGAATATGTGGGAGCCAATATGAGCATCCAGGGTCCGCTATTGGTTATTGACCGGAGAGGTGTCTCGGTCATGTCTACATAGTTCTCGAACCCGTAGGGTCCGCACGCTTAACATTTCGATGACAGTTATATTATGAGTTTATATGTTTTGATGTACCGAAGGTTGTTCGGAGTCCCGGATCTGATCACGGACATGACAAGGAGTCTCGTAATGGCCGAGACATGAAGATTGATATATTGGAAGCCTATGTTTGGATATCTGAAGTGTTCCGGGTGAAATCGGGATTTTACCGGAGTACCGGGAGGTTACCGGAAACCCCCGGGAGGTTAATGGGCCTTAGTGGGCCTTTACAGAGAAGAGGAGAGGTGGCCAGGGCTGGGCCGCGCGTCCCTCCCCCCTAGTCCGAATAGGACAAGGAGAGGGGGGTGGCGCCCCCCTTCCTTCCTCTCTCCCTCCTCTTTCCCCCTCCCAAGTCCTAATCCAACTTGGAAAGGGGGGGAGTCCTACTCCTGGTGGGAGTAGGACTCCTCCTGGCATGCCCTCTCTCCTGGCCGGCCGTACCCCCTTGCTCCTTTATATACAGGGGCAGGGGCACCCTAGAGACACAACAATTGATCTGTTGATCTTTTAGCCGTGTGTGGTGCCCCCCTCCACCATAGTCCACCTCGATAATACTGTAGCGGTGCTTAGGCGAAGCCCTGCATCGGTAGAACATCATCATCGTCACCATGCCGTCGTTCTGACGAAACTCTCCCTCAACACTCGGCTGGATCGGAGTTCGAGGGACGTCATCGGGTTGAACGTGTGCTGAACTCGGAGGTACCATGCGTTTAGTACTTGATCGGTTGGATCGTGAGGACGTACGACTACATCCACCGCGTTGTGCTAATGCTTTCGATCTCGGTCTACGAGGGTACGTGGACAACACTTTCCCCTCTCGTTGTTATGCATCACCATGATCTTGCGTGTGCGTAGGATTTTTTTGAAATTACTACGTTTCCCAACTATGGTATCAAAGCCAGGTTTTATGCGTTGATGTAATATGCACGAGTAGAACACAAGTGAGTTGTGGGCGATATAAGTCATACTGCTTAGCAGCATGTCATACTTTGGTTTGGCGGTATTGTTGGATGTAGCGGCCCGGACCGACATTACGTGTACATTTACGCGAGACTGGTTCTACCGACGTGCTTTGCACACAGGTGGCTGGCGGGTATCAGTTTCTCCAACTTTAGTTGAACCGAGTGTGGCTACGCCCGGTCCTTGAGAAGGTTAAAACATCACTAACTTGACAAACTATCGTTGTGGTTTTGATGCGTAGGTGAGAACGGTTCTTGCTCAGCCCGTAGCAGCCACGTAAAACTTGCAACAACAAAGTAGAGGACGTCTAACTTGTTTTTGCAGGGCATGTTGTGATGTGATATGGTCAAGACGTGATGAGATATAAGTTGTTGTATAAGATGATCATGTTTTGTTGAAGTTATCGGCAACTGGCAGAATCCTTATGGTTGTCTCTTTATAGCATAAGATGCAAGCGCCAAATAATTGCTTTACTTTATCTCTATGCGATAGCAATAGTTGCAAGAGCAATAGTTGGCGAGACGACCATGTGACGACACATTGATGTAGATCAGGATGATGGAGATCATGGTGTCATGTCGGTGACGATGGAAATCATGATGATGCTTTGGAGATGGAGATCATAGGCGCAAGATGATGATGGCCATATCATGTCACATATTTTGATTGCATGTGATGTTTATCTTTTATACATCTTATTTTTCTTAGTTCGACGGTAGCTTTATAAGATGATCTCTCACTAATTATCAAAGTACAAGTGTTCTCCCTGAGTATGCACCGTTGTGAAAGTTCTTCGTGCTGAGACACCACGTGATGATCGGGTGTGATAGGCTCTATGTTCAAATACAGCGGGTGCAAAACAGTTGCACACGCGGAATACTCAGGTTAAACTTGACGAGCCTAGCATATAACAGATATGGCCTCGGAACACTAAGACCGAAAGGTCAAGCGTGAATCATATAGTAGATATGATCAACATAGTGATGTTCACCATTGAAACTACTACATCTCACGTGATGATCGGACATGGTTTAGTTGATATGGATCATGTGATCACTTAGAGGATTAGAGGGATGTATATCTAAGTGGGAGTTCTTAAGTAATATGATTAATTGAACTTAAATTTATCATGAACTTAGTCCTGGTAGTATTAGCATATCTATGTTGTAGATCAATAGCTCGCGTTTAGCTCCCTGTTTTATTTTTGATATGTTCCTAGAGAAAACTAAGTTGAAAGATGTTAGTAGCAATGATGCGGATTGGATCCATGATCTGAGGTTTATCCTCATTGCTGCACATAAGAATTATGTCCTTGATGCACCGCTAGGTGACAAACCTATTGCAGGAGCAGATGCAGATGTTATGAACGTTTGGCTAGCTCAATATGATGACTACTTGATAGTTTAGTGTACCATGCTTAAAAGGCTTAGAATCGGGACTTCAAGGATGTTTTGAACGTCATGGACCATATAAGATGTTCCAGGAGTTGAAGTTAATATTTCAAGAAAATACCCAAGTTGAGAGATATGAAGTCTCCAACAAGTTCTATAGCTAAAAGATGGAGGAGAATTGCTCAAGCAGTGAGCATGTGATCAGATTGTATGGGTACTACAATCGCTTGAATCAAGTGGGAGTTAATCTTCCAGATAAAATAGTGATTGACATAATTCTCTAATCACCATCACCAAGTTAGTAGAACTTCGTGATGAACTATAATATGCAAGGGATAATGGAAACGATTCCCAAGCTCTTCGTGATGCTGAAATCGACGAAGGTAGAAATCAAGAAAAGCATCAAGTGTTGATGGTAAACAAAACCACTAGTTTCAAGTAAAGGGACAAAGGGAAGAAAAGGGAACTTCAAGAAGAACGGCAAGCAAGTTGCTGCTCAAGTAAAAAAAAACCAAGTCTGGACCTAAGCCTAAAACTGAGTGCTTCTACTACAAAGGGACTGGTCACTGGAAGCGAAACTTGTTGGCGTTCTGGGAACGGGGGTCCCCAGACTTGCCTGCCTGCGGCCTGCGGCGTGGCTCAAGTGGGGGCCCAGCGCGACCCATCTTCATCAACACGAGGCTCAAGACCCTCGCGAGGGGCCAAGCCTCGCGAGGCGGACGACACGGTGCATCCTCAGGCGCAGCCTCCTCAGGCTGGCTCACGAGGAGGCGGAGATATCAAGGCAGGGTACCTCGCGAGGTGCCCATGACGCAAGCCATGACGACTTGAGGCACCAGGCGGGTGCCAGCGCGCGCAGCGTCCTTCTTTCCTCTTTGGTGCAAAGGGGACAAGCATATCCACGGAGTACCGAGGCATCAGGCAAAGGTTGCCACTTCGGTGCAACGAGATCAAGACCAGGAGGACTACGAGACGGAGGTCACCATGGAGCCCAGCCCGGCGTCACCACCAGAGCCTTTGGCAGGCGAAGACTGCTTTTGTCAGGATAGACGTACTCGCTGTCCCCCTTCAAATTAGCCCGCAATTGTTGGATCCCTTCTCGCTAAATATTTGGGAAGAGGACCAGGGCCCCTATAAATAGGACTAGCCACCCACATAGCAAGGGGTTCGGTTCGATCGGTCGGTTCGCAGAGTTAGTTGGCCCGGCTAGCAAGTAGAGAAAGAGAGAGATAGAGAGAGGTGGCTGAACTCCCCATAGCAGTTCATCAGCCCCGCCAAGAACAGACCCTCGTGAGGCTGTTCTTCCTTGTATTGTTCATCATCACCAGCCCCAAGAGGCAATCCATCCACCACACACTGGAGTAGGGTATTACACCAGAATGGTGGCCCGAACCAGTATAAACCTTGTGTCTCTTGTGTGATTCCCTTAGTAGTTTAGATCTTTGCGAGACGGGGAGGTTGAGGACGTGATTTCCGTGCGCACCCCAGTGTTCGAACCTTAAGGGTCTGCCGGAACCCGAAATCCGACATTTGGCGCGCCAGGTAGGGGTGCGCCGGAATTCGTCTTCCACCGCTCCGCTCTCCTCCGACCGTCGCATCCATGTCTGACGCTCATCGGGCCAGCGCCGAGCGCCGGGCCGCCATCGCTTCCCGCATCGCCCAGACGGCCCCCGTCGGTGGGCGTCCTCGTTGTTCCCCGTCGCCCGCCGTCAACACCACCACCGGCCTGGCGGGGGGGGGGGGGGGGGCGAGCAGCAGGCATCATCTCAGCACCCGTCCATGCGGCCAGACGGCCGCACTGCCACTCCGTCACTCGCACCAGCGGGCTCTTCGTCCCACGCGCTCCGCGCACCCTTGGAGGCTCGAGCTACGCTCATCACAGCATACGAGCTCTTGCGCTACTGCCCCTTCGTCGACGTCTACGAGGAGTGGCTCGACCGCGTCGCCGAGCTTGTCCGCGCCGCAGGGGGCTCTTCCGCGTCGTCCGTCCCTCTGCGCCGCACTCCGCCCCGCGCGGGCAACGAAGCTCCAGAGGGGCACCAGCTGCCTCCCCTCCAAGAAGATGCCATGGCTCCAAGGCGCTTGGTCCCTGGGCGGAACCCGCTCCGTCAGGCGCCAGCGCAGCAAGAGCGAAGCTGCCAAGAAGTTCCTCGCCCGCAAGGGGCTGCCAGGGCGTTCCCTGCTCCGGCACGCCGCAACCCTGCTCCAGCTCCGGCGCGCCAAGACCCCGCCCTGCTCCTAGCTGCAGCACGTGGGGACCCTCAAGACCAAGCTCTCCACCAACCGAGGCCTTTCGTGGCCACCGCGGGCTGCCACGCCTACACCACTGAGCTGTGCAGCGTCGTGTGGCCCGGTAAGTTCAAGCCCGACCTGCCTCCTCGCTACGACGGCACAACCGATCCCGCAGATTCCTCCAGCTCTATGAGCAGGGCATCGAGGCTACCGGCGGGGATGAAAAGTTCATGGCGAACTGGTTCCCCATGGCGCTCAAGGAAGGAGCTCGAACCTGGCTCCTGAATCTGGCTCCAGGCACGATCTCCTCCTGGGACCAGATGCGCGCCCGCTTCATCGCCAACTTCCAAGGTACTCGCGACCGGCCGCCCGCCGTGAGCGACATGCGCCGCATCAAGCAACAACCCGGAGAGACCCTGCAAAAGTACATCCAGCGCTTCAACAGCGCACGCCTCAAGATCTCCAAGGTGTCCGAGGAGGCCATCATCTCCGCCTTTTCTGACGGCGTGCGTGACGTCAAGATGAAGGAGGAGCTGGCGATGCACGAAGACCTCTGCACCTCCCTGGAGCTGTTCAACTTGGCGAACAAGTGCGCCAGGGCTGAGGAGGGACGTCTCTCCCTCCTCGAGCTGCCTGCCGCGGACCCAGAAGAGAAGAAGCCCAAAACCAAGGACGTGAAGCGCAAGGGGGCTGCCGTACTCGCGGCAGAGCCAGACACCAAGCGGGACAAGGATCTGCCCGAACCCTCCAGAGGCAGCTGGTACTGTGTGTACCATGACCTCCACACCCACAACACCAACGAATGTCAAGAGCTCCGCGCCGTGTGAGAAGGAAGGATCGGCTGTCGCCCTGACCGTGCTGACCGGGGCTATGGCCGGGGAGGAGGAAGAAACCCAGGACACTGGGAAGATCGCGGCCCGCGCCCGGGGTGGCGCGACCAGCCTCGCGAGGACCGCTGGTGGGACCTGCCTCGCGAGGGAGACTGGAGGGATCAACCTCGCAAGGATCGCCCTCATGGCAATGCAGGCCTACCTCCTCTGCCGCCTCCACCAAGAAGGAACGAAGACCGCCATCAAGACGAGGGGGCTGGGGGCTTCCAGGAGCCGCGCGCGATCGCCTGCATCCTGGGCGGAGCTCAAGCCCCAGCCTCCCAACGTATCTTCAAGCAGTTAGCCCGCAAAGTGAATGCAGTTCTCCCCAAGCTCGAAGCAACGCGCCCCCTCAGGTGGTCGGCGTGCCCCATCACGTTCAGCTCGGCAGACCAGCTCAAGTGCGCGGCCACTGCAGGAGTCCTCCCGATGCTCTGCTCCCCAGTCATCAGCAACGTGCTAGTCACCAAGACCCTCATCGATGGCGGGGCAGGGCTCAACGTCCTGTCCGTGGAAACATTCAACAACCTCCAAGTGCCCTATGACCAGCTTCAGCCAACCAAGCCTTTCTCCGGGATCACCGACGGTTCCACAGTCCCGATCGGGCAGGTCCGCCTCCCTGTCACCTTCGGGGCTCGCAGCAACTACCGCACCGAGCTCATCGACTTCGACGTCGCCCACATCCGCCTGCCGTACAACGCCATCCTCGGGTACCCAGCGCTGGCCAAGTTCATGGCCGCGACTCACCACGGCTACAACGTCCTCAAGATGCCAGGAAGTGGCGGAGTCATCACGGTGCCCTGTGAAGAGAAGGATGAAGTGTGTTCCCTGGAACGGGCCTATCAGGCCACGTCGCTAGAAGACCCAGATCGCGGAATCAGGAGGCTTCCCGAGACCACCCCCAAGAAGAAGAAGACATTGTCAGGCTCGGCCCCTCAGGAGGCAGGCCCTTCAGGGCCCGTGTCTGCCCAGGGGAACCTCCTTCCATCACATAGCAAAACGCGCCCGGCGCCCTCCTCAGGCAGGGCTCGGGGGCTCTCACCTGGAGGGCCACCGACATAACCAGAGTCACGAGGGAGGCGCTTGGGCACCATGTGGAGGCGTGCTTCGCAGCATGTTTCCCTTGAGAGGGAGCCAGGCGAGGAAGATCAGACCAGCAAGAGTTTGTTGACGAGGCCATTCAAGAGCTATAGGAGACAAGGATCATGAGAGGTTGCCGCCGCTTGCCAGCCGTGGCCCCACATCCAGGCGAGGATGGTGGGTTGCGCGTATGCGTCGACGTACCAGGGCTCAATCAGATCGCCACAACGGAGCGCCTCTGGCCCTCGCAAGTGGGCGCTGCGGAGGTCCACCCCACAGCTATGTTCGCATGCCTTACGGCCTACCGAGCATGGCTGCGGCGTACCACCGCCTCATGAGGGGCATCGTGGAGGCTCAGGAAGACAGGCGTTCCGCGGCCTTGGCGGAGATGGAGGCAGCTCGCGAGGAGTCACCAGCGCCTCCGGAGCCTCCCGAGGCCCCGGGGCCTGGGGGCTCGTGAGGATCGGCTTCTGCAGCCCGTCAAGTCTGCTGCATCAATGCCACTACACCGACGACACCTTCAGGTGACATCTTTCAAGTTCCGTTCTCAGCTGGGAGCACCTCCCAGGGTTGCAATACTCCCAGGCCGCGTGGGTCCGTCCCCGCGGCATGTATCTGCATTTACCTTTCCGTCGTAAGTTTGCCTTGTTGGGGGCGCCCCTCGGGCTGCATCATCCCCAAGCTGTTCGGGCCAGACCCAGCAGCGTGTATCCCCCTAGCGTTTATTTCCAACTATGCATTGCCTATCACGCTTAGCTACATGGTGCCCGTCCGCACCATCCCCGCGGGCTCCGCGGTCAAGTTCATCAGGGGCATCGTGAGCCGGTTCGGGGTGCCGAACCGCATCATCACAGACAACGGTTCGCAGTTCACCAGTAACCTCTTCAAAACATATTGTGCTAACCTTGGAACGCAGATATGCTACGCTTCAGTGGCGCACCCTCGAAGCAACGGCCAGGCCGAGCGAGCCAACGCAGAGGTCCTGAGAGGCCTCAAGACCAGGACGTTCAAGAAGAAGCTGGAGGCCTGCGGCCGAGGTTGGTACGACGAGCTTCAATCCGAGTTGTGGTCCATCCGCACCACCGCGACCAAGCCGACTAGAGAGACCCCATTCTTCCTGGTCTATGGAGCGGAGGCAGTCCTCCCTCACGAGGTCAGACGTCGCTCTGCACGGGTCCTGGCGTTCGACGAGGCGCAGCAGGGCGCCATGCGGGGGACGGACCTCGTGTTGGGAGAGGAACGTCGCCGGGAGGCCGTACTGCGGGCGGCGAGGTATCAGCAAGCGCTGCGGCGATACCAATGCCGCAACATCCGCCCCAGGACCCTCGAGGTAGGAGACCTCATGCTCAGGCGAGTCCTCTCCAGGAAGGGATTGCACAAGCTCTCTCCCATGTGGGAGGGCCCGTTCAACGTTGTTCATGTTTCCAGGCCGGGCTCCGCGCGCTTGGAGACTTAGGAGGGAGTGCCGGTCCAGAACGCGTGGAACATCCAGCACCTCCGGAGGTTCTACCCCTAGAAAAGGCCCGGAGCCTGTGAAGCAAGGCGAGTGCCTGTGAGGATCATCTCTTTTGGAAAGGCCCGGAGCCTGTGAAGCAAGGCGAGTGCCTGTGAAGATCATCTCTTTTGGAAAGGCCCGGAGCCTGTGAAGCAAGGCGAGTGCCTGTGAAGATCATCTCTTTTGGAAAGGCCCGGAGCCTGTGAAGCAAGGCGAGTGCCTGTGACGATCATCTCTTTTGGAAAGGCCCGGAGCCTGTGAAGCAAGGCGAGTGCCTGTGAAGATCATCTCTTTTGGAAAGGCCCGGAGCCTGTGAAGCAAGGCGAGTGCCTGTGAAGATCATCTCCTTTGGAAAGGCCCGGAGCCTGTGAAGCATGGCCAATGCCTGTGAAGCTCGCCGCCCCGTGACACTCTCACGTAATAATGAGTGGGGTTGTACACGCCCCGGAGTCTCAGGAGCGCCGGCCTCAGGCCCTGGGGCTCCCTCCCATGCCCAGTGGCAGCACTTAGCTCCGCGCTGGTGAGAAGACGTCGAAGACTAGATTAGGTGCCGGACGCGACTTTTTCATTTGCTTTCCACAGTTGACATGTTTGTTTGCATTTGGAGTCTTATTGAAGTTATCGCTGTTGCTGATTTGTGGTTCGTCAATTTTTGCCCCTCGCTTTGGTTTCTCTCGTGAACAACCTCGCGAGGGATGGCGCTCAGACGCCCTTGCGAGGGTTTCTGCCCCAGCCACAGGAGGGTTTCACGGCCCTGGCGCATTACAGGAGCACCCCTCCTAGTCCGTGCCCCTCGGGTACCGCGACGCGCACACAGGGCCTGGGTCGGTCGCCCCACTCCCCCGGCAGGGGTCGAAAGCTATCTACGCACAGGCGGGAGATCAAGAAGTACAAAAATGAGATCAAGGGACTTGTCCGACTCGCACGATCACCAAGGCGTCGTGGGGAAGCGGAGACGCCATGTCAATCAACCGCCATGCGGCGTCCAGGGCCACAGGCTGTTAGGGCCCGCGGCGCTTCGCCCTTGCCCTTTCGCCTCTCGACACGGCCAAGTCCATGCGCGCCTTGGGCCTGGGGGCTACTGTCGGCGTTCTGGGAACGGGGGTCCCCAGACTTGCCTGCCTGCGGCCTGCGGCGTGGCTCAAGTGGGGGCCCAGCGCGGCCCATCTTCATCAACACGAGGCTCAAGACCCTCGCGAGGGGCCAAGCCTCGCGAGGCGGATGACACGATGCATCCTCAGGCTGGCTCGCAAGGAGGCGGAGAGTTCAAGGCGGGGTACCTCGCGAGGTGCCCATGACGCAAGCCATGACGACTCGAGGCACCAGGCGGGTGCCAGCGCGCGCAGCGTCCTTCTTTCCTCTTTGGTGCAAAGGGGACAAGCATATCCGCGGAGTACCGAGGCATCAGGCAAAGGTTGCCACTTCGGTGCAACGAGACCAAGACCAGGAGGACTACGAGACGGAGGTCACCATAGAGCCCAGCCCGCGTCACCACCAGAGCCTTTGGCAGGCGAAGACTGCTTTTGTCAGGATAGACGTACTCGCTGTCCCCCTTCAAATTAGCCCGCCATTGTTGGATCCCTTCCTGCTCAATATTTGGGAAGAGGACCAGGGCCCCTATAAATAGGACTGGCCACCCACATAGCAAGGGGTTCGGTTCGATCGGTCGGTTCGCAGAGTAAGTTGGCTCGGCTAGCAAGTAGAGAAAGAGAGAGATAGAGAGAGGTGGCTGAACTCCCCATAGCAGTTCATCACCCCCGCCAAGAACAGACCCTCGCGAGGCTGTTCTTCCTTGTATTGTTCAACATCACCAGCCCCCAAGAGGCAATCCATCCACCACACACTAGAGTAGGGTATTACACCACAATGGTGGCCCGAACCAGTATAAACCTTGTGTCTCTTGTGTGATTCCCTTAGTAGTTTAGATCTTTGCGAGACGGGGAGGTTGAGGACGTGATTTCCGCGCGCACCCCAGTGTTCGAACCTTAAGGGTCTGCCGGAACCCGAAATCCAACAGAACTAACCCAAGTAATTGGTGGATTAGAAGGATGGCAAAGTGAACATAGGTATATTTGATATACATGTTATTGATGTGTACTTTACTAGTGTTTATAGCAACCCCTCAGTATTTGATACTAGTTCACTTGCTAAGAATAGTGACCCGAAACGGGAGTTGCAGAATGAACAGAGACTAGTTAAGGGTGAAGTGACGATGTGTATTGGAAATGGTTCCAAGATTGATATGATCATCATCGCACACTCCCTATACTTTCAGGATTAGTGTTAAACCTAAAATAAATGTTATTTAGTGTTTGCGTTGAGCATGAATATGATTGGATCATGTTTATTGCAATACGGTTATTCATGTAAGTTAGAGAATAATTGTTGTTTTGTTTACATGAATATAACCTTCCATGGTCATACACCCAATGAAAATGGTTTGTTGGATCTCGATCGTGGTGATACACATTTTCATAATATTGAAGCCAAAACATGCAAAGTTAATAATGATAGTGCAACTTATTTGTGGCACTGCCGTTTAGGTCATATTGGTGCAAAGCGCATGAAGAAAATCCATGCTGATGGGCTTTTGGAATCACTTGATTATGAATCAGTTGATGCTTGCGAACCATGCCTCATGGGAAAGATGACTAAGACTCCGTTCTCCGGAACAATGGAGCGAGCAACAGATTTGATGGAAATCATACATACTGATGTATGTGGTATGATCAATATTGAGGCTCGAGTCAGGTATCATTATTTTCTGATCTTCGTAGATGATTTCAGCAGATATGAGTATATCTACTTGATGAAACACAAGTCTGAAACATTTGAAAAGTTCAAAGAATTTCAGAGTGAAGTGGAGAATCATCGTAACAAAAATAAAAGTTTCTACGATATGATCGTAGAAGTAAAATATTTGAGTTACGAGTTTGGCCTTCAGTTAAAACAATAGTTTCACTACTCACGCCACCTGGAACACCACAGTGTAATGGTGTATCTGAACGTTGTAATCGTACTTTATTAGATATGGTGCGATCTATGATGTCTCTGCTACATCTTGAGCTTGCGTTGGTTTTCCCCGAAGAGGAAGGGATGATGCAGCAGAGTAGCGCAACTATTTCCCTTAGTTTTTGAATACCAAGGTATCAATCCAGTAGGAGGCCACGCTCAAGTCCCTCGTACCTGCACAAAATGATAGCTACTCGCAACCAACGCGATTAGGGGTTGTCAATCTCTTCACGGTCACTTACGAGAGTGAGATCTGATAGATATAATATTTTTGGTATTTTTGGTATAAAGATGCAAAGTAAAAAGTAAAGGCAAAGTAAAAAGAAAAGCAAGATTAAAGTGATGGAGATTGATATGATGAGAATAGACCCGGGGGCCATAGGTTTCACTAGTGGCTTCTCTCAAGAGCATAAGTATTCTACGGTGGGTGAACAAATTACTGTTGAGCAATTGACATAATTGAGCATAGTTATGAGAATATCTAGGCATGATCATGTATATAGGCATCACGTCCGTGACAAGTAGACCGAAATGATTCTGCATCTACTGCTATTACTCCACTCATCGACCGCTATCCAGCATGCATCTAGAGTATTAAGTTAAAAATAGAGTAACGCCTTAAGCAAGATGACATGATGTAGAGAGATAAGTTCATGCAATATGAAATAAACCCCATCTTGTTATCCTCGATGGCAACGATACAATACGTGCCTTGCTGCCCCTTCTGTCACTGGGAAAGGACACCGCAAGATCGAACCCAAAGCTAAGCACTTCTCCCATGGCAAGAACTACCAATGTAGTTGTCCAAACCAAACGGATAATACGAAGAGACTTGCAAAGATAACCAATCATACATAAAAGAATTCAGAGAAGATTCAAATATTATTCATAGACAGACTTGATCATAAACCCACAATTCATTGGTCTCAACAAACACACCGCAAAAAGAAGATTACATCGAATAGATCTCCACAAGAGAGGGGGAGAACTTTGTATTGAGATTCAATGAGAGAGAAGAAGCTATCTAGCTACTAACTATGGACCCGAAGGTCTGAGGTAAACTACTCACACTTCATCGGAGGGGCTAGGATGATGTAGAAGCCCTCCGTGATGACGGCCCTCTTCCGGCGGAGCTCCGGAACAGGTCCCAAGATGGGATCTCGTGGATACAGAAAGTTGCGGCGGTGGAATTAGGGTTTTGGCTCCTGTTCTGATCGTTTGGGGGTACGTAGGTATATATAGGAGGAGGGAGTGCGTCGGTGGAGCACCGAGGGGCCCACGAGGTAGGGGGTCGCGCCCTAGGGGGGCCCCACCCTCGTGACCTCCTCTTTGACTCCTTGGAGTAGGGTCCAAGTCTCCTGGATCACGTTCGGTGAGAAAATCACGTTCCCGAAGGTTTTATTCCGTTTGGACTCCGTTTGATATTTTGTTTCTCCGAAACACTGAAATAGGCAAAAAAATAGCAATTCTGGGTTGGGCCTCCGGTTAATAGGTTAATCCCAAAAATAATATAAAAGTGGAAAATAAAGCCCAATATAGTCCAAAACAGTAGATAATATAGCATGGAGCAATCAAAAATTATAGATACGTTGGAGACTCATCAGGCATCCCCAAGCTTAATTCCTGCTCGTCCTCGAGTAGGTAAATGATAAAAAAGAGAATTTTTTATGTGGAGTGCTACTTGGCATAATTTCAATGCAAATCTTCTTAATTGTGATATGAATATTCAGATTAGAAAGATTCAAGACAAAAGTTTATATTGACATAAAAATAATAATACTTCAAGCATACTGACAAAGCAATTATGTCTTCTCAAAATAACATGGCCAAAGAAAGTTATCCCTACAAAATCATATAGTCTGGCTATGCTCCATGTTCACCACACAAAGTATTTAAATCATGCACAACCCCGATGACAAGCCAAGCAATTGTTTCATACTCTAACTTTTTCAAAACTTTTTCAATCTTCACGCAATACATGAGCGTGAGCCATGGATATAGCACTATAGGTGGAATAGAATGGTGGTTGTGGAGAAGACAAAAAAGGAGGGGAAGATAGTCTCACATCAACTAGGCGTATCAACGGGCTATGGAGATGCCCATCAATAGGTATCAATGTGAGTGAGTAGGGATTGCCATGCAACGGATGCACTAGAGCTATAAATGTATGAAAGCTCAAAAAGAAACTAAGTGGGTGTGCATCCAACATGCTTGCTCATGAATACCTAGGGCAATTTGAGGAAGCCCATCATTGGAATATACAAGCCAAGTTCTATAATGTAAAATTCCCACTAGTATATGAAAGTGATAACATGAGAGACTCTCTACTATGAAGATAATGGCGCTACTTTGAAGCACAAGTGTGGTAAAAGGATAGTAGCATTGCCCCTTTTTATTTAGTTTCTTTTTTGGGGCCTTCTTTTTTTCTTTGGCCTTTCTTCTTCTTCTTCTTCTTTCTTTTTTATTGGGACAATGCTCTATTAAATGATGATCATCACACTTTCATTTATTTACAACTCAATGATTACAACTCGATTCTAAAACAAAGTATGACTCTATATGGATGCCTCCGGCGGTGTACTGGGATACGCAATGAATCAAGAGTGACAAGTATGGAAAAATTATGAACGGTGGCTTTGCCACAAATACTATGTCAACTACATGATCATGCTAAGCAATATGACAATGATGAATGTGTCATGATGAACTAGATGGTGGAAAGTTGCGTGGCAATATATCTCGGAATGGCTATGGAAATGCCATAATAGGTAGGTATGGTGGCTGTTTTGAGGAAGGTATATGGTAGGTGTATGATACCGGCGAAAGGTGCGCGGTATTAGAGAGGCTAGCAAAGGTGGAAGGGTGAGAGTGCGTATGATCCATGGACTCAACATTAGTCATAAAGAACTCATATACTTATTGCAAAAATCTAGAAGTTATCAAAGCAAAGTATTACACACATGCTCCTAGGGGGATAGATTGGTAGGGAAAAGACCATCGCTCGTCCCCGACCGCCACTCATAAGGAAGACAATCAATAAATAAATCATGCTCCGACTTCATCACATAACGGTTCACCATACGTGCATGCTACGGGAATCACAAACTTTAACACAAGTATTCTTTAAATTCACAACTACTCAACTAGCGTGACTTTAATACTATCACCTCCATATCTCAAAAAAATTATCATGCTTCAATCTTTTCTTAGTATTCAACACACTCAAAAGAAAGTTTCACAAATCTTGAATACCAAGCATATTATTAAGCAAATTACCATGCTATTAAGACTCTCAAAATAATTTAAGTGAACCATGAGAGATCAATAGTTTCTTTAAAACAAATCCACCACCATTCTCTAAAAGATCTAAGTGAAGCACATAGAGAAAAATTACTTAGCTCAAAAGATATAAGTGAAGCACATAGAGCAAAACTACTTAGCTCAAAAGATATAAGTGAAGCACATAGAGCAAAACTACTTAGCTCAAAAGATATAAGTGAAGCACATAGAGTATTCTATCAAATTTTAATTCATGTATGGCTCTCTCAAAAGGTGTGTACAGCAAGGATGATTGTGGCATACTAAGACACAAATACACAAATAATACAAGATGCTCCAAGCAAAACACATATCATGTTGGTGAATAAAAATATAGCTCAAGTAAATTACCGATGGAAGTTGACGAAAGAGGGGATGCCTTCCGGGGCATCCCCAAGCTTTGAATTTTTGGTGTCCTTGGATTATCTTGGGGGTGCCATGGGCATCCCCAAGCTTAGGCTCTTGCCACTCCTTGTTCCACAATCCGTCAGAAGAATTCACCCAAAACTTGAAAACTTCACAACACAAAACTCAAAATAGAAAACTCGTGAGCTCCGTCAGCGAAAGAAAACAAAAGACCACTTAAAGGTACTGGAATGAACTCATTCTTTATTTATATTGGTGTTAAACCTACTGTATTCCAACTTCTCTATGGATTATAAACTATTTTACTAACAATAGATTCATCAAAATAAGCAAAAAACACACGAAAAACAGAATCTGTCAAAAACAGAATAGTCTGTAGTAATCTGTAGCTAGCGCAAGATCTGGAACCCCAAAAATTCTAAAATAAATTGCTGGACGTGAGGAATTTATTTATAGATCATCTGAAAAAATAATTAAATAAATAGCACTCTTCAAATAAAAATGACAGCAGTTTTCGTGAGCGCTAAAGTTTCTGTTTTTTTACAGCAAGTTCAACAAGACTTTCCCCAAGTCTTCCCAATGGTTCTACTTGGCACAAACACTAATTAAATACAAAAAACACAACCAAAAAAGAGGCTCAATCATTTATTTATTACTAAGAAGGAGAAAAAAAAGCAAGGAATAAAAATAAAATTGGGTTGCCTCCCAACAAGCGCTATCGTTTAACGCCCCTAGCTAGGCATAAAAGCGAGGATAAATCTAGGTATTGCCATCTTTGGTAGGCAATCCATAAGTGGCTCTCATGATAGTTTCATATGGCAATTTTATTTTCTTTCTTGGAAAGTGTTCCATGCCCTTTTTAATGGAAATTTGAATCTAATATTCCCTTCCTTCATATCAATAATCGCACCAACCGTTCTAAGGAAAGGTCTACCAAAAATAATAGGGCAAGAAGGATTGCAATCTATATCAAGAACATTGAAATATATGGGCACATAATTCCTATTTGCAACCATAAGAACATCATTAATCCTTCCCATAGGTTTCTTAATAGTGGAATCCGCAAGATGCAAGTTTAGAGAGCAATCATCAAAATCGCGGAAATCTAGTAAATCACACAAAGTCTTGGGAATAGTAGAGACACTAGCACCCAAATCACACAAAGCATAAAACTCATGATCTTTAATTTTAATTTAAATAGTTGGTTCCCACTCATCATAGAGTTTTCTAGGGATAGAAACTTTCAACTCAAGTTTTTCTTCATAAGATTGCATCAAGGCATCAACAATATGTTCGGTGAAGGCTTTATTTTGACTATAAGCATGTGGAGAATTTAGCACATATTGCAACAAGGAAATACAATTAATTAAAGAGCAACTTTCATAATTAAATTCCTTGAAATCCAGTATAGTGGGTTTAGCAACATCTAGATTTTTATTTCTTTCAATCCCACTTTCATCAATTTCATCATTAAGATCTAAATACTCCGAATTTTTAGAACGCCTTGTAGGTAAAGGAAGATCATATTCAGTTTCATCAAGATTCATATTGCAAAACGAAGATTTAATAGGGGACACATCAATAACTTTTAGATCTTCATCTTCATTTTCATAGGAATTGGAGGAACACGCTTTAATAAAGGCATCTTTGGAAGCACGCATCCTAGCGGTTCTTTCCTTGCACTCATCAATGGAAATTCTCATGGCTTTGAGAGACTCATTGATATCATGCTTAGGAGGAATAGATCTAAGCTTTAAAGAATCAACCTCAAGAGAAATTATATCAACGTTCCTAGCCAAATCATCAACTT
This sequence comes from Triticum monococcum, assembly GCA_034509565.1. Lineage (NCBI taxonomy): Eukaryota > Viridiplantae > Streptophyta > Magnoliopsida > Poales > Poaceae > Triticum > Triticum monococcum. The sequence goes on from CM067841.1 coordinate 589,180,781, forward strand.
TAAGCAATTTCTCTTCAAGCAAAGCATTAAAATTCTTTTGTCAATTCATAGACTCTTTAACACTATTCTAAAATTCAGAGGGCATCTTATTATAATTTCCATAAGAGTTGTTGTAGGAATTACCATAATTATTAGAAGGATTACTAGGATATGGCCTAGGATTAAAATTCCCTCTATAAGCGTTGTTACCAAAATTATTCCTACCAACAAAATTCACATCCATAGATTCATTGTTATTCTCAATGAAAGTAGACAAAGGCATATCATTAGGATCAGAAGAAACACTCTTAGTAGCAAATAATTTCATAAGTTCATCCATCTTTCCACTCAACACATTGATTTCTTCTATCGCATGCACTTTTTAATTAGAAGATCTTTCAGTATGCCATTAAGAATAATTAACCATAATATTATCTAGGATTTTAGTAGCATCTCCTAAAGTGATTTCCATAAAAGTGCCTCCAGTGGCCGAATCTAAAAGATTTCTAGAAGCAAAATTCAATCCGGCATAAATTTTTTGTATAATCATCCACAAATTCAAACCATGAGTAGGGCAATTACGTATCATTAATTTCATTCTCTCCTAAGATTATGCAACATGTTCATGATAAAGTTGTTTAAAGTTCATAATATCGTTTCTAAGAGAGATGATCTTAGCGGGAGGAAAATACTTAGAGATAAAAGCATCTTTGCACTTGTTCCATGAATCAATACTAATTTTAGGCAAAGACGAAAACCAAGCTTTAGCACGATCCCTAAGCGAAAAAGGAAATAGCTTCAATTTAACGACATCATTATCGACATCTTTTTTCTTTTGCATATCACATAAATCAACGAAGTTATTCAGATGAGTAGCGGCATCTTCACTGGGAAAGCCGACGAATTGATCTTTCATAACAAGATTCAACAAAGCAGCATTGATTTCACAAGATTCAGTATTAGCAAGAGGAGCAATCGGAGTGCTAAGGAAATCATTATTATTGGTATTGGTGAAGTCACACAATTTGGTAGTATCTCGAGCCATCGCGACAAACAAGCAATCTAACACATGAGCAAACAAAAGGCAAGCGGGCAAAAGAGGCAAATAGACAGGGAGGATAGAAAGAGAGAGAGGGCGAATAAAATGGCAAGGGTGAAGTGGGGGAGAGGAAAACGAGAGGCAAATGGCAAATAATGTAATGCGAGAGATAGGGATTGTGATGGGTACTTGGTATGTTGACTTTTTGCGTAGACTCCCCGGCAACGGCGCCAGAAATCCTTCTTGCTACATCTTGAGCTTGCGTTGGTTTTCCCCAAAGAGGAAGGGATGATGCAGCATAGTAGCGTAAGTATTTCCCTCGGTTTTTGAGAACCAAGGTATCAATCTAGTAGGAGGCCACGCTCAAGTCCCTCATACCTACACAAAATGGTAGCTACTCGCAACCAACGCGATTAGGGGTTGTCTATCCCTTCACGGTCACTTACGAGAGTGAGATCTGATAGATACAATATTTTTGGTATTTTTGGTATAAAGATGCAAAGTAAAAAGTAAAGGGAAAGTAAAAAAGCAAAGCAAGATTAAAGTGATGGAGATTGATATGAAGAGAATAGACCCGGGGGCCATAGGTTTCACTAGTGGCTTCTCTCAAGAGCATAAGTATTCTACGGTGGGTGAACAAATTACTGTTGAGCAATTGACAGAATTGAGCATAGTTATGAGAATATATAGGCATGATCATGTATATAGGCATCACGTTCGTGACAAGTAGACCGAAACGATTCTGCATCTACTACTATTACTCCACTCATCGACCGCTATCCCGCATGCATCTAGAGTATTAAGTTAAAAACAGAGTAACGCCTTAAGCAAGATGACGTGATGTAGAGAGATAAATTCTTATAATATGAAATAAACCCCATCTTGCTATCCTCGATGGCAACGATACAGTATGTGCCCTGCTGCCCCTTCTGTCACTGGGAAAGGACACCACAAGATCGAACCCAAAGCTAAGCACTTCTCCCATGGCAAGAACTACCAATCTAGTTGGCCAAACCAAATGGATAATTCGAAGAGACTTGCAAAGATAACCAATCATACATAAAAGAATTCATAGAAGATTCAAATATTATTCATAGATAGACTTGATCATAAACCCACAATTCATCGGTCTCAACAAACACACCGCAAAAAGAAGATTACATCGAATAGATCTCCACAAGAGAGGGGGAGAACTTTGTATTGAGATTCAAAGAGAGAGAAGAAGCCATCTAGCTACCAACTATGGACCCGAAGGTCTGAGGTAAACTACTCCCACTTTATCGGAGGGGCTAGGATGATGTAGAATCCCTCCGTGATGACGGCCCTCTTCCGGCGGAGCTCCGGAACAGGCCCTGTCGGTGTCAAAACCGGCGGATCTCGGGTAGGGGGTCCCGAACTGTGCGTCTAGACCGGATGGTAACAGGAGGTAGGGGACATGATGTTTTACCCAGTTTCGGGCCCTCTTGATGGAGGTAAAACCCTATGTCCTGCTTGATAATATTGATGATATGGGTAGTACAAGAGTAGATCTACCACGAGATTAGAGAGGCTAAACTCTATAAGCTAGCCTATGGTATGATTGTATGTTGTGATTGTTGTCCTACGGACTAAAACCCTTCGGTTTATATAGACACCGGAGAGGGTTAGGGTTACACAAGGTCGGTTACAAAGGAGGAGATATCCATATCCGTACTACGTAGCTTGCCTTCCACGCCAAGTAGAGTCCCATCCGGACACGAGACGAAGTCTTCAATCTTGTATCTTCATAGTCTAATAGTATGGCCAATGGAGATAGTCCGGCTGTCCGGAGACCCCCTAATCCAGGACTCCCTCAGTAGCCCCTGAACCAGGCTTCAATGACGATGAGTCCGGCACGCAGTATTGTCTTCAGCATTGCAAGGCGAGTTCCTTCTCCGAATACACCGCAGAAGAATTTGAATACGAGGATAGTGTCCGACCCTGCAAAATAAGTTCCACATTCCACCATAGAGAGAATAATATTTTCGCAGATCCAATTTGTTGGCTTGTTTTGGCAGCATGACGTTACATCATGGCCCAGTGATTATTCAAACCGTTTCTTTTAACCAGCCCCGCACATAACGCGAGGCGGTTTTTCGACACATCTTGTCAAAGCAGAGATTGTGTCCCCTTATTACAGGATTCTCATCAATACGGGCATGGGTAACCCAACCGTTCCATCAATTGCGGCGCTTGGGGGATAAGCGAGTTTTACCTGACAAGTGGGGATGCTCAGTTTCGTCCGCCCATATAAAGGGATAAGGATTCACCTTTCTATCCACACCTTCTTCCTCCCTTACCCATGCGTTTTCGCACACTCGAGCTCTAGCACCCAAGTCCGCACTTCCCACCTCGACCTTCTCCAATCATGTCCGGAGCGGGAGGCAAGTGGATGGTCTCCTAAGTCATGGAAGGAGATATCAAGAAACTGAGGAGAGCTGGATACCTGCCCGACGACATTGCGCAGCGGCTCCCAGATGAGGGGCAGCTCATCCCCACCCCCAGGCCCCATGAGAGGGTAGTATTCCTCACCCATTTCCTCCGCGGACTGGGGTTCCCACTCCATCCCTTCGTCCAGGGCTCATGTTTTATTACAGCCTGGATTTCCACGATCTGGCCCCGAACTTCATCCTCAACATCTCGGCGTTTATCGTCGTGTGCGAGGCCTTCGTCCGCATCAAGCCCCACTTCGGCTTATCGCTGAAGACCTTCAATGTCAAGCCGAAGGTGGTGGGCGGCCGCCAGGTGGAGTGCGGAGGTGCCATGGTGGGCAAGATGCCCAACATAACATGGCTCGAGGGCTCCTTTGTGGAAACCATAAAGGGGTGGCAATCGGGGTGGTTCTATATCACCGAGCCGCGCGACCCTGCATGGGCAGCGACCCCCGAGTTCTGATCTGGCATCCCCACGCGGCTCACCTCCTGGAAAGAGAAGGGCTTGTCCTGGGGTAGTTCGAAAGAGCTGACCGGACTCCAAACATGTATTCAAAACATGGTGGACAAGAAGCTCAAGCTTGTCAACATAGTCCAAGTTATGCTCATCCGCCGGATACTCCCGTGCCAACAACGGGAGTTCAACTTGTGGGAGTTCAATCCAGTGCAACACCGAACTCTGAACAGGCTCTTCGACACAACTCATGAAGACGCCTGGAGGGTCCTGTTCAAAAGTGCCGAGGTCCCCCCCCCCTATTACTGAGGATCGCGGATTCAGCGCGAAGCGCCAAGCCAGTGCGGTAAGCTACTTTACCTTTCACAGGATAATTATTTTTTATATAGATTGACTCTATGCAAGATCTAAACTCCCGTACCTTTGACAGGACTGGCAGAAGATGGCCGGACAGATCGACTATCCGGCTCCTTTGCCTGAAGGCCCCGCAGACGCTCTTCTGGCGAAGATGCTGACTCCGGCCCCTTATAAGGTGCCGGAGAAGACCAAGAAGGCCAAGGGAACCCGAAAGAGTTCCCGACGCCAGGCGTCGTCGGACTCACCATCCGATGACTCTACGGACACTCTTCCCCTGAAGACGAGGAAGCGGAAGAAGAAGATGCCCCCCCACCGACTGGGGGAGACAAGAAAAGGAAGGCCGCCTCAACTGGGGAGGCCGGAGGGTCCAAGAAGGGAAGGACTCTCCTTCCGGACAGTTCCACCGCCGCCGATGAAGGCGAAGACGAGTGGTTGCCCAGGGTCAAGCCCCCGGGGAGATCGTAAGTATTCGGATACCAGAGTAACTCATAGGATTCCTTTGTCGCACTGCTTTCCCTAACGCCGAACGCAATTATGCAGGCCGCCACGAGCCAGTATCGATGTATCATCGGACGGCTCCTTGGGCTTGTCGGACATGGATAGCGATCCAGTCCCGACCGCCACCTCCCCTCATCCTGCCGATGACACCGAGGTGTTGTCTCAAGAAGCACCGGATCGAGGGGAGACAGTCCCGGAGGCGCCTCAAGGCGACCTTCCGGACTCCGGGAGCCGAGGGGACGGGGCCCCTGAGAGCTCCGAGTTCGGCCCTCAGCCGAACACCGCGCCGGACCCTCCAGCGGTTCCGGGCTCGGGCAGGCGGCCTCCTTCTAAGAGGGGCAAGACGCCTGTGCCAGTGACCTCTGTCCATCCAGAGGCGCCGAACAATCTGCTGGAAGCGCTTCGCAGTGCTTCCATCGACGAGGAGCACCGCACTATCATGAGTGCGGTGATCCAGAAGGTTCAGTCCACCAAGAGCGGATTGACTGAAGCTTGTGCCAGCCTTCTAACAGGCTTTGAGGTAAGTGTTTTAAAATGTAGTAGAAATATTACCGCATAGACAATAGGCCCTGATACTCTGTTTGGTGTTCACAAAGAAAAGCCGAACAGAGGATCAAATAATATCGTAGGAGTCTAATATAAGTATGTCAATATGCGTATGAAGGCTTCGCTGCTGGCGTCCGCCGCACTAACTGCGGAGGTCGCCGTACTAAAGCAGGACCTCGAGGGGTCCAAGAAAGAGCTCGGCCTTGCCTAGAGGCAGCTCGAGGAGAACAAGGGTAAGTAATACCCTGTCTGCAAAAATGTATATACAAAAAAGGAAGCGATTGCAAAATCAAAGGATCATTGTATGTTTGCCAGGGGCCACGACCGAGGTGGTGACCCTGAAGCAAGCGCTAACCAAGGCCGAAGATAAAGCGGCCAAGGAGCGCACCGAGTGAGAGAAGCACGAGGCTAGGGTGGGCGAGGTGCAGCAAGAGCTCCAGGATCTCGTGGCGAAGCACGAGGCATTGGAGCTTGACTCAAAGACGCGGGAGTCTGAGCTTGCCGCGGCCCTCGAGAGTGTAAAAAGTGCCAAGGCCGAAGCCGAAAAGGCCCTCCAAGAGATCGACGCGATGAAGAAGATAGTGGCGGGTAAGTCTTTCTATATGCAAAGCAAGCATGTAAAAGTAAATTACCGATTACTTACCCGGATCCGGAGCTCTTCAGGAGCATTCGCAGATTTGCCCCGCAGTGTGTCCGATGCCGCACAATTTTACCAGGCCGAGGACGGAAGCTCGACGGAGAAGTTGTTCTGTTCTCAGTATGCTGAGGCCGAACATCCGGTGCCAATGAGCGACCAGCTGAAGTAGATGGTCGAGCTACATAAGGCGGCCGATCAGGCCATGAAGAGCTTTATAGTCCGGCTGTGGCCTGGTGACGCCCTTCCGAACAGCTTTTTCGGCCTGGTGAGGCGGCTTGTGGATGCCTGCCCACGGCTGGAGGTCGTCAAGCGATCCGTCTGCATTGAAGGTGCACGCCGGGCTTTCGCCCGTGTGAAATTGCAGTGGGTCAAGCTAGACGCCGTGAAGCTGATCAAGGAGGGGCCACCCCAAGATGTACTACGAGGGTGTTCTGCCGGGTGCCCGTCTTATCGCGGACGAATGTTCAAAAGATCTAATATTTGAGTAAACTTGGTCGTTTTATCCTGTATTTATGAAAACTTGTTTTATATGCGCTATGCAACGCTTGTTGGAATTTAAAATATTACCTTCTGTTTGGCTGTTTATCCAATCTGAGAGATGGCTAGTCCTTGGCTTCTGCCCCCATGCCACGAGTGCTGGGGTGTTCGGGATAAACCTAAGCACTCTTGTTCCCATGTTTGGGTCCTTCGAGGGAGGTGCTCAGCACAACGAACAAGGCAATCGGACTAATAACGCTTTATCACTCTCACTTAGCCATAGAATTCTATAATTTTAAATTTCGGCGAAGCCCCTGGTATTCGGAAGGCTGAATTCGGGGCGCGATACACGCCTGTAAGCCGGACAGGGCCGGCCCCTCGCCCTAAGCGGCATAAGTCTTTAGGGACTCGAAAAACCTCCCCGAACAGCGACCAGTCTCTCGCCTTATCATGACAGTCAGTTTTAGCTTTCTCTACTGAGGTGCTCAGCCCGGCAGAACCGGGGCACAATCGCAGTAGTTCTCCTAGCGCTACCTTAGCCGATAGAGCGGAACGTAAGGTACCAAAACATAGGAGCTGGGCAAACCCAACATTTGACCAAAGACATGATTCGGAGCTGATGCATATAATGTTATAAGTTCGGGGTGCCGCACTTGTGAAAGTGTTCGGACTTTTCACACCGCATTGTGGGGTACGTAAGCCCCTGGTGTATTGGCTGTACTAGAGTGTACGGTTGCGAGGCGTCATTAATGAACACATAGATATATATATATATAACAAGAATGCAATAATAGTCGTAATGTCATGCATTGTTTATTAAAAAATTGTGTTAAAGCAGAGTGATATAGATAGTGCGATAAGCAAAGAGTGGGACTAAGTCCCTTCCAAGGGCAAGCTGAGGAATGATATTAAATTGAATATGTCACTCATTACTGTAATCAACCTGGGAATTCCGTGATATAACGTAGTTGTCTGCCTCCTTGGTTGCTGCATCATGTGTTCGGCAATAGTGCTGTCGGACAGTGTTTCCAGAGATTAAGGTCCTGAAAGAAAAAGAAAAATAACCGAACGAGAAGCCCCTAGTGCGGTTTAGGCCACGTCTTGGGGCGTGCCGTAGTTGTGCCCCCCTCCCCACCTGTGCCCATGGTATTTTTAATGCATAATTATGTACGCGCAGCACGAGTTTCGCCGCTGGGCTTGGATTGGGGTGGCCGCCGTATTGCTACGTGAGCTCAGATTGCGCCAGGCGGTCTATTTGCCGATTGCCCCGAGCGCGCTTGAAGGTGTCCGGGCTGTGAAGCGCCGAACTGGTTGATTGCCTTGAGAGGCTGCTTTGCGCTTCTGCTGCGAGGGCCGCGGTGTGCTCCTCTGTTCGGAGAGAGCACTCTGTGTTTCCATTGACTGCAATAACTCCGTGAGGTCCTGGCATCTTGAGCTTGAGGTATGCATAATGCGGTACCGCATTGAATCTAGCAAATGTGGTTCGCCCGAGCAACACGTGATAACCACTGCGGAACGGGACTATATCGAAGATTAAATCTTCGCTTCGGAAGTTATCCGTGGATCCGAAGACCACTTCCAGTGTAATTGAGCCTGTGCAATGGGCCTCTACACCTGGAATGACGCCCTTAAAGGTCGTTTTTGTGGGTTTGATCCTTGAGGGGTCTATACCCATTTTGCGCGCTGTGTCCTGATAAAGCAGGTTCAGGCTGCTGCCGCCATCCATAAGGACTTGAGTGAGGTGAAATCTGTCAATGATTGGGTCTAGGACCAGTGCGGCGAATCCTCCATGACGGATACTAGTGGGGTGGTTCTTGCGATCAAAGGTGATTGGGCAGGAGGACCAATGGTTGAACTTTGGGGCGACTGGCTCCAACGCATATACGTCCCTGAGCGCACGCTTCCGCTCCCTCTTGGGGATGTGGGTCGCGTATATCATGTTCACCGTCCGCACTTGCGGGGGAAACCTCTTCTGTATTCCAGTGTGCGGCTGCCGGGGCTCCTCCTCGTCATCGCTATGCGGCCCCTTGTCCTTGTTTTCAGCAATTAACTTGCCGGCCTGCTTGAACACCCAACAATCCCTGTTGGTGTGATTGGCTGGCTTGTCTGGGGTGCTGTGTTTTTGACATGAGCGATCGAGTATACGGTCCAAGCTGGACGGACCCGGCGTACTTTGTTTGAATGGATTTTTCCGCTGACCAGGTTTAGAGCCTTTGAATCCGGCGTTGACTGTCGTATCCTCAGTATTTTCGCTGTTAATGCGGCACTTATGCTTGTTGCGATGTGACCTGCTATTGCCGTCCTTGGTATCTGAGGTACCATGGTTCTTTGATATGTTATTACTGCAAGCCAGCCAGCTGTCTTCTCCCGCAGAAAAGCGAGTCATGAGCGTCATGAGAGCTGCCATAAATTTCGGCTTTTCCTGACCAAGGTGCCGGGCTAGCCACTCGTCTCGGATGTTGTGCTTGAAAGCCGCTAAGGCCTCCGCATCCGGACAATCGATGATTTGATTTTTCTTTGTAAGGAACCGAGTCCAGAATTGCCTGGCCGACTCTTCTAGCTGCTGAATTATGTGGCTCAAGTCATCGGCGTCTGGTGGTCGCACATAAGTGCCCTGAAAGTTGTTGAGGAATGCGGCTTCCAGATCTTCCCAATAGCTAATGGAGTCCGCTGGCAAGCTGTTAAGCCAATGCCGCGCTGGTCCTTTGAGCTTTAGTGGGAGGTATTTGATGGCGTGTAAGGCATCGCCGCGGGCCATGTGGATGTGGAGGAGGAAATCCTCAATCCATACTGTGGGATCTGTTGTGCCGTCGTATGATTCAATATTTACATGTCTGAAACCTTCTGGGAATTGATGTTCCACTACTTCGTCTGTGAAGCATAAGGGGTGTGCGGTGCCTCTGTATTGGGCTATATCGAGACGCAGCTCGAATGGGCCTTGCCCGCTGTGTTCGGCCCAGCCGGATTTTCTTTTACTGTACCCGGCGTGACGTTTGTCGTCTCGCAAAGTGGTGCACCCTCGTGATTCGTAGATCGATCTTGAATGCTTTGCCTTGTCCTCCAATATGTCTCGCAGGTCTGGCGTATCTCCCCATTCCTTTTTATTTGAATGGCATTGGGGTGGAGGCTGAGCTTTTGGCTGGAATGCCTCTCTATCGCGGCCATGAGGTGGCCGATCAGCCGTATCATACGCCTCTTCCTCCAGTCGGGGTAGTAACCTGCGCCTTGGGTAACTCTTGGAGGGGCGCTCAAGTTTATATTCCTCGGCCGCGAGGACTTCAGTCCATTTGTCAGCTAGCAGATCTTGATCAGCTTGAAGCTGCTGCTGCTTTTTCTTTAGGCTACTTGCCATGGCCATAAGCCAGCGCTCGAAGCGCTCTTGTTCGACGAGATCCTCTAGGACGGTGAATTCATCGTCGTTGAGGCTTGCCTCGTCTTTGGAGGGGGGGTGTAATTGTCATCCTCCTCCTCTCCGTCCGCCGCTCTCTCAGGAGAGCTGGCTCCTTCATTCTCCTGCTCTAAATCTTGCTGGAGGGGATTGTTGTTGTCTTCGGCACTATCCGGAGTGTTATTATCTCCTGTGTCGGTATCACCACTTTTGCTTTGGCGGGACTTAGAGCGGCCCGCTGACGTCGGTGTTTGGGTTGCTTCTTGGAGGGGTCATCCTTTGCTATTCTGTCGCCATCGCCTTCTTTGGGTGTATCCACCATGTATATGTCATATGACGAGGTGGCTTTCCAGTGCCCTATAGGTGCTGGTTCATGTTCGTATCCTACATCGTCGTCCATACAGCCGATGTCTTCGGAGTCGAAGTCGAACATGTCGGTTAAATCATCGACAGTGGCTACGAAGTGGGTGGTGGGTGGGCATCGAATTTCTTCGTCATCCGCATCCCAATCCCGTTGGCCATAATCTGGCTAGGGCTCTCCTAACAAAGACAGATACCTTAGTGAATTCAGAATGTCGCCGAAGGGCGAGTGCTGAAAGATATCCGTGGCGGTGAATTCCATGATCAGCGCCCAATCAGATTCGATTGGCAGGGGCGTGGATGGTTCGGAGTCCGGAAAAGAGTCCGGCACCTTGGAGTCACGGGCTGCGCAAAGGTTTATGCTGGTGTTTGGCTCGATCGCCGTCGAGACTGCAGCCCCTGAGGCGGTGTCAAGCCACCCGTCCTCGATTGGCATAGTTGGCTCTGAGCTAAGGGTCAGAGCTGATGCGGGCGCGGCCTCTGGGGTACTGTTCGGCGGCAGAGCTAGGTCATACCCATCGCGACAGTGCGGCGCGCCCGGCTATGGCTCGAATCCGTCGAAGATCAAGTCTCCGAAGATGTCGGCCGTGTAGTTCAAACTTCCATATCTAACCTGATGGCCAGGGGCGTAGCTTTTAATCTGCTCCAGATGGCCAAGCGAATTAACCTGCAGTGCAAAGCCGCCGAATACGAAGATTTGTCCAGGGAGAAAAGTCTCACCCTGGACCGCATCACTATCAATGATAGTAGGAGCCATCAAGCCTAACGGCGACGACACAGAGGAACTCTCAATGAAAGCACCAATGTCGGTGTCAAAACCGGCGGATCTCGGGTAGGGGGTCCCGAACTGTGCGTCTAGGCCGGATGGTAACAGGAGGCAGGGGACACGATGTTTTATCCAGGTTTGGGCCCTCTTGATGGAGGTAAAACCCTACATCCTGCTTGATTAATATTGATGATATGGGTAGTACAAGAGTAGATCTATCACGAGATCAGAGAGGCTAAACCCTAGAAGCTAGCCTATGGTATGATTGTATGTTGTGATTGTTGTCCTACGGACTAAAACCCTTCGGTTTATATAGACACCGGAGAGGGTTAGGGTTACACAAGGACGGTTACAAAGGAGGAGATATCCATATCCGTACTACCTAGCTTGCCTTCCACGCCAAGTAGAGTCCCATCCGAACACGAGACGAAGTCTTCAATCTTGTATCTTTATAGTCTAACAGTCCGGCCAATGGAGATAGTCTGGCTGTCCGGAGACCCCCTAATCCAGGACTCCCTCAGGCCCCAAGATGGGATCTCATGGATACAGAAAGTTGCGGCGGTGGAATTAGGTTTTTGGCTCCTGTTCTGGTTGTTTGGGGGTACGTAGGTATATATAGGAGGAAGGAGTACATCAGTGGAGCACCGAGGGGCCCACGAGGCAGGGGGGCGCGCCCTAGGGGGGGCCCACCCTCGTGACCTCCTCTTTGACTCCTTGGAGTAGGGTCGAAGTCTCCTAGATCACGTTCGCTGAGAAAATCACGTTCCCGAAGGTTTTATTCCGTTTGGACTCCATTTGATATTCTGTTTCTCCGAAACACTGAAATAGGCAAAAAAACAGCAATTCTGGGCTGGGCCTCCGGTTAATAGGTTAGTCCCAAAATAATATAAAAGTGGAAAATAAAGTCCAATATATTCCAAAATAGTAGATAATATAGGATGGAGCAATCAAAAATTATAGATACGTTGGAGACGTATCAGTCTCTTACCGATTTACCACTATCGTTTTGGGGTTATGCATTGGAGACAGTTACATTCACGTTAAATAGGGCACCATCTAAATCCGTTGAGACGACACCGTATGAACTATGTTTTGGCAAGAAAGCTAAGCTGTCGTTTCTTAAAGTTTGAGATTGCAATGCTAATGTGAAAAAGTTTCAACCTGATAAGCTCAAACCCAAATCGGAGAAGTGCGTCTTCATAGGATACCCAAAAGAAAATGTTGGGTACAACTTCTATCACAGATCTGAAGGCAAGATATTCATTGCTGAGAATGGATCCTTTCTAGAGAAGGAGTTTCTCTCGAAAGAAGTGAGTGGGAGGAAAGTAGAACTTGATGAGGTAACTGTACCTGCTCCCTTATTGGAAAGTAGTTCATCACAGAAATCTGTTCCTATGACTACTACACCAATTAGTGAGGAAGCTAATGATGATGATCATGTAACTTCAGATCAAGTTAATACCGAACCTCGTAGGTAAAACAGAGTGAGATTCGCACCAGAGTGGTACGGTAATCCTGTTCTGGAGGTCATGTTACTGGACCATGACTATCCTACGAACTATGAGGAAGCGTTGATGAGCCCAGATTCCGTGAAATGGCTTGAGGCCATGAAATCTGAGATGAGATCCATGTATAAGAACAAAGTATGGACTTTGATTGACTTGCCCAAAGATCGGCGAGCCATTGAGATTAAATGGATCTTCAAGAGGAAGATGGACGCTGATAGTAGTGTTGCTATTTAGAAAGCTAGAATTGTCGAAAAAGGTTTTTGACAAGTTCAAGGTGTTGACTACGATGAGAGTTTCTCACTCGTATCTATGCTTAACTCGGTCCGAATCATGTTAGCAATTGCCACATTTTATGAAATCTGGCAAATGGATATAAAAACTGCATTCCTTAATGGATTTATTAAAGAAGAGTTTTATATGATGCAACAAACAAACTTTTGTTAATCCTAAAGGTGCTAACAAAATATGCAAGCTCCAGCGATCCATCTATGGACTGGTGCAAGCATCTCGGAGTTGGAATATACGCTTTGATAAGTTGATCAAAGCAGATAGTTTTATACAGACTTGCGGTGAAGCCTGTATTTACAAGAAAGTGAGTGGGAGCACTACATCATTTCTGATAAGTATATGTGAATGACATATTGTTGATCGGAGATAATGTAGAATTATTCTGCATAGCATAAAGGAGTGTTTGAAAGGAGTTTTTCAAAGAAAGACCTCGGTGAAGCTGCTTACGTATTGAGCATCAAGATCTATAGAGATAGATCAAGACGCTTGATAAGTTTTTCAATGAGTGCATACCTTGACAAGTTTTTGAAGTAGTTCAAAATGGAACAATCAAAGAAAGAGTTCTTGCCTGTGTTACAAGGTGTGAAACTGAGTAAGACTCAAAGCCCGACCACATCGGAAGATAGAAAGAGAATGAAAGTCATTTCCTATGCCTCGGCCATAGGTTCTATAAAATATGCTATGGTGTGTACCAGATCTATTGTATACCATACACTGTTTTTGGCAAGGGAGTACAATAGTGATCTAGGAGTATATCACTAGACAGCGGTCAAAATTATCCTTAGTGGAATAAGGTTATGTTTCTCGATTATGGAGCTGACAAAAAAAGGTTCGTCGTAAAGGGTTACATCGATGCAAATTTTGACACTGATCTAGATGACTCTAAATCTCAATCTGGATACATATTGAAAGTGGGTGCAATTAGCTAGAGTAGCTCCGTGCGGAGCATTGTTGACATAGAAATTTGCAAAATACTTACAGATCTGAATGTGGCAGACCCGTTGACTAAACTTCTCTCACAAGCAAAACATGATCACACCTTAGTACTCTTTTGGTGTTAATCACATAGCGATGTGAACTAGATTATTGACTCTAGTAAACCCTTTGGGTGTTGGTCACATGTCGATGTAAACTATGGGTGTTAAATCACATGGTGATGTGAACTATTGGTATTAAGTCACATGGCGATGTGAACTAGATTAGTGACTCTTGTGCAAGTGGGAGACTGAAGGAAATATGCCCTAGAGGCAATAATAAAGTTATTATTTATTTCCTTATATCATGATAAATGTTTATTATTCATGCTAGAATTGTATTAACCGGAAACATAATACATGTGTGAATACATAGACAAACAGAGTGTCACTAGTATGCCTCTACTTGACTAGCTCGTTGATCAAAGATGGTTATGTTTCCTAACCATAGACATGAGTTGTCATTTGATTAACGAGATCAGATCATTAGGATAATGATGTGATTGACTTGACCCATTCCGTTAGCTTAGCACTTAATCGTTTAGTTTGTTGCTATTGCTTTCTTCATGACTTATACATGTTCCTATGACTATGAGATTATGCAACTCCCGTTTACCGGAGGAACACTTTCTGTGCTACCAAACGTCACAACGTAACTAGGTGATTATAAAGGTGCTCTACAGGTGTCTCCGAAGGTACTTGTTGGGTTGGCGTATTTCGAGATTAGGATTTGTCACTTCGATTATCGGAGAGGTATCTCTGGGCCCTCTTGGTAATGCACATCACTTAAGCCTTGCAAGCATTGCAAATAATGAGTTAGTTGCGGAATGATGTATTACGGAACGAGTAAAGAGACTTGCCGGTAACGAGATTGAACTAGGTATTGAGATACCGACGATCGAATCTCGGGCAAGTAACATACCGATGACAAAGGGAACAACGTATGTAGTTATGCGGTCTGACCGATAAAGATCATCATAGAACATGTGGGAGCTAATATGGGCATCCAGGTTCCGCTATTGGTTATTGACCGGAGATGTGTGTCGGTCATGTCTACATAGTTCTCGAACCCGCAGGGTCCGCACACTTAACGTTTCGATGACAGTTATATTATGATTTTATATGTTTTGATGTACCGAAGGTTGTTCGGAGTCCCGGGTGTGATCACGGACATGACGAGGAGTCTCGAAATGGTCGAGACATGAAGATTGATATATTGGAAGCCTATGTTTGGATATCAAAAGTGTTCCGGGTGAAATCGGGATTTTACCGGAGTACCGGGAGGTTACGAGAAACCCCCAGGAGGTTAATGGGCCTTAGTGGGCCTTTACGGAGAAGAGGAGAGGCGGCCAGGGCTGGGCCACGTGCCCCTCCCCCCTAGTCCTAATAGGACAAGGAGAGGGGGGCGCCCCCCTTCCTTCCTCTCTCCCTCCTCTTTCCCCCTCCCAAGTCCTAATCCAACTAGGAAAGGGGGGAGTCCTACTCCCGGTGGGAGTAGGAATCCTCCTGGCGCGCCCTCTCTCCTGGCCGGCCGCACCCCCCTTGTTCCTTTATATATGGGGGCAGGGGGTCACCCTAGAGACACAACAATTGATCAGTTGATCTTTTAGCCGTGTGCGGTGCCCCCCTCCACCATAGTCCACCTCGATAATACTGTAGCGGTGCTTAGGCGAAGCCCTGCGTCGGTAGAACATCATCATCGTCACCACGCCGTCGTGCTGACGAAACTCTCCCTCAACAGTCGACTGGATCGGAGTTCGAGGGACGTCATCGGGCTGAACGTGTGCTGAACTCGGAGGTACCGTGCGTTCGGTACTTGATTGGTCGGATCTTGAAGACGTACGACTACATCAACCGCGTTGTGCTAACGTTTCCACTTTCGGTCTACGAGGGTATGTGGAAAACACTCTCCCCTCTCGTTGTTATGCATCACCATGATCTTGCATGTGCGTAGGAATTTTTTTGAAATTACTACATTCCCCAACAGAGTGTCGAACCCAATGAGGAGTAGAAGGAAATGACAAGCAGTTTTCAGTAAGGTATTCTCTGCAAGCACTGGAGTTATCGCTAACAGATAGTTTTGTGATAAGGTAATTCGTAACGGGAAACAAGTAGCAATAGTAAAAAAAGGTACAGCAAGATGGCCCAATCCTTTTTGTAGCTAAGGACAAGCCTGGAAAAACTCGTATATAAAGGAAAGCGCTCCCGAGGACACATGGGTATTATCGTCAAGCTAGCTTTCATCATGCTCATATGATTCACGTTCGTTATTTTGATAATTTGATATGTGGGTGGACCGGTGCTTGGGTACTGCCCTTCCTTGGACAAGCATCCCACTTATGATTAACCCCCCTCGCAAGCATTCGCAACTGCGAAAGAAGAATTAAGGTAAACCTAACCATAGCATGAAACATATGGATCCAAATCAGCCCCTTATGAAGCAACGCATAAACTAGGGTTTAAGCTTCTGTCACTCTAGCACCCCCATCATCTACTTATTACTTCCCAATTCCTTCCCCTAGGCCCAAAAAATTGTGAAGTGCCATGTAGTCGACGTTCACATAACACCACTAGAGGAAAGAGAACATACATCTCATCAAAATATCGAACGAATACCAAATTCACACGACTACTTATAACAAGACTTCTCCCATGTCCTCAGGAACAAACGTAACGACTCACAAATCATATTCATGTTCATAATCAGAGGGGTATTAATGTGCATAAAGGATCTGATGATATAATCTTCCACCGAATAAACCAACTAGCATCAACTACAAGGAGTAATCAACACTACTAGCAACCCACAGGTACCAATCTGAGGTTTTGAGACAAAGATCGGATACAAGAGATGAACTAGGGTTTGAGGGGAGATGGTGCTGGTGAAGATGTTGACATGTTTAGAGATAGAGGTGTCGATAAAATAAATACGGACATGAGGGCATCATGATCATTCTTAGAATAGCAACACATATATATATATATATATATATATATATATATATATATATATATTGCCATATGATTTCTTATGCTGAAGTAAGAATCTATTCACAATGTAAAGTATGAATCAGAAACTTCATTAAAAAAACTAGCAAACTATAATCTCAGTCATTGAAGCAATTGCAATTTATCATAACATCAGAAAGAGTCAATATAAGAGCTTTTCAGCAAGTCCACAAACTCAACTATCATTTAGTCTTTCACAATTGCTAACATTCACACAATACTTATGGGTATAAAGTTTTAATCAGACACACAGAGAAAGATAGGGGCTTATAGTTTTGCCTCCCAACCTTTTACCTCAAGGGTAATGTCAACAATACAGCCGGTCTATTCTCATAACATTATGAGAATAATATTCTCATAACACTTCCGAACTGCATTGTAATACTGCATTGGAAAGCTATGCGCACTGTACCACAGAGACCAGCGAACTTCATGTTTGAAAAAACTGTACGTGTGGTTTTTTCGGTACCTTTTTTGCTCTAGTTTTTTAACAGTTTATCAGAATTATGCGTGTAATATACCGTTGAAAAACTATAGAGTAGACGCAATTTCGCCATGTTGAACACTTTTCAAAATTCATCATAGTTTAAGAGCAGTTTCGAAAATCGTGCGGCTCACAACGAATGGCAGCAAGCGTTTTTTTGCTTTTCTTCTAAACCGCTCATCGGAATGAAACATACGATACACCGTTGGAAAGATATCGTCGGCGCGCATCTTTTTCATATCTATTATTTTTTTCTAATTCGCTACAGTTTAAGAGCAGTTTTGAATTTACTAAATCGCGGAATTGTGTTTTTCGATTTTTTTCAAATTTTCGGTACTGTTTTCACTCCAGTTTTCTAACCGTTTGTCGAAACAAGGCATGTAATATACCGTTGGAAATCTACGAACGAGGCGCAACTTTCATATGTTGAAATGTTTTTGAGATTCCTTACGGTTTTTAGTTAAATTTAAAAATCGTGCGTCTGACTACGAAGGGCAGCGGCCGTTTTTTCGTGAAATTTTTACAAAACGTTGGTCGAAATGATCCAACTGATACACCGTTGGAAAGATATCGTCGAGACGCTACTTGTTCATATAGAACACTCCCTCTAATTCATTACGGTTTAAGAGCAGTTTTGAAATTACAAAAATGCGGAAACTCTGTTTTTCGCGACAACAAAATCGACGCCTGCACTGCATCGGACAGAAAGCGCACTGCTTCAAACTGAAGAACGCACTGCATCAGACAATGAAGTGAACTTCATGATTTCTCTTTGTCGAACGTAAATTTTCCGTGTGTTTCATACCATGGGACGAGAGTAGAAAACCACACACAAGAGAGTAGCGAGCCACACCAACGAGAGTAGTGAACTTCATACTTTTTTCGGCAATCTTGCTTTTACAGAGTGAACCACTTTGACTCACTACAAATGAACCGCATTGCAATGGCGACAAAGGGAACTGCTTCAGACGAAATACCGCACTTCATTAGATGGTCAAGGGCACTGCATGGTTTCTTTTTGTTTAGGTGTATTTTTTCTCGGACAGGGAAAGAAGAACGCTCTGCTTCAGACGGAATACCGCACGTCATTAGATGGGCAAGTGCACTGCATGGTTTTTTTTGTGGGACATAAATTTTTTCAAACATGGTGGAGTGCACTTCGTGTCGAGTGTTGGTACTGCAGGGATGAGGTGAGTGCACTGCATCAATTTTTCTTTTTCCAATATTCTTTCTAATGCACACAACAACAGAGTGAGCTGCATTAAAAAAATCAACTTTTCCATTTTTGTTTTTGCACTCGGCAACATAGTGAACCACTGGGAGAGAGAAGATCACTGCGGCAATGAAACAAGTGAGCTGCACCTAAACAATTTTTTTGTTGTTTTCTTCAATGAATGTTTCCGAGAGAGCTGCGATCTGTACATATCTGGACTACGAGCCGAGGCGAACGAACTACAGTGATCCTCTTTTTAATCCATAGTACAAACACACACAAATTACAATGACGAGGAACTACTACAACAACAAAAAAAGAACTCCACTTTTTTGCACAAACCGAGCTGCACTGGAGTGGCACCAGGAACTGCAACACGCCATGTAGAGCACCTCCTCTCTCACTCCAGCGATCTGCAAAGGACAGTGTGGCCACTGAGCAGTAGTGAACGCTGCGGCTGCCTCGTCGTCAACCTCCTGGTGGCCCTCAACCCTCCGCTGACTGAACCCGCAAGTGGGTGTGCTGCAGAAACGTCTTGGTGTGGTCCTCCTGTCGGGAACGGGTGAGCATGTCTGAAAAACAAAATGTGAAGCGCACAAAAAAAACCATTGCACAGCGAGCACCACCTCGAATCCCAGCCAAACTGCACGCGAGCAACAGTCAGAACCTCATCTGAGTGTGTCGTATGTACCAATGGCAAATGAATTGTACAAGAACATGCACCAAACAGCAAGGGCCCTACCGCTGTACTGCTCGCAATGTTCGCCGGCGTAGTGGACGAACTGCAGCTCGCTGCTGGACAGGGAGGACGCCGTCGGTGGAGACACCGTCAGAGGATTGGACGTAATGTCCCAGCTGTCTGGGAGGAGTAGGGGGTGGACGGAGAGGAGGGGGCCTACCAACGGACGAATCTGCGCACCGAGGAGAGGAAGTCAGCATCCGGCGGCCCGACCAGATCTAGGAGCCGCCGTTTGGGAACCGCTAGAGGAGGCCGGATCCATGCCCCGGAGTCGTCTCCTCCGGGATGGAATGATGGGGAGGAAGCGGGTAGCAGGGCTGGATCCGACACGAGAACCACATTGACTGCCGGATCCAGAGTGGTGGCGGGGAGGAAGAAGGCCAGAACAGCGTCGCGCGGTGGGCTGGTGGTGTTCGTGCGGTGCGGTGAGCGGTGGCCGGCGGAGGGGTGGGAGGCGGTGACCGGGCCATGCACTCGGAGGCGGTTCTCGGGCGGCGCGGCCATCCAGCGGGCCGGCTGGGGAGGAGGCCGGGCTGAGACGCCGGTCCCGGGAGGGGAGCGTGGAGTCGCCGGGCTTCGAGAAGGCCGGCCAGGGGGCAGCACGGGGTCGGTGCTTCTGTAGCTGTCCGGCGCGGTGGCGGGGCCGGTGTGGTGGGTGGCGGTGGCCGGCGCTGTGGGGGGAGACGGGGGGTCTGGAGGTGGTGGGGTGGGGTACCTCGCGGCGGAATGTGGTGGTGGGTGGAGGTGGGGGAAGGGGATGGGAAGGTGAAGGCAGCAGGGGAGGAAGAAGGGCGGCGCTGGTGGCTAGCCGCCGGCTAGGATTTGGGCACGGGGAGGGGGGAGAAGGTGGGTAGGAGTGGGATGTGGTGGGGTGGGGTGCAGTTTTCTTTCTTATTCCTGTAGTTTGGGTCGATGGTGGGGTGTTAGCAGAATAAGCACTGGTGTTAGGAGAATAAGGTCTTAAGGGGTGTTATGAGAATAGACCCACCCTATATATATATATATCATGATCTTTCCAACACATAGTGCTTGCCAAAGGATAAAGTGTAAAAAGGAAATGTGAAGATCACCATGAATCTTGTATAAGCTATAAGACAAAACTAAAAGATAGGCCCTTCGCAGAGGGAAGCAGAGGTTTTCATGTGCTTTTATGGTTGGATGCACAAAATCTTAATGCAAAAGAACGTCACTTTATATTGCCACTTGTGATAGGGACCTTTATTATGTAGTCTGTCGCTTTTATTTCTTCCATATCACAAGCTCGTATAAAGCTTATTTTCTCCACACTAATAGATCATACATATTTAGAGAGAAATTTTTATTGCTTGCAACAATGACAACTTACTTGAAGGATCTTATTCAATCCATAGGTATATATGGTGGACTCTCATGGCAAAACTGGGTTTAAGGATATTTAGAAGCACAAGTAGTATCTATACTTGGTGGAAAGAAATTGTCTAGCATGAGGGGGAAAGGCAAGCTCAACATGTTGGATGATCCATGACAATATAATTTATTTCGGATATAATAAAACATAACCCATTATGTTGTCTTCCTTGTCCAACATCAACTCTTTAGCATGTCATATTTTAATGAGCGCTCACAATCACGAAAGATGTCCAAGATAGTATATTTATATGTGAAAACCTCTCTTTCTTTATTACTTCCTACTAATTGCAACGATGACCAAAACTATGTTTGTCAACTCTCAACAACTTTTATTCATCATACTCTTTATATGTGAAGTCATTACTCTCCATAGGATAAATATGATCTCTTTATTTTTTTATTCTCTATTTTTTCTTTTATTCCCTCAAGATCATAGCAAGATAACCAAGCCCTCGGCTGAAGACTAATCCTTATTATATATAGCTCACGGACTCGATTACATAGATAAGGATCAACACAAAAATTCAAAGCTAAATCATACTAAACTTTATTATACTAGATCAAGATATATCCAAAAGGATCAAACTAAGAAAAACGGTAAAGATAGAAGTGTGATGGTGATACGATACCGGGGCACCTCCCCCAAGCTTGGCAGTTGCCAAGGGGAGTGCCCATACCCATGTATTTATGTCTCTTTCTTTAGAGGTGGTGATGATGGAGTTGTTGATGATGTAGGCTTGTCGTCCATCTTCCAAGGCATAGGCTCACCATCATGGAAGGATGATCGAGTCTCCGGGGTCCTGAAATCTGCAGCCAAACTCATCCTCTTGAATCTATATTCATACTCGCAGTTTTGGTTTTGCAGGTCATATATCTAGGCTTGGAGGTGCTCGCTTTTCTCGTGAAGCTTGAAGATGGTCTCCCCAATGTTCTTGGCATCCAGCTTGTGGTTGTTGGTGAACTCCACGATCATCATGTGGTTGGCGTTGAGTCCGCGGTCCACCATCCCCTGGCACTTGAAAACCTGTTGCTCCATTGCTTCGAGTCTTGTCTCCACGCTTCCGGTCCTCCTTGGTCCCTCAACATCACGGATGTGCAGCACCCCCTCATGCATCTCAATGGTTTGAGGGTGTTGCAGAAGGTAGGGGTTGATGACCTTCTCAAAAAATTTGTCCTTGGGGGCGCTTGAAGACGTCATGGTGATCTCGATCTGTCAGAAAAACAGCTCGAAACAAAAGCAGTAGATTTTGTCATGGTACCATGGTCAAAACCTTTGGGATATTATATAATGATTTTTTACCAACCAAAAGAAGTATCGTGCAAGAAAACTGCTATTAGAACTGTTTTGGAGTCGGTTTACTAACTGTACCACATACCTATTCCTTTTCAGAGTCTGAACCATTCTGAAAAGTGTCCCTTATGTACTCCTCCGGGGTTACGGCGTCAATAACATTGGTTTCAACATTTATGGGATTACCTGCGATATAATGGCTGATTCTTTGACCGTTCACCACCTTCGGATTTGTGCCTTCAAAGTTGTTGATTTTTATGGCACCGGAGTGATAGACCTCCTCGATAACGTAAGGACCTTCCCATTTAGAGAGGATTTTTCCTGCAAAAAATCTTAAATGAGAGTTGTATAACAGAACATAATCACCTACATTAAAACCACACTTTTGTATCATTTTGTCATGCCATCTTTTAACCTTTTCTTTAAACAGTTTGGCATTCTCATAGGCCTGGGTTCTCCACTGATCAAGTGAGCTAATGTCAAATAGTCTCTTCTCACCGGCAAGTTTGAAATCATAATTGAGCTCTTTAATGCCCAATATGCCTTATGTTCTAGTTCGAGAGGTAAGTGACATGCTTTTCCATAAACCATTTTATACGGAGACATACCCATAGGATTTTTATATGCAGTTCTATAGGCCCATAATGCATCATCAAGTTTCTTGGAACAAATATTTCTAGATCTATTAATAGTCTTTTGCAAAATTAATTTAATCTCTCTATTACACAGTTCTACTTGACCACTAGACTGTGGGTGGTATGGAGATGCAATTCTATGATTAACATCATACTTAACAAGAATTTTACAAAAAGCACCATGAATAAAATGTGAACCACCATCAGTCATTAAGTATCTAGGGACTCCAAACCTCAGAAAAATAACTTCTTTAAGCATCTTAATAGAGGTGTTATGATCAGCACTACTAGTTGGAATAGCTTCTACCCGCTTAGTAACGTAATCAACATCAACTAAAATATGTGTATAGCCATTAGAGGAAGGAAACGGTCCCATATAATCAAAGCCCCAAACATCAAATGGTTCAATAACAAGTGAATAGTTCATAGGCATTTCTTGACGTCTACTAATATTACCAATTCTTTGACATTCATCACAAGACAAGACAAACTTACGGGCACCTTTGAAAAGAGTAGGCCAATAAAAACCGGATTGCAATACCTTATGTGCAGTTCTATCTCCAGCGTGGTGTCCTCCAAAAGCCTCGGAGTGACACTTGCGTAGGATCTGTTCCTGTTCATGCTCAGGTACACAACGTCTAATAACACCATCTACTCCTTCTTTATAAAGGTGTGGGTCATCCCAAAAGTAATGTCTTAAATCATAGAAAACCTTTTTCTTTTGCTGGCATGTGAAACTAGGTGGTATAAATTTAGCAACAATGTAATTAGCATAATCAACATACCATGGAGCAGTACGAGAAGCATTTATGACAGCTAATTGTTCATCAGGAAAACTATCATCAATAGGGAGTGGGTCATAAAGAACATTTTCTAACCTAGACAAGTTGTCTGCAACGGGGTTCTCAGCTCCCTTCCTATCAATAATATGCAAATCCAATTCTTGTAGCAAGAGAACCCATCTAATAAGTCTAGGTTTAGCATCTTTCTTTTCCATAAGGTATTTAATAGCAGCATGATCAGTGTGAACAGTTACTTTAGAATCAACAATATAAGGTCTGAACTTATCACAAGCAAATACAACTGCTAAAAATTCTTTTTCAGTAGTAGCATAATTTCTCTAGGCACTATCTAGAGTTTTACTAGCATATTGGATAACATTTAATTTCTTATCAACTCTTTGTCCTAGAACAACACCTACAACATAATCACTAGCATCACACATAATTTCAAAGGGTAAATTCCAATCAAGTGGTTGAACAATAGGTCCAGAAATCAAGGCTTTCTTAAGTATTTCAAATGCTTCTACTCAATCATCATCAAAGACAAAAGGGACATCTTTTTGTAAGAGATTAGTCAGAGGCCTAGAAATTTTTGAGAAGTCTTAATGAACCTCCTATAAAAACTGGCATGACCAAGGAAACTTCTTATACCTTTAATGTCCTTAGGACATGTTATCTTTTCAATAGCATCAACTTTAGCTTTATCAACTTCAATACCTCTTTCGGAAATTATATGCCCCAAGACAATACCTTCATTAACCATAAAGTGGCACTTCTTCCAATTCAAGACAAGATTAGTTTCTTCACATCTCTGCAAAACTCAATCAAGGTTGCTTAAGCAAGCATCAAAAGAAGTTCCATACACGGAGAAATCATCCATGAAAACCTCAACAATCTTTTCACAAAAGTCAGAAAATATAGCAGGCATACATCTTTGAAAGGTAGCACGTGCATTACATAAACCAAAAGGCATACGTCTATAAGCAAAGGTACCGAAAGGGCAAGTAAAAGTGATCTTCTCATGATCCTCTTTTGACACAGGTATTTGAGAGAAACCAGAATAACCGTCTAGAAAGGAAATTGTGTATGTTAGGATAATCTTTCTAGCATTTGATCAATAAAAGGTAAATGGTAATGATCCTTTCTAGTAGCTTTATTTAATTTGTGGAAATAGATTACCATTCTATGACTTGTAACAATTCTTTGTGGGATCAATTCATCTTTATCATTAGGAACAACAGTAATACCTCCTTCTCAGGGACACAATGGACAAGACTTACCCACTGACTATCAGCAACAAGACAAATTATACATACCTCCAGAAGCTTTAGTATTTCATTTCTTACCACTTCTTTCATCTTAAGATTTAACCGTCGTTGGTGATCAACAACCGGTTTAGCATCTTTCTCCAATTTTATTTTGTGCTGGCATAGAGTGGTACTAATGCCCTTAAGATCATCAAGAGTATATCCAATAGCAAGACTGTGCTTCTTCATAGTTTTCAATAATTTCTCTTCTTCCCGCTCTGAAAGGTTAGCACTAATAATAACAAGATATATCTTCTTTTCATCAAGATAAGCGTATTTAAGAGTATCAGGTAATGGTTTAAGCTCAAGCACGGGATCACCCTTGGGTGGAGGAGGATCCCCTAGAATTTCAACAGGCAAGTTGTGTTTCAAAATAGGTCCCTGTTTAAACAATACTTCATCTATTTCCCTTCTTTCATTCATGACCATATCATTTTCATGGTCTAGTAAATATTGTTCTAAAGGATCATTAGGAGGCACGGCAATAGAAGCAAGACCAATAATTTCATCTTTATTAGGCAATTCTTTATCATGGGGTTGTCTACGAAATTTAGCAAAATTAAAATCATGAGACATATCCCCTAAACCAACAGTAACAATATCCTTTTCGCAATCTATCTTAGCATTAACAGTATTCAAGAAGGGTCTACCAAATATAATGGGACAAAAGTCATCTTGTGGGGAAGCAAGAACAAGAAAATCAGTAGGATATTTAATTTTCCCACACAAGACTTCAACATCTCTAACAATCCTAACTGGTGAAATAGTATCTCTATTGGCAAGCTTAATAGTAACATCAATATCTTCTATCTCAGAAGGTGCAATATCATGCATAATTTCTTTATATAAAGTATAAGGTATTACACTGACACTAGCACCACATATCACATAAGCCATGATAACAGTGATCTCCTATTTTAACAGAAGCAACAGGCATGCCGACAACAGGTCTATGTTTATTTTTAGTATCAGGTCTAGCAATTCTAGCAGCTTCATCACGAAAGTAAATAACATGCCTAACAATGTTATCGGACAAGAGATCTTTAACCATAAAAATACTAGGCTCAACTTTAATTTGCTCAGAGGGTTTGGGTGTTCTCGTGTTACTTTTGTTGACCACAGTTGAAGCTTTAACATGGTCCTTTATTCTAACAGGGAAAGGTGGTTTCTCAATATAAGCGGTAGGAACAATAGGATCAACATTATAAGTGATAGTCTTTTCTTCAAATTTAATAGGTTCAACTACTTTTACTTCAATGGGAGGATGATATTTAAACCACTTCTCCTTAGGGAAATCAACATGAGTAGCAAATGATTCACAGAAAGAAGCTACTATCTTAGAGTCAAGTTCATATTTAGTGCTAAATTCATGAAAAGCATCGGTATCCATAAAAGATTTAGCACAATCAAACTTAGGTGTTATACCTGACTCCTTCCCTTTGTCGAGTTCCCAATCTTCAGAGTTGCGTTTAATTCTTTCCAATAAATCACATCTGAATTCAATAGTCTTCATCATAAAATAACCAGTACAAGAAGTATCGAGCATGGAGCGATTATTGAGAGAAAGCCGAGCATAAAAATTTTGAATAATAATTTCTCTTGAGATCTCATGATTTGGGCATGAATATAACATTGACTTAAGCCTCCCCCAATCTTGAGTGCTACTTTCTCCTTCGCGAGGCCAAAAATTATATATATAATTACGATCACGATGAACCAGATGCATAGGATAAAACTTCTGATGAAATTCCAATTTCAACCGGTTGTAGTTCCATGATCCAATATCATCACATAGCCTAAACCATGTCAATTCCTTTCCCTTCAAACATAAAGGGAAGACCTTCTTCTTGATAACATCCTTGGGCATACCTGCAAGCTTAAATAATCCACAAACTTCATCCACATAGATTAGGTGCATATCGGGATGTAATGTTCCATCTCCTGTAAAAGGATTAGCTAGCAGTTTCTCTATCATACCTGAAGGAATTTCAAAGTAAACATTTTCAATAGGTTCAGTAGGTTGAGGATCAACTCTTTGCTCTAGTGGTCGGGGTGAATATATCCCAAACAAGCCGCTCAAAGGATTATTTTCCATAGTAACAAGTGACAGTAAATTTCAGCACACTATATAAATTTTTCCTTACCAAATTTCATCTACCAAAGGCGCTTCACACCCCGGCAATGGCGCCAGAAAAGAGTCCCGATGACCCACAAGTATAGGGGATCTATCAAAGTTCTTTTGATAAGTAAGAGTGTCGAACCCAATGAGGAGCAGAAGGAAATGACAAGCAGTTTTTAGTAAGGTATTCTTTGCAAGCACTGAAATTATCGGTAACAGGTAGTTTTGTGATAAGGTAATTTGTAACAGGTAACAAGTAACAAAAGTAAACAAGGTGAAACAATGTGGCCCAATCCTTTTTGTAGCAAAGGACAAGCCTGGACAAACAGTTATATAAAGGAAATCGCTCCCGAGGACACATGGGAATTATCGTCAAGCTAGTTTTCATCATGCTCATATGATTCGCGTTCGTTACTTTGATAATTTGATATTTGGGTGGACCGGTGCTTGGGTACTACCCGTCCTTGGACAACCATCCCACTTATGATTAACCCCCCTCGCAAGCATCCGCAACTACGAAAGAAGAATTAAGGTAAACCTAACCATAGCATGAAACATATGGATCCAAATCAGCCCCTTACGAAGCAACACATAAACTAGGGTTTACGCTTATGTCACTCTAGCAACCCATCATCTACTTATTACTTCCCAATGCCTTCCCCTAGGCCCAAAAAATGGTGAAATGTCATGTAGTCAATGTTCACATAACACCACTAGAGGAAAGACAACATACATCTCATCAAAATATCGAACGAATACCAAATTCACATGACTACTTATAACAAGACTTCTCCCATGTCCTCAGGAACAAACATAACTACTCACAAATCATATTCATGTTCATAATCAGAGGGGTATTAATGTGCATAAAGGATCCGAACATATAATCTTCCACCAAATAAACCAACTAGCATCAACTACAAGGAGTAATCAACACTACTAGCAACCCACAGGTACGAATCTAAGGTTTTGAGACAAAGATCGGATACAAGAGATGAACTAGGGTTTGAGGGGAGATGGTGTTGGTGAAGATGTTGATGGAGATTGACCCCCTCCCGATGAGAGGATCAATGGTGATGACGATGGTAACGATTTCCCCCTCCCGGAGGGATGTTTCCCCGGCAGAACAGCTCCGCCGGAGCCCTAGATTGGTTCCGCCTCGAGACGACGGCGCTTCATCCCGAAAGCTTGCTTATGTTTTTTTACAGGGCAAAATACACCTTATACCAGAAGACGGGCATCGGGGGCTTCCAGGTGGCCCACGAGGCAGGGGGCGCTCCCAAGGGGTAGGGCGCACCCTCCACCCTTGTGGATAGTGGGTGGCCCCCCTCTGGTGCTTTCTTCACCCAACAATTTTAATATATTCAAAAACTGACTTTCGTGTAGTTTTAGGACTTTTGGAGTTGTGCAGAATAGGTCTCTAATATTTGCTCCTTTTCCGGCCTAGAATTCCAGCTGCAAGCATTCTCCCTCTTCATGTAAACCTTGTAAAATGAGAGAGAAAAGGCATAAGTATTGTGACATAATGTGTAATAATAGCCCATAATGCAATAAATATCGATACAAAAGCATGATGCAAAATGGACGTATCAGTGCTTTTATAAGAGAAGATGGAGATTCAAATTCAAAAATAAAAATTGCATAAAGTAAAAGAAAGGCCCTTCGTAGAGGGAAGTAGGGATTTGTAGAGGTGCCAGAGCTCAAAGAAAAAAACTTAGAGATAAAAACATTTTGGGAGGTGTATCCTTCCCACCAACGAAAAAGACTTAGAGTTCCCAATACTTTCATGCTTAGATATATCATAGGCGGTTCCCAAACATAAAATAAAGTTTATTCCTTTTTCACCATACTTTCTCTTTCAATGGCTAGCCATATCCATGGTTTCCCTCCATACCAACACTTTCCAAGGAATTTATGATTTGACAACATAAAGTAAATTCATTTTTCATTTCGGGACTGGGCATCCCTAATACCTTTGCCTTACTCTCGTGCAATGACGAGTGAATAAACACTCATCATGAGAACAACACATCTAGCATGGAAAATATTAGCCACCCCTCATCGGTCCGCGAGCGAAACGGACACACAAAAGAGAAGTTTATTTTGAAAATTAGAGATGGCACATGCAAATTTTCTTAGAACAGCAAAAGAATACTGCATATAGGTAGATATAGTGGACTCATGTGGCAAAACTGGTTTAAAGGTTTTTGGATGCATAAGTAGATATCATACTTGGTGCAAAATGAAGGCTAGCAAAAGATTGAGAAGCGACCAACCAAGAAATAATCTCATAAGCAAGCATTAAGCATAATTAACACTGAATAATGCACCATAAGTAGGATATAATTTCATTGCATGACTATTGATTTTTGTGCTTGCATAGGGGATCACAAACCTTAACACCAATATTCTTACTAAAGTATAATTACTCATCAATATGACTCACATATCACATCATCATATCTCAAAACTATTACTAAGAATCAAGTTTATTTTTTCCAATGATCTTCATGGAAGTTTTCATTATATCCTTCTTGGATATCTATCACTTTGGGACTAATTTTCATGTGTTGCTTTTCATAAGCTCAAACAAATATAAGTGAAGATCATGAGCATAATATTTCTTTCTTTCTCTCAAATTAATTTAAGTGAAGCAAGAGAGAATTTCTTAAAAAAATTACTAACTCTCAAATAAATCTAAGTGAAGCAAGAGAGCATTTCTTCAAAAATACTAAGCACACCATGCTCAAAAATATATAAGTGAAGCAATAGAGCAAGTCCATAGCTCATAAAAAATTTAAGTGAAGCATAGAGTGCAATCTAACAAGTCGTGACATAATTTTGGCTCTCTTAAATAGGTGTGTACAGAAAGGGATCAAGACTTAAAATACAAAATAAAACAAGAAAAGACTCATATCATACAAGACGCTCCAAGCAAAACACATAGTATGTGACGAATAAAAATATAGCTTCGAGTAAAATACCAATGGTCGTTAGAAGAAAGAGGGGATGCCACTCGGGGGCATCCCCAAGCTTAGTTAGTTGCTCATTTTTGGATAATAGCTTGGGATGACGGGCATCCCCAAGCATAGGCTCTTCTACTCCTTATTCCTTCATCCATCGTAAGATAACCCAAAACATGGAAACTTCAATCACACAAAACTCAACAAAACCTTCGTGAGATCCATTAGTATAAGAAAATAAATCACTACTATAAGTAATGTATCAAACCAATTCATATTTTGTTCTTGCATTATATCTACTGTATTCCAACTTTATATGGCAAAAACTCATCAAAGAAAACCATAGAGCCATCAAAATAAGCACACAACGCAAAGAAAACAGAATCTGTCAAAACAGAACAGTCTGTAGCAATCTGGGTGTTTTGAATACCTATGTAACTTCAAAAATTCTGAAAAATTAGGTTGACCTGAGAAATTTGTATGTTGATTTACTGCAAGTGGAATGGGTACTTTATCGCTCTCTTGTTAAAAATGAGAATTATTTTTGTGAGTGCAAAAGTTTCTGCTTTTCAGCAAGATCAAACAACTATCGCCCAAGAAGATCCTAAAGGCTTTACTTGGCACAAACACTAATTAAAACATAAAAAACACAATCATAATAGTAGCATAATTGTGCTAACACTCAAAAACAGGAAGCAAAAAGGAAAAATAAATTTTATTCATTGGGTTGCCTCCCAACAAGCGTTATAGTTTTACGCCCTTAGCTAGGCATAAAGCAAGGATCTAAGTTTTGTCATCTTTGGTTCACGATCCATAAGATGCCCTCATGATTGATTCATATGGTGGCCTAATTCTTGTTCTAGGAAAGTGTTCCATACCCTTCCTCAAAGGAAATTCGAACTTGATATTGCCTTCTTTCATATCAATCACGACACCAATAGTGCATAAAAAGGGTCTACCAAGAATAGTAGGACAAGACGGATTGCAATCAATATCAAGAACAATAAAATCTATGGGCACATAATTCCTATTTTCAAGAATAAGAACATCATTAATTCTTCCCATAGGTTTTTTAATAGTAGAATCCGCCAAGTGCAAATTTAAAGAACATTCTTCAAGATCGGTAAGACCAAACACATCACATAAAGATTTCAGAATAGTAGAAACACTAGCACCCAAATCACACAAAGCAAAACACTCATAATTTTTAATCTTGACTTTGGTAGTAAGTTCCCATTCATCATTCAACTTTCTAGGAATTGAAACTTCTAATTCCAATTTTTCTTCAAACGCTTTCATCATAGCATCAACAATATGTTTAGTAAAAACTTTATTTTGTTCATAAGCATGGGGTGAATTTATCATGGATTTCAACAAAGAAATACAATCAATCAAAGAGTAACTATCATAATTAAAGTCTTTGTAATGCAAAAGAGTGGGCACATCACTAGCTAAAGTTTTGACCTCTCCAAACCCACCTTTATCAATTTTCTCAACAAGATTTTCACCCTCCGAATCATTGGGACGCCTTATACCTAAAGTTGACTCTTCTCCAGTCCCTTTTTCATCAATCTTAACTTTACTAAACAAGGAATCAATAGAATAAACACCAATCATTTTAAGATCTTCATCACTTTTGTGAAAGAAATCACTAGAAAACGGTTTTTCTAAAAATTCTCTTTTAGCTCTAAGCATAGCGGCTCTTTTCTTACTTACATCCACAGAAACATAAAGAACTTTAATTGATTCATCTACTTTAGGCACATAAATTTTCATCTTGAGATTTTCCACATCATGAGCAATTCTATCAACACTTCTAGACAAATCATCAATCTTACTCAGCTTTTCTTCTATGGAAGTGTTGAAAAGTTTTTGCATATAGATAAAATTTTAAATATTGTTCTCAAGATCAGAGGTATTCCTATTATTATTATAAGATTGATTCCCATAGGAATTACCATAACTATTAGAGGAATTACTAGGAAAAGGCCTAGGATTAAAATTACCTTTATAAGCATTGTTGTTGAAATTATTTCGAGAAGTAAATTCACATCTATGGCATCACTATTTTGCTAAATCAAAGTAGAAAAAGGCATATCATTAAGATCAACAGGAGCACTTCTACTAGCAACCAATTTCGCAAGAGCATCAACCTTTTCACTCAAAGAAGAAATTTCCTCAACAGAATTAACCTTTTTACTGGTAGGAGCTCTTTCGGTATGCCATTGTGAATAATTTGCCATAATATTATCAAGAAATTTGGTGGCTTCACCCAAAGTAATTTCCATAAAAGTACAACCCGCGGCGGAGTCTAAAAGATTACGAGAAACAAAATTCAATCCCGCGTAAAAAAATTGTATGATCATCCAAAGATTTAACCTAGGAGTTGGGCAATTCCTTAGCATCATTTTCATCCTTTCCCAAGATTGTGCAACATGCTCATGTTCAAGTTGCTTGAAATTCATGATATGGGTTCTAAGGGAAATAATTTTTGTGGGCGGAAAATACTTAGTGATAAAAGCATCTTTGCACTTATTCCAAGAATCGATACTACTGCGAGACAAAGAAGAGAACCAAATTTTTGCAGAATCACACAAAGAAAACGAAAATAATTTCATCTTCACCACATCATTATCCACATATTTTTTCTTTTGCATATTGCATAATTCCACGAAGGTATTAAGATGGGACGCGGCATCCTCATTAGGAGTACCGGAAAATTAATCTTTCAGCAA
Source organism: Triticum monococcum (assembly GCA_034509565.1). Taxonomy (NCBI): domain Eukaryota; kingdom Viridiplantae; phylum Streptophyta; class Magnoliopsida; order Poales; family Poaceae; genus Triticum; species Triticum monococcum. Next base: position 589,213,168 of record CM067841.1, read on the forward strand.
AGCAGTATTAATATCACAAGACTACGCACTAGTGGCGGGAGGAGCAATTAGAGTGCCGATAAAATCATTGTTGTTGCTATTTGAGAAATCATATAACTTGGTGTTCTCTTGAGTCATGATGACCACACAAACAGATTGCACTCAAAAAACAGACCCGACAAGAAAACGGCAAATGAAAAAAGGGCGAATAAAACGGCAAATTTTTGTGAAGTGGGGGAGAGGAAAACGAGAGGCAAATGGCAAATAATGTAAATTGCGAGGAGATGATATTGGTGACTAGGAACCTGGTATATGTTGAAGATCCTCCCCGGCAACGGCGCCAGAAAATCCTTTTGATGTCGCTTGAAGCTACGTCGGTATTTACCCAAAGAGGAAGGGATGATGCGGCATAGCGGCGGTAGGTATTTCCCTCAGATATGAAACCAATGTTATCGAACCAGTAGGAGAACCAAGCAACACAACGTAAATAGCCCCTGCACACAAATAACAAATACTCGCAACACGACGTGTTAAAGGGGTTGTCAATCCCTTTCGGGTAACGGTGCCAGAAATTGGTGCATGGACTGGAGAAAGCTGTAATAGATTGAATAAATAGATCGCAAATAAAATAAAGTGCAACAAAGTATTTTTTGTATTTTTGGATTAATAGATCTAAAAATAAAAGCTAAGGAAAAGTAGATCGCAAAGGAAAATGTTTGAGAAAGAGACCCGGGGCCCGTACGTTTCACTAGTGCTTCTCTCGAGAAAAATAGCAAATGGTGGGTGAACAAATTACTGTTGGGCAATTGATAGAACTTCAAATACTCATGACGATATCCAGGCAAGGATCATTACATAGGCATCACGTCCAAGATTAGTAGACCGACTCCTGCCTGCATCTACTACTATTACTCCACACGTCAACCGCTATCCAGCATGCATATAGTGTATTAAGTTCATGGAGAAACAGAGTAATGCAATAAGAGCAATGACATGATGTAGACAAGATCTATCTATGTAGAGATAGACCCAGTCGTTTTATCCTTAGTAGCAACGATACATACGTGTCGGTTCCCCTTCGGTAATTGGGATCAAGCACCGTAAGATCGAACCCACTACAAAGCACCTCTTCCCATTGCAAGATAAATAGATCAAGTTGGCCAAACAGAACCCAAATATTGGAGAAGAAATATGAGGCTATAAGAAATTATGCATAAAATAGATCAAAGAAACTCAAATACTTTTATGGATATAAAAAGATAGATCTGATCATAAACTCAAAGTTCATCGGATCCCAACAAACACACCGCAAAAGAGTTACATCATATGGATCTCCAAGAGACCATTGTATTGAGAATAAAGGGAGAGCGAGAGAGAGGAAGCCATCTAGCTACTAACTACGGACCCAAAGGTCTACAAAGAACTACTCACGCATCATTGGAGAGGCACCAATGGAGGTGGTGAACCCCATCCCAAATGGTGTCTAGATTGGATCTGGTGGTTCTGGACTCTGCGGCGGCTGGATCAATATTTCGTCGACTCCCCTAGGGGTATTTATAGAGCAAAGAGGCGGTCCGAGGGGCACCCGAGGTGGGCACAACCCACCAGGGCGCGTCTGGGCCTCCTGGCGCCCCTTGGTGGGTTGTGCTATCCCCGGAGCACCCCCAGGCGCAGCCAGGGCCCGTTATGTTCCTTCTGGTCCATAAAAAATCTTCGTAAAGTTTCATGGCAGTTGGACTCCGTTTGATATTGATTTTCTGTGATGTGAAAAACATGGAAACAACAGCAACTGGCACTTGGCACTATGTCAATAGGTTTGTATCAAAAATGATATAAAATGATTCTAAAATTATTATAAAACATCCAAGATTGATAATATAACAGCATGGAACAATAAAAAATTATAGATATGTTGGAGACGTATCAGGGAGTAGCCCTTCACCATCACATCACTCTTGTCGATGTTGATCCGGAGGCCGGACATTTGTTGGAAGTAGAGGAGGAGGAATTTTAGATTGGAAATATCCTCGTTCGAGCCTTCCACCATGATAATTGTGTCGTTGGCTTACTAGAGGAGACAAATCCCGCAGCCCCCAGTCAGATGGGGTGTGATCCCACGAATATGGCCAGCCGCCTTCGCCTTGTCAAGGATGACGGCGAGGGCGTCGACCACCATGTTAAACAAGAAGGGGGAGAAGGGGTCGCCTTGTCTAACCCCGCATAAGGTGGGGAAGTAGGGTCCGATCTCCACCTTAATGTTAACGGCAGTCCGGCTATAGGAGACCATTTGCATGACACGAGTGACCCATCGCTCGTCAAAACCTTTTTGGAGGAAAACTTCCCAGAGGAAAGGCCAAGAGACCATATCATAGGCTTTGTGAAAGTCAATATTCAGGAAGACTGCCTTAAGGTGTTTCACGCGGACCTCGTGCAGGACCTCGTGAAAGACTAGCACCCCATCTAGTATATAACGGCCTTGGATGAAGGCCGACTGGTTGGGGTGGGTGATGCGGCCAGCAAGCAGGGTCACCCTATTGGCATACCCTTTGGCCAGAATACGGAAGATCACGTTGATCACCATGATGGGGCAGAATTGACGAATGTCACAGCCCCCAGGAACTTTGAGGATGAGCGAGATGATCCCGTAGTTGAGGCAGGCGAGGTCAATGGAGCCTACGAAGAACTCATTGAAGAGTGCCATGATTTCTAGTTTGATCACATCCGAGAACGTCTGGAAAAAATACCGGAAGGATGTCGGGCCCCGGGGCCGACAATGAGTTCATGCCCTTGAGGGCCATCCAAACCTCATCCTAGGAGAAGGGGGCCGTCAAGGCCGCATTCTCGACGGGCAAGAGTCGCTGGTGCTCAGCCCAGAAATCAGGAGATAGGGCGAGTCCTTCCTGAGGGGAGGCAGCGAATAGGTCTTGGTAGAAGCTGTCGACGTAGGCATGGATGTCGCAAGGGCGCTGCAAGATAGACTCCCCATCCCAAAGGAAGGGGATAGTGTTGCGACAACACCGATCATTGGCGATGGCCTAGAAAGAAGCGGTGTTCGCATTGCCTTTAAGGACCCATTTATGGGTACCTCGAATCCGCCAATAGGCTTCCTCATCGGAATAAATGACAGAAAACTAATCTTCCATATCATAGCGCAGGAGTCATTCCTCGGGATGAAGGCCCGAGGAGTCCGCATGGAGATCCAGAGCCTGGATAGAAACTAGGAGAGTTTTTTTTCCGCTCCCGGAGGTCACGCCCCAGGTTGGCGCCCCAACCCTTCATGAACTGGCCGCAACCACATTTGGCGTAGAACAGCCATGCATCGATGGCCGACGGGGTTCGAAGAAGGGAAGCTCGGGCCTCCACCCAGCGGTCCTACACCGTGTCGACAAATCCGGCTTTGGAAAGCCAGAAGGTCTTGAAGCAGATACGCGGGGGGATGGGGGCACTTGTCGGCGGAAGACACGAGGAGCAGGACGTGGTCGAACCCAATCCGGGTGATGGCACGGAGGAAAGCCAGGGGCATCGCAGTTCCCACTCAGGGAAGACAAAGACACGGTCAAGAACGGAATGAGTCGGCTCCACCTGATGGTTGGTCCAGGTAAACCTGGCACCAGCCCTATCTAACTCTCGAAGACCGAGGTTAGCGATGCAATCATTGTACTACTGCATTTGCGAGAAGTTGACGAGGTTATTACTCTTGTCCTCGATGGAGCGGATGAGGTTGAAGTCACCGCCGACCACCACTGGGAGTTGGGGGGCCGCGACCTTATTGCGGAGCTCGTCAAGAAAGGTTGGCGAGCGACGGTGGTCAGCGGGGCCATAGACGATGATGATCTCCTATTTAAAGTTAAGAGCCCGCTCGAAGATCTCCATACTAACGAAGAATTCGCGTGGTCCATACTACCAACCTCAAAGGTGGCATTCTTCACACCTAGGAGGATGCCACCCGAGAAGCCCGAGATCCCACTAGAAGGGAGCCAGTGCCAGGAAAATAGGTGTGTGCTTAAGCGCTCTAGCTCGGGCAGTGAGAAATCCATACTCTTGGTCTCCTGGATGGCTACAATGTCAATACGTACCTCACGCATGTACTCCACTAGCTGGCAGCGCCGACCATCTTGGCTGAAACCATGGATGTTCCACAAAAGCGTCCGCATTAAGGCGCCATCAGGGGGCTTCTTGACCCCAAACGTGCGATGCGCTCGAGCATGGAGGGCGGCCGTACGGGAGCGCAGGCGGCCACAGATCTCGACCACCATCCTCGAGGGTCGGCTAGCAGCAGGCTGGGTGGTAAGAGGGAGGGTGTCGACCTGGGCAGAGGCCATGATCTGAGTGCGGACCTATGCCAGTTTCCCATCAAGGATCTCCCTGGCACGGATTGCCTCGATCTAGACTAAGGCGGGTGCGACTTCGCCTCGAAAGACAATCGTCGAATCTGCAGCCACCTTGGCTAGGTGGCCCAACGGAGCCAACTCAAGAGCAGAGAAGGAACAATTTGAAGAACTTGTAGGGTGTGATGGGGTACCTATCTCGAGGTTCGGGGTAGCGGCTCGGAGCTCCGCCTGCTCGGGGATAGGTAGAGCTGGGCTACCGGCCGGGCGAGTCGCCTCAACCTGGGCACTGCGGTGAGAAGCGGTCACCGGGGTCGAGGTCGATGATGCGGCTTGAACTACATCGATATTTCTTCAAAGAGGAAGGGATGATGCAGCACAACTATGGTAGGTATTTCCCTCGGTGATGAGACCAAGGTTATCAAACCAGTAGGAGAACCATGCAACACTATAGAAACGGTACCTGCACACAAAGAACAAATACTTGCAACCCGATGCATAAGAGGGGTTGTCAATCCCTCCCGGGTAACAAATAGATTGGTTAGTAGTAGATTGGATAAATAGATCTCGGTAAAACGCAAAATAAAATAAATAACAAAAAATGCAGCAAGGTATTTTTGGGCTTTTGGAATCATAGATCTGAAAATAAAAGCGAATAAAAATATATCTCGAAGGAAAATATGATAAAGAATAGACTCGGGGGGCCATAGATTTTGCTAGTGGCGTCTTTCAAGAAAGAATAGCGTACGGTGGGTGAGGGAGTCCTGGATTAGGGGGTATCCGGACAACTAGATTATATCCTTTGGCCGGACTGTTGGACTATGAAGATACAAGATTGAAGGCTTCGTCTCATGTCCGGATAGGACTCTACTTGGCGTGGAAGGCAAGCTAGGCAATACAGATATGTATATCTCCTCCTTTGTAACCGACCTTGTGTAAACCTAGCCCCCTCCGGTGTCTATATAAATCGGAGGGTTTTAGTCCATAGAACAACAAACAATCATACCATAGGCTAGCTTCTAGGGTTTAGCCTCTCCAATCTCGTGGTAGATCTACTCTTGTACTACCCATATCATCAATATTAATCAAGCAGGACGTAGGGTTTTACCTCCATCAAGAGGGCCCGAACCTGGGTAAAACATTGTGTCCCCTGCCTCCTGTTAACATCTGCCTTAGACGCACAGTTCGGGACCCCCTACCCGAGATCCGCCGGTTTTGACACCGACATTGGTGCTTTCATTGAGAGTTCCTCTGTGCTGTCGCCAGAAGGAAGGATGTCTCGTCTTGTCTTTAAAGACGGTACTACTATCGAGGGAGCTTTGGCTGTCGGCCAAACTCTCTGGCTAGGCGGTTTCATTATGACCGCCTGTTCGGCTGCCGCGCCGATGATGACTTCTCGGGTCATCGAAAACAGCCTCCACGTCAAATCGGCACTCGCCGAACAGATGGATCCAATGGAGCTTGCCTCCTTAAACGAGCTCTTAGATCGCATCGCCGGCCTGGGAGTCGCTACGGACAATGATCGGATTAGGGCTTAAACCCGGTCAAAGGGAGATTAACTCTCCGCCGATCACCCATCATATTGCAGTGGTGGAGGAACAATGCGGCGACCTTTCCTCCATCTTGAGGACCAACTATGTCCGGATTCCCGAGCTCTCTAAGCCGGACGCCCATTCATGGGAGGACAACACCCAATTCCTGAACTTAGAGTCAGACAGTGGGCCAGGATTATCGGGTCACACCCCAGAACCGGAACTTTCAAAATTGGAAATTCCTCGGCCCCTGGATCCCAGATCAGGTGAGGGTTCGGATTCAATTCCACCCACGCACCCAAACATAAGTGATCTTTCCCACATTAGGCAAGAGCCCCAGGAAACAGTACATCACTATTGGGCCAGATTCCTCCTTGCGATGAACAAGGTTAAGGACTGTGCGAGGAAGACGCAATCCGATTTTTCTGCAATAATTGCACAGACAAGGGAATCCTTAATGCCATAAATCGCCGTGAGATAACACGCTTCGCTGACTTGGCGTCCATAGTATGAAAGTACTGTCCGATGGAAAGTGCCTGGAACACCAATGTAAACTTTTGGGATAATCCGGCCCTGAATACAAACCCAGTCCGAAACAAAAGGGTGCATTATCACAATACACCTAGGTCAACTACCAAAAAGCAAAAACCCTCTATAGGGTATGGAACCGTACTGGAAGGATGGCTCAACGGAACCTGCAAAATTCATAGTACAGTGGATACAATACCAACGCACAGCCTTAGAGCATGTTGGATACTCCGGCAGGTGGCCAAAAGTGGTGAGGATCTTCTTATCCCACATACCACGGAGCACCATCCAGTGGATAACAATACGGTGTTAACAGTGTTCGAGACCTTTGCGTCAAATAACATGCGCAAGCGAACAGTCCGCAGCATGGCCGAGATCTGCCACGTAGCAGCAACAAATCCATGGAGTGACACGGCTATTACCTTCAATGCCAGTGATGAACCCAAATTCTGAACAGCCCGAGCACCAGCCGTACTGGTCCTCAGTCCAATCGTGGACGGCTTTCGACTCACCAAAGTACTCATGGACGGTGGCAGTGGACTAAACCTCATCTATGAGGAAACCCTTCAAAAGATGGAAATAGACTGGAACCGCATCGAGCAAAGTAGCACAACCTTTAGAGGAATTATCCCCAGTCGGGAAGCACACTGTGCTGGGAAAAATCACACTAGATGTGGTATTCGGCACACCGGACAATTACAGGTCCGAAGAAATTACATTCCAAGTGGCCCCGTTCAAAAGTGGCTATCACGCTCTTTTAGGACGGGAGGCGTTCACAATCTTCCAAGCCGTACCCCATTATGGGTACATGAAGCTTAAAATGCCTGGACCCAATGGAATCATCACTCACGCCAGTGATCCGGACACAACACTCCGCGCCGAAAACAAAACAGCGGCATTGGCCCTCTAGGCATTACCCGAAGCCCTCTCGGCCGAGGAGTTAACCACACTACGCTCCACAGTGGACAGGGACGATGTGATACTCGACAAGAGATCCAAGTCCACCTCTTTTAAACTAGCGGATGAAATAGTCAAATTCCAAGTCCACCCGACGGACCCTATGAAAACAGCCTCCAGTGGGGCACAGTTAAACCCCGCTGTGGATGCCGCACTACGAGAGTTCCTGTGTGAGAATTGGGACATATTCGCCTGGCATCTTTCAGACATGCCATGAATCCCACGCAGGCTGGCCGAGCATAGCCTCAATATCCTAAAGGGATTGAAGCCGGTCAAGCAAACTCTTTGGCGTTTCTCCAAACCTAAGAGACATGCCATGGGAGAAGAACTAGCCAAGTTATTGGAGGCCAGATTCATTAGAGAAATAAAACATCTGGACTAGCTAGCAAACCTGGTGATGGTACCAAAGAAGGACAAATCCTGGCGCCTTTGCGTCGATTTCAAAGATCTCAATAAAGCTTGCCCAAAGGATCCCTTCCCCCTCCCACGCATCGATCAAATCATTGACGCTACCGCAGGACACGAGTCATTGTGTTTCCTCGACGCATACTCCGATTACCACCAAATTAAGATGGCGGAGTTCGACCAAGCCGCAACAGCATTCATCGCACCATATGGTCCCTTCTGTTTGAACACAATGCCTTTTGGGCTCAAAAATGCCGGCGCAACATATCAGCGCATGATTCAGACATGCCTGGAGAGAAAAATTGGCAAAACTGTAGAGGCATACGTAGACGATGTGGTCGTCAAAACCAAACACGTCGACTCTTTGATAGACGACTTGAGGCTCACATATGACAACCTCCGAACATAAGAGATCAAGCTCAATCTGGAAAAATGCGTTTTCGGCGTACCAGCCGGAAAGCTCCTGGGATTTATTGTCTCTAGTAGAGGTATCAAAGCTAATCCGGCCAAAATCCGAGCGTTGTCACAGTTGGCTACACCAGCAGACCTCAAACAAATCCAGAAGCTAACTGGATGCGTGGCGGCTTTAAGCCGCTTTATCTCCCGCTTGGGAGAAAAGGCTTTACCCCTTTATCGCCTCCTCCGGCGCACCGAACACTTCTAGTGGACGGACGCGGCCACAGCCGGATTGGAAGAAATAAAGGCCATTCTGGCAACCAACCCGATCCTGGCCGCACCAAACATGGGTGAACCAATGATGTTGTACGCTGCGGCAACTCATCAAGTTGTAAGCGCGGTGCTCGTTGTCGAACGGGAAGCGGACGGACACAAATTCCCTCTTCAAAAGCCGGTATACTATGTACCCACTGTCCTCACTCCATGTAAATCACGGTACCCGCATTACCAAAAAATAGCATATGCGGTATTCATGGCATCGCGGAAACTGCGACACTACTTTCAAGAGTGTTCGATTACACTAGCCTCGGAAGTGCCACTTAATGATATTATCAACAACCGCGACGCTACGGGCCGGATTGCCAAATGGGCCATTGAGCTCCTCCCATTCGACATAACATACAAACCTCGCCGAGCCATTAAATCGCAAGTACTGGCCGACTTCGTCGCCGAATGGACGGAGGCCGAACTTCCTAAAGAGTACGGTGCATAATCCAATTGGATCATGCACTTTGACGGTTCTAAAATGCTAGCCGGTCTAGGGGCTGGCGTCGTCCTGACGTCCCCAACCGGAGAAAAATTTCTCTCGAAAAAATAGTATTGTATTGCCAAAAGAAAAAAACGTTGCATACGTTTCGCAATCGATCATGTGCACTAAAAAGAAAAGAAAAGAAACGATGGAGAGCACGGAGCACAGCCGGCAGCCCGTCAACGCCAATCGCGCTCTTTCCACCTGCTCGCCGAACCACCGTCGTCGGCTACTACTAGTACTAGTCATAACGCACGCGGTACCCCGAGCCCAGTCCACGTCTTCCTTGTTGTTCCGGTGGTTCGCATCACAACCACTCCGAAGACGCTAACCCTGCCAGTCTGTTTACCGGGGCTATCCTGCCCGTCGTCCCATTCATCATTAATTGTATCAACGGGATTGAGGGAGTCCTGGATTAGGGGGTCCGGATAGCTGGACTATACCTTCGGTCGGACTCCTGGACTATGAAGATACAAGATTGAAGACTTTGTCCCGTATCCGGAAGGGACTTTCCTTGGCGTGGAAGGCAAGCTTGGCGATACGGATATGTAGATCTCCTACCATTGTAACCGACTCTGTGTAACCCTAGCCCTCTCCGGTGTCTATATAAACCGGAGGGTTTTAGTCCATAGGACGAACAACAATCATACCATAGGCTAGCTTCTAGGGTTTAGCCTCCTTGATCTCATTGTAGATCTACTCTTGTACTACCCATATCATCAATATTAATCAAGTAGGAGTAGGGTTTTACCTCCATTGAGAGGGTCCGAACCTGGGTAAAAACATCGTGTCCCTTGTCTCCTGTTACCATCTGCCTAGACGCACAGTTCGGGACCCCCTACCCGAGATCCACCGGTTTTGACACTGACATTGGTGCTTTCATTGAGAGTTCCTCTGTGTCATCACTTTTAGGCCCGATGGCTCCTCCGATCATTAACGACGATGCGATCCAGGGTGAGACTTTTCTCCCCGGACAGATCTTTGTATTTGGTGGCTTTGCACTGCGGGCCAATTCGCTTGGCCATTTGGAGCAGATCGAAGGCTATGCCCCTGGCCATCAGGTTAGATTTGGAAGTTTGAGCTACACGGCCGACCTCCGCGGAGACTTGATCTTCGACGGATTCGAGCCGCAGCCGAGCGCGCCGCACTATCACGATGGGCATGATCTAGCTCTGCCGCTGAACAGTGCCCTGGAGGCCGCACCCGCATCAGCTCCGACCCTTAATTCAGAGCCAACTGCGCCAATCGAGGATGGGTGGTTGGAGACCGCCTCGGGGGCTGCAATCTCTACGGCGATCGAGCCGAACACCAGCCCTATTCTCTGTGAAGCCCGTGACTCCAAGGAGTCGGACTCCTCTCCAGACTCCGAGCCCTCCGCGCCCCTACCGATCGAACCCGATTGGGCACCGATCATGGAGTTCACCGCCGCGGACATCTTTCAGCACTCGCCCTTCGGCGATATTCTGAATTCCCTAAAGTCTCTCTCTTTATCAGGAGAGCCCTGGCCGGACTATGGTCAGCAAGGTTGGGATGCGGATGATGAAGAAATTCAAAGCCCACCCACCACCCACTTCGTAGCCACTGTCGATGATTTAACCGACATGCTCGACTTCGACTCTGAAGACATCGACGATATGGACACCGATGCAGGAGATGATCAAGAACCAGCACCTATAGGGCACTGGAAAGCCACCTCATCGTATGATATATACATGGTGGAAACCCCAAAAGAAAGCAATGGCGATGGAACAGCGGAGGATGACCCCTCCAAGAAGCAGCCTAAGCGCCGGCGTCAGTGGCGCCGCTCTAAATCCCGCCAAAGCAAAAACGGTGATTCCAGCACGGGAGATAATAACACCCCGGACAGTGCCGAAGACAACCACCTCCAGCAAGATTCAGCACAGGAGGATGGAGAAGCCAGCCCTCATGAGAGAGCGGCAGACAGAGAGGTCAAGGACGATAATTATATGCCTCCCTCTGAAGACGAGGCAAGCCTCGACGACGACGAATTTGTCGTGTCGGAGGATCTCATCAAACAAGAGCGTTTCAAACGCAGGCTTATGGCCATGGCGAGCAGCCTCAAGAAAAAACAGCAACAGCTTACAGCTGATCAAGATTTGCTAGCCGACAGATGGACTGAAGTCCTTGCGGCCAAAGAGTATGAACTCGAACGCCCCTCCAAGAGCTACCCAAAGCGCAGGTTGCTACCCCAATTAGAGGAGGAAGCACCTAAACCTACATCACCAGCGCATGATGCGGCCGACCGGCCACACCGTGGCCGCGATAGAGAGGCCTCTCGGCCCTCCACTCAAGCCGCACCCCGGTGCCGCTCAAAATATACCAAGGCACGGGAAAATGCGCCAGACCTGCGAGATATATTGGAGGACAAGGCAAGGCAAACAAGATCGATGTACGGATCGCGTGGGCGCCCCACGGCACGACACGGTAATTGTCACTCCGGATACAGTAAATCCGGTTGGGCCGAACACAGTAGACAAAGCTTGTTTGAGCTGCGTCGTGATATAGCCCAATACAGAGGCGCCGCACACCCACTATGCTTCACAAATGAAGTAATGGATCATCAAATCCCCGAGGGTTTCCAACCCGTGAACATCGAATCATACGATGGCACAACAGATCCTGCGGTATGGATCGAGGACTATCTCCTTCATATCCACATGGCCCGCGGTGATGACCTACACGCCATCAAATACCTCCCACTCAAGCTTAAAGGACCAGCTCGGCATTGGCTTAACAGCTTGCCAGCAGAATTAATTGGTTGTTGGGAGGACCTGGAAACCGCATTCCTCGACAATTTCCAGGGCACTTATGTGCGACCACCAGACGCCGATGACCTTAGCCACATAATTCAGCAGCCAGAGGAATCGGCCAGACAATTCTGGACACGGTTCCTAACCAAGAAAAATCAAATCATCGACTGTCCGGACGCAAAGGACCTAGCAGCCTTCAAGCATAACATCCACGATGAGTGGCTTGCACGGGACCTAGGACAGGAAAAGCCGAAATCAATGGTAGCCCTCACCACACTTATGACCCACTTTTGCACGAGAGAAGACAGGTGGCTAGCTCGCAGCAATAACATGACTAAGAGCCCTCGTAATTCGGATACCAAGGACAGTAGTGGCAGTTTGCGTCGCAACAAGCAAAAGCACCGCATTAACGGCGACAATACTGAGGATACGGCAGTTAATACCGGATTCAGAGGCTCTAAACCCGGTCAGCGGAAAAAGCCATTCAAAAGAAATACTCCGGGCCCGTCCAGTTTGGACCGAATACTCGGCCGCTCATGCCAGATACATGGCACCCCCAAAAACCCAGCCAATCACACCAATAGGGATTGTTGGGTGTTCGAGCAGGCAGGCAAGTTAAATGCCGAAAGCAGAGACAAGGGGCTGCATAGAGATGACGAGGAGGAGCCCCGGCCGCCGAACAATAGTGGACAGAAAGGTTTTCCCCCACAAGTGCGGACGGTGAACATGATATACGCAACCCACGTCCCCAAGAGGGAGCGGAAGCGTGCGCTAAGGGACGTATACGCGATGGAGCTAGTCGCCCCAAAGTTCAACCCATGGTCTTCCTGCCCGATCACTTTTGATCGAAGGGACCACCCCACTAGCATCTGTCATGGCGGATTCACGGCATTGGTTCTAGACCCAATTATTGGCAGATTTCACCTCACTAGAGTCCTTATGGATGGCGGTAGCAGCCTGAACCTGCTTTACCAGGATACAGTGCGGAAAATGGGCATCGATCCCCCGATGATTAAACCCACTAAAACGACCTTTAAAGGCGTCATACCAGGTGTAGAGGCCAACTGTACAGGCTCAGTTACACTTGAAGTGGTCTTCGGATCTCCGGATAATTTCCGAAGCGAGGAGTTAATCTTCGACATAGTCCCGTTCCGCAATGGCTATCACGCACTGCTCAGGCGAACCGCATTTGCAAGTTCAATGCGGTGCCGCACTACGCATACCTCAAGCTCAAGATGCCAGGCCCTCGAGGAGACATCACGGTCAATAGAAACATCGAACGCTCTCTCCGAATGGAGGAGCATACGGCGGCTATCGCAGCGGAAGTACAAAGCAGCCTCTCAAGGCAATTCTCCAGTCTGGCCATTAAACGTCTAGACACCGTCAAGCGCGCCCAGAGTAACCTACAAAAAGACCGCCTCGCACGTTCTGAGCAAGCGTAGAAATGCGGCCCCAACCCCAGCCCTCACGAACTTGCGAAACCAGTGTTGCGCATACATAACTACGCTCTGGAAATACCATGGGCAAAGGGGAGGGGCACCATCACAGCACACCCGAAACACGGCTTAAACCACACTAGGGGCTGCCGACTTCTTCATTTTCTCTTACTTTCAGGACTCCACTCTTCGGAAGGCCTGTCCGGCAGTACAATTGCCGCACAAACGATACAACAACTAGGGGAGCAGAAAGCTACGCCGCACTATGGAACTCTAAGGTGGTCTCTATAACGAGCAGTATACCTGTTTCACATACCATTCCGCAGCTCGCCCCTGGAAAGGACATGTTAAATAGTCCCATCTTTTGCTTATTGCACTATTTGTATCGTTCTGCTTTGATCGGAGCCTTTTTAAATAAACAATGCATAGCTTCTGTATATTATTGCATTACTCTTTTTTACAAATATATGTTCATTAATGACATGTTGCACCCGTACACTTTGGTACGGCCAATACGCCATGGGCTTAAGTACCCCACAATACGGTGTGAGAAGTCTGAACACTTTCACAAGTGCGGCACCCCGAACTTATAGCATTATATGCATCGGCTCCGAATCATGTCTTGGGTCAATAGTTGGGTTTGCCCGGCTCCTATGTTTTGGTACCTTACATTCCATTATATCGGCTAAGGTAGCACTAGGAGAACTACTGCGATTGTGCCCCAGTTGAGCTGGGCTAAGCACCTTAGTAGAGAAAGCTAAAACTGACCATCATGATGAGGCGAGAGCTGGTGTGGGATCGAAAGTATGTCTAGAGGGGGGGTGATTAGACTACTTGACCAAATAAAAACTTAACCTTTTCCCAATTTTAGTTCTTGGCAGATTTTAGCTATTTTAGGACAAGTCAAGCAATCATCACACAATTCAAGCAAGCATGCAAAGAGTATATTGGCAGCGGAAAGTAAAGCATGCAACTTGCAAGAATGTAAAGGGAAGGGTTTGGAGAATTCAAACGCTATTGGAGACACGGATGTTTTTCCCGTGGTTCGGATAGGTGGTGCTATCCTACATCCACGTTGATGGAGACTTCAACCCATGAAGGGTAACGGTTGCGCGAGTCCACGGAGGGTTCCACCCACGAAGGGTCCACGAAGTAGCAACCTTGTCTATCCCACCATGGCCATCGCCCACGAAGGACTTGCCTCACTAGCGGTAGATCTTCACGAAGTAGGCAATCTCCTTGCCCTTACAAACTCCTTGGTTCAACTCCACAATCTTGTCGGAGGCTCCCAAGTGACACCTAGCCAATCTAGGAGACACCACTCTCCAAGAAGTAACAAATGGTGTGTTGATGATGAACTCCTTGCTCTTGTGCTTCAAATGATAGTCTCCCCAACACTCAACTCTCTCTCATAGGATTTGGATCTGGTGGAAAGAAGGTTTGAGTGGAAAGCAACTTGGGGAAGGCTAGAGATCAAGATTCATATGGTAGGAATGGAATATCTTGGTCTCAACACATGAGTAGGTGATTCTCTCTCAGAACATATGAGTTGGAAGTGTATATGTGTTCTGATAGCTCTCTCCACAAATGAAGAGGAGGTGGAGGGGTATATATAGCCTCCGCACAAAATCCAACCGTTACACACAATTTACCAATCTCGGTGGGACCTAATCAACAAACTCGGTCGGACCGAAAAGGTAAACCTAGTGACCGTTAGAGATTTTCGGTGGGACTGACATGCAACTCGGTAGGACCGATATGGTTAGGGTTTGGGCATAACGTAATCTTAGTGAGACCGATTACACAAACTCAGTGAGACCGATTTTGGTAATTAGCTAACCAGAGAGTTGGTCAGGCAAACTCGGTGGGACCGATTTGCTCTTTCGGTGAGACCGAAAAGTTACAAAAGGGAAACAGAGAGTTTACATTGCAATCTCGGTGGGACCGATCCGCTCTTTCGGTGAGACCAAAAAGTTACTAAAGGGAAACAGAGAGTTTGCAATCCCATCTCGGTGAGACCGAGATCCCTATCGGTAGAACCGAATTGCTAGGGTTTGGCAGTGGCTTATGACAAGTGAAACTCGGTGGCGCCGGATAGAAAGAATCGGTAGGACCGAGTTTGGCTTAGGGTTTAGGTCAAATGTGGATATGGGAAAGTAGTTGAGGGTTTTTGGAGCATATCACTAAGCACATGAAGCAAGAGGCTCATTAAGCAACACCTCATCCCTCCTTGATAGTATTGGCTTTTCCTAAAGACTCAATGTGATCTTGGATCACTAAAATATAAAATGAAGAGTCTTGAGCTTTTGAGCTTGAGCCAATCCTTTGTCCTTAGCATTTTGAGGGTTCCACTTTCACATCCATGCCATGCCAATCATTGAGCTTTCCTGAAATAATCATCTTGGAATAGCATTAGCTCAATGAGCTATATGTTGTTATGAATTACCAAAACCACCTAGGGATAGTTGCACTTTCAATCTTCCCCTTTTTGGTAATTGATGACAACATATAGATCAAAGCTTCGACAAATGATAATAGACATGAAATATATCGTTGCTTTGAGAAGTATGTGATAAGTAAGAGCTCCCCCTAAATTTGTGCATATTTAAGATTTGCTTTGGACTGCAAATGCACAAAGAGTTAGAGTCATGGGTTACTCTTCCATGTCACATACATCTTGGTGGAGCGCTTAAAATGATAAGAATGAAATACATGCACCCATCACCAAGAATAGTGAATGATCACATAAGATAGATAGGATAATAGCATTAAGCAAGCATTAAGTGTAGCTTATGATCAAACACATGATCATCAATGTCTCACAGATAATGACATAGTAACATAGTACTCAAGCACTCAAAAGCAAACAAAGTTCGAAAAACCACCAAATAAAACAAGAGAGAAAAGCAACACTCTCTCTCTCTCGAAGCCTATGATCTATACATTTTCTCCCCCTTTGGCAACAAGTTACCAAAAAGTTCCTAGAAAATGCATAGTGCTAAATCGACACTCAGGCTTGATCTTCAGGTGGTGGTGGAGTCCGGAGCACTCCAAGGAAGAAGCCTTCTGTAGACGTGGTCGGAGTCGAGGCTGAAGTAGATGCTGGAGCTGGTGGAACTGAGGCTGTAACTAGTGCAGAAGCGGTGGCTCTGGTGTCAGCAACTGGCACCGCAGACGACCTCGGACCTCGTGGCACTCTGGCAAAGGCATCAGTTGTAGTCTTGCCTCTCCTCTCCTGCATGTCATCTTGGAGCTGCTCCACTGCAGTCTGAATCTCTGTCACCTTGATATCCAAGTCATAGAACCTTTGTTCTACGATCCTCTCTAGGCTTGCCTGGTTCTGAGTTAGGGTGGCTAATCCTTTCTCAATCCGCAGGGTGGATGCAATCAGGTAACCAAGCTGCTCTTGTTTGGTTTTCAAGAAATATTCAGATGCCTCCTCTTGAGTTGGCATCTTGGCAGCTTTCTCCTTCCTTGCCTTCTCCTTCTTGGCTTGTGCTTGGGCAGACGATGGTTCATTCTCAGTCATGACAACTTGATTATCTTCAAAATCTGGACGGATGGGCAGGTGTTCCTTGTCCAATAAGTATATGCCCGTGCCCATCTTGGAGTTAATGAGCTCCTGAATTTGTGGGGCATACCCACAGCTCCTCTTCTGGTCTGCTGTAGTCCTCTTGATGGTCTCTACCATGAGGCTCATCACCTTGAACTTCTGTGGCACATCGAAGATATGTAGCAAATTGATCGCATGGCCTCTGATCATCTTGTGATCACCTGACTTGGGCAACAAGGTGTGCCTCAGTATCCAATTGATGGTTGGCAGCCCTGACAGAAGATAGTGTACTGAGCCAAACTTGAAAGTGTCAAGTGCTTCATTTGGAATCTCCTTGTACATGTTTGACATTGAGTTGTGGTCCATCTTCTTCTTCGCATAGATATCCAAGTCATCCTCATGCTCTTGTGGGGCATTGATCAGCTGAGCCCATTCAGCAACTGTAGACTGGTACCTCGTACCCTCAGACATCCAAACAATTCTCCCATCTGAATAAAAATGTGCGGTGGAGTAGAACTGCATGATGAGTTCCTCGTTCCACTTTGTGAGCTTCTGCCCAACAAAGTCCTCTACTCCACATGCCTTGAAGCTGTCCTGCACCCCAGGGTAGTACTCTTCGTTGTCCTTGATGTATTGCCAATCAACCCATCTCATATCACATACAATTGGCTTCTTATCTAACAGCACTGTCTCATAGAAGTCCTGGTGTTCCTTGGTGTGAAATCTGTAGTCCACAGCAGTCCTTCTCCTTGAAGCATACGGGTCTGCTTCTCTCCACTTCCGGAGCCCTGAATCTCTCCTGAGCTTCATGTCCTCAGCCACAGGATGAGCATCATTGTGGTCTGGGATCTTGGGCTTGAGTTTTCTGAGAACTTGCTCTTCATCATCTTCTGCAGTGTCAGGCACTAGGGCCTTGTTCTTCTCAGCAGCTGGGATGCTTCTTGTATTCCTCTTTGG
The DNA here is from genome assembly GCA_034509565.1 of Triticum monococcum. Classification (NCBI taxonomy): domain Eukaryota; kingdom Viridiplantae; phylum Streptophyta; class Magnoliopsida; order Poales; family Poaceae; genus Triticum; species Triticum monococcum. The sequence continues at coordinate 589,230,818 of CM067841.1, forward strand.
CTTTGGCTTTGGAGCTGGCTTGGCCTTGGAAGCAGCTGCCCCTGATCTTATGGCATCACCCATCAGCTTGGGTGCCTTTAGTGCTGGTGCAGCTACCTCTTCTTCTTCCTCCTCATCTTCCATGATGGAAGCCTTTCCAAGCACTCTGGCTACGGACTTCTTGACCCTTTCCTTTCTTTTCTTGCCTTCGATAGCAGCTAGCTCTATGGGAGTGGGCTTCTCAGATGAAGCTCTGGCCTTTGACATAGGCTGCCTGCCTGCTGGCCTTTTGATCTTTAACCCTGGCTTTGTGCCCTGTGCTGGCTCAACCCTCTTGGAAGTTGCTTCCTCTTCTGCCACATAGTCCTCATCCTCTGATTTTGAGGTTCTCTTCTTTCTCTGTCTTGTGGCAGATTTTGGCAGGTTGCTAGGAGTACTTCTGCTGCCATCATCTGAAGAACTTGAGGGACTAGTGCCCTCACTCATCTGCACTTGCTGCTCTGACAAGTTCTGGCTATCACTTTGATCAGACATGTTGCAAACTCTGACTGCTGACCCTGTGAATAGGTTATAGATGAGATAGAGTGGATGAGCATCACAAAATGCAGAGATTTTTGCAAAAGAATAATTCAAAAACTTAGTTTTAGTTTCCCACTGAAATCATCTCGGATCTACCGATTTTTAAACTCGGTGATACCGAAGCAGTTTTGGCACCTGAACTCGTGAACTCGGTCAGACCGAGTCACAGTTCGGTGGCACCGAGACTGCTAGGGTTTCACAAAGTTCCAAAATCGGTCACACCGATAAGTAATTCTCGGTCAGACCGAGTCTCACTTGTGCAATGGCATAAGCCAAATCGGTGGGACCGAGTTTTTCAACTCGGTGGGTCCGAGATGGTTTCAGCGGAAACCTAACCCTAAAATTTTCGAATTAAACCTAATCTACGAGTTCATTGACTGGATAGAAGTGTTTCAAACGTGGCAAGAATCATGATGATCACAATGTGCTAAGAATCGGATTGGGGCACAAAGGTCGAGTCCATACCCTAGTTCGGTGGAGAGTCGCTACGGTGGCAACGGCGGGGTTGATTCCCGTTGACGGCGACGGAGACCAGCGACTGGAGGCGGCTGGCGGCGAGGAGACGATCCGGAGACCACGTTGGCAGAGCAGGCTATCGCGCGGGCGAAGGGGTTCGGAGAACTTTCCAAATTTTTGCCCGTGACTATATATAGCCCGACCCTGTCGGTGTGACCGAGTGGAACAACTCGGTGGCACCGAGATGCAAAACTGTATACAATTGTTGCAACTCGGTGTGACCGAATGGTTCAAATCGGTTGCACCGAGATAGAAAACCTAGATCAACTTAATGATCTCGGTAGGACCGAAAGTAGGATATCGGTCAGACCGAGAATCACAAAGAGGTTTTGGAAGTTTAAGTCTATGACGAATCGGGGACTCCGAGCGCTCCTCACACAGAGTAGTTCGAATCTGACTTGATCAAATTTTGTGATGTAGCACGAATAGAGTTTGAGACAAGAAAAGCATAGATAGCTAGAGGAGGTTCTTAGGCATTCTTGTCCATCCACTTGGCAAAAAAGGAAATAAAACCAAACAATCAAAACAACAAGTGGATGTCCTTGAATGAGTAAGATATGCAACCAACATGCTCACACAATAAGATGGCAAATAAAATATGTGACAAAGCATGCACAACCAATTCTAGCATCTATCAAGCAATTTGCGATGACTAGGTCATCTATATATGAGTATATTGACTTGGGAGTCAAGTGAGAACACTTGATCATAGGTCATACTCATCGTTTAAGCTCAACTGGGGTTACCACTTTTACATAAAGCATTGTTGTGTTCACATCCTTAGAGTTGCTTTAGCTCAAGTCTTAGAGTAAAGCTCCCCCTAGATGTGATATCCCCCCTAAGAGGGATGAACTAACCTTGGGTTTTGTCGATGATGACTTCATGTAGATGTTGAAGATGTGGATGCTCAATGTTGATGTAGTCACTTAGAGCTATCCATTTGAGTGAATTGCACTTTCAATACCTACATGGGTTAGTCCCACAAGGAACAAACTAGGATATCCATAGACATAGAGTGATACACACACAAGATGATGTCCATGAAAAATTTTAGGTTACCTTGTACCTTGTCTTACCAACAAAAGGGTTTGTGACTCCTTGAACTAGTGCAAGATGTGGAAGGTGATTGCACTTGTTCTTGCCAAAATGATAAGAGTGAAGTATGTTGGCGGAGTCACCCTCAAGAACTCTCTAGTTCTTCTTCTTTTGGATCCACACCATCTTGATGGGAATCCTTGGAGTTGTAGTCGTACTTGATGAAGTGGAACTTGACGTGGTCTTGGGAATCCACTTGACTAAGGTCTTAGGAGCTTCTTCAAATGCATCAATTTCCTCTTGAAGCCTGTCCTTGCCTTTTTGCTTGTAGCCTTGTGGTGGAAGATCAAATTGAGCTTGTGTTCCCTTGAAGGAAGTATCATACTTCTCTTGTTGAGGCACAAACTTTGTCTTGGGGTATTGATCTTCTTCCCACTCAACTCCATTGGCATTGAACTTTCGTTCAAAACCAACACCTTGATTCTTCCGGTGCATTCCTTGCTTGCGCACAATTTCCTCGAATTGCTTACTCCCGGCAAGGCTTTTGTACACTCCTTTCTCTATAATTCCCTTCAATAAGCTATTTTCTTGCTCAAGTGTAACTTGGCTAAGAGAATCATTAGTAGAATCAAGAGAACTACTAGAAGCAACAATATTTGATTTAGCATGATCATTGTTACTACTAGAGGAAGAATCTTTCTTGTTCTTGTTACTAGACTTGACTTGAGGCATGTAAGTGGATAAGAGTAAACGCTTGGCAATGTAAGAAGAACTTTTCTTGCGGAGATCATCATTGATTGCTTTTAAAAACTCATGCTCTTGCTCAAGATTGAGCTTTTCAAAGCGTAACTTCTCATGAGCTCTTAAAAGTTCTCGATGATCTTCGAAGATAGTTTCATGAGCTAACTTAAGAGTGTTTAGTTCTTTAGTTAGAGCCTCAATCTTCTCCTTATCATTGTCATTTGTTTTATCTTGATTAGCATGATTAATTGATGTTTCATCATAGTATTCATCACTAGAGTTGTCAACAAGCAAATCATCATCACCTAACAAGTCATCTTCATCACTATTAAAATCAACATACTCGGGGTGTGTTACCTTAGGACCTTTGGCCATGAAGCATCTTCCAATTCCTTCATTTGGTGAGTCAAATATGCCGTAGGAGTTGGTTGACACAAGTGCTAGACCGGCAACACCTTCATCTTGAGTATCTTCGGAGTCGGAGTGATAACTTCTCTCGGAGTGGCTGTCGGAGTCGGAGCCGGATACCCATTCACCAACATGAGCTTGATGTCTTCGTTTTGTGTAGCTCCTTGATGATTTTTCCTTCCTTTCCGAATCCTTGCTTCTCCGTGAGTATCTTTGTTCATAACGATCATCTCTACTCCTTCTCTCTCTTGGTGGTGATTCTTTGCTTCTTCTTTTTGGAGAGTCTTCTCTTCTCTTGTAGGGAGCCGTACACTCATTAGAATAGTGTCCGGGTCTTCCACAATTGTAGCAGTTTTGTTCTCGACTAGAAGATCTTTTGTTATTGTAGGACCTTGACTTGGAGCTTCTATCTCTGCTTCTACTCTTGTAGAACTTGTTGAAGTTCTTCACCATTAAGCTCAATTCTTCATTGAAGTTTTGTTTCTCACTTGATGATGTAGGGGCTTCGCATGAGGCTTTGTAGGCACCACTTGATTTGTTGTGAAGTTCCTCTTTATCCTTAAGTGACATCTCATGAGCAACAATTCTTCCAATCACCTCCGTTGGCTTGGGGTCTTTGTAATTGGGCATCATTTGGATCAATGTGCACACGGTATCATATTTTCCATCCAAGGCTCTTAGAATCTTCTTGATGATGAATCTATCGGTCATCTCTTCACTCCCTAAGCCGGCAATCTCATTTGTGACGAGAGCAAGCCTAGAGTACATTTCAGCGACACCTTCACCATCCTTCATTTTGAACTTGTCAAGTTGACTTTGAAGCACATCCAACTTGGATTCCTTGACGGAGTCGGTACCTTCGTGCATATCAATCAAAGTGTCCCAAATTTCCTTTGCATTCTCAAGACGGCTGATTTTGTTGAATTCTTCGGGGCACAATCCGTTGAAGAGAATATCACAAGCTTGAGCATTGTATTGCAACATCTTCAACTCATCCGCGGTAGCTTCACAGTTTGGTTCTATCCCATCAAAGAAGTCACCTTGCAAACCAACACACACAATAGCCCAAACGGCGGGGTTATGTCCAAGAATATGCATTTTCATTTTATGCTTCCAACTAGCAAAATTAGTACCATCAAAGTAAGGACCTCTACGGTGATAATTTCCCTTGCTAGACGCCATACTCTCCTAGGTTGTGAAAATAAGGCTATGACCACCAAAAGCTATGGAAATCAAAGCAAATGGAGACCAAAGCTCTGATACCACTTGTGGGATCGAAAGTATGTCTAGAGGGGGGGTGATTAGACTACTTGACCAAATAAAAACTTAACCTTTTCCCAATTTTAGTTCTTGGCAGATTTTAGCTATTTTAGGACAAGTCAAGCAATCATCACACAATTCAAGCAAGCATGCAAAGAGTATATTGGCAGCGAAAAGTAAAGCATGCAACTTGCAAGAATGTAAAGGGAAGGGTTTGGAGAATTCAAACGCAATTGGAGACACGGATGTTTTTCCCGTGGTTCGGATAGGTGGTGGTATCCTACATCCACGTTGATGGAGACTTCAACCCACGAAGGGTAACGGTTGCGCGAGTCCACGGAGGGCTCCACCCATGAAGGGTCCACGAAGTAGCAACCTTGTCTATCCCACCATGGCCATCACCCACGAAGGACTTGCCTCACTAGCGGTAGATCTTCACGAAGTAGGCGATCTCCTTGCCCTTACAAACTCCTTGGTTCAACTCGAGAATCTTGTCGGAGGCTCCCAAGTGACACCTAGCCAATCTAGGAGACACCACTCTCCAAGAAGTAACAAATGGTGTGTTGATGATGAACTCCTTGCTCTTGTGCTTCAAATGATAGTCTCCCCAACACTCAACTCTCTCTCATAGGATTTGGATCTGGTGGAAAGAAGGTTTGAGTGGAAAGCAACTTGGGGAAGGCTAGAGATCAAGATTCATATGGTAGGAATGGAATATCTTGGTTTCAACACATGAGTAGGTGATTCTCTCTCGGAACATATGAGTTGGAAGTGTATATGTGTTCTGATAGCTCTCTCCACGAATGAAGAGGAGGTGGAGGGGTATATATAGCCTCCACACAAAATCCAACCGTTACACACAATTTACAAATCTCGGTGGGACCGAATAAACAAACTCGGTCGGACCGAAAAGGTAAACCTAGTGACTATCAGAGATTTTCGGTGGGACTGACATGCAACTCGGTAGGACCGATATGGTAAGGGTTTGGGCATAACGTAATCTTGGTGAGACTGATTACACAAACTCGGTGAGACCGATTTTGGTAATTAGCTAACCAGAGAGTTGTTCAGGCAAACTCAGTGGGACCGATTTGCTCTTTCGGTGAGACCGAAAAGTTACAAAAGGGAAACAGAGAGTTTACATTGCAATCTCGGTGGGACCGATCCGCTCTTTCGGTGAGACCGAAAAGTTACGAAAGGGAAACAGAGAGTTTGCAATCCCATCTCGGTGAGACCGAGATCCCTATCGGTAGAACCAAATTGCTAGGGTTTGGCAGTGGCTTATGACAAGTGAAACTCGGTGGCGCCGGATAGAAAGAATAGGTAGGACCGAGTTTGGCTTAGGGTTTAGGTCAAATGTGGATATGGGAAAGTAGTTGAGGGTTTTTGGAGCATATCACTAAGCACATGAAGCAAGAGGCTCATTAAACCACACCTCATCCCTCCTTGATAGTATTGGCTTTTCCTAAAGACTCAATGTGATCTTGGATCACTAAAATTTAAAATTAAGAGTCTTGAGCTTGAGCCAATCCTTTGTCCTTAGTATTTTGAGGGTTCCACTTTCACATCCATGCCATGCCAATCATTGAGCTTTCCTGAAATAATCATCTTGGAATAGCATTAGCTCAATGAGCTATATGTTGTTATGAATTACCAAAACCACCTAGGGATAGTTGCACTTTCAGCTGGTCGCTGTTCGAGAGGTTTTCGAGTCCCTAAAGACTTATGCCGCTTAGAGCGAGGAGTCGGCTTTGTCTGGCCTAGGCATGGATAGCGCCCCGAACTCGGTCTTCCGAACACTAGGGGCTTCGCCGAAATTTAAAATTATAGAATTCTATGGCTGAGTGAGAGTGTTCAGGCATTATAGTCTGATTGCCTTGTTCATTGTGTTGAGCGCCTCCCTCGAAGGACCCAAGAATGGGAAAAGGAGCGCTCATGTTTATCCCGAACACCCCACCACTCGTGGCATGGGGGCAGAAGCCGACGACTCGCCTTCTCTCAAATTTGATAAACGGCCGCACAGAAGGTAATATTTTAAATTCAAAAGCGTTGCTTAGCGCATATGAACAAGTTTTCAGCGTACAGGATCACAAATGCGAGTTTACTCAAAAATTACATCTTTGGAGCATTCATCCGCTATAAGGCGGGCACCCTTCAGGACGCCCTCATAATACGCTTTGGGGACGCGATGCTCCTTGCTCGGCGGCGGCCCGTCCTTCACCAGCCTCTCCGCATCCATCTTGCCCCAGTGCACTTTAGCATGGGCACCTTTGATGCAGACGGAGTGCTTGATTACTTCAAGCCATGGACACGCATCCACCAGCCGCCTCACCTGCCCGAAGTAGCTCCCAGGCAGAGCCTTTCCAGGCCAAAGCCGAACTATGAGGCCCTTTATGGCCTGTTCGGCCACCTTGTGGAGCTCGACCATTTGCTTCAGCTGGTCGCTCAAAGACACCAGGTGTCCGGCCTCAGCATACTAAGACTAGAACACCTTCTCCGTCGAGCTCCCCTCCTCAGATCGGTAGTAGGCGGCGGCATCAGACGCAATGCGGGGCAAATCTGCGAATGCTCCTGGAGAGCTCCGGACTCGGGTAAGTAACAAGTAATTCACTTTCATGTGCTTGCTTTACATAATGAATGCCTTACCCGCCGCTATCTTCTTCATCGCTTCGATTTCTTGGAGGGCTTTCTGGGCTTCGGCCTTGGCAGACTTCGCGCTTTCGAGGGCTGCCGCAAGCTCGGACGCTTGCGTCTTTGAGTCAAGCCCCAAACTCTCGTGTTTTTTCACGAGAGCCTGGAGCTCTTTCTGCACCTCCTCCACCCCCGCCTCCTGCTTCCCTCTCTGTATGCGCTCCGCGGCCGCTCTGTTTTTGGCCTCGGACAGCGCTTTCTTAAGGGTTGCCACCTCGGTCGTGGCCCCTATAATAGCACGTTGATCCTGTCATTTTTTGCAACCACATCTTCTATATATACTTGCGCAAGGTATTACTCACCTTCCTTCTCCTCGAGTTGCCTCTTGGCATGGCCGAGCTCGTTCTTGGACCACGCAAGGTTTTGCTTCAGCATATCCACCTCCGAAGTCAGTGCGGCGGAGGCCAGCAGCGAAGCCTGCATACGCATATTGACTTGATTATGTTAGACTCCTGCGAATGTTATTAGATCCTCCATTCGGCTTTTCTTTCCGAACACCGAACAGAGCATCAGGGGCTACTGTCTATGTGGTAATATTTTTACATATTCTTTACTTACCTCAAAGCTTGTTAGAAGGCTGGCACAGGCTTCAGTCAGTCCGCTCTTGGCGGACTGAACCTTCTGGATCACTGCACTGATAGTAGTGCGGTGCTCCTCGTTGATGGAGGCGCCGTTAAGCACCTCCAACAAATTGCCCGGTGCCTCCGGTTGGACGGAGGTCACCGGCTCGGTAGGCTTGCTCCTCTTGGAAGGAGACTGCCTATCAGAGTCTGGAACCGTTGAAGGTTCTGGCGTGGTGTCCGGCTCAAGGCCAGACTTGGAGCCCTTGGGGGTTCTATCCCCTTTACGTGTGGAGTCCGGGAGGTCGCCTTGCGGCGCCTCCAGGACCACCTCCTCCTGGCTTGGAACCTATTGGGACGCCACCTTGGTGTCATCCGTAGGGTGGGGGGAGGTAGCCGCGGAAGCGAATTCACATCCGACGAATCCAGGGAGCCGCTCGATGACTCATCGAGCCCAGCCTTGGGTGGACAGCATAGTCATATTCGGTGTAAGGAGGGGCTGTGCAAGAAAGGAACACTATGAATTGCTCTGGTGTCCGAATACTTACGATCTCGCCAGGGGCTTGGCCCTGTGCGGCCATTCCTCTTCGTCGTCGTCGGCGTTGCTGGATTACTCTAGAGGAAGGGTCCTCCCCTTCTTGGACCCTTCGCCCTCCCCAGTTGGGGCGGCCTTCCTTTTCTTCCCTCCCCCTGCTGGAGGGGGGGAGGTCTTTTATTCCTCCTCCTTGTCTTCACGGGAGGAGTGCGTCTTGGAGTCGTCGGATGATGAATCCGACACCTCCAGGCGCCGGGCACTCTTTCGAGTCCCCGTGGCCTTCTTCTTGGCCTTCTTCTCTGGCACCACATAGGGTGCCAGAACCAGCAACTTCACCAAGCGAGCGTCCGCTGGGCCTACGGGCAAAGGAGCCAGACAGTTGATCTGTCCGGACGTCTCCTGCCAATCCTGTCAAAGGTAAGGGAGCTTAGATCCCGCATGGAGTTAAACTATGAAAAACTAATACCCTGTAAAAGGTAAAAACAGCTTACTGCGCTAGCGTGACGCTGCATGCTGAATCTGCGATCCTCGGTAGCAGATGCGGGGGCCTCGGTGCCCTTGAAAAGCACCTTCCAGGCATCTTCGTACATCGTGTCGAAGAGCCTGCTAAGAGTTCGGTGCTGCGCCGGGTCGAACTCCCACAGGTTGAAAGCCCGTTGTTGACACGGGAGGATCCGGCAGATGAGCATAACCTGGACTACGTTGACAAGTTTGAGCTTCTTGTCCACCAGGGTTTGGACGCATGTTTGGAGTCCGGTCAGTTCTCCTTTTTTACCCCATGATAGGCCCGTCTCTTTCCAGGAGGTGAGCCGCGTAGGGGGTCCGGATCGGAACTCGGGGGCTGCGACCCATTCAGGGTCGCGCGGCTTGGTGATGTAAAACCACCCCGATTGCCACCCCTTTAGTGTCTCCACGAAGGAGCCCTCGAGCCATAGGACGTTGGGCATCTTGCCCACCATGGCGCCTCCGCACTCCGCCTGGGTGCCGCGCACCACCTTCGGCTTGACATTGAAAGTTTTGAGCCATAGGCCGAAATGGGGGCAGATGCAGAGGAAAGCCTCGCACACGACGATAAACGCCGAGATGTTGAGGACAAAGTTTGGGGCCAGATCGTGGAAATCTAGGCCATAGTAGAACATGATCCCCCGGACAAATGGGTGGAGAGGGAAGCCCAGTCCGCGGAGGAAATGGGGGAGGAACACCACCCTCTCATGGGGCCTAGGGGTGGGGATGAGCTGCCCCTCTTCGGGAAGCCGGTGCGCAATGTCGTTAGACAAGTATCCGGCCTTCCTCAGTTTTTTGATGTGTCCCTCCATGATGGAGGAGACCATCCACTTGCCTCCCGCTCCGGACATGGCTGGAGAAGGTTGAGGTCGGGTGTGCAGACTTGGGCGCTGGATCTCAAGTGCGCGGAAATGGATAGGCAAAGGAGGAAGAAGGCGTGGATGAAAAGGTGGATCCTTATCCCTTATATGGGCGGACGCGACTATGCGTCCCCACCAGCCTGGTAAAACTCGCTTATCTCCCAAGCGCCGTAATCAATGGCGCGGTTGGGTTACCCATGCCCGTATTGATGAGAATCCCGGAATAAGGGGACACGATCTCTGCTTTGACAAGACGTGCCAAGGAAACCGCCTCGCTAAACGCGCTGAGGTGGGACAGTAAGACGATTCGAATAAAGACTTGGCCGTGGTGTGATGTCACGCTACGGAACACATCAGCAGATTAGATTTGTGTTAATATTATTCTCTCTATGGCAATATGTGGAAACTTATTTTGCAGAGCCGGACACTACCTTTGTGTTCAAAATCTTCTATGAAGTACTTGGAGGAGGAACCCGCCTTGCAATGCCGAAGACGATCTGCGTGCCGTACTCGTCGTCATTGAAGCCTGGTTCAGGGGCTACTGAGGGAGTCCTGGATTAGGGGGTGTGCGGATAGCCGTACTATACCTTCGGCCGGACTCCTGGACTATGAAGATATAAGATTGAAGACTTCGTCCCGTGTCCAGAAGGGACTTTCCTTGGCGTGGAAGGCAAGCTTGGCGATACGGATATGTAGATCTCCTACCATTGTAACCGACTCTGTGTAACCCTAGCCCTCTCCGGTGTCTATATAAACCGGAGGGTTTTAGTCCGTAGGACGAACAACAATCATACCATAGGCTAGCTTCTAGGGTTTAGCCTCCTTGATCTCGTGGTAGATCTACTCTTGTACTACCCATATCATCAATATTAATCAAGCAGGAGTAGGGTTTTACCTCCATCGAGAGGGCCCGAAGCTTGGTAAAAACATCGTGTCCCTTGTCTCCTGTTACCATCCGCCTAGACGCACAGTTCGGGACCCCCTACCCGAGATCCGCCGGTTTTGACACCGACAGGGGTCTTCGGCGTGATTGTCCATGCCGTTAATATTCTCGGAGTCGTAATCAAGTGTCTCGCTCGAATACTCGACTGTGGCTATAAAGTGGGTGGCGGGTGGGAAGTGAAATTCTCCATCGTCAGCCCCTAGTTCGAGCCGGATATAGTTCGGCTGAGAGTCCCCCACTAAGGACAGACTTTTTAACGAGTTTAGCACATCGCCAAGAGGCGAGTGCTGGAAGATGTCTGCGGCGCTGAATTCGAAGATCGATAAACGATCAAGCTCGGCGTCCGTGGGCTCGCGTGGTTCGGAACCTACAGCCGGAGACGAGTCCGGTGTCCCGGTGGCATAGGCATCGAGTGAGACCAGGTCCATGTGCGGCCACAACGCCGTGGAATCTGCGGCCTTCACGGACAGCCCAGACATATAGGGATGATATGAGGGGTTCAGTTGGGTCACGTTTTTCCTTCTCTCTGAAGTCCGATCACTAACTGGGCGCGTCCATGGGCGTATGGGGATGGTTTAAGGCGTCCGGCTGTAGATGCTCTTAGTTGCGGGACACCAAGTGTGGTTGGGATTACCCATGAACTTTCTATGATTTCTATAATAAACCTTACAAATTAAGTAATCAAGTTGGTTTATCGCTCAAAAGAAAATATAATTCACAATCGATCATGTGCGCTAAAAAGAAAAGCAAAATCGATGGAGAGCACAGAGCACAGCCGGCATCCCGTCACCGCCAATCGTGCTCTTTCCACCGGCTGCGCCGAACCACCGTCGTCGGCTACAGATACTGTAGATTCACCCCTGGAGCTTACTGTGTCTGGGATCCAGGGTATTCATTCATTCATCTCTCTGCTGTCCAAAAGCTTGAAAAAATGTTCAACACTATTTAATTGATGTTAGTCTGATGGTACGGTGTTTAGATTGGTGGTTGTGTGACGCCCCAAGACTGTTGCGCCAGGTGTCTTCCAGTTATTCGCTATTGTTGCCTTGTCATTTGCTTGCGTGTTGCATCTTGCCATGTCATCATGTGCATTGCATCATCATATTTTCAAAACTTGCATCCGTCTGGGTTCCCCCAGTTCTCTCCATTGTCTGTTCTGAGCCCAGACACATTTGCACGCGCCCGCGGCACGTCCTGATGAGACTTGCCTGCCTGCGGCCTGCTGCGTGGCTCAAGTGGGGGCCCAGCGCGGCCCATCTTCATCAGCTCAAACTCAAGGCAGGGGCGGACGACCGGAAGCTTCCTCAGAGGCAGCCTCATCAGGCAGGCTCGCGAGGAGGCGGAGAGATCAAGGCAGGGGTACCTCACGAGGAGCCCATGACGCAAGCCATGATGATCGAGACCAGGCGGGCGCCGGCCTGCGCAGTGTCCTTGTTTTGCCTTTGGTGCAAAGGGGGCAAGCACAGGCCAAGGCACCGGGCAAAGGTTGCCATTCCGATGCAATGAGACCAAGACCAACAGAGCGGCAGGGCGGAGGTCACCATGGAGCCCAAGACGGCGTCATCACCAGTGCTTTTGGCAGCCGAAGACCACCTTTGGTCAGGATAACTTGTACTAGATGTTCCCCTCCAAAATGGCCAATTGTTGGCGCCCTTCCCACTCATTATTTGGGGAGAGGCCCAGGGCCTCTATAAATAGAGCTAGTCACCACAGAGTAGAGGCGGACAAGAAGGGACCGAAAAAGAGAGATAGAGAGAGAGAGAGAGAGAGAGAGAGGCGATTGAACTCACCCAAGCAGTTCATCGCACCAGCTCAAGAACACCTCTCACGAGATTGTTCTTCCCTTGTACTATTCATCATCAGCCCCTGAGGCAATCCACCACACCACACACTGGAGTAGGGTATTACACCACAACGGTGGCCCGAACCAGTATAAACCTTGTGTCCCTTGTGTTGTTCGTTGTTTCCAGCTTAGATCACGCGAGGAGATTGGACGTAGATCGGTAAGGGAGAGATCTCCACGCGCACCCCAGTGTTCGAACCTCAAGGGTCTGCCGGAACCCGAAATCCGACATTTGGCGCGCCAGGTAGGAGTGTGCCGGAATCTTTCTTCCGCTGTTCGCATACGATCTTCCGTCGTGTCCATGGCTGACGCCCACCGGGCTCGCGCCGAGCGCCGGGCTGCTCTCGCCACCCGCGTCGCCCAGACGGCACCCGTCGGCGGACACCCTCGTCATTCCCCGTCACCTGCCGCCAACGCCGCCACCGCCCCGGCAGGGAACGAGCAGCAGGCCTCGTCCCAGCATCCTTCGGTGCGACAGGAGAGCCGCACCGCCATGCCGTCGCTGACTCCAGCCGCTTCGACGCCCCACGGACGCACACGCCGCGCTTCTCCTGGCAAGAGAGCTCTTGCACTACCACCCCGTCGACGACCTCTACGAGGACTAGCTCGCCCGCATCACCGAGCTCGTCAGCGCCGCAGGGGGCTCCCCCTTGTCGTTCCTCTCACTGCCTCACCCTCCATTCCGCGCGGGAGGCGGGGATCAGGAGGCGCCTCCACCACCTCCTCCCCAAGAAGGCGACCTGGCTCCAAGGCGTGCAGCCCCAGGGCGGGACCCTCCGTGTCCGGCGCCTGTGTAGCAAGAAAGGAGCTGCCAAGAGATCCCTCGTCCCCAAGAAGGTGCTCGCGGGCTCCCAGCGCCGGCGCGCCAAGATCGCGTCCCTGCCCCTCCACGCCAAGACCCCGCGCTACTCTAAGCGGCGGCGCGCGGTAATCCCCAGGAACAAGCCCAGCACCAACAAAAGGCACCGGTGGCCACAGCAGGCTGCCGCGCCCTCACCCCCAAGCTACGCGGCGTCGCATGGTCAGGCAAATTCAAGCCTGGCCTGCCCCCTCGCTACGATGCCACGACGGACCCCGCGGAGTTCCTACAGCTCTATGAGCTATGCATCGAAACCGTCAATGGAGACGAAATTGTCATGGCGAACTGGTTTCCCATGGCACTCAAGGACGGGGCCCGCACCTGGCTCCTGAACCTGGCTCCTGGCACAATCTCCTCCTGGGACGAGATGCGCACTCGCTTCATCGCCAACTTCCAGGGCACTCGCGACCGGCCCCCAGTTGTGAGCGATCTGCGCCGCATCAAGCAGCAACAAGGGGAAACCCTGCAGAAATACATCTAGCACTTCAACAACGCTCGCCTCAAGATCCCCAAGGTGACTGAAGAAGCCATCATCTCGGCCATCTCCGATGGCGTACGCGACATCAAGATGAAGGAGGAGCTAGCAATCCATGAAGACATGTGCACATCCCTGGAGCTGTTCAACTTGGCGGCCAAGTGCGCCAGGGCTGAGGAAGGGCGCCTTTCCCTCCTCGAACTCCTGGCTGCCGACCCAGAAGAGAAGAAACCCAAGGCCAAGGACGTGAAGCGCAAGGGAGCTGCCGTGCTTGCAGCGGAACCAGACACCAAGTGAGGCAGAGATCATCCTGAGTCATCCAAGGGCAGCCGGTACTGCGTGTACCATGACCTCCACACCCACAACACCAACGAATGTCAAGAGCTCAGGGCCGTGAGAGATGGACGTGTCAGCCGACACCCCGAGCGCAACGACAGGGGCTATGGCCGAGGAGGAGGAAGAGGTGGCGGACGATGGGAAGACCGTGGCCCTCGCCAAGGGTGGTGTGACCGACCTTGCGAGGATCGCTGGCAGGACCAGCCTCGCGAGGGAGGCTGGAGAGATCAGCCTCGTGAGGATCACCCATATGGCAACGTAGGCCTTCCCCCTCTGCCGCCACCGCCAAGGAGGAACGAAGACCAACATCAAGACAAGGGGCTGGGGGCTTCTAGGAGCCGCGCGCAATCGCTTGCATCTTGGGTGGCGCGCAAGCCCCAGCCTCATAGCGCATCTTCAAGCAGTTTGCTCGCGAGGTGAATGCAGTCCTTCCCAAGCTTGAGGCCACGTGCCCTCTCAGGTGGTCTGTGTGCGCTATCACGTTCAGCTCAGCGGATCAGCTCAAGTGCGCGGCAACGGCCGGAGTCCTCCCAATGCTTTGCTCCCCAGTCATCAGCAATGTGCAGGTCACCAGGATCCTCATTGATGGTGGGGCAGGACTCAACGTCCTGTCCGTCGAGACGTTCGACAATCTCCAAGTGCCGTACGATCAGCTCCAGCCGACCAAGCCCTTTTCAGGAGTCACTGATGGTTCCACTATTCTCATAGGGCAGGTTCGCCTTCCAGTCACCTTTGGACAGCGCAACAACTACCGCACAGAGCTCATCGACTTCGACGTCGCCCACATCCGCCTGCCATACAACGCCATCCTCGGGTACCCAGCCCTAGTCAAGTTCATGGCGGTGACTCACCATGGTTACAATGTCTTCAAGATGCCAGGAAGCGGTGGAGTCATCACCGTACCCTGTGAAGAAGGGACGCAGTGTGTTCACTCAAGTGCGCGTTCCAAGGCGCAGCAATCGAAGACCCAGACCACAGGAACGGAAGACCTCCCGAGGCGACCCTTAAGAAGAAGAAGGTTTCGCCTGGCCCAAGCCACAAGGGGGCAGGCGCCTCCGGAGGTGTTGCGCCAGGGTCCGCGCCCAATCAGGGAGCGCCACCCTCTCTCGCATAGGAAGGCGCGCCCGGCCCCCTCCTCAGGCAGGGCTCAGGGGCTCTTTCCTGGAGAGCGACCGACTTTGCCAAGGTCGCGAGGGGGCGCTCGGGCACCACTTGGAGGGGTGCTTCCAGGTACGTTTCCCTCGGGAAGATACAAGGCAAGGAAGAACAAACCCTCAGGAATTCATTGCAAGAAACACCCAGGAGCTATAGGAGTCGAGAGTCATACGCGGCAGCCGCCGCTTGCCCATCGTAGCCCCACATCCGGGCGAGGATGGTGGGCTGCGCGTCTGCATCAATGTGCCAGGGCTCAACCGAGCCGCGTCTCAGGAGCGCCACTGGCCTTCGCGCGTGGGGCGTTGCGAGGGTCCACCACAGCTACATTCGCATGCCTCTCGGCCTGCCGAATGCGGTCGCCGCTCATTAGCGCCTGCTGAGGAGCATTCTGGAGGCCTAGGAGGTCAGGCATTGTGCGGTCCTGGCGGAGATGGAGATGGCTCTCAGAGACCCACCTGTGCCCCCGGAGCCTCCCGAGGCTCCTGGGCCTGGGGGATCTTGAGGGTCGATGTCTTCATCGCGCATCGCCCGCTTCTTCAACACCACTCCATCTTCAACGGCACCAGGTGACACCTTTCTAAGTTCCGTTCTTAGCTGGGAGCGCCCACGGGGGCCGCATCATTCCCAGGTCGCGTGGGTCCGTCCCTGCGGCATGTATCCATTTTGCTTATGCTCTTTACTTACCTTGTTGGGGGCCCTTCGGGCTGCATCATCCCCGAGCTGCTTGGGCCTGGCCCAGCAACGTTTTCTTTTCCCGCGTCTACTTAAAATGAATTTGCTCTTTCGCGCTTAATTGTCACCTACTGCTTATCGCGGACTTCTCCACTTTCATGCAAAGCGCTTGCACGTTAAAAGGGGGGTACCTAAGCATCGCGACTCATGGGCTCCTACTGGCTCTCCAGCCCTCACCCCCTGGCCTTGACCCACGGCATCGCGACCTGTCATACCAGGGGCGACTGAGCTAGCTCGAGGGTCGGGACCTGAGGACGTAGAGCATTTGCATTCTAACCACCCTGCAGGAACACACCATTGATAAAGGCCCAGAGCCAGGCGCAAGCCGCCTCAAGGTAGGGCCTCGTGAGTCCCGTGCTGGCTCACAAGTGCCCAGATACACCTCTCCTAACCCTACCGTGCCGGCCACATGTCAGGGCAGGGCTGTACACGCCCCGGGGGCTCCTCCCGGAGGGGAGCCCCCTCCCACGTACTAGTGGAAGCACCATGCTCCGCGCTGGCTGACGACACTGCCGAGGAGCGGCTATGCCCATACACATATGGAAGCGCTATGCTCCGCGCTGGTGATAAACAAATGAGAGCGGCCTACGGTCGTACCAACCTCAAGGAGCCCAGAGCTTAGTGTCCAGCACCATCGCAACGCCTCCCCTCGGGAGCTCCGCGCGAGGGGGCTAGACACGGGGGCTACGCTTGGGCCTTGCCCGAGCACGCGCCACCCAGCCAGGTCCCTCGGACCTGGTCGTCACGTGCCCATCCCCGAGCGGAGCCAAGGTATGGAAACCCGTTTGAACGTCAAGGGGGACTCCTGAGCATCGCGACTCAGGAGCCTAACTTGCCCCGTAGCCCCTCGCTCCCTAGTCCCGTGCTGGTTTCCGGTCAGGGCTAACGCTAGGTGAGGTATGCGTGGGGCCAGGCCCTGCCGAAGCAGACCTATCAATCCACTCCTCGTTCCCCCCTTTTTTCCTACTTGTTGCTTGCGCGTCAAGGGGGACTCCTGAGCATCGCGACTCAGGAGCCTAACTTGCCTCGTAGCCCCTCGCTCCCTAGTCTCGTCCTGGTTTCCCGTCAGGGCTAACGCTGGGTGAGGTATGCGTGGGGCCGGGCCCTGCCGGCGCAGAACGATCAATCCACTCCTTGTTCCCTCCTTTTTTTTCTACTTGTTGCTTACGCGTCAAGGGGGACTCCTGAGCATCGCAACTTAGGAGCCTAACTTGCCACGTAGCCCCTCGCTCCTTAGTCTCGTCCTTTTCTGGTCGGGACTAATGTTGGGTGAGGTATGCGCGGGGCCGGGCCCTGCCAACATAGAGCACGAGCAAGTAGGGGAGAAAATGCAAATTACAGAAAATTCAAAGCAAATATTACAAGCCATAGATTGTTTCACGACGCCAAACACAAGTTTAAACGCCTCCGCGAGGCATGCTGCATGTTGCAGGAATAAAAACAGGACAGAAGCCGCGAAGGGATCACTCTCCAGTGGCGCCGCCGCCTGTGGTGGAGTCACGCTGGGCGACTCCGCCTCCCGGGGCCGCGGAGCTGGCGGCACCGCGCCCGGGCAAGACGCTGAAGGCGCGGAACCTCCCCAGCAAAGCTTCGGCTCGGCCTTTCACGGCCTCAGCGGCAGCGGCGGCAAGGTCGCCGCTCACGGGTTCCAGCAGGCTATTGAAGTCGACGTCGGGGTCACGCAGGTAGACGTGGCTGAGGACAAGCGTCAATGCCACAGAAGATAGGGCACGCGCCTCGGCATCGGTCGTGGGGCCAAGGCCATCTACGACATCTTCAAGCGCACGGACCAGGAAGGGAAGCAGCTTGGCGGGGCCGTCCTCCGCACCGGCCAACGACTCCTCCAAGCCGCTCTCGTAAAGCGTCTTCGGCGCGGCACGAGCCCTCTTCTCCATCTTCGCGAAGGCCACCCGATCCTCCGCCAGGACCTTCGCCTTGGCGTCTAGTTCGATCCTCTCCACCTTCAGCGACCGCTCCAGCGTCTCCAATTCTCCGTGGCGGTCATCAAGCTTGGCATCCCGGTCCTTGACGGCGGCCTCCCGACCCTTCATGTCCTTCTCTTTCTCCTGGCGGCCATGGACCTCCTTGGTGAGCTCGTCGCGAAGGCCTTGCAGCTCGGTCTCCACGCCTCACAGCGAGCCTTGGCGGCCGCAGCGTCGCCCAGGGCAGCGTCGCGAGCGGCCTTGGCTTGGTTGGTGGCCTGCTTCTCCCCATCGCAGGCCGCCACGGCCTGGCTCAGCGTTGTTCGGACGGAGGCAGCGGAACGGGACCAGCCAGAAGCTAGCTCCAGGCGCCCGGTCACTAGACGAGGGTCCGCGCTCAGAAGATCCTCCCGCAGCTGGCTCAGTTCGCTGGCGACCTGGTCCATGACGGCGGCAGAGGGAACAGAACAGTACCAAATCCATAAATATGCACATGAGGATTTAAACTTGCCTAGTTAAGTAGTTTTATTATGCTTCACCTCTTGCCATAATTAACAACATTTAATATTGTTGGGTACCTAAACGAGAGAGAACTAAATAAGTCGTGTGGTGTTTTGTCAATATGCAACTCGTTGCATATTGAGCTCCACTTAATTTGTAGTTTTGCTTGTGCACTTTGCCATGCCATGCCTCATTAAACCGAACATGCATCATACTTGATTGTGCATCATGCCATGATTATGTGATGGTTGTTTACTATGTTGTTTGCTTCTTTCCGGTGTTGCTTCTTCGGGTTAGTTCTGATAACGTTGCGTTTGTGAGGATCCGTTCGACTGCGTCCGTTTGTCTTCTTCATGGACTCGTTCTTCTTCCTTGCGGGATCTCAGGCAAGATGCCCATACCCTTGAAATCACTTCTATCTTTGTTTTCTAGTTGTTCGCTCTATTTCTATGCTGCGATACCTACCACTTGCTATATCATGCCTCCCATATTGCCATGTCAAGCCTCTAACCCTCCTTTCCTAGCAAACCGTTGTTTGGCTATGTTACTGCTTTGCTCAGCCCCTCTTATAGCATTCCTAGTTGCAGGTGAAGATGAAGTTTGTTCCATGTTTGGAACATGGATATGTTGGGATATCATTATTATATCTTATTTACTTTAATAAATCTATATACTTGGTAAAGGGTGGAAGGCTCGGCCTTATGCCTGGTGTTTTGTTCCACTCTTGCCGCCCTAGTTTCTGTCATACCAGTGTTATGTTTCTTGATTTTGCGTTCCTTACACGGTTGGGTGTTATGGGGACCCCTTGACAATTCGCTTTGAATAAAACTCCTCCAGCAAGGCCCAACCTTGGTTTTACGACTTGCCTCACCACCACCTACCCTTCCCTCGGGTTGGCCAACCCGAGGGTCATCTTTATTTAACGCCCCCCCCTCCCCGGGCTAGTACTTCTCTAAGTGTTGGTCCGAACCAGATCCACTTGCGGCGCCACTTCAGGGAAACTTGAGGGCTAGTTTTAGCTGTACGTAGTGTTCATCCAGTGTAGTCCTGAGAACGAGATAAGTGCAGCTCCTATCAGGATGTCGGCGCATCGGGCGGTCTTGCTGGTGTAAGTGCATCTAGTGCCACCCCTAGTTGGTTTTGGAGTATTGACGACAAACCTAGTTGAGGGACTAATGTGTTTGTGAGAATTGCAGGATAACACAGGTAGAAGTCCCTCATTGATTCGGTTTTCCTACCAGAGATGACCCCTAAAAATGTATGAAGACATTGATGTCAAAGGTGGTATATGAAGATATTCACATTGAAGACTATGACAAGAGAAGACATCACATGAAGCCTATGGAGCTCGAAGACTTAGATCTTTCGTACTTCTTTTTCTTCTTTGTTGAGTCATAGGAACCACCGTACTGTTAAGTGGGGTCCAAGAGAACGAGTCAGAATGACTGAAGTGATGCTTAAACAAAACCTATGTCTTCGAGTGAAGACTATGAGAGCGAATCTTGTCCAGAGTCAGACAAGTCAGTTGCTTGTAGCCCAAGTAAAGTTGCCGTGTGAGTTTGAAATCTGACCATTGGAACACGTGTCAGTTCCTTAGTGACCCAGGGTTATTTCGGACAAATCAAGTCGGGTTGCCTAGTGGCTATAAATAGCCCACCCCCTACAACCATAAACGGTTAGCTGCTCAGATTCAGAGTACGGCTTTTGTCGTTTGAGAGCAACCCACCTCGAAGCCTTTGAGAGAGAATTCCTTGCGAGGATTAAGACCTAACCACCCAGAGCCAAAGAGAATTAGGCATCACTTAAGTCTTCTTGTCTGTGTGATCTGAAGACTTATTACACTTGAGGACTGTGAATCCTCCAGCCTGTTAGGCGTCGCGTTCTGAGCATCCAAGAGACATTGTGGATCGCCGGTGAACGAAGTCTGTGAAGGTTTGGGAGTCTACCTTGAAGACTTACCAGAGTGATTGGGCAAGGTCTGTGTGACCTTAGCTCAAGGGGAATACGGTGAGGACTGGGTGTCCTGAGCTGCGTGTTCAGGACTGGGTGTCCGGGACTATGTGTCCTCAGGTTTTGAAAGTGCGTTATATCGACTAGAGGGGGGTGAATAGGCGATTTTTATGAAAGTCTTCAAAACGTGGAAGTTATGAAGACAAACAGAGTGAACAAGCCTATCACTATGCATCTAGTGCCACCCCTAGTTGGTTTTGGAGTATTGACGACAAACCTAGTTGAGGGACTAATGTGTTTGTGAGAATTGCAGGATAACACAGGTAGAAGTCCCTCATTGATTCGGTTTAGCTACCAGAGATGACCCCCAAAAATGTACGAAGACATTGAAGACAATGGTGGTTCATGAAGACATTCATGTCGAAGACAATGACATATGAAGACTCCCCATGAAGCCTTTGGAACTCGAAGACTTAGATCCTTCGTAGTTTTACTTTATTCATGTTGTGTCATAGGAACCACCGTACTGTTAAGTGGGGTCCAAGAGAACCAGTCAGGATGACTGAAGCGATGCCTAATTCAAATCCTATGTCTTCGAGTGAAGACAATGAGAGAAAATCTTGTCCAGAGTCAGACAAGTCAGCTTTACTTGCAGCCCAAGTAAAGTTGCCGTGAGAGTTCAAAATCCGACCGTTAGTACACGTGTCAGTTCCTTAGTGACCCAGGGTCATTTCGGACAAATCAGGTCAGGGTTGCCAAGTGGCTATAAATAGTCCACCCCCACAACCATAAACGGTTGGCTGCTCAGATTTCAGTGCACGGCTTTTGTCATTTGAGAGCAACCCACCTCGAAGCCTTTGAGAGAAAATCCTTAGTGAGGAGAAAAGCCCTAACCACCCAGTGCCAGAGTAATTGGGCATCACTTAAGTCTTCTTGTCTGAGTGATCTGAAGACTTATTACACTTGAGGACTGTGCATCCTCCAGACGGTTAGGCGTCGCCTTCTGAGCATCCAAGAGGAATTGTGGATTGCCGGTGAACGAAGTCGGTGAAGGTTTGGGAGTCTACCTTGAAGACTTACAAGAGTGATTGGGCGGGGTCTGTGTGACCTTAGCTCAAGGAGAAAACGGTGAGGACTGGGTGTCCTGAGCTGCGTGTTCAGGACTGGGTGTCCGGGACTGTGTGTCCTTTGGTTTAAATACCTAGCCACTCCAACCAGACGTACAGTTGTCATAGCAACTGGAACTGGTCCAACATATCATTGTCTTCAATGTGTCACTGGTTTCATCTTCACCTCCCTTTACTTACCAGTACACATTGTGAAGCTATTGCACGCCTGCTTGATCTTCTGTCTTCACAACCTGACTGTATGATCTGTTTGGCTTCATAACTTCTTCCAACCTGATCCTCATTACACTGAAGCTATTTGACTCTGTGCTTTCACTGTATTGTATATTTGACTATGGCTTGCGTTGTGTAATCTACCTTCCGCTGCATAGTGATAGGCTTGTTCACTCTGTTTGTCTTCATAACTTCCGCGTTCTGAAGACTTTCATAAAAATCGCCTATTCACCCCCCCCCCCCCCTAGTCGATATAACGCACTTTCAATTGGTATCAGAGCAAGGTGCTCCCTTGTTCTGTGTGATTCGGTTTAACCACCTGGAGTTTTAGCTATGTCGACTGCAGGGATAATTAAAGTCTCCGCTGCGTGCCGCGTCTTCGATGGAACTGAATATCCCTACTGGAAGAATAAGATGCGCATGCATCTTGAAGCCATTGACGTCGACCTATGGTATGTCGTCGAAAACGGCGTTCCCAAAGCTGGAGAAGGTGTCACTGCGGCTGATGTCAAGAAGTTCACTCAACTGGACTCCACTGCCAAGAATATTATCTGTGGTCATCTGACCAAGGGACAGTACGGCCGTGTGAGTGCCTTGAAGACATCCAAGCTAGTCTGGGACTGGCTCTCCAAGGTCAATGAAGGCATCTCATCCCAGAGAGATCAGAGAATCAGTGTTCTTCGCAATCTCTTCAACCACTTCAAGCGAAATGACAATGAGAATGTCCAGCACACATTTGACCGGCTCACTGACATCACAAATGAGCTTCAAGCCCTCGGCGCCACTGAGATCACAAAACATGAAACCATCAAGACGCTGTTAAGATCACTTGACAGTTCATTTGACATCCTAGCCCTGATGATTCAAGAACGTCCAGACTTCCAGACACTCGATCCGTCTGACATACTTGAGAGGCTCAACACACATGAGTTTCAGCTTTCTGAGAAAAGAGATATCTACGGTCCAAACTATGGGCGAACTCGTGCCCTGAAGGCAAAAGCTATGTCATCATCTGAAGAAGAATCTGACAGCAGTTCTGATGATCCTGAAGACATTGGACGGGAACTTGCAATGCTAGTGAAGAAGTTCCAGAGATTCACCAAGAAGAAAGGCTTCAGAAAGTCTTCACGATAAAGCTCAAGGAATGATGAAGCTTCTGCGCATGACTACAAGAGGAAAACTTGTCACAAGTGCAAGAAAACTGGACACTTCATTTCTGAGTGTCCACAATGGGACAATGAGAACAGAGAGAAGAAGAAGAGCAAGGAATATGACTCTGACGATAAGAAGACGAAGAAATACTCAAAGTCTTCGTCCAAGTCTTCCTCAAAGTCTTCATTACACAAGAAGAGTTCATCTGGCAAGGCTAGTGCGTTTGTTGGCAAGGAAATGGATTCAGAGGAGGAGTCCGCTTCTGAGGAGGCAGAGGTGGAGTCTGAGGAGGAGTCTGATTCAGGCATTGCAAGTTTGGCTACAGCCTATGTCGCCAAGTCCATCTTCAACACTGAAGACAATGACTCCATCACCATCACCGGTGCAAATGACAAGGACGACTCTACTCCCACCTACTGCTTCATGGCACGTGGTGCCAAGGTAAACACACGCACTACTCACTATCAAACATCTAGTGACGATGACTCTGACTGTGATTCAAAACCCAGTTACAAAACACTTGCTAAAATTGCAACTGAACAACAAAAGGCCATGGAACATATTCAAAAACTGTTAGACAGAAGCGATGATCTGTTGGGTGCTGAAATGACTCGTTCTGAATCCTTAATTGAAGACATAAAAAATCTTCATGTTAAGTATCAGGAACTCGAAGATCGTCTTGAGACTCTCTCAACTACTCATGAAAAGCTCTCCTATGATTATCTTTAGAAGAAGCAAGATCTTGAGAAGTTGAGAGCGGATCATGAAGATCTTCAAAAGGAAAACGAGTCACTTTGAGCCGAACAGATCAGTTCTGCTAAGGAAGGATTTGAACCACCATGCCTTAAATGCATTGAGCGTGATAATGCTATTTCTGTTGCTGAATGTTCCACAGCTACTGCTGTTGCAATATCTTCAACTGTTGAAGTGGTAACTAACCCCTCTGCTGAGGATACCACTGCTATTGCTGATGAAAATGCTAGGTTGAAGACATTTCTTGAAACAGGGATGTACAAAAGTCTCAAAGGACATCAGACACTATGTGATGTCCTCAAGAAGCAGATTCTGAACCGAAACCCTAGCAAAGAGGGTGTTGGGTTCGTGAGGAAAATTAATGCAGATGGCTCTTACTGGAAACCTGAGCAGTACCCCAAAACCACATGGGTTGCTACAAAGGACTCCTCATCAGATCCATCCAATCTATCTGGCTTCACTTGTGCTAATCCAATTATTATTGATGAATCCTTTGATGCAAACTATAAACTGTTTAGGAATCAGAATGGTGAAGTATTTGCCAGGTACATTGGTACTAACTGCAGGAATGGACCGCCCATGAAGAAGATCTGGGTTCCAAAAACGTGTCTTGAGAATCTTCCTGTGAATGTCCCCATGACACCTCACATGAAGAAGACAAACCTCAGACCAAAGACTTCATATGGTCCAAAGGCTTCATACAGGCAGAGGACTCATCTGAGTTGCACTAACGCAAATGTTTTGCAGGGAAACCATGCTCAGTCTTATGAGAACGGTTCTTCAAACCGTCATTCTCATATGACCAAAAACTATTCTGCCTATTCTTATGAGTACTACTGCCCACCTGCTAGACTGTTTGCTAGGGCTCCAAAGCCAAAATTCTCAGATGCTGCACTTAGACTTATTGCTTCTAAGCCACCCTTGAAGATGTGGGTGGTTAAGAAAGCTTAACTCTCTTTTGCAGGGAAAGGTCTCTAGCACAAAACCAAAATCTTCTGATGCTATTGCTGGGGACCTTAAAAAACTCGTGGGGCGCACGATCAAATGCCCGAATGGCATCACTATGTATTTCATATCTGAATCGCATGCTACTCTCCCTGCTTGTCCTAACCTGGATCTCAGTTTTCATAATCCACTGGTTTGTCAAATGTTTTTGCTTCACAACACTCTTGGTGAAGCCTATCCCCCTAACTGCACTGTAGGGTACGACACCAGTGACTTCAGAGTCTTCAGAATGGATTATTGACAGCGGGTGTACAAATCACATGACTGGCAAGAGAAGTCTCTTTATGGACTCAACCTTACGTCCATCTGACAAGAGCCACATCACATTCGCTGACACTGGTAAAAGTAAAGTACTGGGTCTAGGTAGAGTTGCAATCTCAAAGGATCAACACATGGATAAAGTCATGTTTGTTGAATCCCTTGGCTTCAACTTAATGTCTGTCTCAATGCTTTGCGATTTAAACATGATTGTAATCTTTGGAAAATATCGTTGTCTGGTACTAATGGAATCTGACAAGTCTCTAGTGTTTGAAGGGTATCGAAAAGATGATTTGTACGTGGTAGATTTCTTAGCAGGGCCACAGCTTGCAGTTTGTCTTCTCGCAAAGGCTTCAGAATGCTGGCTTTGGCATCGAAGACTTGGGCATGCTGGCATGAGGAACCTCCACACCCTTGCGAAGAAGAAGCACGTCATAGGCATCGAGGGCGTCAAGTTCAAGAAAGATCACTTATGCGGTGCCTGTGAAGCTGGGAAGATGACAAGGGCAAAACATCCTTCGAAGACAATCATGACCACTACTCAACCCTTCGAACTGCTTCACATGGATCTCTTCGGTCCTACCCACTACTCAACTTTCTCCACTACTGCTTGCCTCTATGGATTCGTCATTGTTGATGATTACTCTAGATATACTTGGGTGCACATAATCCTTTACAAGACTGAAGTGCAGGATGTCTTCAGACGCTTCGCAAATCGTGCAATGAACAATTATGGCGCCAAGATAAAGCACATCAGAAGTGACAATGGCACAGAATTCAAGAACACCGGCCTTGACACATATCTTGATACATTGGGCATCACTCATGAATTCTCAGCTCCATACACGCCACAACAGAATGGCATCGTCGAACGCAAGAACAGAACACTCATTGAGATGGCCAGAACAATGTTAGATGAGTACAAGACACCAAGAAAATTCTGGACTGAAGCCATTGACACTGCATGCCATACTATCAACCGTGTATATCTTCACAAGCTGCTGAACAAGACATCTTATGAACTTCTGACTGGCAAGAAGCCAAATGTAAGTTACTTCAGAGTATTTGGATCAAGATGCTGGATCAAGGACCCTCACCACACCGCAAAATTTGCTCCAAAAGCAAATGAGGGCTTCATGCTTGGATATGGAAAGGATTCGCACACCTATAGAGTCTTCAATCTCTCTCACTACAAAGTGGTTGAAACAGTGGATGTGCGGTTTGATGAGACCAATGGGTCACAAAGAGAGCAACTACCAGATGTACCAGATGAAGTTCCAGCCAGTGAATCAATCAAGCTAATGGGAACTGGAGAAATTATACCTTCTGAAGCTCGTCCTGAAGAAGAACTTATCATCTCAGCACGTGATCCACATGAAGACAATGCTCAGCCTGAAGACATTCCTCCCCATGATAACGTAGATCAGCAAGAGCAAAGTCTTCGACCCCGACATCCTCGTGTTGCCAATGAAGTGCAAATTGACAGAATAATTGATAGCATCAATGCACCTGGTCCACTGACTCATTCAAAGGCAACTCAACTGGCAAACTTTTGCGGACACTTCGCATTTGTTTCAATCACAGAACCCAAGAAAATTGATGAAGCCTTTATGGAACCTGAATGGATTCAAGCTATGCAAGAAGAGCTTCAACAATTTGAGCTGAACAATGTATGGGAGTTAGTTAAGCGTCCTGATCCACGGAAGCATAACATAATAGGCACCAAATGGATATACCGCAACAAGCAAGATGAGCATGGCCAAGTCGTCAGAAACAAGGCTCGTCTCGTTGCTCAAGGATATACTCAAGTGGAAGGCATCGACTTCGATGAAACATTTGCTCCTATGGCCAGACTTGAAGCCATCCGTATACTGCTGGCCTATGCAAACCATCACAACATAATCATGTATCAAATGGATGTAAAAAGTGCCTTCCTCAATGGCAAAATTGAAGAAGAAGTGTATGTTGCGCAACCACCTGGGTTTGAAGATCCAAAACATCCTGACATGGTGTACAAGCTCAAAAAGGCACTATATGGCCTCAAACACGCCCCTCGGGCCTGGTATGATACACTCAAATACTTCCTGAAGAGCAAAGGCTTCATACCTGGTTCCCTGGATCCCACTCTCTTCACAAAGACATATGATGGTGAACTGTTTGTGTGCCAAATATACGTGGATGACATTATCTTCGGCTGCACCAATCAGAAGTACAGTGAGGAGTTCGGATATATGATGCAAGAGCAATATCAGATGTCTATGATGGGGGAGCTGAAATTCTTCCTTGGTCTTCAGATGAGGCAACAACGCAATGGCATCTTCATATCTCAAGAGAAATATCTCAAAGACTGCCTGAAGAAGTTCGGTATGCAAGACTGCAAAGGCTTCACAACACCAATGCCAGCCAAACATCATCTGGGTCCTGACGACAATGGTAAAGAGTTCGATCAAAAGGTATACCGCTCCATGATTGGTTCTCTGCTTTATTTATGTGCATCTAGGCCAGATATTATGCTTAGTGTTTGCATGTGTGCACGGTTTCAAGCGGCACCAAAGGAGTCGCATCACTTAGTAGTGAAGCGAATTCTTCGATATTTGGCTCACACACCAACTCTAGGGTTATGGTATCCAAAGGGCTCAGAGTTTGATCTGGTTGGATTTTTGGACGCTGATTACGCTGGTGACAAGGTTGATCGGAAGTCCACATCAGGCACATGTCACTTTCTGGGCCGATCTCTTGTCTGTTGGTCTTCAAAGAAGCAGAACTGTGTATCACTCTCCACTGCTGAATCTGAATACATTGCTGCTGGATCCTGCTGCGCTCAGCTTCTATGGATGAAGCAAACCCTCAAGGATTATGGCATTCATCTGAAGCAAGTGCCACTTTACTGCGACAACAAAAGCGCCATCAAGATCGCCAACAACCCAGTTCAGCACTCAAAGACAAAGCACATTGAAATTCGTCATCATTTTCTCAGAGATCATGTTACAAAGGAAGACATTGATATCATACACGTCAACACTGAAGAGCAATTGGCAGATATCTTCACCAAGCCCTTGGATGAGAAGAGATTTTGCAAGTTACGGTGTGAGCTAAATATCTTGGAATCCTCAAATGTCCTGTGATCAGGCACACATCCTAACACTTATGCATGATGATGACTTAGATGTGCAACACACAAAGTAACGTATATCTTCAATCAATGAAGACATACATTCTAAGTGTGAATACATTAACGTGGAATTTGACCTCGAAGCGCCACAATAATTGTGCGCCGTGTCTGGGTCCAATACTTCCTATACGGTGGGTAGCGCCACCACCAAAATTTTTCTGCTTGAAGTGTTTTACTCATGGCATTACATTTGCTATGTCTTCACATTTGGTTTGGCTTCAATCTCAACATGTCTTCATGATTATCTTCACTATGTTGATTATATATGCACTGGTGTTCTGTCCTCTACAGCATTCACTTATAGCTATGTCTTCTTGTTTGAATCTTTTGAACTAAGTGAATGTGATCGGACCCTAACCTCTCCATGCTTCCTACCTCAAACTCTATCTCTCCAAGTCATATGCACTCTATTGATACTGTCGAATGTCTTCACTGCATCCTTGTCAGAAGAAGACACAGAGACAAACTTTAAAACGGCTTTCAATGATTTTCCATCAACTAGAATTCCGGAGAAGTAGGAACGACTCCTGACAAACCAGGCGTGCGTGGGGTGAAACTGCCCCCACAATTCTGCATGCTGGCCACGTACTGATCAGATGCGAATCGCCAGGGGCACCTGAGTAATAGCGCAGTGCCGCCCATATCCCTATAAATACACGTTTCACTGCGGTCATTATCTCTTCTTCCTCCCTCGCACAAACCCTAGCGCCACCGCTAACTCTCAACGACGCCGGCGACGAAGTGCTTCACTGCCGCGACCTCTCCGACGCCGTTCTCACGCCGACAGCGGACATCAGTCTCTCCGCCGTCGCCCTAGGTGTCTTCCGTCGCCAAGTTAGGGCACGGAGGATCGAACTGCTCGGCCTCACCTCTCATCTCGTCTAGCAGTTCCAAGTCTGGTAAATAACAAGCCTTTTTACAGCCTCTTTTGATCCTATTGATCCATCACTTTCTGCCAAAAGAGGTTTCTATTCCTTCAAGTTTCATTCCTCTTGTCTGAATCTCATAACTTGCCTAGCATATTCACTTGTTCTTCATGAAGTAGTTAGATTCCTCACTTGTACTGATCTATGGGTTCGTACAAATCTGGAACCAACTTCTTTTCTATAAAGTGAATGTCTTCGCATGATGAGGTCAATGTCTTCTACACTGATTTATCTTCAAAATCTTCTGAGAATGCATATGACCTCTTCCCCTTCCCTCGCACCTTAATGCTGCCACAGGTACATGTCCGTGGGAGAATCTTTTGGTTCTCATAGTCTGCATTCATTTGCAGAGTTCCTACAGCGTCACATCAATTCACCCGAAGCAAGTTCCTGTTGGTCAAGAAAAAGGAAGCCTTTGAAGCCTTTGAATCCTTTGAAGCCTTTGAATCTTTTGAAGCCTTCCAAGTTAAGCTTCATGGCATCCGAGAAACAATCAAGGAAGGGAGGCAGACAGAGACGGGGTGACACATCTAAGGATCTGCCTGAAGATTTGGCAGAAATGTACCAAACAGATCCCGAAGAAAGCTATGGTCAGCGCAAGACACGAATCCAATGGATTCGCAGGTATTGGGCAGAGCAGTGGTTCCTATACCGCTTCATCACCAAAGAATATGCAGAGAAGTGCGCCATCAAGAGGCCATGGGGAGATGCCTTGTACAAGAATCTCGTACCCCGAACCAGAGACGAAGCCATTGCTCAAGGCTTCTTTCCATGCATGGTCAGGGGACAACAGCCAGCTGATGCACATCCATCATCCCTTCTCTGGTGTCGCGATGACACTCTGTTCAAGCGCAACTTCCAATTTGCCCAGAACTCTGCGAAGCAAAACAAGAAGGAGTTTGGGTTGGACTTCAACCCTGGTCCCTCCAAACCAAGGGCAGATGGCACACGCGACGCTAATCCAAATGTCATCGGGCCATTTGCCAATCTCGACGGCCTCATCACTCACATTATAGTCCAAGGGACTGCCGTGAACGACCCTCCAGCAGACACTGAGTCTGATGATGCTCCTACTGCCCCAGAGCCGAAGCAGATGAAGAAGAAGCCAAAAGCTTCCAAGCCAGTCGCCTCTCCCAAGATCTCCAAAGTGAAGCCATTGGCCACTGCACCTCCTGAAGCCAGTGTGCAGTCTGAAGACTTATCAAGAGTCTCCAAGCCTCAAGAAGCAAAGAAACCGCAGCCACACACCAGCAAAGAGCTAACTGCCGCTGTCGTTCTTCGCTGCGAAGCCATTGATCTGTCCAGTGACGAAGATCTTGGTGATGACGCTCTTGAGCAACTCATCAAGAGCAAGGAGGAGGCTGAAATCTTCAACAACCTACCACTGTTTGATGCAGCAATCATCCACAAATTCATTGATGAGTGGTTTGAAACACCCAACATCAGCTTCGACGATCTGCAGTTGCCCATTGGCCTCAGCGTAGCCTTCCAAGGAGCTATCGCTTCAGAACTCGCTATTGCCCAGCGCATCGTGGAACTGAAGCAAAAGATAGATTTTGAAAAGGCTCAGTTTAAGCAGAACATGGCCATGCTCAGCGTCCAAGAAATCAAAGACTTCAAAGTCATGCTGCATGAGTTGAAGGAAAACTTTATGCAGAAACGTGCAGAGGCTCAGGGTTCACGCGAGCGCATGAAGAATTCGGCTGATCTCTGTGTACAGGCCTACAATGAGGCCGAGAAGCGAAAGGCACTTGGGCGTCCCGGCATCGACCCCAGGATGGCCGCTAAGAAGAAGAAGACGCCCACCGTGGCTGAAGAAGAGGCCCCACGCCAAGAAGCTGTTCCAACTGTCTTCTCCACCGCCAAGCCTAGCTCGAAGCCAAAGCGCTCAACCGCTTCAGAGCTTAAGAAGACAAGGATAGCCGAAGCTAAAGCAAGGAAGAGGAAACACTCTGAAGCCTCTCTTTTAGACCCCACCATCAAAAAGCGCAAGTCCAAGAAGTCTCGGGCTGCTCCCACCGAGCCCTTGATAGTTGAACCCCTTTCCGTTCGCCGTCCTCATGAAGATCGCCAGATGACCGTCCATGAGCCTGCTCTCACCGAGGCTCAGCATGATGAAGACATTCCAGCAGCCGACCCCACCGCTGCTGAAGACATTGGTCTCCAAGACAATGTACAAGATGATGCAGTCCTTCCTCAGCTCGAATCGAGTGAATTGCTCAGCATTGGTCGTCCCCTGACGCCAATCACACAAGATGCATCGTGGGAAGATCGCCCACAGGAGGAAGAGGATGAACCCCAGCCCACTGCAACTCCACCGGCGTCGCCTGCATTCCGTAGGCTTCGCAAAGGACCAAGGGCTCAGACTGCTGACGACATTCCGGCTGCATCAGCCGAAGAACAAGCAGAAGAGCATGAAGAACCTCAAGCTCCATCTCCCCCACACCAGCAAGAAGAAGTTCTCAAGGAGGCTGACACCACTGCGGCTGCCACACATAATACTGAAGCATTTGTGGAGCCCGACCAACCAACAGCTTCAAGAGATACTGAAGCCACTGCCTCTGACCCTTCTGTGCCTATGTCTGCTGCCGGACCATAGTTCAATTATCATATTGCGCACAGGCCCCAGGTACAGAAGCCAATCCCACGACTGCCAAGGTTCCCAGGTCCAGTCACTGCTCCTGGCTCCTTCAATGTCAATAGCTTCAGGGCAGACAACACTTTCTTCAACCGCTCCAAGAACCCTTACTCAAGGGAAAAGATTGTGTCAGATAGGTCCTGGAGCTACCCACAGCGCAGCTACTACTCCTGCGTCCTCTACAACCAGAGCCGTATCTTTCCACATCAGCGCCTTGAAGTTGAAGCTTTTGCTGGTCTGCCTGGTCTGGAAGAAGCCCTGGACTGCTTATAGCAAGTTGGCCTGCTGCCGTTTGTCACGGATGAAGAGCACTGGAACGAAGAGCTTCTGCTTCAGTTCTATGCCACATTGCACATCAAGGGCTACAACAGAGATCCGAAGACTTGGGTCCTGGAGTGGATGACCGGCAACGTCCATCATGAAGCCAATGCATTTGATATCATTGAGCTCACCGGCCTACCCACTCCAGGCGAACTCTTCGAAGAAGGCTGCCAACTCCATACTGAAGCAGTTGAGAGCATATTTCAGCGACCTGAGCCAAATATGAGTTAGATGCTCTCAATGATGAAGCCATTGCCTTCTGACGCACCTTACCCAACGGAGTTCTTCGTTGAAGACTTAGAGTACCTGCCTAGAACTATCTATCACATCATCAGGCGGACTCTATGGCCCATTAAGGGGCACTCTCGGATCTCTTTGGTTTGAAGATTTATGCTCCATGGGTTATGAGGCTAATCAAGCTCCACTCTGCAATATCATATCAGCCCTCAGCCCGCAACCACAGAATCTTCTTACCCGATGTGGACACCTCTGCTGAAGCTATTTATCCTGAGCCTGCCAAACAGCCACTAAGTCTTCAGAATGCAGAACACCAAAGCTTCACTCAACATGATGAAGGTGTTGAAGCCATTTCCAGAGTCTATCCAATGGCTGGCACCACATGTGCCCCTGCATCCACTGAAGCCACTGACAGCGAAGCTGGACAGAGACCCAAGAAACGCGCTCGTACAATCACTGATCGTGAACTTCTTGTGGCTCTGCATCAAAAGCAAGATAGGCATCACGACTGGCTCAAGAGGCAGATGCACAGTATCATGCAAGACGTCAATCGCATCAGGAATCTGGCCACCAAGAACGCCTTCGTTGCACATGAAACCTGTCACCGCACTTGGAAAGGCCTCACAATGATGTGCACTGAAACTGAATTACAAGAGGATGGCTTCAAGGAGCGATTCAAGTTTGACTCTACACCCCCAGAAGGGCTGTGTTGCGTGGGACTCCGTCACTTGAAGAATCCGAGTTCTCTTCCTCTGCTGCCACCGTGACGGGAAAAATCATTGAGGAAGAAGACGACGCTACATCACCACCAATGTCTTCAGCGCGCGTCGTCACTGCACCAAGCTCGCCTGCACCACCAAACGTCTCCACCGACCCTGTTGCGCCTGGGAACGCATAGAAAACTCTATGTCTTCAAACCTTTTTGGTCATCACTGACAAAAGGGGGAGAAGCATATGATGTTTATAGTCTTCAAGCGGGTCAATAATATGGGCGGGTGCTTTATATTTTGCATTTTGCTTCGTGCTTACAACTCTCGTTTTGCTACATTTGGTTCTTTGAGTTGTAACACTTAAACTTGATGGTCGTCTGCTACTATGTTTGCCACTGTGTTCTTGCGAAGATAAATTCCGCATGTACGACGATAATTTCCGCACTCTTATCATTTCGCAGACGTCCATTTTTCATTATGCATACCATTATCTTCATATATCTTTACGTGCATGATGGATTGTCCTCATAAGTTGAAGTGGATTCCCACAAATACAACCTGTTGTGTGCATTTGCATTCCAGAAGCAAATCACTTATATGCACATCTTCAGGGGGAGCCCTTGCAGCTTATGAAGACAATTCCTTTACAACTTCACAAATTATATTCCCCATTGAAAACTTCAACTAGTTTGTCATAAATCACCAAAAAGGGGGAGATTGTAAGTGCATCTAGTGCCACCCCTAGTTGGTTTTGGAGTATTGATGACAAACCTAGTTGAGGGACTAATGTGTTTGTGAGAATTGCAGGATAACACAGGTAGAAGTCCCTCATTGATTCGGTTTAGCTACCAGAGATGACCTCCAAAAATGTACGAAGACATTGAAGACAATGGTGGTTCATGAAGACATTCATGTCGAAGACAATGACATATGAAGACTCCCCATGAAGCCTTTGGAACTCGAAGACTTAGATCCTTCGTAGTTTTACTTTATTCATGTTGTGTCATAGGAACCACCGTACTGTTAAGTGGGGTCCAAGAGAACCAGTCAGGATGACTGAAGTGATGCCTAATTCAAATCCTATGTCTTCGAGTGAAGACAATGAGAGAAAATCTTGTCCAGAGTCAGACAAGTCAGCTTTACTTGCAGCCCAAGTAAAGTTGCCGTGAGAGTTCAAAATCCGACCGTTAGTACACGTGTCAGTTCCTTAGTGACCCAGGGTCATTTCGGACAAATCAGGTCAGGGTTGCCAAGTGGCTATAAATAGTCCACCCCCACAACCATAAACGGTTGGCTGCTCAGATTTCAGTGCACGGCTTTTGTCGTTTGAGAGCAACCCACCTCGAAGCCTTTGAGAGAAAATCCTTAGTGAGGAGAAAAGCCCTAACCACCCAGTGCCAGAGTAATTGGGCATCACTTAAGTCTTCTTGTCTGAGTGATCTGAAGACTTATTACACTTGAGGACTGTGCATCCTCCAGACGGTTAGGCGTCGCGTTCTGAGCATCCAAGAGGAATTGTGGATTGCCGGTGAACAAAGTCTGTGAAGGTTTGGGAGTCTACCTTGAAGACTTACCAGAGTGATTGGGCGGGGTCTGTGTGACCTTAGCTCAAGGAGAAAACGGTGAGGACTGGGTGTCCTGAGCTGTGTGTTCAGGACTGGGTGTCCGGGACTGTGTGTCCTTTGGTTTAAATACCTAGCCGCTCCAACCAGACGTACAGTTGTCACAGCAACTGGAATTGGTCCAACATATCATTGTCTTCATCGTGTCACTGGTTTCATCTTCACCTCCCTTTACTTACCAGTACACATTGTGAAGCTATTGCACGCCTGCTTGATCTTCTGTCTTCACAACCTAACTGTATGATCTGTTTGGCTTCATAACTTCTTCCAACCTGATCCTCATTACACTGAAGCTATTTGACTCTGTGCTTTCACTGTATTGTATATTTGACTATGGCTTGCGTTGTGTAATCTACCTTCCGCTGCATAGTGATAGGCTTGTTCACTCTGTTTGTCTTCATAACTTCCGCGTTTTGAAGACTTTCATAAAAATCGCCTATTCACCCCCCCCCCTAGTCGATATAACGCACTTTCACTCCCCCTGAAGATGTGCATATAAGTGATTTGCTTCCGGAATGCAAATGCACATAGCAGGTTGTATTTGTGGGAATTCACTTCAACTTATGATGACAATCCATCATGCACGTAAAGATATATGAAGATAATGATGTGCATAATGAAAAATGGACGTCTGCGAAATGATAAGAGTGCGGAAATTATCGTCGTACATGCGGAATTTATCTTCGCAAAAACATAGTGGCAAACATAGTAGCAGACGACCATCAAGTTTAAGTGTTACAACTCAAAGAACCAAATGTAGCAAAACGAGAGTTGTAAGCATGAAGCAAAATGCAAAATATGAAGCACCCGCCCATATTATTGACCCGCTTGAAGACTATAAACATCATATGCTTCTCCCCCTTTTGTCAGTGATGACCAAAAAGGTTTGAAGACATAGAGTTTTCTATGCGTTCCCAGGCGCAGCAGGGTCGGTGGAGGCGTTTGGTGGTGCAGGCGAGCTTGGTGCAGTGACGACGCGCGCTAAAGACATTGGTGGTGATGTAGCGTCGTCTTCTTCCTCAATGATTTTTCCCGTCACGGTGGCAGCAGAGGAAGAGAACTCGGATTCTTCAAGTGACGGAGTCCCACGCAACACAGCTCTTCTGGGGGGTGTGGAGTCAAACTCGAATCGCTCCTTGAAGCCATCCTCTTGCAATTCAGCTTCAGTGCACATCATTGTGAGGCCTTTCCAAGTGCGGCGACGGGTTTCATGTGCGACGAAGCCGTTCTTGGTGGCCAGATTCCTGATGCGATTGACGTCTTGCATGATACTGCGCATCTGCCTCTTGAGCCAGTCGTGATGCCTATCTTGCTTTTGATGCAGAGCCACAAGAAGTTCACGATCAATGAGTGTACGAGCGCGTTTCTTGGGTCTCTGTGCAGCTTCGCTGTTAGTGGCTTCAGTGGATGCAGGGGCACGTGTGGTGCCAGCCATTGGATAGACTCTGGAAATGGCTTCAACACCTTCATCATGTTGAGTGAAGCTTTGGTGTTCTGCATTCTGAAGACTTAGTGGCTGTTTGGCAGGCTCAGGATAAATCGCTTCAGCAGAGGTGTCCACATCAGGTAAGAAGATTCTGTGGTTGCGGGCTGAGGGTTGATATGATATTGTAGAGTGGAGCTTGATTAGCCTCATAACCCATGGAGCATAAATCTTCAGACCAAAGAGATCTGAGCCAGACGCAGCAAGTTGACGTATGAAGAGATCCTGGGCATTGAAGCATTTGCCGTGCAGGATGCAGAAGATGAGAGTCTTCATGGCACCTTCAACCTTGGCATATCGAGAGTGCCCCTTAATGGGCTATAGAGTCCGCCTGATGATGTGATAGATAGTTCTAGGCAGGTACTCTAAGTCTTCAACGAAGAACTCCATCGGGTAAGGTGCGTCAGAAGGCAATGGCTTCATCATTGAGAGCATCTGACTCATATTTGGCTCAGGTCGCTGAAATATGCTCTCAACTGCTTCAGCATGGAGTCGGCAGCCTTCTTCGAAGAGTTCGCCTGGAGTGGGTAGGCCGGTGAGCTCAATGATATCAAATGCATTGGCTTCATGATGGACGTTGCCGGTCATCCACTCCAGGACCCAAGTCTTCGGATCTCTGTTGTAGCCCTTGATGTGCAATGTGACATAGAACTGAAGCAGAAGCTCTTCGTTCCAGTGCTCTTCATCCGTGACAAACGGCAGCAGGCCAACTTGCTTGACGCAGTCCAGGGCTTCTTCCAGACCAGGCAGACCAGCAAAAGCTTCAACTTCAAGGCGCTGATGTGGAAAGATACGGCTCTGGTTGTAGAGGACGCAGGAGTAGTAGCTGCACTGTGGGTAGCTCCAGAACCTATCTGACACAATCTTTTCCCTTGAGTAAGGGTTCTTGGAGCGGTTGAAGAAGGTGTTATCTGCCCTGAAGCTATTGACATTGAGGGAGCCAGGAGCAATGACTGGACCTGGGAACCTTGGCAGTTGTGGGATTGGCTTCTGTACCTGGGGCCTGTGCGCAACATGATAATTGAACTGTGGTCCGGCAGCAGACACAGGCACAGAAGGGTCAGAGGCAGTGGCTTCAGTATCTCTTGAAGCTGTTGGTTGGTCGGGCTCCACAAATGCTTCAGTATTATGTGTGGCAGCCGCAGTGGTGTCAGCCTCCTTGAGAACTTCTTCTTGCTGGTGTGGGGGAGATGGAGCTTGAGGTTCTTCATGCTCTTCTGCATGTTCTTCGGCTGATGCAGCCGGAATGTCGTCAGCAGTCTGAGCCCTTGGTCCTTTGCGAAGCCTACGGAATGCAGGCGACGCCGGTGGAGTTGCAGTGGGCTGGGGCTCATCCTCTTCCTCCTGTGGGCGATCTGCCCACGATGCATCTTGTGTGATTGGCGTCAGGGGACGACCAATGCTGAGCAGTTCACTCGTTTCGAGCTGAGGAAGGACTGCATTATCTTGTACATTGTCTTGGAGACCAATGTCTTCAGCAGCGGTGGGGTCGGCTGCTGGAATGTCTTCAGCATGCGGAGCCTCTGTGAGAGCAGGCTCATGCATGGTCATCTGACGATCTTCATGAGGAAAGCGAACGGAAAGGGGTTCGACTATCAAGGGCTCTGTGGGAGCAGCCCGAGACTTCTTGGTCTTGCGCTTCTTGATGGTGGGGTCTGAAGGAGAGGCTTCAGGGTGTTTCCTCTTCCTTGCTTTAGCTTCGGCTATCCTTGTCTTCTTAAGCTCTGAAGCAGTTGAGCGCTTTGGCTTCGAGCTAGGCTTGGCGGTGGGGAAGACAGTCGGAACAGCTTCTTGGCGTGGGGCCTCTTCTTCAGCCACAGTGGGCGTCTTCTTTTTCTTAGCGGCCATCCTGGGGTCGATGCTGGGACGCCCAAGTGCCTTTCGCTTCTCGGCCTCATTGTAGGCTTGCACACAGAGATCAGCCAAATTCTTCATGCACTCGTGTGAACCCTGAGCCTCTGCACGTTTCTGCATAAAGTTTTCCTTCAACTCATGCAGCATGACTTTGAAGTCTTTGACTTCTTGGACGCTGAGCGTGGCCATGTTCTGCTTGAACTGAGCCTTTTCAAAATCTATCTTTTGCTTCAGTTCCACGATGCGCTGGGCAATTGCGAGTTCTGAAGCAATAGCTCCTTGGAAGGCTACGCTGAGGCCAATGGGCAGCTGCAGATCATTGAAGCTGATGTTGGGTGTGTCAAACCACTCATCTATGAAGTTGTGGATGATTGTTGCATCGAACAGAGGCAGATTGTTGAAGATTTCAGCCTCCTCCTTGCTCTTGATTAGCTGCTCAAGAGCGTCATCGGCAAGATCGTCGTCACTCGACAGATCAATGGCTTCGCAGCGCAGAACGGCAACGGCAGTGAGTTCTTTGCTGGTGTGTGGCTGTGATTTCTTTGCTTCTTGAGGCTTGGAGACTCTTGATAAGCCTTCAGACTGCACACTGGCTTCAGGAGGTGCAGTGGCCAATGGCTTCGCTCTGGAGGTCTTGGGAGAAGCGGCTGGCTTGGAAGCTTTTGGCTTCTTCTTCATCTGCTTCGGCTCCGGGGCAGCAGGAGCATCATCAGACTCAGTGTCTGCTGGAGGGTCGTTCACGGCAGTCCCTTGGACTATAATGTGAGTGATGAGGCCTTCGAGATTGGCAAATGGCCTGATGACATTGGGATTAGCGTCGCGTGTGCCATCTGCCCTTGGTTTGGAGGGACCAGGGTTGAAGTCCAACCCAAACTCCTTCTTGTTTTGCTTCGCAGAGTTCTGGGCAAATTGGAAGTTGCGCTTGAACAGAGTGTCATCGCGACACCAGAGAATGGATGACGGATGTGCGTCAGCTGGCTGTTGTCCCCTGACCATGCATGGAAAGAAGCCTTGAGCAATGGCTTCGTCTCTTGTTCGGGGTACGAGATTCTTGTACAAGGCATCTCCCCACGGTCTCTTGATGGCGCACTTCTCTGCATATTCCTTGGTGACGAAGCGGTATTGGAACCACTGCTCTGCCCAATATCTTCGAATCCATTGGATTCGTGTCTTGCGCTGACCATAGCTTTCTTCAGGATCTGTTTGGTACATTTCTGCCAAATCTTCAGGCAGATCTTTAGATGTGTCACCCCGTCTCTGTCTGCCTCCCTTCCTTGATTGCTTTTCGGTTGCCATGAAGCTTAACTTGGAAGGCTTCAAGAGATTCAGAGGCTTCAAAGGATTCAAAGGCTTCAAAGGCTTCCTTTTGCATGACCAACAGGAACTTGCTTCGGGTGAATTGATGTGACGCTGTAGGAACTCTGCAAATGAATGCAGACTATGAGAACCAAAACATTCTCCCACGGACATGTACCTGTGACAGCATTAAGGTGCGAGGGAAGGGGAAGAGGTCATATGCATTCTCAGAAGATTTTGAAGATAAATCAGTTTGGAAGATATTGACCTCATCATGCGAAGACATTCACTTTATAGAAAAGAAGTTGGTTCCAGATTTGTACGAACCCATAGATCAGTACAAGTGAGGAATCTAACTACTTCATGAAGAACAAGTGAATATACTAGGCAAGTTATGAGATTCAGACAAGAGGAATGAAACTTGAGTGAATGGAAACCTCTTTTGGCAGAAAGTGATGAAGCAATAGGATCAAAAGAGGCTGTAAAAAGGCTTGTTATTTACCAGACTTGGAACTGCTAGACGAGATGAGAGGTGAGGCCAAGCAGTTCGATCCTCCGTGCCCTAACTTGGCGACGGAAGACACCTAGGGCGACGGCGGAGAGACTGATGTCCGCTGTCGGCGTGAGAACGGCGTCGTAGAGGTCGCGGCAGAGAAGCACTTCGTCGCCGGCGTCGTTGAGAGTTAGCGGTGGCGCTAGGGTTTGTGCGAGGGAGGAAGAAGAGATAATGACCACAGTGAAACGTGTATTTATAGGGATATGGGCGGCACTGCGCTATTACTCAGGTGCCCCTGGCGATTCGCATCTGATCAGTACGTGGCCAGCATGCGGAATTGTGGGGGCAGTTTCACCCCGCGCACGCCTGGTTTGTCGGGAGTCGTTCCTACTTCTCCGGAATTCTAGTTGATGGATAAACATTGAAAGCTGTTTTAAAGTTTGTCTCTGTGTCTTCTTCTGACAAGGATGCAGTGAAGACATTCGACAGTTTCAATAGAGTGCATATGACTTGGAGAGAGAGAGTTTGAGGTAGGAAGCATGGAGAGGTTAGGGTCCGATCACATTCACTTAGTTCAAAAGATTCAAACAAGAAGACATAGCTATAAGTGAATGCTGTAGAGGACAGAACACCAGTGCATATATAATCAACATAGTGAAGATAATCATGAAGACATGTTGAGATTGAAGCCAAACCAAATGTGAAGACATAGCAAATGTAATGCCATGAGTAAAACACTTCAAGCAGAAAAATTTTGGTGGTGGCGCTACCCACCGTATAGGAAGTATTGGACCCAGACACGGCGCACAATTATCGTGGCGCTCCGAGGTCAAATTCCACGTTAATGTATTCACACTTAGAATGTATGTCTTCATTGATTGAAGATATACGTTACTTTGTGTGTTGCACATCTAAGTCATCATCATGCATAAGTGTTAGGATGTGTGCCTGATCACAGGACATTTGAGGATTCCAAGATATTTAGCTCACATCGTAACTTGCAAAATCTCTTCTCATCCAAGGGCTTGGTGAAGATATCTGCCAATTGCTCTTCAGTGTTGACGTGTATGATATCAATGTCTTCCTTTGTAACATGATCTCTGAGAAAATGATGACGAATTTCAATGTGCTTTGTCTTCGAGTGCTGAACTGGGTTGTTGGCGATCTTGATGGCGCTTTCGTTGTCGCAGTAAAGTGGCACTTGCTTCAGATGAATGCCATAATCCTTGAGGGTTTGCTTCATCCATAGAAGCTGAGCGCAGCAGGATCCAGCAGCAATGTATTCAGATTCAGCAGTGGAGAGAGATACACAGTTCTGCTTCTTTGAAGACCAACAGACAAGAGATCGGCCCAGAAAGTGACATGTGCCTGATGTGGACTTCCGATCAACCTTGTCACCAGCGTAATCATCGTCCGAAAATCCAACCAGATCAAACTCTGAGCCCTTTGGATACCATAACCCTAGAGTTGGTGTGTGAGCCAAATATCGAAGAATTCGCTTCACTGCTAAGTGATGCGACTCCTTTGGTGCCGCTTGAAACCGAGCACACATGAAAACACTAAGCTTAATATCTGGCCTAGATGCACATAAGTAGAGCAAAGAACCAATCATGGAGCGGTATACCTTTTGATCGAACTCTTTACCATTGTCGTCAGGACCCAGATGATGTTTGGCTGGCATTGGTGTTGTGAAGCCTTTGCAGTCTTGCATACCGAACTTCTTCAGGCAGTCTTTGAGATATTTCTCTTGAGATATAAAGATGCCATTGCGTTGTTGCTGTATCTAAAGACCAAGGAAGAATTTCAGCTCCCCCATCATAGACATCTGATATTGCTCTTGCATCATATATCCGAACTCCTCACTGTACTTCTGATTGGTGCAGCCGAAGATAATGTCATCCACGTATATTTGGCACACAAACAGTTCACCATCATATGACTTTGTGAAGAGAGTGGGATCCAGGGAACCAGGTATGAAGCCTTTGCTCTTCAGGAAGTATTTGAGTGTATCATACCAGGCCCGAGGGGCTTGTTTGAGGCCATATAGTGCCTTTTTGAGCTTGTACACCATGTCAGGATGTTTTGGATCTTCAAACCCAGGTGGTTGTGCAACATACACTTCTTCTTCAATTTTGCCATTGAGGAAGGCACTTTTTACATCCATTTGATACAGGATTATGTTGTGATGATTTGCATAGGCCAACAGTATACGAATGGCTTCAAGTCTGGCAACAGGAGCAAATGTTTCATCGAAGTCAATGACTTCCACTTGAGTATATCCTTGAGCAACGAGACGAGCCTTGTTTCTGACAACTTGGCCATGCTCATCTTGCTTGTTGCGGTATATCCATTTGGTGCCTATTATGTTATGCTTCCGTGGATCAGGACGCTTAACCAACTCCCATACATTGTTCAGCCCAAATTGTTGAAGCTCTTCTTGCATAGCTTGAATCAATTCAGGTTCCATAAAGGCTTCATCAATTTTCTTGGGTTCAGTGATTGAAACGAATGCGAAGTGTCCGCAGAAGTTTGTCAGTTGAGTTGCCCTTGAACGAGTCAGTGGACCAAGTGCATTGATGCTATCAATTATTCTGTCAATCTGCACTTCATTGGCAACACGAGGATGTAGGGGTCGAAGACTTTGCTCTTGCTGATCTACGTTATCATGGGGAGGCATGTCTTCAGGCTAAGCATTGTCTTCATGTGGATCAGGTGCTGAGATGATAAGTTCTTCTTCAGGACGAACTTCAAAAGGTATAATTTCTCCAGTTCCCATTAGCTTGATTGATTCACTAGCTGGAACTTCATCTAGCACATCTGGTAGTTGCTCTCTTTGTGACCCATTGGTCTCATCGAACCGCACATCCACTGTTTCAACCACTTTGTAGTGAAAGAGATTGAAGACTCTGTAGGAGTGCGAATCCTTTCCATATCCAAGCATGAAGCCCTCATGTGCTTTTGGAGCAAATTTTGAGGTGTGGTGAGGGTCCTTGATCCAGCATCTTGATCCAAATACTCTGAAGTAACTTACATTTGGCTTCTTGCCAGTCAGAAGTTCATAAGATGTCTTGTTCAGCAGCTTGTGAAGATATACACGGTTGATAGTATGGCATGCAGTGTCAATGGCTTCAGTCCAGAATTTTCTTGGTGTCTTGTACTCATCTAACATTGTTCTGGCCATCTCAATGAGTGTTCTGTTCTTGCGTTCGACGATGCCATTCTGTTGTGGCGTGTATGGAGCTGAGAATTCATGAGTGATGCCCAATGTATCAAGACATGTGTCAAGGCCGGTGTTCTTGAATTCTGTGCCATTGTCACTTCTGATGTGCTTTATCTTGGCGCCATAATTGTTCATTGCACGATTTGCGAAGCGTCTGAAGACATCCTGCACTTCAGTCTTGTAAAGGATTATGTGCACCCAAGTATATCTAGAGTAATCATCAACAATGACGAAGCCATAGAGTCAAGCAGTGGTGGAGAAAGTTGAGTAGTGAGTGGGACCGAAGAGATCCATGTGAAGCAGTTCGAAGGGTTGAGTAGTGGTCATGATTGTCTTCGAAGGATGTTTTGCCCTTGTCATCTTCCCAGCTTCACAGGCACCGCATAAGTGATCTTTCTTGAACTTGACGCCCTCGATGCCTATGACATGCTTCTTCTTCGCAAGGGTGTGGAGGTTCCTCATGCCAGCATGCCCAAGTCTTCGATGCCAAAGCCACCATTCTGAAGCCTTTGCGAGAAGACAAACTGCAAGCTGTGGCCCTGCTGAGAAATCTACCACGTACAAATCATCTTTTCGATACCCTTCAAACACTAGAGACTTGTCAGATTCCATTAGTACCAGACAACGATATTTTCCAAAGATTACAATCATGTTTAAATCGCAAAGCATTGAGACAGACATTAAGTTGAAGCCAAGGGATTCAACAAACATGACTTTATCCATGTGTTGATCCTTTGAGATTGCAACTCTACCTAGACCCAGTACCTTACTTTTACCAGTGTCAGCGAATGTGATGTGGCTCTTGTCAGATGGACGTAAGGTTGAGTCCATAAAGAGACTTCTTTTGCCAGTCATGTGATTTGTACACCCGCTGTCAATAATCCATTCTGAAGACTCTGAAGTCACTGGTGTCGTACCCTACAGTGCAGTTAGGGGGATAGGCTTCACCAAGAGTGTTGTGAAGCAAAAACATTTGACGAACCAGTGGATTATGAAAACTGAGATCCAGGTTAGGACAAGTAGGGAGAGTAGCATGCGATTCAGGTACGAAATACATAGTGATGCCATTCGGGCATTTGATCTTGCGCCCCACAAGATTTCTGAGGTCCCCAGCAATAGCATCAGAACATTTTGGTTTTGTGCTGGAGACCTTTCCCTACAAAAGAGAGTTAAGCTTTCTTAACCACCCACATCTTCAAGGGTGGCTTAGAAGCAATAAGTCTAAGTGCAGCATCTGGGAATTTTGGCTTTGGAGCCCTGGCAAACAGTCTAGCAGGTGGGCAATAGTACTCATAAGAATAGGCAGAATAGTTTTTGGTCATATGAGAATGACGGTTTGAAGAACCGCTCTCATATGCCTGAGCATGGTTTCCCTGCAAAACATTTGTGTTAGTGCGACTCAGATGAGTCCTCTGCCTGTATGAAGCCTTTGGACCATATGAAGCCTTTGGTCTGAGGTTTGTCTTCTTCATGTGAGGTGTCATGAGGACATTCACAGGAAGATTCTCAAGACACGTTTTTGGAACCCAGATCTTCTTCATAGGCGGTCCATTCCTGCAGTTAGTACCAATGTACCTGGCAAATACTTCACCATTCTGATTCCTAAACAGTTTATAGTTTGCATCAAAGGATTCATCAATGAAAATTGGATTAGCACAAGTGAAGCCAGATAGATTGGATGGATCTGATGAGGATTCCTTTGCAGCAACCCATGTGGTTTTGGGGTACTGCTCAGGTTTCCAGTAAGAGCCATCTGCATTAATTTTCCTCACGAACCCAACACCCTCTTTGCTAGGGTTTCGGTTCAGAATCTGCTTCTTGAGAACATCACATAGTGTCTGATGTCCTTTGAG
Organism: Triticum monococcum; assembly: GCA_034509565.1. Classification (NCBI taxonomy): domain Eukaryota; kingdom Viridiplantae; phylum Streptophyta; class Magnoliopsida; order Poales; family Poaceae; genus Triticum; species Triticum monococcum. The sequence goes on from CM067841.1 coordinate 589,275,538, forward strand.
ACTTTTGTACATCCCTGTTTCAAGCAATGTCTTCAACCTAGCATTTTCATCAGCAATAGAAGTGGTATCCTCAGCAGAGGGGTTAGTTACCACTTCAACAGTTGAAGATATTGCAACAGCAGTAGCAGTGGAACATTCAGCAACAGAAATAGCATTATCACGCTCAATGCATTTAAGGCATGGTGGTTCAAATCCTTCCTGAGCAGAACTGATCTATTCGGCTCGAAGTGACTCGTTTTCCTTTTGAAGATCTTCATGATCCGCTCTCAACTTCTCAAGATCTTGCTTCTTCTGAAGATAATCATAGGAAAGCTTTTCATGAGTAGTTGAGAGAGTCTCAAGACGATCTTCGAGTTCCTGATACTTAACATGAAGATTTTTTATGTCTTCAATTAAGGATTCAGAACGAGTCATTTCAGCACCCAACAGATCATCGCTTCTGTCTAACAGTTTTTGAATATGTTCCATGGCCTTTTGTTGTTCAGTTGCAATTTTAGCAAGTGTTTTGTAACTGGGTTTTGAATCACAATCAGAGTCATCGTCACTCGATGTTCGATAGTGAGTAGTGCGTGTGTTTACCTTGGCACCACGTGCCATGAAGCAGTAGGTGGGAGTAGAGTCGTCCTTGTCATTTGCATCGGTGATGGTGATGGAGTCATTGTCTTCAGTGTTGAAGATGGACTTGGCGACATAGGCTGTAGCCAAACTTGCAATGCCTGAATCAGACTCCTCCTCAGACTCCACCTCTACCTCCTCAGAAGCAGACTCCTCCTCTGAATCCATTTCCTTGCCAACAAACGCACGAGCCTTGCCAGAAGAACTCTTCTTGTGTAATGAAGACTTTGAGGAAGACTTGGACGAAGACTTTGAGTATTTCCTCGTCTTCTTATCGTCAGAGTCATATTCCTTGCTCTTCTTCTTATTTCTGTTCTCATTGTCCCACTGTGGGCATTCAGAGATGAAGTGTCCAGTTTTCTTGCATTTGTGACAAGTTTTCCTCTTGTAGTCATGCGTAGAAGCTTCATCATTCCTTGAGCTTGATCGTGAAGACTTTCTGAAGCCTTTCTTCTTGGTGAATTTCTGGAACTTCTTCACAAGCATAGCAAGTTCCCTTCCAATGTCTTCAGGATCATCAGAACTGCTGTCAAATTCTTCTTCAGATGATGACACAGCTTTTGCCTTCAAGGCACGAGTTCGCCCATAGTTTGGACCGTAGATATCTCTTTTCTCAGAAAGCTGAAACTCATGTGTGTTGAGCCTCTCAAGTATGTCAGACGGATCGAGTGTCTTGAAGTCTGGACGTTCTTGAATCATCAGGGCTAGGATGTCAAATGAACTGTCAAGTGATCTTAGCAGCGTCTTGACGATTTCATGTTTGGTGATCTCAGTGGCACCGAGGGCTTGAAGCTCATTCGTGATGTCAGTGAGCCGGTCAAATGTGTGCTGGACATTCTCATTGTCATTTCGCTTGAAGCGGTTGAAGAGATTGCGAAGAACACTGATTCTCTGATCTCTCTGGGTTGAGATGCCTTCATTGACCTTGGAGAGCCAGTCCTAGACCAGCTTGGATGTCTTCAAGGCACTCACACGGCCGTACTGTCCCTTGGTCAGATGACCACAGATAATATTCTTGGCAGTGGAGTCCAGTTGAGTGAACTTCTTGACATCAGCCGTAGTGACACCTTCTCCAGCCTTGGGAACGCCGTTTTCGGCGACATACCATAGGTCGACGTCAATGGCTTCAAGATGCATGCGCATCTTATTCTTCCAGTAGGGATATTCAGTTCCATCGAAGACGGGGCACGCAACGGAGACTTTAATTATCCCTGCAGTTGACATAGCTAAAACTCCAGGTGGTTAAACCGAATCACACAGAACAAGGGAGCACCTTGCTCTGATACCAATTGAAAGTGCGTTATATCGACTAGAGGGGGGGTGAATATGCGATTTTTATGAAAGTCTTCAAAACGTGGAAGTTATGAAGACAAACAGAGTGAACAAGCCTATCACTATGCAGCGGAAGGTAGATTACACAATGCAAGCCATAGTCAAATATACAATACAGTGAAAGCACAGAGACAAATAGCTTCAGTGTAATGAGGATCAGGTTGGAAGAAGTTATGAAGCCAAATAGATCATACAGTCAGGTTGTGAAGACAGAAGATAAAGCAAGCATGCAATAGCTTCACAATGTGTACTGGTAAGTAAAGGGAGGTGAAGATGAAACCAGTGACACGATGAACACAATGATATGTTGGACCAGTTCCAGTTGCTGTGACAACTGTACGTCTGGTTGGAGCGGCTAGGTATTTAAACCAAAGGACACACAGTCCCGGACACCTAGTCCTGAACACGCAGCTCAGGACACCCAGTCCTCACCATTTTCTCCTTGAGCTAAGGTCACACAGACCCCGCCCAATCACTCTGGTAAGTCTTCAAGGTAGACTCCCAAACCTTCACAGACTTCGTTCACCGGCAATCCACAATTCCTCTTGGATGCTCAGAACGCGACGCCTAACCGTCTGGAGGATGCACAGTCCTCAAGTGTAATAAGTCTTCAGATCACTCAGACAAGAAGACTTAAGCGATGCCCAATTACTCTGGCTCTGGGTGGTTAGGGCTTTTCTCCTCACTAAGGATTTTCTCTCAAAGGCTTCGAGGTGGGTTGCTCTCAAACGACAAAAGCCGTGCACTGAAATCTGAGCAGCCAACCATTTATGGTTATGGGGGTGGACTATTTATAGCCACTTGGCAACCCTGACCTGATTTGTCCGAAATGACCATGGGTCACTAAGGAACTGACACGTGTACTAACGGTCGGATTTCGAACTCTCACGGCAACTTTACTTGGGCTGCAAGTAAAGCTGACTTGTCTGACTCTGGACAAGATTTTCTCTCATTGTCTTCACTCGAAGACATAGGATTTGAATTAGGCATCACTTCAGTCATCCTGACTGGTTCTCTTGGACCCCACTTAACAGTACGGTGGTTCCTATGACACAACATGAGTAAAGTAAAACTACGAAGGATCTAAGTCTTTGAGTTCCAAAGGCTTCATGGGGAGTCTTCATATGTCATTGTCTTCGACATGAATGTCTTCATGAACCACCATTGTCTTCAATGTCTTCGTACATTTTTGGGGGTCATCTCTGGTAGCTAAACCGAATCAATGAGGGACTTCTACCTGTGTTATCCTGCAATTCTCACAAACACATTAGTCCCTCAACTAGGTTTGTCGTCAATACTCCAAAACCAACTAGGGGTGGCACTAGATGCACTTACAGGTTTAAATACCTAGCCGCCCTAACCAGATGTACAGTTGTCACAGCAACTGGAACTGGTCCAACAAATCATTGTCTTCAACGAGTCACTGGTCTCATCCTTCCCTTCCCTTTACTTACTGTTACTCCTTGTGAAGTCATTGTATGTTTGCGCTATCTTTTGTCTTCACTGAGTGACTGCGTGTTCTGTTTGGCTTCATAACATCTTCCTACCTGATCCTTACTACCTAGCTGCTGTTAGTCATTGCGCTTTCACTTCATTGAATACTTGACTATGGTTTGCCTAGTGTAGTCTACCTTCCGCTGCATGGTAATAGGTTTATTTCTAGCGTTCGTCTTCGAAACTTCCACGTATCAAAGACGTTCATAAAAATCGCCTATTCACCCCCCCCTCTAGTCGATATAACGCACTTTCAATTGGTATCAGAGCAAGGTGCTCCCTTGTTCTATGTGATTCGGTTTAACCACCTGGAGTTTTAGCTATGTTGACTGCATGGATAATTAAAGTCTCCGATGCGTGCCCTGTCTTCGATGGAACGGAATATCCCTACTGGAAGAATAAGATACGCATGCATCTTGAAGCCATTGACGTCGACCTATGGTATGTCGTCAAGAACGGTGTTCCCAAGGCTTGAGAAGGTGTCACTGCTGCTGATGTCAAGAAGTTCGTGCAACTGGACTCTACTGCCAAGAATATCATCTGTGGTCATCTGACCAATGGACAGTATGGCCGTGTGAGTGCTTTGGAAACATCTAAGCTGGTTTGGGACTGGCTCTCCAAGGTCAACGAAGGCGTCTCAACCCAGAGAGATCAGAGAATCAGTATCCTTCGCAACCTCTTCAACCGCTTCAAGCGAAATGACAATGAGAATGTCCAGCTCACGTTTGATCGACTCACTGACATCACAAATGAGCTTCAAGCCCTCGGCACCACTGAGATCACCAAGCATGAAGTCGTCAAGACACTACTGAGATCACTTGACAACTTGTTTGACACCCTAGCCCTGATGATTCAAGAACGTCCTGATTTCAGGACACTCGATCCGTCTGACATACTTGAGAGGCTCAACACACATGAGTTTCAGCTTTCTGAGAAAAGAGATATCTATGGTCCAAACTATGGGCGAACTCGTGCCTTGAAGGCAAAAGTTGTCTCCTCATCTGAAGAAGAATCTGACAGCAGTTCTGATGATCCTGAAGACATTACAAAGGAACTTGCTATGCTTGTGAAGAAGTTCCAAAAATTCACCAAGAAGAAAGGCTTCAGAAAGTCTTCACGATCAAGCTCAAGGAATGATGAAGCTTCTGCTCATGACTACAAGAAGAAAACATGCCACAAGTGTAAGAAAACTGTCCACTTCCTCTCTGAGTGTCCGCGGTGGGACAATGAGAACAGAAAGAAGAAGAAGAGCAAGGAATATGACTCTGACGATAAGAAGAAGAAGAAATACTCAAAGTCTTCCAAGTCTTCCTCAAAGTCTTCATCACACAAGAAGAGCTCATCTGGCAAGGCACGTGCGTTTGTTGGCAAGGAAATGGATTCAGAGGAGGACTCCGCTTCTGAGGAGGCGGAGGTGGAGTCTGAGGAGGAGTCCGATTCTGGCGTTGCAAGTCTGGCTACAGCATACGTTGCCAAGTCCATCTTCAACACAGAAGACAATGACTTCACCACCGACACCGAGGCAAATGACAAGGACTACTCTGCTCCTACCTACTGCTTCATGGCATGCGGTGCCAAGGTAAACACACGCACTACTCACTATCAAACATCTAGTGAAGATGACTCTGATTGTGGTTCAAGACCCAGCTACAAAACACTTGCTAAAATTGCAACTGGACAATAGAAAGCCATGGAACATATTCAAAAACTGTTAGACAAAAGCGATGATCTGTTGGGCGCTGAAATGACTCGATCTGAGTCCTTAATTGAAGACATAAAAAATATTCACGTTAAGTATGAGGAACTTGAAAGTCGTCATGAAACGCTCTCAACAACTCATGAAAAGCTTTCCTATGATTATCTTCAAAGGAAGCAAGATCTTGAGAAATTGAGAGCGGCTCATGAAGATCTTCAAAAGGAAAACGAGTCACTTCGCGCCGAACAGATCAGTTCCGCTTAGGAAGGATTTGAACCACCATGTCTTAAATGCATTGAGCGTGATAATGCTACTTCTGTTGCTGAATGTTCTACTACTGCTGCTGTTGCAATATCTTCAACTGTTGATGTGGTAACTAACCGCTCTACTGAGGATACCACTGCTATTGCTGATGAGAATGCTAGGTTGAAGACATTGCTTGAAACAGGGATGTACAAAAGTCTTAAAGGGCATCAGACACTATGTGATGTCCTCAAAAGGCAGATTTTGAACCGAAACCCAAGGAAAGAGGGTGTTGGGTTCGCAAGGAAAATGAATGCTGATGGCTCTTACTGGAAATCTGAGCAGTATCCCAAAACCACATGGGTTGCTGCAAAGGAACCTTCAGCAGATCCATCCAATCTATCTGGCTTCACTTGTGCTAACCCCATTGTCATTGATGAATCCTTTGATGCAAACTATAAACTGTTTAAAAATCAGAATGGTGAAGTGTTTGCCAGGTATATTGGTACTAACTGCAGGAATGGGCCGCCTATGAAGAAGATCTGGGTGCCGAAAAAGTGTTTGGAAAATCTTCCTGTGAATGTCATCATGACACCACAGGTGAAGAAGACAAACCCCAGACCACAGGCTTCATACGGTCCAAAGGCTTCATACAGACAGAGGACTCACCTGAGTCGCACTAACGCAAATGTTTTGCAGGGAAACCATACTCAGGCCTATGAATGTGAGCGCGGTTCATCGAACCGCCATGTTCATAAGGCCAAAAACTATTCTGCTTATTCTTATGTGTATTTTTGCTAGGGCTCCAAAGCCAAAGTTCTCAGACGCTGCACTTAGACTTATCGCTTCTAAGCCACCCTTGAAGATGTGGGTTGCTAAGAAGGCTTAACTCTCTTTTGCAGGGAAAGGTCTCCAGCAGAAAACCAAAATCTTCTGACGCTATTGCTGGGGACCTTAAACATCTTGTAGGGCGGAAGATCAAATGCCCGAATGGTCTTACTATGTACTTCATTCCTGAATCGCTTGCTACTCTCCCTATCAGTCCTAATCTGGATTTAAGCTTTCATAACCCACTGGTTCGTCAAATGTTTTTGCTTCACAATTCTCTTCGTGAAGCCTATCCCCCTAACTGCACTGTAGGGTATGACACCAGCGTCTTCAGAATGGATTATTGATAGTGGGTGTACCAACCACATGACTGGCAAAGAAGCCTTCTTATGGACTCAACCTTACGTCCATCCGAAAATAGTCACATCACATTTGCTGACACTGGTAAAAGTAAGGTATTGGGTCTAGGTAGAGTTGCAATCTCAAAGGATCAACACATGGATAAAGTCATGCTTGTTGAATCCCTTGGCTTCAACTTAATGTCTGTCTCAATGCTTTGCGATTTGAACATGATCGTAATATTTGGAAAATATCGTTGCCTTGTTCTAATGGAATCTGACAAGTCTCTAGTGTTTGAAGGGTACCGGAAAGATGATTTGTACATGGTAGATTTGTCAGCAGGACCATAGCTTGCCATATGTCATCTAGCAAAAGCTTCAGAATGTTGGCTCTGGCATCGGAGGCTTGGGCATGCTGGCATGAGGAACCTCCACACCCTTGCAAAGAAGAAGCATGTCATAGGCATCGAGGGCGTCAAGTTCAAGAAAGATCACTTATGCGGTGCCTGTGAAGCAGGAAAGATGACGAGGGCCGAACATCCCTCGAAGACAATCACGACTACTACTCGACCCTTCGAACTGCTCCACATGGATCTTTTTGGTCCCACTCATTACTCAACTCTTACTACTACTGGTTGTCTCTATGGATTTGTCATTGTTGATGATTATTCTAGATATACTTGGGTGCACATAATCCTCTACAAGACTGAAGTGTAGGATGTCTTCAGACGCTTCGCCAATCGAGCAATGAAAAACTATGGCGCCAAGATAAAGCACATCAGAAGTGACAATGGCACTGAATTCAAGAACACTGGCCTTGATACATATCTTGATACCTTGGGCATCACACATGAATTCTCAGCCCCGTACACGCCACAGCAGAATGGCGTCGTCGAACGCAAGAACAGAACACTCATTGAGATGGCCAGAACGATGCTAGATGAATACAAGACTCCAAGAAAATTCTAGCCTGGAGCCATTGATACTGCATGCCATACAATCAATCGTGTTTATCTTCACAAGCTTCTGAACAAGACATCTTATGAGCTCCTTACTGGCAAGAAGCCAAATGTCAGTTACTTCAGAGTATTTGGTGCCAGGTGCTGGATCAAGGATCCACATCACACTTCAAAATTTGCACCAAAAGCACATGAGGGTTTTATGCTTGGATATGGAAAGGATTCGCACTCCTACAGAGTCTTCAATCTCTTTCGTTATAAAGTGGTTGAAACAGTGGATGTGCGGTTCGATGAGACTAACGGTTCACAAAGAGAGCACCTGCCAAATGTGCTAGATGAAGTAACATCCAGTGAATCAATCAAGCTAATGGGAACTGGAGAAATCATACCTTCTGAAGCTCATCTTGAAGAAGAACTTATCATCTCTGCACCTGATCAACCTGAAGACAATGCTCAGCCTGAAGACATTCCCTCTAACAACGACAATGATCAGCAAGAGCAAAATCTTCGCCCTGTACATCCTCGTGTTGCCAATGAAGTGCAGATTGAAAGAATAATTGATAGCATCAATGCACCCGGTCCGCTCAGTCGTTCAAGGGCAACTCAGCTAGCAAATTTCTGTGGGCACTTCGCATTCGTCTCAATAACAGAACCCAAGAAAGTTGAAGAAGCCTTCATGGAACCTGAATGGATTCAAGCTATGCAAGAAGAGCTTCAATAGTTTGAGCTAAATAATGTATGGGAACTGGTTAAGCGTCCTGATCCTCGGAAGCACAACATAATAGGCACCAAATGGATATACCGCAACAAGCAAGATGAGCATGGTCAAGTTGTCAGAAACAAAGCTCGTCTCGTTGCTCAAGGATATACTCAAGTGGAAGGCATTGACTTTGATGAAACATTTGCTCCTGTGGCTAGACTGTCACACCCTAGCTAGACCATGCATTAGAGTGTGCATCATGTTTACTTTCATCAGAAACTTGAAATGGGGAAAGCAGAACCCCCAGCACCCCCCCTGAAATCAACTAGGGTTTACTAAAAATAAATTCAATGAACCTGAAATGCCCTTCTAAAATGCTCACCCTCTTTGCCTTGGGTTAGAACCTTCGGGAAAATAGGTGCACATTTTTCTAGGTCAACAGAAGGTCACTGATTTAATTCATAAATATTTGAATTTGGGCATTTAAATGCTAGTAAATAATTCAAATGCTCAAATAATGTTGGAACTATTTTTGGGCCACTGAAATAATTCAGCAAGTGTCCATGAATATTTTCAGGATTTTATAAAATGATTTAGTATTTAAACTAAATCAAAACAAAATAACAGAAATAGAAAACAGAAATAAATAAAAGAGGGAAGGCCACTGGGCCACTTACCTGGACCCTACCTGGCCCAACTCCAGCTGGCGGCCCAGCCCACCACCGCTGCCCCCTGTCGTCTCCCTCCTCGGACAGAAGGACAGGGGCGTGTGCTCGATGCCCGCCGGCACGCGCGCGCGCCACCTCCACCCTGCCTGGCCACCTCCTGCTTCCCGACCCCTCTAGACGAGCACCACGCAGCCCCTGGAACCCCTCTCGCTCACTCTCTCGTCCCCATTCTCTCCTCTGGCTCCCTCTCTCTTCCACCGAGCGGAGCTCGTCGCCGCCGTACGCCGTAGACGCAGCCCCCGTGCTCCCCTCACCCTCCTGCCGAGTCCAGAAGCACCCCCGAAGCCTCCTCGTCCTCCCAATCAACCTAGAAGACGCCGGGAGGCCCTGTTTCATCGCCGTCGTGGTCATCTTCAACCTCGGGCACCCGAGCTCCTCGCCGTCGATTCACGCCGTCAAGGACGTCCCCGAGCCCGCTAGCCATCCCTATGGCACCGCTGTGAGCTCCCGATCCTTTCCCCCTTAGCCACGCCGTCGTTTTCGCCCCGTAGTTGCTGCCCCGCGAGCACCCGAAGCTCGCCGCCGCTGAGCCTCGATGCCGTCGTGGCTAGAGCCACGGTAGCTCGAAGCCGAGCCCACTGCTGTGCTCAGCACGCTTCCAGGAGCCGGGTGCGCCCACCCATTCGACCTACCGTGCCCCCTAGTGCCAACCCCGACCTTGCCCAAACTCCGGCCGCCGCCGAGGTCGACGCCTTGCTCAGCTCCGGCCACCTCACGGCCTCCCGTCCGTTCCTTTGGATGCGGACGAGCACGAGCTCCTCCCTAGTGCCCCCAGCGCGCCAAACCATCGCCTGTAGCAAAATCCCGACGCGGACGCCGCCGCGATCTGAGGTCGCCGGCGGCTAAACACCGGTAGCTGACGTGGCCGTCATTAGCGGTTAACTATCCCACTAACCAACCCCTCTAGAGCCACTGCCATGTGGGCCCTAGTGCCTAATTAGTTAGTTAACTACTCTGTTAGATTAGCACCGGTCTCAGGAGGGCCCCACCTGTCATTTTGACTTTGCCACATCACCGTTGACCTGGTCCCACACGTCAGCCACAGAAACCAGCTAGGTCACTAACCAGTGGACCCCACTGGTCGGGTTTGACCTGGACCGTGCCTTTCACTTGCTGACATCATGCTGACGCAAGACTGACACAGTAACTCTTTTCTGGATTTAATTTTATATAGAAAATTCCAGAAAATTGCCTAAACTTCAAAAATTCATAGAAATTCAACCATAACTCCAAATGAGACAAATTATATATGAAAAATTATCAGAAAAATTCAATCTATCCATCTGTAATGGTTTCATGCATGACAAAACAAGTTTACCCTACTGTTTAAGCAGAATAAGAAAATGCCCTATAAATGAAATAATTAATGAGCTAATATTTGAATCTTGGATTCAAATGAGTTCAACCCTTTCTGTTTTAGCTTGCATTAGGCCAAAACACATTCATATTACCATGTCATAGCATGCACCATATTGTTGCATATTGTCATGTGTTGATTGAGCTCGGTTGTGTTCTTCGTGGTAGGTTCTGCCTCCGAGGATATTCACGAGTATCCAACTGAAGGGCAGTATCCCGTTATCACTCCGTCAGGCAAGCAACCATTGATCATTCCGATACAACCCATGTTCTCGCTCCTGCTCTTGTTTACTGCATTAAGACAACACGATTCAAACTGCTGTGTGCTACGGTAGTTGAACCCTTATCCTCTGCATGACCTGTCATTGCCACAGTAACTAGATGAAGCCCACTAGCATGTGTAGGAGTTGATTGAGCCATGTTTTGTGATTCCTACCTTGCTATGCCTGCTATGCTTAGAGTTGTGTCAGGTTTGGTTCATCTGGGTGATGGGCTAGAGTGAAATGCTTGTGTCAGTGATATGTGGGATGTGTTGAACATGTTTTGGTAAAGGTATCGATGAGAGGCCATGTAGGAGTACATGGTGGGTTGTTTCATTGAGGCCGTCCATAAGAACTGAGATCTGTATGTGTGATTTAAGATGCAGTTACTACCGTACATTGGGCCCGAAACAAATGGACCCTCTCGGCTTCTTAGCCACCCTAGTACTCTGTCCAGGAGTTGCAAATAGTTTCTGGGGTTTGTAGGATATGTGTTGGCGGCCATGCGTAGCGCTGACCCTAGGGGTGGGCTATGTTGCGGTAGATACACCGTGGCACGGTATACCGAGTCACCCGTTTGGTGTCTCGGGAACCCTGTTCACATCGTTCGGGGCCGTATGTGGAAACCTCGGCCGGACTCGCTGCGGATGGAACCTGGATAGGCGATAAACCTGGACTAGGGGCTTAGGTGTTTAGGTAGGCCGTGGCCGACACCCTCGCTGGGCTTCCGCTTGAAGGTTGCCGAGTACATGTCGTGTAGACGGCGGTAAGCGGTGAAAGCGTGTATGATGAAGTACACCCCTGCAGGGTATAAAACTATTCGAATAGCCGCGTCCGCGGTAAAGGACTACTTGGTTGCCTATACAGTTCATAGACAAGTTAATGGATACTACTAAAAGACTCAAGATAAGTGTGAGTACCGAGGATGGCCCTCTTGCAGGATACGAGGGAGGATCCACGGTGGAGTATTGTGTTGGTGAGTAGTGGACTCGTGTGCGAAAACTATTTTACTAAAAGGTTCCGTAGGATAGCTTAGCCAAGAGTCAAAGCTGGCTTGCTACATAAACCCCACCACCTTCTTGAGAATGAGCATGTATAGTAGGTTCTGATGTAAGACTTGCTGAGTACCTTTGTACTCATGTTTGCTTATTTATTGTTTTCAGACGACAACACTGCCCCCTCCGATGGGTTTTACGTAGACCTTGACGTGGACGAGTGACTAGCCACCCAGGTGGTGATCCAGGCCATGGAGGGCCCTATGTAGATAGACAGGCTTCGAGAAGCCTTCTTTCTTTCTAGAGTCTGTACTCAGACTAGTTGCTTCCGCATGTGCTTGTATGACTGTATGACTTGAGTGTCGGGTCATGTGACCCCTATCTGTATGAATATGTTATGTATGGCTCCCTGGAGCCTTTAAATAAAGTACTTGAGTTGTAGAGTTTTGTTGTGATGCCATGTTGTATGTACTCATATCGGGCATATTGTGTGTATGATTGAAATGCTTGGTATGAGTGGGATCCAACAATCTAGTTGTTTGTCCTTCGCAGCCTTTCTTATGGGGAAATGTAGTCTAGTGTTCCTGGAGCCATAGTAGTCCGCTACAGCCCGGTTCACCGGAGTCCTTTAGCCCAGCACTACTGTTCAGGACACTTGACTGGCCGGCATGTGTTTCACTTCGTCCCTATGTCTGTCCCTTCGGGGAAATGTCACGCGGTGATCTCCGGAGTCCTGTCTAGCCTGCTACAGCCCGGGATCCCCGGAGTCCTGTTAGCCCAGTGCTACAGCCCGGAATCACTCGTTGATGACCGACATGTTCGATGTGATTCATGTATGCCTGTCTCCATAGGTCTGTGCCGCTTTGGGTTCACGACTAGCCATGTCGGCCCGGGTTCTCGGTCATATGGATGCTAGCGACATTGTCATATACGCGAGCCAAAAGGCGCAAACGGTCCCGGGCCATGGTAAGGCGACACCCGTGCGATACCGTGCGTGAGGCCGCAAAGTGATATGAGGTGTTACCGGCTAGATCGATGTGGCTTAGAATCGGGGTCCTGACATAGACTTGAAGCCATACGCATACTGCTGGCCTATGCCAATCATCACAACATACTTCTATATCAAATGGATGTGAAGAGCGCCTTTCTCAATGGCAAGATTGAAGAAGAAGTGTATGTTGCACAACCGCCTGGCTTTGAAGATCCAAAACATCCTGACATGGTATACAAGCTCAACAAGGCACTGTATGGCCTCAAACAAGCCCCTCGGGCCTGGTATGACACACTCAAATACTTCCTGAAGAGCAAAGGCTTCATACCTGGTTACCTTGACCCCACTCTCTTCACGAAGACATATGATGGTGAACTGTTTGTGTGCCAAATATATGTGGATGACATTATCTTCGGCCGCACCAATCAAAAGTACAGTGAAGAGTTTGGATATATGATGCAAGAGCAATATCAAATGTCCATGATGGGAGAGCTGAAGTTCTTCCTCGGTCTTCAAATACGACAGCAACGCAACGGCATCTTCATATCTCAAGAGAAGTATCTCAAAGATTGCCTGAAGAAGTTCGGTATGCGAGAGTGCAAAGGCTTCACGACGCCAATGCCAGCCAAGCATCATCTGGGTCCTGACGACAATGGTAAAGAGTTCGATCAAAAGGTATACCGCTCCATGATTGGTTCTTTGCTTTATCTATGTGCATCTAGGCCAGATATTATGTTTAGTGTTTGCATGTGTGCTCGATTTCAAGCGGCACCAAAGGAGTCGCATCACTTAGCTGTGAAGCGAATTCTTTGATATTTGGCTCACACCCCAACTCTAGGATTATGGTATCCAAAGGGCTCAGAGTTTGATCTGGTTGGATTCTCGGATGCTGATTATGCTAGTGACAAGGTGGATCGCAAGTCTACATCAGGCACATGTCATTTTCGGGGACGATCACTTGTATGTTGGTCTTCAAAGAAGCAGAACTGTCTATCTCTCTCCACTGCTGAATCTGAATACATTGTTGTTGGATCTTACTGCGCTCAGCTTCTATGGATGAAGCAAACACTTAAGGACTATGGCATTCATCTGAAGCAAGTGCCACTCTACTGCGACAATGAAAGCGCCATCAAGATTGCCAACAACCCAGTTCAGCACTCGAAGACAAAGCACATTGAAATTCATCATCACTTTCTCAGAGATCATGTTGTGAAGGAAGATATTGATATCATACATGTCAACACTGAAGAGCAAGTGGCAGATATCTTCACCAAGCCCTTGGATGAGAAGAGATTTTGCAAGTTACGGTGTGAGCTAAATATCCTGGAATCCTCAAATGTCCTATGATCATGCACACATCCTAGCACTTATGCATATTGATGACTTAGATGTGCAACACACGAAGTAAAGTATATCTTCAATCAATGAAGACATACATTCTAAGTGTGAATACATTAATGTGGAATTTGACTTTGGAGCGCCATGACAATTGTGCGCCGTGTCTGGGTCTAATACTTCCTATACGGTGGGTAACGCCACCACCAAATGTTCTGTTTGAAGTGTTTCACTCATGGCGTTACATTTGCTATGTCTTCACATTTGGTATTGGCTTCAATCTCAACATACCTTCAAGATTATCTTCACTATGTTGATTATATATATACTAGTGTTCTGTCCTCTACAGCATTCACTTAAAGCTATGTCTTCTTGTTGAATCTTTTGACCTAAGTGAATCTGATCGGACCCTAACCTCTTTATGCTTTCTATCTCAAACTCTATCTCTCCAAATCATATGCATTCTATTGAAACTGTCGAATGTCTTCTCTGTATCCTTGTTAGTAGAAGATACAGAGACAAAACATTAAGTCCGTTTTCAATGCTCATTCCTCCACCTAAAACCCGGAGAAGTGGGAACGACCACCCGACAATCCAGGCATGCATGGGACGTGGAACAAACCCCGATATGCTGCATGATGGCCACGTGTTCCTCAGATGTGAATCGCCAGGGGCACCTGTGTAATAACGCAGTGCCGCCCCTGTACCTATAAATACACACCTCACAGCGGTCATTATCTCTTCTTCCACTCTCACACGAACCCTAGCGCCACCGCTAGCTCTCGACGACGCCGGCGACGAAGCGCTTCGCTGCCGCAACCTCTCCTACGCCGTCTTCACGCCGACCGCGGACATCGTCCTCTCCGCCGTCGCCGTAGGTGTCCTCTGTCTTCAAGTTAGGGCACGGAAGATCGAATTGCTCGGCCTCCTCTTCCACTCCGTCTAGCAGTTTTTTGTGTGGTAAATAAAACTTCCTTTTTACGGCCTCTTTGATCCTATAGTTTTATCACTTTCTACCACAAGCAGTTTCTATTCACACAAGTTGGATCTCTTTCATTCTGCATCTCATAACATGCCTAGTATATTCACTTATGCTTCACAAAGTAGTTAGATTCCTCACTTGTACTGATCCGTGGATTCGTACAAATCTGGAACCAACTCCTTATCTATGAGTGAATGTCTTCGCACGATGAGGTCAATGTCTTCTAAACTGATTTATCTTCAAAATCTTCTGAGAATGCATATGACCTCTTCCCCTTCCCTCGCACCTTAATGTTGTCACAGGTACATGTCCGTGGGAGAATCCCTTGGTTCTCATAGTCTGCATTCATTTGCAGAATTCTTACAGTATCATATACATTCTCCCGAAGCCAGTTCCTGTTTGTCCAGCAAGCGAAAGCCTTTGAAGCCTTTGAACGTGTTGAAGCCATTCAGTTTGAAGTTCATGGCTGCAGAGAAATCAGTAAGGAAGGGTGGCAGACAGTGTTGTGGGGGAACATCAAGAGATTTGCCTGATAACCTCTCAGAGCTTTACAAGACAGATCCTGAAGAGGATTACAATGAGCGCAAGACCCGAATCCAATGGATTCGAAGATATTGGGCAGAACAATGGTTCAAATACCGGTTTGTGACCCAGGAATATGCTGAGAAAAATGCCATCAAGCGGCCGTGGGGAGACATCCTATACAAGAATCTTCAACCCAGGTCCAGAGAAGAATCCATTGAACAAGGCTTCTATCCCTGCATGGTCCGTGGGCCATAGCCTGCAGATGCACACCCATCGTCACTACTATGGTGTCATGACGACAATCTATTCAAGCGCAACTTCCAGTTTGCCAAGAACTTAGCGAAGCAGAACAAGAAGTCTTTGGGATTAGACTTCAACCCCGGTCCTTCTGCTCCAAGGGCTGACGGCACACGCGATGCAGAACCCAATGTCGTCGATCCTTTCTACAACCTTGAAGGTCTCATCACCCATATCTTGGTTCAAGGGACAGCCGTGAATGAGCCTGCAGATGACGTTGAATCAGATGAAGCGCCTGCAGCGCCGAAGCCAAAGAAGCTGAAGCAACCAAAAGCTTCAAAGCCGGCCTCTGCACCAAAAATTTCACGGGCGAAGCCACTGGCAACTGCACCTCCTGAAGATAGTGTGCAGTCTGAAGATTTGTCACGCATCTCCAAGCCCCAGAAGGTCAAGATGCCTCTGCCACATACCGGCCAAGAGCTAACAGCTGCTGCCATTCTGCGCAATGATGCCATTGATCTGTGAAGTGATTAAGATCTTGCAGATGACGCTCTTGAGCAACTCATCAAGAGCAAAGAAGAAGCGGAAATCTTCAATGATCTGCCTCTCTTTGATGTAACAATCATCCACAACTTCATTGATGAGTTGTTTGACACGCCAAACATCAGCTTCGAAGATCTGCAACTACCCATTGGCCTCAGTGTCGCCTTCCATGGCGCCATTGCTTTAGAGTTAGCTATCGCCCAGCGCATTGTTGAACTGAAGCAGAAGATTGACTTTGAGAAATCTCAGCTCAAGAAGCATATGGCCAAGCTCGGTGTGCAAGACATGAAAAACTTCAAGGTTATGCTGCACGAGCTCAAGGAAGCCTTTCTCAAGAAACGTGCAGAAGCTCAGGGTTCTCGTGAGCGCATGAAGGTCCTGGCTGACAGGTGTGTGCAAGCCTACAATGAGGCTGAGAAGCGCAAGGCCCTTGGGCGTCCTGGCATAGACCCCAGGATGGCTGCCAAGAAGAAGAAGAAGCCCGCTACGGCTGAACCCGACGCACCAAGGCAGGAAGCAGATCTCATTGTCTTCCCAACTAGCATGACTGGCCCGAAGCCAAAGGCCAGGTCAACCGCTTCAGAACTGAAGAAGACGAGGACTGCTGAGGCTGAAGCCAGAAAGAGGAAACATCCTGCAGCCTCTCCTACTGCCCCTCCAAGAAGAAGAGAAAGACCAAGAAGGAACGGGCTGCTCCCACAGAGCCTTTGATTGTTGAACCCATTTCCGTGGTTCACCCTGACGCTGAACCACAAGAACGTCAACTGACTGTCCATGAGCCTGCTTTCACAGAGGCTCATGAAGCTGAAGACTTTCCAGCAGCTGATCCCATCGCTGCTGAAGACATTGGTCACCATGACCATGTTGAAGATGATGCAGTCCTTCCTCAGCTAGAGCACCAACAGGTATCATCGCCTGTGCTAACGCACAGCGAACTCATCAGCATTGGTCGTCCACTGACGCCAATTGCTCAAGATGCTTCATGGGCTGATCGCCCATAGGAGGAAGAAGACTTTGAGGCCCAGCCAACACCAACTCCATAGGCGTCGCCCGCGTTGCGTAGGCTTCGCAAAGGTCCAAGGCCTCCAATCTCTGCGTCTGAAGCTAAAACTGATGAAGACATTCCGGCTGCATCAGCCGCTGAAGAAGACGTCCCACAAGCTGCTACTCCCCTGTCTCACCAAGAAGCGGTTCTCGAGGAGAACGTGATTGTGACCGACCCTCCAGCTCGTCAAGTGGAGGTTGAAAATCTTGAGGCTGCCACCACCAACACCACTGAAGCCACTGACGCTGTCATGGCTGAAACTAATGTGGAGCCCTCACCACCAAAAGCACCAGAAGTCAGTGAAGCCACTGATCCCACTGCTTCTGTTCCTGCGCCTGCTGCCGGTCCTCAATTCGACTATCATGTTGAGCACAGGCCTCAGGTACAAAAGCCAATCCCAAGATTGCCCAGGTTCCCAGGTCCTGCATCAGCACCTGGATCCTTCAATATCAATGGCGTCAGAGTAGACAACACATTCTTCAATAGCTCCAAGAACCCCTAGTCAAGGGAAAGAATATCATCTGATCGGTTCTGGAGCTATCCGCAGCGAAGCTATTACTCCTGCATTCTTTACAATCAAGGTCGCATCTTCCCACACAAGCGTCTTGACATTGAAGCAATAGCTGGTCTGCCCTGTCTGGAAGAAGCTCTGGATTGCTTCAAAGAAGTTGGATTGCTGCCATTCATCACCGACCAAGAGCATTGAAATGAAGAGTTGTTGCTCCAATTCTATGCCACACTTCACATCCGTGGGTATAACAGAGGTCCGAGGACTTGGGTCCTGGAGTGGATGACAGGAAACGTTCATCATGAAGCCAAAGCTTTTGACATCATTGAGCTCACTGGTTTGCCCACTCCTGGCGATCTCTATGAACATGGCTGTCAGCTTCATAGTGAAGCTGTTGAGAGCATCTTTCAGAAGTCTGAACCTAATATGAGTCAGATGCTCAGTATGATGAAGCCATTGCCCCAAGATGCTACATATCCCACGGAGTTCTTCGTTGAAGACCTAGAGTATCTGCCAAGGACTATTTATCACATCATAAGGCGAACTCTCTGGCCCATCAAAGGGCACTCTCCACATGCCAAGCTGGAAGGTGCAATGAAGACTTTGGTCTTCTATATTCTTCATGGAAAATGCTTCAATACATAGGACTTCTTCATTCGCCAACTTGCTGCATCAGGCTCTGATCTATTTGGCTTGAAGTTCTACGCCCCATGGGTAATGCGGCTGATCAAACTTCACTCCGCTATCTCATATCAGCCATTTGCCCGCAATCATCGGATCTTTTTGCCTGATGTGGATATGTCTATTGAAGCCATCTATCCTGAGCCTGCCAAGGAACCTCTAAGTCTTCAGAATGCAGAGCATCAAAGTTTTTCTCAGAACGTTGAAGGTGTTGAAGCAGTAACTCGTGTGTATCCTTTGGCTGGCACTACATGTGCACCGCATCCCGCTCTCACTGAAGCCACTGATAGCACCATTGCCCAACGACCCAAGAAGCGCACTCGTGTTCTCAATGACCGAGAGCTTCCGGTGGCTCTTCATCATTAACAGGGTAGGCATCATGACTGGCT
The DNA here is from genome assembly GCA_034509565.1 of Triticum monococcum. NCBI lineage: Eukaryota > Viridiplantae > Streptophyta > Magnoliopsida > Poales > Poaceae > Triticum > Triticum monococcum. The sequence continues at coordinate 589,294,318 of CM067841.1, forward strand.
GAAACGTCAAATGCAAAGCCTCTTGGTGGATGTTAATCGCATTCGCAATCTTGCCACCAAGAATGCCTTTGTTGCTCATGAAACCTCTCGACGCACATGGAAAGGGCTGACGCTGATGTGTTCTGAAGATGATCTTCAAGAGGATGGCTTCTCTGAGCGCTTCAAGTTTGACTCCACACCTCCTCGAAGGGCAGTGCTGCGACGAACTCCATCTCTTGAAGACTCTGAGTTCTCTTCCTCTGCTGCAACTGTGAATGCCAGAGTGATCAAGGATGAAGACGATGCTACTTCACCACCACCTCCTTCAGCACGCTTCGACACTGCTCCAAGTTCCTCTGCACCGCCGAACACCAACGACGACCCTGCTGCTTCACCTACTCTTCATGGGAATGAGTAGATGCTCTATGTCTTCGAACCTTTTTGGTCCTTACAGACAAAAGGGGGAGAAGCATATGAGTTTGATAGTCTTCAAGCAGGTCCATATGGGCGGGTGCTTTACATTTTGCTTCGTGTTTACAACTCTCGTTTTGATACATTTGGTTCTTTGAGTTGCAACACTTAAACTTGATGGTCGTCTGCTACTTATTTACCACTTTGTGATGCGATGATAAATTCCGCATGTGCGACGATAAATTCCGCACTTAGATCATTTTGCAGACGTCCATTTTCCATTATGCATGTCATTATCTTCACATACCTTCACATGCATAGTGGATTGTCATCATAAGTTGAAGAGGATCTCCACAAGCACAACCTGCCATGTGCATTTGCATTCCAAAAGCAAATTACTTATATGCACATCTTCAGGCGGAGCCCTTGAAACTTATGAACACAATTCCTTATCCTTTACAATTTCACATATTATATTCCCCGTTGAAAACTTCAACTAGTTTGTCATCAATCACCAAAAAGGGGGAGATTGTAAGTGCATCTAGTGCCACCCCTAGTTGGTTTTGGAGTATTGACGACAAACCTAGTTGAGGGACTAATGTGTTTGTGAGAATTGCATGATAGCATAGGTAGAAGTCCCTCATTGATTCGGTTTTCCTACCAGAGATGACCCCTAAAAATGTATGAAGACATTGATGTCAAATGTGGTATATGAAGATATTCACATTGAAGACTATGACAAGAGCAGACATCACATGAAGCCTATGGAGCTCGAAGAATTAGATCTTCCATAGTTCTTTTTCTTCTTTGTTGAGTCATAGGAACCACCGTACTGTTAAGTGGGGTCCAAGAGAACCAGTTAGAATGACTAAAGTGATGCTTAAACAAAACCTATGTCTTCGAGTGAAGACTATGAGAGCGAATCTTGTCCAGAGTCGGACAAGTCGGCTTTGCTTGTAGCCCAAGTAAAGTTGCCGTGTGAGTTTGAAATCTGACCGTTGGAACACGTGTCAGTTCCTTAGTGGCCCAGGGTCATTTCAGACAAATCAGGTCGGGTTGCCTAGTGTCTATAAATAGCCCACCCCCTACAACCATAAACGGTTGGCTGCTCAGATTCAGAGTATGGCTTTTGTCGTTTGGGAGCAACCCACCTCGAAGCCTTTGAGAGAGAATTCCTTGCGAGGATAAAGCCCTAACCACCCAGAGCCAAAGAGAATTAGGCATCACTTAAGTCTTCTTGTCTGTGTGATCTGAAGACTTATTACACTTGAGGACTGTGAATCCTCCAGCCGGTTAGGCGTCACGTTCTGAGCATCCAAGAGACATTGTGGCTCGCCGGTGAACGAAGTCTGTGAAGGTTTGGGAGTCTACCTTGAAGACTTACCAGAGTGATTGGGCGAGGTCTGTGTGAACTTAGCTCAAGGGGAATACGGTGAGGACTGGGTGTCCTGAGCTATGTGTTCAGGACTTGGTGTTCGGGACTGTGTGTCCTCAGGTTTAAATACCTAGCCGCCCTAACTAGACGTACAGTTGTCACAGCAACTGGAACTGGTCCAACAAATCATTGTCTTCAACGAGTCACTGGTTTCATCCTTCCCTTCCCTTTACTTACTGTTACTCTTTGTGAAGTCATTGTATGTTTGCGCTATCTTTTGTCTCCACTGAGTGACTGCGTGTTCTGTTTGGCTTCATAACATCTTCCTACCTGATCCTTACTACCTAGCTGTTGTTAGTCATTGCGCTTTCACTTCATTGAATACTTGACTATGGTTTGCCTAGTGTAGTCTACCTTCCGCTGCATGGTAATAGGTTTATTTCTAGCGTTTGTCTTCAAAACTTCCACGTATTGAAGACGTTCATAAAAATCGCCTATTCACCCCCCCTCTAGTCGATATAATGCACTTTCAGCTGGTCTTGTTTTACCAGTGTCGAAATTATTGGGGAATGTAGCAGAAATTCAAAATTTCCTAAGCATCACCAAGATCAATCTATGGAGTAATCTAGCAACGAGGGAAGGAGAGTGCATCTACATACCCTTGTAGATCGCTAAGCGGAAGCGTTCAAGTGAGCGGGGTTGATGGAGTCGTACTCGTCGTGATCCAAATCACCGATGATCCTAGTGCCGAACGGACGGCACCTCCGTGTTCAACACACGTACAGCCCGGTGACGTCTCCTACGCCTTGATCCAGCAAGGGGAGAAGGAGAGGTTGGGGAAGACTCCATCCAGCAGCAGCACGATGGCGTGGTGGTGGTGGAGGAGCGTCGTACTCCAGCAGGGCTTCGCCAAGCACCGCAAGAGACGAGGAGGGGGAGGGATAGGGCTGCGCCAAGAAGGAGATTGAATCGTGTCTATGGCAGCCCAAAACCTCAAGTGTATATAGGGGGAGGGGAGGGGCTGCGCCCCCACCTAGGTTTCCACCCCTAGGGGTGGCGGCCAACCCTAGATCCCATCTAAGGGGGGCGGCCAAGGCGGGAGAGAAGGGGGCGCACCACTAGGTGGGCCTTAGGCCCATCTGAGCCTAGGGTTTGCCCCCTAACACTCTCCCTTGCGCCTTGGGCCTTGGTGGGGGGCGCACCAGCACACCGGGAGCTGGTCCCCTCCCACACTTGGCCCATGCAGCCCTACTAGGCTAGTGGCCCCACTTGGTGGACCACCGGGACCCTCCGGGTGGTCCCGGTACATACCGATAAAACCCGAAACTTTTCCGGCGACCAAAACAGGACTTCCCATATATAAATCTTTACCTCCGGACCATTCCGGAACTCCTCGTGACATCCGGGATCTCATCCGGGACTCCGAACAACATTCGGTAACCACGTATATCTATTCCCTATAACCCTAGCGTCATCGAACCTTAAGTGTGTAGACCCTACGGGTTCGGGAACCATGCAGACATGACCGAGACGTTCTCCGGTCAATAACCAACAGCGGGATCTGGATACCCATGTTGGCTCCCACATGCTCCACGATGATCTCATCGGATGAACCACGATGTCAAGGACTTAATCAATCCCGTGTACAATTCCCTTTGTCTAGCGGTACGATACTTGCCCGAGATTCGATCGTCGGTATCCCGATACCTTGTTCAATCTCGTTACCGGCAAGTCTCTTTACTCGTTCCATAACACATCATCCCGTGATCAACTCCTTGATCACATTGTGCACATTATGATGATGTCCTACCGAGTGGGCCCAGAGATACCTCTCCGTTTACACGGAGTGACAAATCCCAGTCTCGATTCGTGCCAACCCAACAGACACTTTCGGAGATACCTGTAGTGTACCTTTATAGCCACCCAGTTATGTTGTGACGTTTGGCACACCCAAAGCACTCCTACGGTATCCGGGAGTTGCACAATCTCATGGTCTAAGGAAATGATACTTGACATTAGAAAAGCTTTAGCATACGAACTACATGATCTTGTGCTAGGCTTAGGATTGGGTCTTGTCCATCACATCATTCTCCTAATGATGTGATCCCGTTATCAATGACATCTAATGTCCATGGTCAGGAAACCGTAACCATCTATTGATCAACAAGCTAGTCAACTAGAGGCTTACTCGGGACATGGTGTTGTCTATGTATCCACACATGTATCTGAGTTTCCTATCAATACAATTCTAGCATGGATAATAAACGATTATCATGAACAAGGAAATATAATAATAACCAATTTATTATTGCCTCTAGGGCATATTTCCAACAGTCACCCACTTGCACTAGAGTCAATAATCCAGTTCACATCGATATGTGATTAACACTCAAGGTCACATCCCCATGTGACTAACACCCAAAGAGTTCTGGGTTTGATCATGTTATGCTTGTGTGAGAGGTTTCAGTCAACGGGTCTGCAACATTCAGATCCGTATGTACTTCGCAAATTTCTATGTCATCTTGTAGATGCAACTACTACGCTACATTTGGAGCCATTTCAAATAACTGTTCTACTTGGAGCTATTCTAAATTGTTGCTCCATTATATGTATCCGGTATCTCTACTCAGAGCTATCCGGATAGGTGTTAAGCTTGCATCGACGTAACTCTTTATGTCGAACTCTTTATCACCTCCATAACCGAGAAACATATCCTTATTCCTCTAAGGATAATTTAGACCGCTATCTGGTGATCTACTCCTAGATTTGTTGGGGAACGTAGTAATTTCGAAAATTTTCCTGCGCACGCGCAAGATCATGGTGATGCATAGCAACGAGGGGGAGAGTGTTGTCTACGTACCAATGCAGACCGACTGCGGAAGCGATCACACAACATAGAGGAAGTAGTCGTACGTCTTCTTTCCGATCCGACCGATCCAAGCACCGTTACTCCGGCACCTCCGAGTTCTTAGCACACGTTCAGCTCGATGACGATCCTCGGGCTCCGATCCAGCAAAGCGTCGAGGAAGAGTTCCGTCAGCACGACGGCGTGGTGACGATCTTGATGTTCTAATGTCGCAGGGCTTCGCCTAAGCACTGCTACAATATGACCGAGGTGGAATATGGTGGCAGGGGGCACCGCACACGGCTAAGGAACGATCTCAAGGATCAACTTGTGTCATGGGGTGTCCCCTGCCTCCGTATATAAAGGATGAGAGGGGGAGGGCTGGCCGGCCAAGCTAGGAGGCGCAGGAGGAGTCCTACTCCTACCGGGAGTAGGACTCCCCCCAATCCTATTCCTAATAGGATTCCCCAAAGGGGGAGAGAGAGAGGTGGCCGGCCCCTCTCCTAGTCCTAATAGGACTAGGGAGAGGGGGGAGGCACACAGCCCTTGTGGGCTGCCCTTTCACCTTTCCACTAAAGCCCATGAAGGCCCATTTGGTTCCCGGGGGGTTCCGGTAACCCTCCCGGTAATCCGGTAAAATCCCGATTTCACCCGGAACACTTCCGATGTCCAAACATAGGCTTCCAATATATCAATCTTTACGTCTCGACCATTTCGAGACTCCTCGTCATGTCCGTGATCACATCCGGGACTCCGAACAACCTTCGGTACATCAAAATGCATAAACTCATAATAACTGTCATCGTAACGTTAAGCGTGCGGACCCTACGGTTCGAGAACAATGTAGACATGACCGAGACACGTCTCCGGTCAATAACCAATAGCGGGACCTGGATGCCCATATTGGCTCCTACATATTCTACGAAGATCTTTATCGGTCAGACCGCATAACAACATACGTTGTTCCCTTTGTCATCGGTATGTTACTTGCCCGAGATTCGATCGTCGGTATCCAATACCTAGTTCAATCTCGTTACCGGCAAGTCTCTTTACTCGTTCTGTAATACATCATCTCACAACTAACATATTAGTTACAGTGCTTGCAAGGCTTATGTGATGAGCATTACCGAGAGGGCCCAGAGATACCTCTCCGACAATCGGAGTGACAAATCCTATTCTCGAAATACGCCAACCCAACATCTACCATTGGAGACACCTGTAGTACTCCTTTATAATCACCCAGTTACGTTGTGACGTTTGGTAGTACCCAAAGTGTTCCTCCGGTAAACGGGAGTTGCATAATCTCATAGTCATAGGAACATGTATAAGTCATGAAGAAAAGCAATAGCAACATACTAAACGATCGGGTGCTAAGCTAATGGAATGGGTCTTGTCAATCAGATCATTCAACTAATGATGCTACCTCGTTAATCAAATACCAACTCTTTGTTCATGGTTAGGAAGCATAACCATCTTTGATTAACGAGCTAGTCAAGTAGAGGCATACTAGTGACACTCTGTTTGTCTATGTATTCACACATGTATTATGTTTCCGGTTAATACAATTCTAGCATGAATAATAAACATTTATCATGATATAAGGAAATAAATAATAACTTTATTATTGCCTCTAGGGCATATTTCCTTCAAGATTACCTTTGTACCCTCTTGCCAGATATGTGGCAAGGCACACATCAGGTGCGGTACTCAGCATGGCATACCGTATAGAGCCTATGACAAAAGCATAGGGGACGACCTTCGTCCTTCCTCTTTCTTCTGCCGTGGTCGAGCTTTAAGTCTTAACTTCATACCTTACAACTCAGGCAAGAACTCCTTCTTTGACTGATCCATCTTGAACACCTTCAAGATCATGTCAAGGTATGTGCTCATTTGAAAGTACCATTAAGCGTTTTGATCTATCCTTATAGATCTTGATGCTCAATGTTCAAGTAGCTTAATCCAGGCTTTCCATTGAAAAACACTTTCCAAATAACCCTATATGCTTTCCAGAAATTCTACGTCATTTCTGATCAACAATATGTCAACAACATATACTCATCAGAAATTCTATAGTGCTCCCACTCACTTCTTTGGAAATACAAGTTTCTCATAAACTTTGTATACACCCAAAAACTTTGATCATCTCATCAAAGCATACATTCCAACTCCGAGATGCTTACTCCAGTCCTTAGAAGGATTGCTAGAGCTTTGCATACTTGTTAGCATCTTCCAGGATTGACAAAACCTTCCGGTTGTATCACACGCAACCTTTCCTCAAGGAAATCGTCGAGGAAACAATGTTTTGACATCCTATCTGCAAGATTTCATAAATAATGCAATAATCGCTAATATAATTCCAACAGACTCTTAGCATCGCTACGAGTGAGAAAGCCTCATCGTAGTCAACTCCTTGAACTTGTCGGAAAACATCTTAACGACAAGTCGAGCTTTCTTAATGGTGATACTTACCATCATTGTCCGTCTTCCTTTTAAAATCCATATGTACCTAACAGCCTTACGACCATCAAGTAGTTCTTCCAAAGTCTACACTTGGTTTTCATATATGGATCCTCTCTCGGATTATATGGCCTCGAGCCATTTTGGAATCCAGGCCCACCATTGCTTCTCCATAGCTCGTAGGTTCATTGTTGTCTAGCAACATGACTTCCAAGACAGGATTACGTACCACTCTGAAGTAGTATGCATCCTTGTCATCCCACGAGGCTTGGTGGTGACTTGATCTGAAGTTTCATGATCACTATCATAAGCTTCCACTTCAATTGGTGTAGGTGCCACAGGAACAACTCCCTGTGCCCTGCCACACACTAGTTGAAGAGACGGTTCAATAACCTCATCAAGTCTCCACCATCCTCCCACTCAATTCTTTCGAGAGAAACTTTTCCTCGAGAAAGGACCCGATTCTAGAAACAATCCCTTATTGCTTTCGGATCTGAGACAGGAGGTATACCCAACTGTTTTGGGTGTCCTATGAAGATGCATTTATCCGCTTTGGGTTCGAGCTTATCAGCCTGAAACTTTTTCACATAAGCATCGCAGCCCCAAACTTTTAAGAAATGACAGCTTAGGTTTCTCTAAACCATAGTTCATATGGTGTCATCTCATCGGAATTACGTGGTGCCCTATTTAAAGTGAATGTGATTGTCTCTAATGCCTAACCCATAAACTATCGTGGTAATTCGATAAGAGACATCATGGTATGCATCATATCCAATAGGGTGCAGTTATGATGTTCGGACACACCATCACACTATGGTGTTCCAGGCTGTATTAGTTTTGAAACAATTTCCACAATGTCTTAATTACGTGCCAAACTCGTAATTCAGATATTCATTTGTATGATCATATCATAGATATTTTATCCTCTTGTCACGACGATCTTTCAACTTCACCCTGAAACTACTTGAACCTTTCAATAATTCAGACTCGTGATTCATCAAGTAAATACACTCAACATCTACTCAAATCATCTGTGAAGTAAGAACATGACGATATCCACTACACGCCTCAGCACTCATTGGACTGCACACATCAAAATGTATTACTTCCAACAAGTTGCTTTCTAGTTCCATTTTACTGAAAATGAGGCTTTCAGTCATCTTGTCCATGTGGTATGATTTGCATGTCTCAAGTGATTCAAAATCAAGTGAGTCCAAACGGTCCATTTGCATGGAGTTTCTTCATGCATATACACCAGTAGACATGGTTAGCATGTCTCAAACTTTTCAAAAACGAGTGAGCCCAAAGATCCATCATCATGGAGCTTCTTCATGCGTTTTATACCAGTATGACTTACGTGGCAGTGCCACAAGTAGGTGGTACTATCATTACTATCTTATATCTTTTGGCATGAACAAGTGTATCACTACGATCGAGATTCAATAAACTATCCATTTTAGGTGCAAGACCATTGAAGGTATTGTTCAAATAAACAGAGTAACCATTATTCTCCTTAAATGAATAACCATATTGCGGTAGACATAATCCAATCATGTCTATGCTCAACGCAAACACCAATCTCGATGGTAGAGGAAGCATGCGATGCTTGATCTCATCAAGCTTGGAAAAACTTCCAACACATATCGCCAGCTCACCTTTAGCTAGTCTCCGTTTACTCCGCAGCCTTTTATTTCGAGTTTACTAACACTTAGCAACCGAACCGGTATCTAATACCATGGTGCTACTAGGAGTACTAGTAAAGTACAAATTAACACAATGTATATCCAATATACTTCTAACGACCTTCCCAGCCTTCTCATCTACCAAGTATCTAGGGTAATTCAGCTCCAGTGGCTGTTCCCCTTATTACAGAAGCACTTAGCCTCGGGTTTGGGTTCAACCTTGGGTTTCTTCACTAGAGCAGCAGCTGATTTGCCGTTTCATGAAGTATCCCTTCTTGCCCTTGCCCTTCTTGAAACTAGTGGTTTCACCAACCATCAACAATTGATGCTCCTACTTGATTTCCACTTTTGTGGTGTCAAACATCGCGAATATCTCAAGGATCATCATATATGTCCCTGATATATCATAGTTCATCACGAAGCTCTAGCGGCATGGTGGTAATGACTTCGGAGAAACATCACTTTCTCATCTGGAAGATCAACTCCCACTTGATTCAAATGATTGTTGTACTCAGACAATCTGAGCACACGCTCAACAATTGAGCTTTTCTCCCTTAGTTTGCAGGCTAAGAAAATCGTCGGAGGACTTATACCTCTTGACGTGGGCACGAGCCTGAAATCCCAATTTCAGCCCTCGAAACATCTCATATGTTTTGCGATGTTTCAAAACTTCTTCGGTGCCTCAACTCTAAACCGTTTAACTGAACTATCACGTAGTTATCAAAATGTGTATGTCCGATGTTCGCAGCATCCACAAACAACGTTCGATGTTCAGCACACTGAGCGGTGCATTAAGGACATAAGCCTTCTATGAAGCAATGAGGACAACCCTCAGTTTATGGACCTAGTCCGCATAATTGCTACTATCAACTTTCAACTAAATTTTCTCTAGGAACATATCTAAACAGTAGAATTGAAGCGCGAGCTACGACATAATTTGCGAAGACCTTTTTGACTATGTTTGGGATATCTAGGTTCATCTTATGAACTCTCACTCAGATAGACATCCCTCTAGTCATCTAAGTGATTACATGATCCGAGTCAACTAGGCCGTGTCCGATCATCACGTGAGACGGACTAGTCAACATCGGTGAACACCTTCATGTTGATTGTATCTTCCATACGACTCATGCTCGACCTTTTGGTCTTCCGTGTTCCGAGGCCATGTCTGTACATGCTAGGCTCGTCAAGTCAACCTAAGTGTTTCGCATGTGTTCCGAGGCCATGTCTGTACATGCTAGGCTCGTCAACACCCGTTGTATTCGAACGTTAGAATCTATCACACCCGATCATCACGTGGTGCTTTGAAACAACGAACCTTCGCAACGGTGCACAGTTAGGGGGAACACTTTTCTTGAAATTTTAGTGAGGGATCATCTTATTTAAGCTACCGTCATTCTAAGCAAATAAGATGTAAAACATGATAAACATCACATGCAATCAAATAGTGACATGATATGGCCAATATCATTTTGCTCCTTTTGATCTCCATCTTCGGGGCTCCATGATCATCGTTGTCACCGGCATGACACCATGATCTCCATCATCGTGTCTTCTTGAAGTTGTCTCGTCATCTATTACTTCTACTACTATGGCTAACGCTTTAGCAATAAAGTAAAGCAATTACATGACGTTTAAGTTGACACGCGGGTCATAAATAAATTAAGACAACTCCTACGGCTCCTGCCGGTTGTCATACTGATCGACATGCTAGTCGTGATTCCTACTACAAGAACATGATCAATCTCATACATCACATATATCATTCATCACATCCTTTTGGCCATATCACATCACAAGGCATATGCTACAAAAACAAGTTAGACGTCCTCTAATTGTTGTTGCAAGTTTTGCTGCTATAGGTTTCTAGCAAGAACGTTTCTTACCTACACGAAAACCACAACGTGATATGCCAATTTCTATTTACCCTTCATAAGGACCCTTTTCATCGAATCCGATCCGACTAAAGTGGGAGAGACAGACACCCGCTAGCCACCTTATGCAACTAGTGCATGTCAGTCGGTGGAACCAGTCTCACGTCAGAGTACGTGTAAGGTCGGTCCGGGCCGCTTCATCCCACGATGCCGCTGAATCAAGATAAGACTAGTAATGGCAAGATAATTGACAATATCGACGCCCATAACTACTTTGTGTTCTACTCATGCATAGTAACTATGCATAAACCTGGCTCTGATACCACTGTTGGGGAACCTAGCAGAAATTCAAAATTTTCTACGCATCACCAAGATCAATCTATGGAGTAATCTAGGAACGAGGGAAGGAGAGTGCATCTACATACCCTTGTAGATCGCTAAGCGGAAGCGTTCAAGTGAACGGGGTTGATGGAGTCGTACTCGTCGTGACCCAAATCACCGATGATCCTAGTGCCGAACGGACGGCACCTCCGTGTTCAACACACATACAGCCCGGTGACGTCTCCTATGCCTTGATCTAGCAAGGGGAGAAGGAGAGGTTGGGGAAGACTCCATCCAGCAGCAGCACGACGGCATGGTGGTGGTGGAGGAGCGTGGCACTCCAGCAGGGCTTCGCCAAGCACCGCAAGAGACGAGGAGGGAGAGGGATAGGGCTGCGCCAAGAAGGAGATTGAATCATGTCTATGGCATCCCAAAACCTCAAGTATATATAGGGGTGTAAGTACATCTAGTGCCACCCCTAGTTGGTTTTGGAGTATTGACGACAAACCTAGTTGAGGGACTAATGTGTTTGTGAGAATTGCAGGATAACACAGGTAGAAGTCCCTCATTGATTCGGTTTAGCTACCAGAGATGACCCCCAAAAATGTACGAAGACATTGAAGACAATGGTGGTTCATGAAGACATTCATGTCGAAGACAATGACATATGAAAACTCCCCATGAAGCTTTTGGAACTCGAAGACTTAGATCCTTCGTAGCTTTACTTTATTCATGTTGTGTCATAGGAACCACCGTACTGTTAAGTGGGGTCCAAGAAAACCAGTCAGGATGACTGAAGTGATGCCTAATTCAAATCCTATGTCTTCGAGTGAAGACAATGAGAGAAAATCTTGTCCAGAGTCAGACAAGTCAGCTTTACTTGCAGCCCAAGTAAAGTTGCCGTGAGAGTTCAAAATCCGACCGTTAGTACACGTGTCAGTTCCTTAGTGACCCAGGGTCATTTCGGACAAATCAGGTCAGGGTTGCCAAGTGGCTATAAATAGTCCACCCCCACAACCATAAACGGTTGGCTGCTCAGATTTCAGTGCACGGCTTTTGTCGTTTGAGAGCAACCCACCTCGAAGCCTTTGAGAGAAAATCCTTAGTGAGGAGAAAAGCCCTAACCACCCAGAGCCAGAGTAATTGGGCATCACTTAAGTCTTCTTGTCTGAGTGATCTGAAGACTTATTACACTTGAGGACTGTGCATCCTCCAGACGGTTAGGCGTCGCGTTCTGAGCATCCAAGAGGAATTGTGGATTGCCGGTGAACGAAGTCTGTGAAGGTTTGGGAGTCTACCTTGAAGACTTACCAGAGTGATTGGGCGGGGTCTGTGTGACCTTAGCTCAAGGAGAAAACGGTGAGGACTGGGTGTCCTGAGCTGCGTGTTCAGGACTGGGTGTCCGGGACTGTGTGTCCTTTGGTTTAAATACCTAGCCGCTCCAACCAGACGTACAGTTGTCACAGCAACTGGAATTGGTCCAACATATCATTGTCTTCAACGTGTCACTGGTTTCATCTTCACCTCCCTTTACTTACCAGTACACATTGTGAAGCTATTGCATGCCTGCTTAATCTTCTGTCTTCACAACCTGACTGTATGATCTGTTTGGCTTCATAACTTCTTCCAACCTGATCCTCATTACACTGAAGCTATTTGTCTCTGTGCTTTCACTGTAGTGTATATTTGACTATGGCTTGCGTTGTGTAATCTACCTTCCGCTGCATAGTGATAGGCTTCAAGTCTGTTTGTCTTCATAACTTCCACGTTTTGAAGACTTTCTTAAAAATCGCCTATTCACCCCCCCTCTAGTCGATATAACACACTTTCAAGGGGGAGGGGAGGGGCTGCGCCCCCACCTAGGTTTCCACCCCTAGGGGTGGCGGCCAGCCCTAGATCCCATCTAAGGGGGGCAGCCAAGGGGGGATAGAAGGGGGCGCACCACTAGGTGGGCCTTAGGCCCATCTGAGCCTAGGGTTTGCCCCCTTCCACTCTCCCTTGCGCCTTGGGCCTTGGTGGGGGGCGCACCAGCCCACCAGGGGCTGGTCCCCTCCCACACTTGGCCCATGCAGCCCTCCGGGGCTAGTGGCCCCACTTGGTGGACCACCGGGACCCTCCCGGTGGTCCCGGTACATTACCGATAAAACCCGAAACTTTTCCGGCGACCAAAACAGGACTTCCCATATATAAATCTTTACCTCCGGACCATTCCGGAACTCCTCGTGATGTCCGGGATCTCATCCGGGACTCCGAACAACATTTGGTAACCACGTATATCTATTCCCTATAACCCTAGCGTCATCGAACCTTAAGTGTGTAGACCCTACGGGTTCGGGAACCATGCAGACATGACCGAGACGTTCTCCGGTCAATAACCAACAGCAGGATCTGGATACCCATGTTGGCTCCCACATGCTCCACGATGATCTCATCGGATGAACCACGATGTCAAGGACTTAATCAATCCCGTATACAATTCCCTTTGTCTAGCGGTACGATACTTGCCCGAGATTCGATCGTCGGTATCCCGATACCTTGTTCAATCTCGTTACCGGCAAGTCTCTTTACTCGTTCCATAACACATCATCCCGTGATCAACTCCTTGATCACATTGTGCACATTATGATGATGTCCTACCGAGTGGGCCCAGAGATACCTCTCCGTTTACACGGAGTGACAAATCCCAGTCTCGATTCGTGCCAACCCAACAGACACTTTCAGAGATACCTATAGTGTACCTTTATAGCCACCCAGTTACGTTGTGACGTTTGGCACACCCAAAGCACTCCTACGATATCCGGGAGTTGCACAATCTCATGGTCTAAGGAAATGATACTTGACATTAGAAAAGCTTTAGCATATGAACTACATGATCTTGTGCTAGGCTTAGGATTGGGTCTTGTCCATCACATCATTCTCCTAATGATGTGATCCCGTTATCAACGACATCTAATGTCCATGGTCAGGAAACCGTAACCATCTATTGATCAACGAGCTAGTCAACTAGAGGCTTACTAGGGACATGGTGTTGTCTATGTATCCACACATGTATCTGAGTTTCCTATCAATACAATTCTAGCATGGATAATAAACGATTATCATGAACAAGGAAATATAATAATAACCAATTTATTATTGCCTCTAGGGCATATTTCCAACAGAAATGTATTCTAACCGGGATTCCGAGACTGATCGGGTCTTCCCAGGAGAAGGAATATCCTCCGTTGACCGTGAGAGCTTGTGAGGGGCTATGTTGGGACAGCCCTGCAGGGTTTGGACTTTCAAAAGTCGTGCCCGTGGTTATGTGGCAGATGGGAATTTGTTAATGTGTGGTTGTAGAGAACTTGACACTTAACTTAGTTAAAATGAATCAACCGCCTGTGTAGCCGTGATGGTCTCTTCTCGGCGGAGTCCGGGAAGTGAACACGGTTCTTGTGTTATGCTTGAACGTAAGTAGTTTCAGGATCACTTCTAGTTCACGATCGTTGCGTTGCTTCTCTTCTCGCTCTTATTTGCATAAGTTAGCTACCATATATGTTTAGTGCTTGCTGCAGCTCCACCTCACTACCCTTTCCTACCCATAAGCTTAAATAGTCTTGATCTCGCGGGTGTGAGATTGCTGAGTCCTCGTGACTCACACATACTTCCAAACAGTTGCAGGTGTCGACGAAACCCGTGCAGGTGATGCAACCGTGCTCAAGTGGGAGCCCGATGAAGATCTTGGTTGTTGTTTTGTTTCGTTTCCTTTTGATCAGTAGTGGAGCCCAGTTGGGACGATCGGGGATCTAGCATTTGGGGTTGTCTTCTTTTATTTTGGTTCCATAGTCGGACCTTTGATTGTACCCTGGATGATGTATGTTTAACTTGTATTTGTGTGAAGTGGCGATTGTAAGCCAACCCTTTCTTATTCAGTACATGGGATTGTGTGAAGATTACCCCTCTTGCGACAAACCTACCATGCGGCTATGCCTCTAAGTCGTGCCCCGACACGTGGGAGATATAGCCGCATTGTGGGTGTTACAAGTTGGTATCAGATCCAACCCCGACTTAGGAGCCCCCTGCTTGATCAAATCACTGACGTTGTTGAGTCTAGAACAACAACGTTTGAGTCTTAGGATTATATATATCGGAGAGTAGGATTCTTTTTACTCCTCAGTCCCTTTGTCGCTCTGGTGAGGCCTCCTGGCGTAGAAGTTTTGAATTTTCTCTCCTCAAATTTCACGAATTTTTTTTAGGATCATGCGGGTATCTTGGAATCATTCCGATGGTTTTCTGACGAGAACATTGTTCTTGGTGCCTCCTGACATTTAGGGGTTGTGGCAGTGTCCCGGGGAGTTGAGCTCCGAGGTGTTGTCGTCACAATATTATCGTTGCAATTCTGGAATACTTGAGTTCGCCGACATTGAAAATCTCTTTTATGTAGTTGTTGGTTAGATAACCTCGACGCCACCCAGTACTGGGGCGGGAGTTCGGGAGTATTTCCATAACTCGTATAACGGATGATTTTCGAAGGTTGAGGTAAACGATTTCCGAAGGTTTCTTGGTTATGTGTTGAAGGATGGATACAGCTGGATGTAGGAATTGTTAGTTTGGGTGAGATATTATGCTTCCCCTCTATCCCCAACACCTGATTGCATAACCAGAAAGTTTCGGGAGTTTATAAGTGGGAATTCAAGTATCTCATAGGATATCTTTCCAACAGACACATGATACGATATGAGATCTATCATATGTTTGTTTCGGCTTATTCTGCAAACCAATCCTTGTTTTTTGTTGTTGTGGTATTCGAGTTGCTTCGAAGTCAGATGTTGATTCCATACCTTTTCCAAGCGGTGTTCTCATATTTCTATGTGAATACTAATCTTTTAGATCATCGAGATGGTCATATTAATTCTTTTCTAACCGGTGTGCTTCTCTTCAAGTGGATCCGACCATTTCAACATTCGCGAGATCAAATTTCAGTTCTTCTCAATGGTGTTCGTTTCATCCGTCCCGAGCTGCCTTTTGTTTTACCGCCCACCCACCCTTTTTTCCTTCAAGGACTTGGATTTCTGAATCAAGTATCCATCTTATGGATATGAAATTTCTTCATTCTTTCCTCAATGTTCTTATCCGGTGATTCTCAGAAGGATACTAGCGGAGCTTCAAGTTCATCATTCTTCATTCTTTTTCTTCCCCGGTGGATTCAACCCAAGATTTCGGTGTTAATCCTCTCTTTCCTTTTTTTCAAATGCTTTCTCATGCCGGTGCACCTCTCGACTATCCTCGTCTCGCTATTCAATTGTTCCGGAATGTTGAAGATATCTCGGAAGCTCTGTGCTTCCATTCTTTAATCCATTCAAGTTATTTCGTGGTTGTCACCTTATTCAAGCCATTTAAATCAATCGCGCAATCTCCCTTTCAAGTAATCGTTCAACGATGTTTATTTTGAGTGGGCCCTAACCCATAGGTCTTTTCCCATGATCTTACCTGACTCTTCTTATCTTCTCGGAGTTACTCTCAAATTATTTTTCCAAGTTCGACGTAAGAATGGATTATCATCAGTCATATGTATTTCTCCAAGATCGGTCAAATTCTTTTCATCATTGGATCAACCTCTTCATTTTTGGATTCTCTCGGAGTGTGTCATCAATTCATGGTGGTCTTTCTCGTCATCATTCTCAAATTTTGAAGACCGAAGAAGAGTTCCTCTTAAATCCTTACCCGTTCTTCCAAAGACTCGTGGTTCTAGCTTCATGACAACATCTCATAATTGTTTTTGTTTGTGAGAATTCTTTTCACCAATCCGGTGCATTTCATGAGTTGTTTCCATTTCTTTCCTCTGAAGGCCATCTTTTCAAATATTATTCATTCCAGCTTTCAGCTCTCGTTATCCAAATCTTACCGGAGCATCGTTCAAGTGTTCACTAATCAGCTCATGATATCTTTGTTCTCTTGTATCTATATTCCATAAAGTATCTTCATTCATTTTTCCAATTCTTCCCGGTGAATTGTGCCTTTGCTGCATTCATTTTCCATTCTTACGGTGGTTCGTTCAAGATTTCTCTTCCGTTGTTATTGTACCAATTCTTTCGTTGTTTCAATCCTTCCGGTGGTTCGTCGAAGACCTTCTCAAGTTCGCGCTATATCTATCTTAATCCTTTCTACGAGAATAAGTAGTATGCCAAATCAGTTGCTTGTCATCAATTTAAATTGGTGAAGGATACACATAACATAATTCTTATTCTTGCTTTATCCTAATGATGGATTCATTCTTCCGGAGTTTGTTCATGATGAACCAAGTTCTCGGTTTCAATTGTTTCATCTTTTATTTTCCCGGAGTCCCAAGCTCTATCAATTATATCGTTGCGAAGATCCATCTAAATCATTACAAGGCTTCACCTTGTGTTTTCAACTTCTTTTTCTTTTTATCATCATTTTGTTACCGGAGTTCTTCATGAAGGCTCTACATGGTGGTTCATCAAGGATTTAATTCGTTCTCGAAGTGTTCGCCAAGAGGAGCTCAAGCATTCTTCATCTTGCGTTCCGAAGTGCAATTCTTTCTACCTTATCTTTTGAGGTGGTGTTATGTCACTCTTGACAATTTCCCTTCGTGTTTCATGATTCACAAGTTGTCAGTAATGAGATATATTAAACCCATCATTTTCATTTTGTTCACGAGATCTTTTTAACCCAATAATCTATTCATTGGAGTTATCTTGGTTTTGATTTCACCGAAAACCTTCCCTAAGGAATGTTGCTATTATGGTGCTTATCAATGACCCAAGTTATTCATTTATCCTCCCGGTGAAAATAAGTTTCTCGTCTCCTTGTTCATATCAATCCAATTTTTTGTTTCTGTTAGTGGCAGAATTTCACCTCATAGTTTTGAGATGTTCTCCATAATCCCACTACAAGCTTGTTCTTTTCGTTGTTGGTTTTCCAACAACTCTATCATAACCTTCTTGGAAGGGTGCTTTCCAAGATCAGTTGTGGTAGAAGTTGGCATTTTCTTCTCCATTCTTTTATTCCAATGATCGATCTTCCATTCTTTCACCCGGACGCTTTGTGATGTTGCTCTTTTCAATAATCATCTCGAATTGCGAGGATCGTGTTCTTTTCGTGCTTATCTTTTCAACCGGAGTGTCGTGTCCTCTTTTCAAGTATCCTCTCATCTTGTCAAGATCATGTTCAATCCCTTCCATTTACAGTCGGAGGATGCCCAAATTATATCATTCTTATTCCTTCTCTATCTTGTTTTAACCGGAGTGTTGTGTCTATCATTCCTCTTTTAAAGGGAGTCTCATCCAAGTGCTTTCATTTTGCCAAGCTCATATTCTTTACCTTCCATGTCCAACTGGAGTGTTGTTATAATTGATACTTATCGTTCCTTGTACATCTCGTCTCAGTAGACAACCTGCCAAGTTTCATTGCATTCGGAGGCCGTTTGATGCCCCAACGGATAACTATAGCGGCAATAGTAGCCGGTCTATTGTCGGGCATTTTCGGTCTTCGAAAACAGTCATCGGGCCTCTCTCTCTCTCTCCTCTCCTCTCAGCCTAACCCTCCTACATAGCCCACAAACCCCACCTAGTTCCCCCCCCCCCTCCGTCCAGTGCCGTTCGACTGTGATCGGAGGGTCCAGAAACGGAGCAAAACCCCTAACCCTAGCCCCTTTCTATATATAGACGCCTCCCTGCCATTTTGGCCTCCTACCTACCCTCCTCAATTTCCGCGCCACCCCAATCATCAGCCGCCGCCGCCTTCCTTGTTTTCTGCGCCGGCACGCTCCCCCACCGCCACTTGTCACCGCCAGCACCACCCAGCGCCGCTGCCACATCAGCAGCATCGCCGCGCGCAGCCAACCACACCCCGCCACTTGTCCTCCTCGCGCCCCACTTCGTCGCGGCCATCAGAGCCCATCTGAGGCCCGCCCGAGCCCATCCAGGGCCCGAGCGCCACCCGCTCGCCGCTGTGCCTCCTGATCCACCAACCTCCTGCTTCCCCAACCCCGTCGTCAAGCGCCGCCCGCCGGCGACCAAGGCCGCCGGCCACCTCGATGCCCAGGTTGCTGGACCTTCCTCTCAGATCATGCCGTCGCCTTGCCGTGCTCCTCTTCTCCCTCTCCTCTCGATATCTCTCACCCTGAGTTCTCTCTCTCCCGCAGGAGCTCACCGCTGAAGTTTGCCGGAGCTCGCGACCCCGCCGTCCTTTCGCTCGGATCCGTGCCGTCATGGACTCCCTCGACACCGTCCTTGTCTAACCCTAACCGGATCCGGTGCCCAGGGGCCAGATCCATCCATCCACGACCTCGTCTCCAGCCGTCCCGCGCCCCTGGACCTCGCCGGAGCTACGCTAGGCCGCCGCCGTCGTCCTACTTTGGGGAGGAGCATGAACCGCTTGCTCCTCTGCTCCGTTGACCGTGGCCACCTCCCATGGGCCGATTCCCAGCACAGGGCCCGGCCTGTGCCATGGTGAATAGCCTCTGAGGGAGTCCTGGATTAGGGGGTCTCCGAACAGCCGGACTGTTGGACTATGAAGATACAAGATTGAAGACTTTGTCCCGTGTCCGGATGGGGCTTTCCTTGGCGTAGAAGGAAAGCTTGGCAATACGGATATGTAGATCTCCTCCCTTGTAACCGACTCTGTGTAACCCTAGCCCCCTCCGATGTCTATATAAACCGAAGGGTTTAGTCCGTAGGACAAGAGACAATCATACCATAGGCTAGCCTCTAGGGTTTAGCCTCTCTGATCTCGTGGTAGATCAACTTGTAATACTCATATCATCAAGAACAATCAAGCAGGACGTAGGGTATTACCTCCATCAAGAGGGCCCGAACCTAGGTAAACATCATGTCCCCTGCCTCATGTTACCATCCGCCTTAGACGGACAGTTCGGGACCCCCTACCCGAGATCCGTTGGTTTTGACACCAACATTGGTGCTTTCATTGAGAGTTCCACTGTGTCGTCACTATAAGGCTCGATGGCTCCTTCAATCATCGGTAACGATGCAGTCCAAGGTGAGGTTTTCCTCCCCGAACAGATCTTTGTATTCAGCGGCTTCGCACTGCGGGCCAATTCGCTTGGCCACCTAGAGCAGATCGAGAGCTACGCCCCTGGCCAACAGGTCAGGTTCGGAAACTTAAACTACACTGCCGACATCCGCGGAGACTTGATCTTCGACGGATTCGAGCCCATGTCAGGTGCGCCGCACAGTCACGACGAGCATGACATAACTCTGCTATCAGACAATATTCGAGAGATCGCATATGCAACTACTCCGACCATCAGTCCGGAGCAAATCGCTCCATTCGAGAGCGGAGGGATAGACCCCGCCATGGAGGCCACACTCTCAGTGGCAATAGAGCTGGATACTGACTTCACCCCTTACGAGAGCCGTGTCGCCGAACCACTGGATTAATCTCTGACCACGGACTCCGAGCCTCTTGCATCTGTGCCCATTGAATCCGACTGGGCGCCGATCATGGAGTTCACCTCCGCAGATATCTTTCAGCACTCGCCTTTCGGTGATGTGCTAAATTCATTAAGGTCTCTCTCCTTGTCAGGAGAACCTTGGCCGAACTATGTCCGGCTAGAATGGGATGCGGACGACGAAGAAATCCGTTGCCCACCCACCACCCACTTAGTAGCCACTATCGACGATTTAACCGACATGCTCGACTTCGACTCCGAAGACATCGACGGTATGGACGACGATGCAGGAGACAAACGGGAACCACCGCCCACAGGGCGCCAGACCGCCACCTCATTATATGATATATACATGGTGGACACCCCAAATAAGGCAATGGCGACGAGACAACGAAGGATGACCCCTCCAAGAAGCAACCCAAGCGCCAACGTCAGCGGCGCCGCTCTAAGTCCCGCCACAGCAAAAGTAGTGATACTGGCACAGGAGATAATAACACTCAGATAGTGCCGAAGACAACCACAATCCCCTCCAGCACGATGTAGAGCGGGAGGATGAACAAGCTAGCCCTCCAGAGCAGGAGGCAGATGGAGAACCGGAGGAGGACAATTACATGCCTCTCTCCGAAGACGAGGTGAGCCTTGGCGACGAAGAATTTATCGTGCCTGAGGATCCCGTCGAGCAGGAGCGCTTCAAACGCCGGCTTATGGCCACAGCAAATAGGCTGAAGAAAAAGCAACAACAGCTTCAAGCTGATCAAGACTTGCTAGCAGACAGATGGACCGAAGTCCTTGCGGATGAGGAATTCGAACTCGAGCGCCCCTCCAAGAGTTACCCAAAATGCAGGTTGCTACCTCACCTCGAGGAGGAAGCATTGAAACCTCCATCACCAGTGTACGATGCGGCTAACCGGCCACCGCGTGGTCGAGCCAAAAAGGCGTTTCAGCCCAAAGTTCAGCCCGCACCCCGTCGCCACTCAATCAAAAATACCAAGGCTAGGGGCAACACACAAGACCTACGAGACGTATTGGACAGCAGGGCAAAACATGCAAGGTCAATATACAGGTCACGGGGGCACACGCCAACGCGCGACGATGACCGTCGCGCCGGATACACTAAAGGTAAATCCGGCCGGGCCGAATACAGCACACAAGACTCATATGAACTGCGTCGTGATATAGCCCGGCACAGAGGCGCTGCACACCCCCTATGCTTCACTGATGAAGTTATGGATCACAAATTCCCGAAGGGTTTTAAACCCGTAAATATCGAATCATATGATGGTACAACAGATCCCGCTGTATGGGTTGAGGATTTCCTCCTTCACATCCACATGGCTCACGGTGACGATCTACATGCCATCAAGTACCTCCCACTAAAACTCAAAGGACCAGCTCGGCATTAGCTAAATAGCTTGCCAACAGACTCCGTCGATGGTTGGGAGGATTTGGAAGACGCATTCCTTGACAACTTCCAGGGCACTTACGTGCGACCACTGGATGCTGATGACTTGAGCCATATAACTCAGTAGCCAGGGGAATCGGCCAGGCAATTCTGGACACGGTTCTTAACTAAGAAAAACCAAATTGTCGACTGTCCGGATGCAGAGGCCTTAGCGGCATTCAAGCATAACATCCATGATGAGTGGCTGGCCCGGCACCTCGACCAGGAGAAGCCGAAGTCTATAGCAGCCCTCACGACACTCATGACCCGCTTTTGCGCGGGCGAGGATAGCTGGCTGGCTCGCAGCAACAACACATCCAGGAATCCGGGCACTCCAGATACCAAAGATGCCAACGGCAAACCATGACGCAACAAACACAAGCGCCGCAAATATGGTGATAAAACCAAAAATACGGCAGTTAATGCTGGGCTCAGGGTCTCAAAGTCCGGTCAGCGGAAAGGGCCGCCCAAAAATACAAATCCAGGTCCATTCAGTCTGGACCGCATACTCGCTCGTCAATGCCAAATTCATGGCACCCCAGAAACGCCAGCCACCCATACCAACAGAGAATGATGGGTTTTCAAACAAGCCGGCAAGGCAGGCACCGAAAACAAAGAGGGGTTTCAAAGCGACGATAGCGACAAAGAGCCCAAATCGCCGAACACAGGAGGGCAAAAGAAATTTTTCCCCCATACTCAATCGGTAAACATGGTAAATACCACCCAAATTGCCCACTTGCACCAGATATGCACCCTCAGGGACGGCGGCCCAACGGAACTCGCCGTCCCACAATATAAGCTAGGGCCGGTCACCTTCAACCGCACGGATCGTCCGGTTAACGCCAATCGGGGCAATCCAGCCGCACTAATCCTCGACCCAATAGTAGGCGGGTTCCACCTCACTCGAGTCCTTATGGACGGAGGTAGAAGTTTAAATCTGCTGCACCAGATACAATGCGCAAGATGGGCATCGATCATTCAGCGACCAAGTCCACTAAAGCCACTTTTAGAGGCATCATACCAGGTATGGATGTTAGCTGTACAGGCTCCATTACCCTCAAGGTAATCTTCAGATCACCGGAAAATTACCGTATCGAAGAGTTAATCTTCGAAATCGCCCCTTTCCGCAGTGACTATCAAGCACTGCTCGGGCGAACCGTGTTCGCTCGATTCAACGCGGTGCCACATTATGCCTACTGTAAGCTCAAAATGTTCGGTCCACGCGGTGTCATCACAGTCCATGGCAAGGCCAAACCTTCCTTTGGCACCAACAAATACATCCCTGCCTTAGCAGCAGGAACACCGAGCAGCACCTTGCAGCCAAACCTTGAGTCGACACCTAGGCTCCCGGACACCGTCAAGGGGCTCCGAACTACTTTGCGGGAGAGTACCCCGGCTCGTCCAGAGCCCAACTAAACACTCCGGCGAAGGCCATGACAGGCCACACTCAGCGGTTCAACTGCCCTCCGGCACACAAACATTTCTTATATTTCCTTTGTAGGTTCACCTTCGCACCGACCAGGACGGACTCTACAGAGGCAGCTCGAACGCGTCAGGGGATCCTTAGACGTTCCCTGCAGCGAACGTCCGGCTACAATACGGATCCGCACTCAACCTCTTCCCCCTAGTCACAGCAGGTTCTGCTATCACAACCTTTTTTTCACATTACTTGTACCCATACGCATAGACGTATTATTCAAATACAACATGTGGATTCATATGACGTTTACCTGCTGATTATTTCTTATCGAAATCATTTCGTCAAATGGCATCCGTACAGAGCGATATGCCTTAAATACGCCAGGGGCTTCGTTTTCCCCGTAACATGGCAATAAAAGTCCGAACACCTTCATGGAAGTTCGGCACCCCGAACTTACAGCATTATATGCATCAGCTCCAAATCATGTCTTGGGTCAATAGTTGGGTTTGCCCGGCTCCCCATAACATGGCAATAAATGCGCGCAATGCTTGTGCATACCTTGTTTATCCCTCAACTGCATTTTTAATTGGCCAATTTCTTCCATGGCCCGCTCCAGACTTTGATTCAGTCCGGAGATCTCCGCAGTGCGAGAGGCAGCAGCCGCTGCAGGTACCTTCTTGGAACAGAAGAGAAATCAATATTACTCAATGAGTCTTCCTGTGATCTTCAATGCGATCCCCTATCCGGTTCCTTCTTTCACCGAACTAGGTATCAGGGGCTACTATCTTACTATGACACTCTTCAGCAAACTCATAAAACACACCTCAAAGCCTCTTATAAGGCTGATACAGGCTTCGTTCAGTCCACTCTCGGTTGACTGAATTTTCTCAATCACCGCACCCATAAGGGCATGGTGTTCGTCAACAATGGAGGCATCTCGTAACGCCGCCAGCAAAGCATCGGACACCTCTGGATGGACAGAGGTCGCCGGCGGAACAGGCATGCCCCCTCCAGCTGAAGGAGGCTGCCTTCTCAATTCTGGAGCCGTATAAACCTCTGGAATCACATCCGGTGAGGAACCGAACTCAGGGTCGCCCCCGCTGTCAGACCCTGTGGGAATCTTTTCCCCCACGTGTCTGACCCCTGTGGTTTGACCTCCAGGCGCCGCCTTCACGGTTTCTTCCTTTCCTCCTTGGCCGGGGTCCTTCTGGGGCAAAGCCTCGGTGTTATGCACCTGTTTGGAGGAAGGGGCCTTTTGGGGCGTCCCACACTCCATAGCATTCGAGCTCAGCAGGTCCTTTGATGAGGATTGTTTGGTACGGGACCTCACCGGACTACCAAAAAATTTGGCTTAAGGTTAAAATACTAAGCCACGATGAGTCCGGACGCTTAACCGTACTCGAATTTTATATACTTATGAGTTGACCAGGGGTTGGGCCCTGGGATCCCATGCCAGGCCGCTGTCAGCGGCGGCAGTGGACTCCTCCGGAAGAGAAGCCCTTCCCCTTTTGGGCAGTTCTGCCTCTAAGGGTGTAGAGCCTGTCCTCTTCCTCCTTCCCCCTGCAGGGGATTCATCTTCCTCCTCCTTTTTATCCTCTTCACAGGCGGAATGGGCATCAGAGCCTTCGGGTATTGTGTCCGAAGTGCCGCAACGACGAAGGCTGCCCCAGGTCTTTTTGGCCTCCTTGTCGGTGTCAAAATCGGCGGATCTCGGGTAGGGGGTCCCGAACTGTGCGTCTAGGCCGGATGGTAACAGGAGGCAAGGGACACGAAGTTTTACCCAGGTTCGGGCCCTCTTGATGGAGGTAAAACCCTATGTCCTGCTTGATTAATATTGATGATATGGGTAGTACAAGAGTAGATCTACCACGAGATCGGAGAGGCTAAACCCTAGAAGCTAGCCTATGGTATGATTGTTGTTCTGTATGTTGTGTATGTTCTATCCACTAGCCTGGCCCTGGTTTATATAATGCACCAGAGGCCTAGGTTAACAAGAGTCCTAGCCGAATATGCCGGTGGGGAGAAGTCCTTGTCTTGATCGCCAAATCTTTGTGGAATCTTCCTTGTATGCGGCAGCTGTCTGAACTGGCCCATGAGTATACGACCATGGGGGGCCTCGGCCCAATCTAATAGATCGGGAGACGACATGGTGAGTACCCCCTAGTCCAGGACACCGTCAGTAGCCCCCTGAACCGGTCTTCAAGTTAGGGACGCTCCTCAATTCTTCTGAACTGTTCTTCATCTTCGGTCGTCGGTCTTGAAAACTGGTTCAACAAATCTTCTTTATCTTCGATCTTGAGGATCATCGAAATGCATTCGACGAGTTTTTACGTCGGGTATCCGAGGAGCCCCTTTAAGTTCCCGGCCTTTACCAATGCCTTGTTATTTTTATGCCACACCTCGGGTTTGAAGTTGTTCCCGGGCGGCAGCGTCCTCTTGCGTCCGAGCTCCAATGCCGGACTGTATTCGAGGTATCTTTTGCAACCGAGCACCAACGCCGGACCGCTTCCCAGCTCTAATGTCGGAATGTATCCGAGCTCCAACGCCGGACTATGTATCCGAGCTCCAACGCCGGACTATATCCGAGGTGTCATAAATCACCTTGGTTCAAAGAAGTTTGAAGGAGTTTAGCCAAACTTAATGCCGGAAATGCCCTCTATGGAGCTAGCCACTAGCGCCCGAGTTTTATGTCGGGCTGCTTCTGAGGTGGTGCACCACCCCGAATGTGGGCCGATTTTTGTGAATATTTTTTATTAGTGCAATTTATTCTCTGCCGAGATATATAGCCAGTAGCCCTCAAGGTGTGTATCGGTCTAAAACCCGAGATGCACCTGAAGGATGACGTGAGACCGCTGATCCCAGTAGCCGCTGAGACTCAGGTTGATTTGCAAAATCGGCCTGAGGATCAAGTCCAAGCTCGGCAGAATACTTCGGGACACTAAAAGCGGCGTGCTCAGTCCTCGAGACTCAGGTTGGGTGTGGCCGACCAACCTAAGGATCAAAATGTCCTCGGAAACTATATTGCACATAAAATTTTCTGCATTGGACAAGCAATGCAGTAGCCCCCGAGACACTGGTCGGGTGCTAACACCAGATCAGGGGATCAATGTGCCCCTTTAATATTTGTAAATAATAAGCCCGAAGCCCAGTAACCCCCAAGCCTTAATGCGGGCATGGGTGGCCGAATTAAGGATCAATATCCATAGTAAAATCACAAATTATGTGTAATGACTCTATGTATCCAAGTACTTTACGTCATTAATGCTCGGATCCACATTGTACAAAACTTTGTTGACCGACCATCGGCTTCCACCTCCTCGGCCAGTAGCCGAGGAGTGTTTGTCCTATTTTATAAAGCCTTTATGAGGGCAAAGATTTACAACAAACAAGGCAATCTGGCCATGCGGTTTTATAAACAAAGGTACGTAGAGAGTTATATTACTGTTTAACAGAAGAAATGTCTTCCAAAGAAAATAGTCCCGCTATCGGTTACTTTCTTTGGGTTGCCATGCTAAGCATGATCATTAAACCTCAGCTCTAATGTAAGAGAAAAATATTGAGGATTTAGTTTGGGAGGCCAGTTAATAGCCCCCGGTAGTGTTCGGCGACAGTCGGGGTCAAGCCGTAAACACTTCGGCCAATGTTATGAACGGCCCATCATTTAACATAGTCATCGGATCGCTGACCAGTTTACGCTTATTGTGAAAGTCGGTTTTCGGCTTTCTCCACTGAGGTGCTTAACCATGTGAGCTGGAAGCACAATCGCAGTGGTTCTCCCTTTGCACGCCTAGCCAAACAAAACGGAACGTAGGAAGCAAGTGCAGGAGCCGGGCAACCCAACTATTGACCGAAGACACAATTCGAAACCGATGCATATATAGCAATATCTGAGAATGTTTTTGCCGAATCCCTAAAGGTGTCCGGCGTTGCACTGCGAGACTAATGCTGGAAAAGCACAGATAGTTTAAAAGTGCCAAAAAGCTTGGAAAACCAAGAAACGTCAGTAAAAACATGACATCCGAACAATATCAAGTGTTCGGTGCCAATCCGAAAGTTGGTCTTAGAAAAAAGAAGTGCTTCTGTCGTGCTTTAACATGATACATCCTATCTCAAGACTTCGAGCGGGTCAGCCTACGGCTTCAACCTCCTATCCCGAGGGCGGAGTACTTCTCATCAGGCCAGTTTAGCAAACTAAACTCTAGCGGCTTTGAGAGAGAAATTAGGCTCCCCGGCTAGTGACCGCACACTCGTGTCGAAAAAAGGAGTGATAAATAATAATAATAAAACTTTGCAACGACTAAGAAGAAGAACACTTATTATAAAATGGCTCAAATAAACTTAAGAGCCCCCAAGTGACTTGGGTAGAAGAATGATTGCATGTACCGAAGTACTTATATCATATCTATGTTCAACCGAACTTTAAACGCGTCTTAACCGACCGTCAGCTTCTCCCTCTTCAGTCAAGGACCGAAAAGTGTTATGTACTCCATCGGTCGAGAATATCGATGGTGTTTCCAATAACCAGGCAATCAGGCCATAAGGCTGTAACAGACAAAGCGCGCTCAGGGAACTTATGCTATATTACCGTGAAGTGTAAGAAGCATCTTCGAAGAAAATAGTACCCCCACCGATACCTTTCTTCGGTGCTCATTGTTATTATGAGACTTGTGCAATAGATTTTTTGTACTCATGAGTTCTGTTGTGTGCCGACCATCATTGAAAACTATACGAGCGCTAGCTTTCGGCTTTACCCAGTCTGAGGTCCGGCTCGGGCGACCCGATCGTGACAATCGCAGAGGTGCTCCATTTACTCCCTAGCCGAACAATCGGGAACGTAGGGTAAACACAGGAGCGAGGCAACCCAGCTTGCAGATCGC
Organism: Triticum monococcum; assembly: GCA_034509565.1. Taxonomy (NCBI): domain Eukaryota; kingdom Viridiplantae; phylum Streptophyta; class Magnoliopsida; order Poales; family Poaceae; genus Triticum; species Triticum monococcum. Next base: position 589,322,412 of record CM067841.1, read on the forward strand.
TTAAGTCAATATGGTGCATATTGTGGCGTAATACACGAACAAGGAACGAAGCCGTACAAGTATAATCATATGCAAGTGGAAAAGCTTCATGAAGGAAGCCCCCAAATGAATTGGGTATTTATGCGTCACAAACAAAGTTTGGACAAGGAAATTTTTTACAAGCAACTTTTTTCCAAAAAAGTATAATGCTTGGTCGAACCGAACAGAAGTTAGAAATTAAAGCCTTGAGCATGAAAGCCACTTAGCTGGTTAAGGTATTCGGTATTGATGACGTGGTCCGAGCTTGATGCGGGGCAAGGTTCCATCCCCCAAGCTGGTCCCGAGGTGGCGGAGCGGAGAGCTCGACACGCCGAAGTGGTGACATAGCACGGTCAATGCAGACCAGCAGGGTGACGCCGAAATCCCCGGATCATTTTCCTATGCACAAAAAATAGTGCAAACCGGAGATAATAGTAATAATGATAATTAAAAAATGTTGCATAATAAATAATTTATGCAAAGTGAGGAATAGAAGAAATATGGCCTGGCACCGAAGTCAATGTCGATGCAGGGCGTCGGCTGATGTAGTAAAGGCGTGGCAAAGCCTGAATTCACAGGTCAGTCCGAGCTCCGGATGCGGCGTTCGCCGGACTATGTATGGAAACTGATCGAACCACCACGCGACCGCCGTTAATGCGGTCACCATTTGATAGACCTGTGTACATATCATGGACAAACCAGAGTAATAATTCCTTGGGAAAAATGAACCCAAACAAGCAAAAAATACTGGGATTAATAGCACCTGGTTTATTTGTTGTAGCGATCCGAAGGAAGGTGATTCCCAAAATTGGGACTCGCTCCGCATACCCATTGCCTGATGGGCGATAAAACGACGGCATGACAATGCTGGTAAAGGTTGACTTGCCGAGGCAAAGCCCTCGGTCCAGCTAACGTGACGGAGCTGGTCGGCTAGCGACGCCGAACTATCCGGAGTAGGTTGATGAAGAGATGGCGAAGCCCCCGGTCCAGCCGAGATGTCGAAGCCTCGACGTCAGCCGATGAGTCGAAGTAGGTCGGCGTGATGGACACCAGCTTGAAGAAGCAATAGTGCGGCCCTGTCGATGCAGGTCGTGACGTGGTCGATGCCGGCTTGATGAAGCGACCGTGCGGCGATGTTGGTATGCCCGCTCCGTGTAATCCGTGGGGCGGCGATGTTGATGATGATTTATCCTTCGCGATGCCGGACTCTTGTTCGGCTTGCCGAGATGATAATCCGAAGAAGTTGAGCTCGGCTAAAGTGACGACGTGTCTACCGCAGGTCGACAGCCATGGAGTAATATTGCCGGACTAGTTTGACACCAGTAAGATGTTGAAGATCATGTTCAAAAGATCTTAAAGTTAGTGGGATGTGTTCGGGAACAAAACACAATACCCCATACAAAACTTCCTTCAAAAGGGATGTCCGAAATCCCGTTCATAAAAAAGATGAACTCGGGTCGGATTCGTTTTCGCGCAGAAAACAGATCCGAAAAGTGATGCACTAATCGGAAGGTTCCCAGAGTTTGGACGGTCGGATCGAGCTGAAATTTTGAGAGGTGGTAGATATAGGAATTCCGCAGCCGATCAACGGTTGGATCTTCCAAAGGACGTACGAGCTAGAAGCTGAACACCAGGCCCTAAACTCATCCAAATTCCCATCCAGATTTGACAGGGTTCCGGTATATCATGGATTGCCAGAGATTCCTCCATCGGAACTCGACGAAATTTTTCAGGGTTGTTATAGACTCAATTCCGCACAATTCCACCAAAGAGATCGTCAAAGCGATACTCGAGGAGGTGGTGGCGGCAGATACGAGTTTTCTGTCCAAAAAAACAGCCCGGTCGCTTGAGGGCAATGTTGACGTTGAGCCCCCGAGCTCCATGGATGATTTCTCCGTGATCTTGATAGAGGTCGAAGTTGATGTTTGATGAAGGCCCTCGTCCGAACATGGTGATCCGAACACGGGGCGCAATTCTTGGCCGAACCAAGGTGACCAGTCGAACTGGTGACGAAGACGCCGAAGTCGCAGTTGACCTGCAGGCGAGCCATCGATCCTTTTGTCGATCACACATCGGAACTCTCAATGGAAGCACCAATGTCGGTGTCAAAACCGGTGGATCTTGGGTAGGAGGTCTCGAACTGTGCATCTAGGCTGGACGGTAATAGGAGGCAAGGGACACGAAGTTTTAGCCAGGTTCGGGCCCTCTTGGTGGAGGTAAAACCCTACGTCCTGCTTGATTAATATTGATGATATGGGTAGTACAAGGTAGATCTACCACGAGATCAGAGAGGCTAAACCCTAGAAGCTAGCCTATGGTATGATTGTTGTTCTATATGTTGTGTATGTTCTATCGACTAGCCTGGCCCTGGTTTATATAATGCACCAAAGGCCTAGGTAAACAAGAGTCCTAGCCGAATACGCCGGTGGGGAGAAGTCCTTGTCTTGATCGCCAAGTCTTTGTGGAATCTTCCTTGTATGCGGCAGCTGTCCGAACTGGCCCATGAGTATACGACCATGGGGGGCCTCGGCCCAATCTAATAGATCGGGAGACGACATGGTGAGTACCCCCTAGTCCAGGACACCGTCACTCCTTTTCGGCCGTCTTCTTCGGCACCTTGTAGGGCGCCGGGACCAGAATCTTCATCAGAAGTGGAATGGTCGGGTCTTTGGGCAATGGGGCCAGACAATGGATCCGCTCCGCCTTCTTCGTCTAGCTCTGGGGGAGTTGAATAAACATGCGTTAAGCGCTTCCTTTGGGTCATGCGGATAGTAAAGTTTAATAAACTCACCGAACTTGCATGACAGGACAGTTGGTACCCGCGATCTTTGGCGGAGTCCGGCCATGATTCGCCGGACTTGAAAAGCACCTTCCAAATGTCCTTGTGCGTGGAGCCGAAGAACCTTCGCAAAGTTTGGTGCCTGGCCGGATCGAAATCCCATAGATTGCAAGTCCGGTGTTGACATGGCAGTATACGACGGACTAACATCACCTGGACTATGTTGAAAAGTTCAATGTTCTTATCTCCCATATCTTTAACGCGCGTCTGAAGCACCGACAGTTCGTCGGACAAGGACCAGTCCAGGCCTTTCTTGACCCAGGATGTAAACCACAGAGGGGCGCCGGAGCGAAACTCAGAAGAGGCGGCCCATTCCTTGTCGCATGGCTCAGTGATGTAAAACCACTGCTGTTGCCACTCCTTGACAGAATCATTAAAGGATCCCGTTGGCCACACGACGTTGGGCATCTTGCTCACCATAGCGCCCCCGCACTCGGCGTGCTCGCCGCCCACCACCTTCGGCTTCACATTAAAAACCTTCAGCCATAAACTGAAGTGCAGCGAAATACGGAGAAAAGCTTCGCACACGACAATGAATGTCGATATGTTGAGGAAGGAGTTAGGGGACAGATCATGAAGATCGATCCCATAATAATACATGAGGCCACGACGAACTGGTGGAGAGGAAACCCTAGCCCGCGGAAAAAATGAGGGAGGAATACAACCCTCTCGTGGGGTTCCGGAGTAGGGACGATATGTCCCGCCGTCGGGAGACGGTGGTTGATTTTCTTGACCAGATACTCGGCTTCCCGAAGCTTTTTGATATCCTTCTCTTGGACGGTAGAGGCCATCCATTTGCCTCCCGCTCCGGATCCAGACATCTTTGGAAGACCTTTTGTGGGTAGAGAAGGTGAACGCCATGGCGCTGGAGCCTGAGCAGAGTGGAATGAATTGGGAAGAAGGCGTGGGCGAAAAGAATGAATCCTGATCCCTTTATAAGGGGGGAAGAGGCGATGCACCTCCCCACTCGCCTGATAAAACCTCTTATTCCCCAAGCGCCGTAATTGATGGCGTGGTTGGGTTACCTGCATCCGTATTGATGAGAATCCCGTGATAAGGGGACACGATCTCTGCTTTGACAAGACGTGCTAAGAAAACCACCTCGCGATGTGCGCACTGGCTGGTTGGGAAAAACGGTTCGAATAATGACCGAGCCATGACATGATGTTAGGCTATCAAACGTATCAGCAGATTGGATTTGTGGAATTATTATTCTCTCTATGGTGGTATGTGGAACTTGTTTTGCAGAGCCAGACACTATCCTTGTGTTCAAAATCTTTTATGGAGTATTCAGAGGAGGAACCCGCCTTGCAATGCCGAAGACGATACTGCGCGCCGGACTCATTATCATTGAAGCCTGGTTCAGGGGCTACTGAGGGAGTCCTGGATTAGGGGGTCTCCAGACAGCCGGACTATATCCTTTGGCCGGACCGTTGGACTATGAAGATACAAGATTGAATACTTCGTCCCGTGTCCGGATGGGACTTTCCTTGGCGTAGAAGGCAAGCTTGGCAATACGGATATGTAGATCTCCTTCCTTGTAACCGACTCTGTGTAACCCTAGCCCCCTCCGGTGTCTATATAAACCGGAGGGTTTAGTCCATAGGACAAGAGACAATCATACCATAGGCTAGCCTCTAGGGTTTAGCCTCTCTGATCTCGTGGTAGATCAACTCTTGTAATACTCATATCATCAAGAACAATCAAACAGGACGTAGTGTATTACCTCCATCAAGAGGGCCCGAACCTGGGTAAACATCGTGTCCCCTGCCTCCTGTTACCATCCGCCTTAGACGCACAGTTCGGGACCCCCTACCCGAGATCCGCCAGTTTTGACACCGACAGCCGCCCAGACCCTATGCACTGTTGGGCTGCCAGTTTCGGCCCGATCAGTGTTTTTTTTTCCTTTGGACGCATTTAATCTTTTATCCCGGGTTTTACAGATTTGCAGAAAAACCCCTAAGCTCCATGCATTTAATAAGTTCACAACCGTGCATCGGATTAAAAAAAACTTTATATGAAAAATGCTTAGATTTTTGTGTAGATTCATATTATGCAACTTTCATCTATGTTTAAAATGTTTAAGATGTTGTTTGTCTAAATTTGCCATATTGCCATGCTAAAATGATTTAATCCATAACTAAACAATCGTAGCTCCAAACTTTTAAACTTTATATGTAAATGGGGTAGAAAAATGCCTAGTTTAACATGGTGCACTCATATTGCATGGTTAACAACTCTAAAATATGCTTTAGGACAAAACAATACCAAATCCATAAATATGCACATGAGGATTTTCCGGAGTTGTTGTTTGTTGTTCCGGCCTCATTTAAAATTGCGTAGTTAAGTAGTTTTATTATGCTTCACCTCTTGCCATGATTAACAACATTTAATATTGTTGGGTACCTAAATGAGAGAGAACTAAATAAGTCATGTGGTGTTTCGTCAATATGCAAATCGTTGCATATTGAGCTCCACTTAACTTGTAGTTTTGCTTGTGCACTTTGCCATGCCATGCCTCATTAAACCGGACATGCATCATACTTAATTGTGCATCATGCCATGATTATGTGATGGTTGTTTACTATGTTGTTTGCTTCTTTCCGGTGTTGCTTCTTCGGGTTAGTTCCGATAACGTCGCGTTTGTGAGGATCTGTTCGACTTCGTTCGTTTGTCTTCTTCATGGACTCGTTCTTCTTCCTTGCGGGATCTCACGCAAGATGACCATACCCTCGAAATCACTTTTATCTTTGCTTGCTAGTTGTTCGCTCTATTGCTATGCCGCGATACCTACCACTTGCTATATCATGCCTCCCATATTGCCATGTCAAGCCTCTAACCCTCCTTTCCTAGCAAACCGTTGTTTGGCTATGTTACCGCTTTGCTCAGCCCCTTTTATAGAGTTGCTAGTTGCAGGTGAAAATGAAGTTTGTTCCATGTTTGGAACATGGATATGGTGGGATATCATTATTATATCTTATTTACTTTAATGCATCTATATACTTGGTAAAGGGTGGAAGGCTCGGCCTTATGCCTGGTGTTTTGTTCCACTCTTGCCGCCCTAGTTTCCGTCATACCGGTGTTATGTTCCTTGATTTTGTGTTCCTTACACGGTTGGGTGTTATGGGGACCCCTTGACAGTTCGCTTTGAATAAAACTGCTCCAGCAAGACCCAACCTTGGTTTTGCCATTTGCCTCACCACCACCTACCCTTCCCTCGGGTCGGCCAACCCAAGGATCATCTTTATTTAACCCCCCCCCCCCCCCGGGGAGGGCAGTGCTTCTCTAAGTGTTGGTCCGAACCAGATCAACTTGCGCCGCCACCTCGGGAAACTTGAGGGCTGGTTTTAGCTGTACGTAGTGTTCATCCGGTGTTTCCCTGAGAACGAGATATGTGCAGCTCCTATCAGGATGTCGGCGCATCAGGCGGTCTTGCTGGTCTTGTTTTACCATTGTCGAAATGTCTTGTAACCAGTATTCAGAGACAGATCGGGTCTTCCCGGGAGAAGGAATATCCTTCGTTGACCGTGAGAGCTTGTGATGGGCTATGTTGGGACACCCCTGCAGGGTTTGAACTTTCAAAAGCCATGCCCGCGGTTATGTGGTAGATGGGAATTTGTTAATGTCCGGTTGTAGAGAACTTGACACTTAACTTAATTAAAATGAATCAACCACGTGTGTAGCCGTGATGGTCTCTTCTCGGCGGAGTCCGGGAAGTGAACACGGTTCTTGTGTTATGCTTGAATGTAAGTAGTTTCAGGATCACTTCTAGTTCACGACCATTGCGTTGCTTCTCTTCTCGCTCTTATTTGTGTAAGTTAGCTACCATATATGTTTAGTGCTTGCTGTAGCTCCACCTCACTACCCTTTCCTACCCATAAGCTTAAATAGTCTTGATCTCGCGGGTGTGAGATTGCTGAGTCCTCGTGAGTCACAGATACTTCCAAACAGTTGCAGGTGCCGATGAAACCTGTGCAGGTGACGCAACCGTGCTCAAGTGGGAGCCCGATGAAGATCTTGGTCGTTGTTTTGTTTCGTTTCCTTTTGATCAGTAGTGGAGCCCGTTGGGACGATCGGGGATCTAGCATTTGGGGTTGTCTTCTTTTATTTTGGTTCCGTAGTCGGACCTTTGATTGTACTCTGGATGATGTATGTTTAACTTGTATTTGTGTGAAGTGGCGATTGTAAGCCAAATCTTTATCCCTTTCTTATTCAGTACATGGGATTGTGTGAAGATTACCCCTCTTGCGACAAACCTACCATGCGGCTATGCCTCTAAGTCGTGCCCCGACATGTGGGAGATATAGCCGCATTGTGGATGTTACAGGTTGTTACTGTAAGGTGCCCAGGTTGATACATTATTTTTTCTCTGTTTATGCAATATCTTAGAGGCTTGATGGCAATGCCCCTCAATCAGTTTGCCTCCTACCAATTGGTGTGTGCTCGCATTGGGCCCGTTCAAAGGGAGGAACACATTTCATTTGATTGTTTAAGTATAAGCCAATCTCTTGCGACTAGATTATTATGATCTGATGGTTGTATGGTACTTGAGAAATAACGCTATCTTCACTATTAAGACGCCTGAAACTTTACATAATCCATAACTTGTAGAGAGACGTTGAGTTTTCTTCTTTTGAAATACGATTTCTTGCATAGCAGTTTTGGTTCACTACTTCTTCCATTGAGCAACGGTAACTTAATCATTTGCTGTGATGAATCACAAGGGCGGTATCATAGTAAGTTGGTTGTTGTAGAAGGCTGATTTCCCTGATTATAAATCCTAAACTGATCATAAACTCTGAGCAAACATATTCATTGTTCATTTTCCTGTAGCATGGTTGTGTGTTGATTAGTCTCGAATATTTTAATGCCATAATTTTGTGTCGTGTCCATTCGAGAGAGACTTGAATCCCTTGTTTGAATATTACAGGAGAGCATGTGTAGAGAGAGAAAAACCTGGAAGTCATGGTTGTTACAGTCTAAGGGAACTTGCTATTCTCAAGGGCCACGTGGAGTCGGTTGTCAAGCTGAAGGGCCTCGACATTAATACCATCCAGCAGCCCGTACATGGTGTGATGATCTGGACTTCCATGATTGCCTTCTTGACTACAACTACTTAGGCGAGTCCCTGATCTCTCTTTCCTCCTGTGTCTACTCTAGGAATAAGCTTTTGAGCTATGGTCATCAAGCCAGTGATATAGTGCATGTGGTCTTCGGTGATAGTCTTCTGGCCATCGGGTCGATGGTTTAATTGTTTGGAACTGTGGTGGTCTTCTTGCCACCACGAGCTTCGAGTCTATGCAGTATATATCTAGACACATATTTTGATCACTTCTTTCTGCAGGTCTGCCATTGAGGACCAGCATAGAGCTCCGTGATGACAACTTGGTGCCATACTTTGGCCCATCTCAGCTACAACTACTTATGTCAGTCTCTGGTTTCTCTTTCCTCCTGTGTCTCACTGGTAGAAAAAGGGCCTATAGTCCCGGTTCGTAAGGGCCTTTAGTCCCGGTTCCTGAACCGGGACTAAAGTGTCGGTACTAATACCTCCCACCTTTAGTCCCGGTTCAATTCAGAACCGGGACTAAAGCCCCTCCACGTGGGCAGTGTGCAGAGCCCAGTCAGGAGACTCTTTGGTCCCGATTGGTGGCACCAACCGGGACCAATAGGCATCCACGCGTCAGCATTTCTGTGGCTAGGGTTTTTGTTTTTTTTTAAAGGGGGGGGGGTTGGGGGTTTTGGGGGGTTAATTTAGGTGTTTCATATATTGTGTTAGCTAGCTATAATTAATATAGAGAAGTGTCCTCTCTTATGTCCGTGCTTGGTCGACGCTACGTACTATACATACGTATAGAGAGGACTAGACACGCTGGCTAGCTAGTAAAGCAAACGATGGAAACAGAAGATCGTCATGAACATATATGCATACAGAGAGAAGTGATATCGACCACCTCTTCTTCTCCGAGAGATTGGTCGAACAACAAGTTCTCGTATATCTATCTGACAGTACCGGCTACATATATACAGTAATTATCTCTTACAAATATAATCATACGGACTCAGGTTTAACATAGAATTCTCCGTCTTCAGGGATCACGTGGTCAAGAAAGAATGCCGCCAATTCCTCTTGAATTGCTCGCATGCGAGCTGGTGCTAGGAGTTCATCCCGCTTCCGAAACATCTAATTTGAAGAAGGGGGTCAATACATATATACATATATATATATATATATATATGAATGAATGAAACTCAACACAAATGATGGTAATAAAATAAAATTGTGAATATTGTTATTTACGTACTTCATATTGTTCGTTAGAGTACCCGCCCCGCTCACACGTCGTGTGGCGGATGGACTCGCAGATGTAGTATCCACAGAAATCATTCCCTTGTTCCTGCCACAACCACTTTACAAGAAATAGAGGTCAATCAAACTGATAAGCAAGAATGCTAAATGGTATTGATGAAACTAGCGCTTGAATCACTAGGAGATGCGCGGAACATGCTACTATAGTACTTACTTTCGGGTGTCTAAATTCCAGCTCCTTCGGCAGTCCCGGAACTTTTTTGGTGAATTTTCTCCAAACCCTGCCGGACAAAGAAAACAATTACTTGATATCAGGAAATGAACAAAGTTGCTGATATGGTGGATAATGATCGATTTAACTTACTTCTTGAGGATTTCAGTCATGTCTGCATAGTCCTGGGGATCTTTTCGTCTTGAGTCTAAGACAGTTACTAGTCCCTGCTCAAGCTTAATCTCTAGGAGAATATAGTGGAAACTGCACACGCATGCATAACTCATGAATTACATTACTATAACCTTGACTAATATATAAGGGAAACCGAATACGCACAAGACAGTAACACTCACTTGAAGTTGTAAGGAAAGAGTATTATATCTTTGTTTTGATTTATTACGAACGATTGTAGCATGTTGGCCTCGGTAGCTGCGGCATGAAGTTTAACCTCAGTTGCATCTATGAGATATGTGTTAATGAACCCAATATCACCGACTTGTCTTTTCTTCAATTCGACGATCTTCAATCTGCATAATATAGTGAGGATGATTATAAATACATGCAATGAAAGAGCTAAGCTATATAGAGAAACTTAATGACAGAAGTAGTACTACTTACAGACAGTAGCAGGCGATCGTTGTTTTATCGAGGGCCAATTGATTGAAAAACTGATAGAACTCCTCAAATAGAACAGGCAACAGATCAATTCCAACGAGGTCATGCTCCTTTTTAACTCTCACATACAAAGTACTCCTCCCCCCAGAGTCTCTGCAGATTTTCAAGTACCAATCATGCAATCTTCGCATCATCGTTGATAGAGATCTTTCATCTTTGACGAGAGGCTTCCCGTACTCGTATCTTTGCATCCGCATGTCCATGGGTTCATAATGTACTTCGTCGGGCAGGTAATCTGCAAGATTATTATAACCGGGCACCATCCTCGGGTCATTAGCGACGTTGTGGCTAGGCAACTTGAGCGGGGGGCATGATTGTTTCGCTTGTTTGCCGAGCTGGGCAATTTGTTTCCCAGCTCGTCGTTTTTTCAGCCTTTCATCACTGACAGTAGTTCCCGACCGCTCCGCTTCGGCAAATTCCTTTCCAATAATGCGGTCATAGTTTCCTTTCGGCGGATCAGACTTTGGTGGTTTTGTCAGGGCAGCCAGAGTGCGCTTCACTTTCACCCCATCTACCTTCTCCTCCGGAGGTGGATGTTGCTTTGCTTTCACCCCTTCAAAGAATTTCCTCACTTCTTCTCGCGCGATCTCGGCGTTCTCCTCCTGGGTCCTCTCGTATGGTAACTTCTCTGGAGTCTTCAGAGAAGGACCGAATCTATATGTCCTCCCGCCTCTGGTTGTACTGCTAGACGCCGACCGAGCAGACGAAGCCGTTGTCTTCTTTACTTGCTTAAGAGGCGGAGGAGAAGGACTACGACCCGCCGGAGCAGCTGGAGCGGCAGCAGGTCTCTTCTGCCCTTGCTGACGAGGCGGATAAGGAGGAGGTTGGCTGCTCGGGCGCGTCGGCGCAGGCGGAGACGGAGGCGGAGTGCCGCCACGCGCCGGAGAAGGAGCCGGCCGAGGACCCTGATCGTCACTCGCCGGAGGAGGAGGCGGTGGAGGAGGAGGAGTGCCCTGACTCGCCGGAGGAGGAGGAGGCGGAGGCGTCCAGTTCGGAAGGTTGATGAGGTCCTTCCGCCATAGGCATGGAGTCTTCAGAGCAGACCCCAGCCGAGTCTCCCCTTCACCGGTAGGGTGGTCAAGCTGGAGGTCCTCAAATCCCTCCGTTATCTCATCCACCATCACCCTAGCATATCCTTCTGGAATTGGCATGCAGTGAAAAGTTGCGCCGGGTTCAGTAGGATAAACAGAGCCAACAGCCGCCTTGACCTTCAAATTCATCCATTGCGTCATAAGGTGGCAATTTTGAGACTCCGTTATAGCATCCACAGGATAGCTGGCAGGAGCCGTCAAGGCATGCTGCAGCTGAAGCTGCTCGGTGGAAGCCACGCTGCTTCTGCGCTGAGATGGCGGGGTAGCTTCGGGGGAGGCTTCGGCAGTACGTTTGCTGCGATTTGCTTCTCGTTCCTCTATCGCTTGTACCCTTGCGTGCAGCGCCTGCAGTTCGGTCTGATGCACTTTTTTCCTCCTCTCATGGGATTTGTAACCGCCTGCGTCCGGAAACCCAACATTCCATGGAACGGAGCCTGGCGTGCCTCGTGTCCGTCCAGGGTGCTCAGGATTCCCGAGGGCCATTGTGAGCTCGTCGTGCTCTCTGTCTGGAAAGAACGTCCCTTCCTGCGCTGCGTCGATATAGTGCTTAAGCCTACTGACTGGTATGTCCATTTGTTCGTTCGTCCAAATGCATCCCCCTATTTCAGGGTCCAAGGTTGCGCCAGCCCCGAAGAACCAAGTCCGGCAACGGTCTGGCCAGTTATATGTCTCTGGTCTGATCCCTTTATGAAGCAGATCATTCTCAACCTTGGACCACTTAGGCCGGGCTACGAGGTAGCCACCTGACCCCGTGCGATGGTGAAGCTTCTTCTTCGCGGCATTCTGCTTGTTTGTCGCCGACATCTTCTTACTCTTTTCCGATGTCTTGTAGGCCACAAATGCGGGCCAGTGATCTCTGATCTTCTCATATCTGCCCTTAAATTCTGGTGTCTCTTTTTTATCGACAAACCTATTGAGCTCTTTCTTCCACCTCCTGAATAGATCTGCCATCCTCTTCAGAGCAAAAGACTTGATTAATTTCTCTTTAATTGGGTTCTCTGGATTATCCTCTGGCGGTAGGGTGAAATTTGACTTCAGCTCAGTCCAAAGATCATTTTCTGCATATCATTGACATAAGACACCTCAGGGTCTTCTTTAGCCGGCTTAAACCATTGCTGGATGCTTATCGGGATCTTGTCCCTAACCAGAACCCCGCACTGAGCAACAAATGCCCTCTTTGTCCGGAGGGGTTCAATAGGTTGGCCGTCGGGCGCGATTGCTGTGATCTCAAGCTTTTCATCCGAGCTCAACTTTTTCTTCGGGCCTCGTCTCTTTACCGAAGTTGTGCTCGATCCGGAGGGCTAGAAAAAAGAACAAAGACTTAATTAATATGTGTACATACCAAAACAATGAATGCATCAATCAGCTAGTCAGCATAGGCTTAACTAATATGTATACCTGGCCGGACTCGGTTCGGTCACCGGAGCCGTCATCACTTTCTCCTTCTTGCACCGGCATTGGGTCACCGGCGCCGTCCTCATGTTCTTCTTCTTGCACCGGCATTAGGTCACCGTAGCCAGCTTGTTCACCCTCTCCTTCCGGACCATCGATGATATCGTTGAGATAGTACGAGACGGCATCACTTCCTTCTGCGATTATCTCCCTCAACAACGCTTCTTTTCTTGCTTCGTCTAGGGCGGTGTCCATAGTTTCTACAAATATTTACAACATGGCAATTATTATTCAAACATGACAGATGGATATATTAGTGCCAAACGTAGAACTAGCTATCTAATCATAGTAAGCTATCGGGAGGGGGTATATATCGACAACGACGACACTACATCTATATATGTCCCTCGATGACCCTTGTTCCCGATAAAAAAAGAGGAAGAAGAAGAAAAAAAGAGGAGAAGAAAGAATAGAGGAGAAGAACTCCTCTATTCTTTCTTCTCCTCTTTTTTCTTCTTCTTCCTCTTCTTTTTTTATCCACTTCTTCCTCTCATGTTCGAGAGGATCGCCTTGGGGTCGGGAGGTTGCCTAGTGTCAAAGGATTCAAAAAAACCATGTCTTCATCATTAGGCGAAAGTAACATGTGCATGATGGTAGGAAGCTCTTCAAAGTTGTTCTGGAACGGAGTCCCAGATAGGATAATTCGCCTTTTGGTACAAAGTTCAGCAAGAGCCTTCCGAATATCGCTATTTGGAAGGCCTTTGCTGAATTCGTACCAAAAGGCGGATTATTCTATCCGGGACTTCATTCCAGAACAACTTTGCAGAACTTCGTACCAACATGCCCTGGTTACTTCTGGCTAATGATGAAGGCATGGATTTCTTCAATACTTTGACACTAGGAAAACAAAAGAGGAGAAGAAGAAAGGAATAGTGGAGAAGAAGAGAAAACTATTCCTTTCTTCTTCTCCTCTTCTTTTTCTTCTGTTTTCTTCTTCTTATTTATTTCTCCTCTTCTTTTCGGTAGAGGAAACCCTAAATAGCTAGCAAGTATCATGGGTGTGAGATACATGTGGCCTTCGGTGTCGGACACTACATCCACGTCCCACAAGTGACGTGGGCGTCCAAACCCGCGCCACTTGTGGGATGTGGATTTAGTGTCCGACACCAACGGTACATGTATCTCACACCGACGATACTTTCTATTTAGGGTTTCTCCTCTACCACTCGGCGGCCCTCTCGACGACCCTCGTTCCCGATAAAATAAAGAGTAAGAAGAAGAAGAAAAAAAAGAGAAGAAAGAATAGAGGAGAAGAACCCTCGAACCCTAGACGACCCTCTTCTTCCTCTCATGTTCAAGAGGATCGCCGAGGGGTCGGGAGGTTGCCTAGTGTCAAAGGAAACCCTAAATAGCTAGCAAGTATCGTGGGTGTGAGATACATGTGGCCCGCGGTGTCGGACACTACATCCACGTCCCACAAGTGACGTGGGCGTCGAAACCCGCGCCACTTGTGGGATGTGGATTTAGTGTCCGACACCGACGGTACATGTATCTCACACCGACGATACTTTCTATTTAGGGTTTCTCCTCTACCACTCGGCGGCCCTCTCGACGACCCTCGTTCCCGATAAAATAAAGAGGAAGAAGAAAAAAAAAGAGAAGAAAGAATAGAGGAGAAGAACCCTCGAACCCTCGAACCCTAGACGACCCTCTTCTTCCTCTCATGTTCGAGAGGATCGCCGAGGGGTCGGGAGGTTGCCTAGTGTCAAAGGAAACCCTAAATAGCTAGCAAGTATCGTGGGTGTGAGATACATGTGGCCTTCGGTGTCGGACACTACATCCACGTCCCACAAGTGACGTGGGCGTCGAAGCCCGCGCCACTTGTGGGATGTGGATGTAATGTTCGACACCGACGGTACATGTATCTCACACCGACGATACTTTCTATTTAGGGTTTCTCCTCTACCACTCGGCGGCCCTCTCGACGACCCTCGTTCCCGATAAAATAAAGAGGAAGAAGAAGAAGAAAAAAAAGAAGAGAAGAAAGAATAGAGGAGAAGTCTCCTCTATTCTTTCCTCGCCTCTCTCATGAATGTCTGGCGTTCTCGACCCCCCCTCCCCACGTGTCGAAGAAAAAAAAGAGGAGAAGAAGAAAGGAATAGAGGAGAAAAGAGAAAAATAGAATAATTCTATTTTTCTCTTTTCTCCTCTATTCCTTTCTTCTTCTCCTCTTTTTTTTCTTCTTTTTTCTTCTTCTTATTTATTTCTCCTCGTCTTCCTCTCCCCTCTCGGCGACCCTAGACCCCCTCTCGACCCTCGACCCCTAGGCGACCGTCGACCCCTCTTTTTTTTTCCTCTTCTATTTTATCCTCTTCTTCCTCTACCGCTCGGCGACCCTCGACGACCCTCGTTCCCGATAAAAAAAGAGGAAGAAGAAGAAAAAAAGAGGAGAAGAAAGAATAGAGGAGAAGTCTCCTCTATTCTTTCTTCTCCTCTTTTTTCTTTTCTTATTCCTCTTCTTTTTTATCCTCTTCTTCCTCTCATTATATTTTCTACGAATGTTCTATATACATACATCCATCGATATCATTCCATACATACATATACATCTACATTATATATGAACAAAAAAAGATCAAAATTCATCATACATACATCTACAGTATATATGAACAGTATATATGAACAAAAAAATATCAAAATTCATCATACATACATCTACAGTATATATGAACAGTATATATGAACAAAAAATATCAAAATTCATCATACATACATACATCTATAGTATATATATATGAACAAATATCAAAATTCATCATACATACATACATCTGCAAATTCAGGAGCAGGGAAGGAAGGAAGGGGGTAGGAGGCGGTAGCTACCTCTCCCGGAGGGGTCGGGGAGGAGACGCGGGCGGCCGGCGTCGGGGGCGACGGCGACGAGGACGGGCTCGGGGTCGGCGAGGGCAGGGCGACGACGGGGCGCGCTCGACGGCGGCGGACAGGCTCGGGGGCGCAGGGGGTGCTCGGGGACGCAGGGGGTGCTCGGGGGCGCAGGGGGTGCTCGGGGCGGCCGGCGTCGGGGGCGACGGCGATGAGGACGGGCTCGGGGTCGGCGAGGGCGAGGGCGACGGCGGGGCGCGCTCAGCGGCGGCGGACGGGCTCGGGGGCGCAGTGGGTGCTCGGGGGCGGTGGACGGGCGGCCGGCGACGAGGACGGCGCGGGCTCACGGAGGGCTCGGCGGCGACGAGCCTGGCGGCGTCGTTGGAGGAGAGGACGAGGAGATCGATCGAACTGAATCGAGAATTTCTCAAGTCCAGCTTATATACCAAAAGCATTGGTCCCGGTTGGTGCTACGACCCGGGACTAATGCACCCTTTAGTCCCGGTTGGTGCCACGAACCGGGACCAAAGGCCAATTTTCGGCAGCCCAAAGGGCGGGAAGCGGCGGCCTTTGGTCCCGGTTGGTGGCACCAACCGGGACTAAAGGGGGGCATTGGTCACGGTTGGTGCCACGAACCGTGACCAATGCCACCTTTAGTCCCGGTTGGAGCCACCAACCGGGACCAATGCCCTTGTGCGCCCCGGGTCCAAAATTTTAGTCCCACATCGCTAGTTGAGAGGGCTCTGGAGTGGTTTATAAGCGCTGCTGCGCCCACCCTCCTGAGCTCCTCTCAACTGCAGGCTTTCGGGCCTAACTTGTCATTGCAATGCCTGTGGGCCTACTGCGCCTGCTGCGGGCCTGAATCCTGGCCCATGTAGGGTTTCTAGTCGTATTCAGGCCGTGGAGGCCCAGTAGGTGGCATTTTTTTTTCTACATTTTTTTGGTTTTTTATTTTTTGCTTTTAGGTCACAAAAATTATAAACTTTCTATTAGTGCCATTAGTTTTAAATTTTAAATAGTTTAAATTTGGAGTTTTAAAAATTTGTGTGAATCACTAGTTTGTGAATAACTTTACTATAAAATTAGAATTTTTTTCTATTTATTTTTTATTTCTACTTAAAACTAAATACTTACAGTTTTTTAGTGATTTCTTTTTGCTTTTAGGTCACAAAAATTATAAACTTTCTGTTAGTGCCATTAGTTTTAAATTTTAAATAGTTTAAATTTGAATTTTTAAAAATTTGAAGAATATTATAGTTTTATTTTAGTTTAATTACTTACAGTTTTTTAGTGATACTTATAGTTTTATTTTACTTATAATTTAATTTTTTTATTTGTACTAAATACTTATAATTTTAAAATGCACCATATTTTTTTACTATGAAGTTAGATCATGTGTTACAAAGGGATTTCATTTTCTTGAACTTATTTGAACTCCATATTTTTTCTGTGTTCAAAATGCACCATTCAAAGACACATCATCAATTTTCAACCCTTTCTGACTTCATTTGTTATTTTTCATGCATTTATTGATTTTTTTGAGCTATAAGACCCTGAAATTGAAAAGCATTTCAAATGAACTCCGAAAAGGTTGAAAGTTGGCATGGTATCATCATTTCACCCACATAGCATGTGCAACAAAGTTGAGATGGTTACGGCAAAAACTGGATGCACTTCGTGTACAAAACGGACAATCTCTTTCGAAGTATCAGGGTTTCGGACGAAAGATCATCTTTTACAAAGGCATTTCATTTTCTTGAACTTATTTGAACTCCATGTTTTTTCTGTGTTCAAAATGCACCATTCAAAGACACATCATCAATTTTCAACCCTTTCTGACTTCATTTATTATTTTTCATGGATTTATTGATTTTTTTGAGCTACAAGACCCTGAAATTGAAAAGCATTTCAAATGGACTCCGAAAAGGTTGAAAGTTGGCATGGTATTATCATTTCACCCACATAGCATGTGCAACAAAGTTGAGATGGTTACGGCAAAAACTGGATGCACTTCGTGTACAAAACGGACAATCTCTTTCGAAGTATCAGGGTTTCGGACGAAAGATCATTTGTTACAAAGGGATTTCATTTTCTTGAACTTATTTGAACTCCATATTTTTTCTGTGTTCAAAATGCACCATTCAAAGACACATCATCAATTTTCAACCCTTTCTGACTTCATTTGTTATTTTTCATGGATTTATTGATTTTTTTGAGCTATAAGACACTGAAATTGAAAAGCATTTCAAATGAACTCCGAAAAGGTTGAAAGTTGGCATGGTATTATCATTTCACCCACATAGCATGTGCAACAAAGTTGAGATGGTTACGGCAAAAACTGGATGCACTTCGTGTACAAAACGGACAATCTCTTTCGAAGTATCAGGGTTTCAGACGAAAGATCATTTGTTACAAAGGGATTTCATTTTCTTGAACTTATTTGAACTCCATATTTTTCTGTGTTCAAAATGCACCATTAAAAGACACATCATCAATTTTCAACCCTTTCTGACTTCATTTGTTATTTTTCATGGATTTATTGATTTTTTTTGAGCTATAAGACCCTGAAATTGAAAAGCATTTCAAATGAACTCCGAAAAGGTTGAAAGTTGGCATGGTATCATCATTTCACCCACATAGCATGTGCAACAAAGTTGAGATGGTTACGGAAAAAACTGGATGCACTTCGTGTACAAAACGAACAATCTCTTTCGAAGTATCAGAGTTTCGGACGAAAGATCATCTGTTACAAAGTTGGCATGGTATCATCATAATAGTTGCGGGAGAAAGTCTTCACTTTTTCTTCGCTTGTGTCATTTTCTTATTGCGCCGTAACCATGGATAATCTTCATTGTTTATCAGGATGCTTGGGTCAGCCTTGACATTGAAGGGAGGAATTTCATGAAACTTTTCATAATCTTCAGACATGTCTGTCTTGCCGTCCACTCCCAGGATGTCCCTTTTTCCTGAAAGAACTATGTGGCGCTTTGGCTCATCGTATGATGTATTCACTTCCTTATCTTTTCTTTTTCTCGGTTTGGTAGACATGTCCTTCACATAGATAACCTGTGCCACATCATTGGCTAGGACGAACGGTTCGTCAGTGTACCCAAGATTTTTCAGATCCACTGTTGTCATTCCGTACTGTGGGTCTACCTGTACGCCGCCGCCAAACAGAATGACCCATTTGCACTTAAACAAAGGGACCTTAAAATCAGGTCCGTAGTCAAGTTCCCATATGTCCACTATGTAACCATAATATGTGTCCTTTCCGCTCTCGGTTGCTGCATCAAAGCGGACACCGCTGTTTTGGTTGGTGCTCTTTTGATCTTGGGCGATCGTGTAAAATGTATTCCCATTTATCTCGTATCCTTTGTAAGTCAATACAGTCAAAGATGGTCCCCTGGACAACAAGTACAACTCATCACAAACAGTGTTGTCACCTCTGAGACGTGTTTCCAACCAACTGCTGAAAGTCCTGATGTGTTCACATGTAATCCAGTCGTCGCATTGCTCCGGGTGTTTGGAGCGCAGACTGTTCTTGTGTTCATCGACATACGGGGTCACCAAGGTAGAGTTCTGTAGAACTGTGTAGTGTGCTTGAGACCAAGAATATCCGTCCCTGCATATTATTGAGTCTCTTCCAAGAGTGCCTTTTCCAGTCAGTCTCCCCTCATACCGCGATTTAGGGAGACCTATCTTGTTAAGGCCAGGAATGAAGTCAACACAAAACCCGATAACATCCTCTGTTTGATGGCCCATGGAGATGCTTCCTTCTGGCCTAGCGCGGTTACGGACATATTTCTTTAGGACTCCCATGAACCTCTCAAAGGGGAACATATTGTGTAGAAATACGGGCCCAAGGATGACAATCTCGTCGACTAGATGAACTAGGACGTGCGCCATGATATTGAAGAAGGATGGTGGGAACACCAGCTCGAAACTGACAAGACATTGCGCCACATCACTCCTTAGCCTTGGTACCATTTCTGGATCGATCACCTTCTGAGAGATTGCATTGAGGAATGCACATAGCTTCACAATGGCTAATCGGACGTTTTCCGGTAAAAGCCCCCTCAATGCAACCGGAAGCAGTTGCGTCATAATCACGTGGCAGTCATGAGACTTTAGGTTCTGAAACTTTTTCTCTGGCATATTTATTATTCCCTTTATATTCGATGAGAAGCCAGTCGTGACCTTCATACTAAGCAGGCATTCAAAGAAGATTTCTTTCTCTTCTTTCATAAGAGCGTAGCTGGCAGGACCTTTATACTGCTTCGGAGGCATGTCGTCTTTTTCGTGCAAACGTTGCAGGTCCTCCCGTGCCTCCGGCGTATCTTTTGTCTTCCCATACACGCCCAAGAAGCCTAGCAGGTTCACGCAAAGGTTCTTCGTCACGTGCATCACGTCGATTGAGGAGCGGACCTCTAGGTCTTTCCAGTAGGGTAGGTCCCAAAATATAGATTTCTTCTTCCACATGGGTGCGTGTCCCTCAGCGTCATTCGGAACAGCTAGTCCACCGGGACCCTTTCCAAAGATGACGTAGGGTAAATCATTGACCATAGCAAGCACGTGATCACCGGTGCGCATGGCAGGCTTCTTCCGGTGATCTGCCTCGCCTTTGAAATGCTTGCCTTTCTTTCGACATTGATGGTTGGTCGGAAGAAATCGACGATGGCCCAGGTACACATTCTTCCTGCATTTGTCCAGGTATATACTTTCAGTGTCATCTAAACAGTGCGTGCATGCGTGGTATCCTTTGTTTGTCTGTCCTGAAAGGTTACTGAGAGCGGGCCAATCGTTGATGGTCACGAACAGCAACGCCTTAAGGTTAAATTCCTCCTGTCTGTGCTCATCCCACGTACGTACACCGTCTCCATTCCACAGCTGTAAAAGTTCTTCAACTAATGGCCTTAGGTACACATCAATTTCGTTGCCGGGTTGCTTAGGGCCTTGGATGAGAACTGGCATCATAATGAACTTCCGCTTCATGCACATCCAAGGAGGAAGGTTATACATACATAGAGTCACGGGCCAGGTGCTGTGATTACTGCTCTGCTCCCCGAAAGGATTAATGCCATCCGCGCTTAAAGCAAACCATACATTCCTTGGGTCCTTTGCAAACTCATCCCAGTACTTTCTCTCGATTTTTCTCCACTGCGACCCGTCAGCGGGTGCTCTCAACTTCCCATCTTTCTTTCGGTTCTCACTGTGCCATCGCATCAACTTGGCATGCTCTTCGTTTCTGAACAGACGTTTCAACCGTGGTATTATAGGAGCATACCACATCACCTTTGCAGGGACCCTCTTCCTGAGGGGCTCGCCGTCAACATCACCGGGGTCATCTCGTCTGATCTTATACCGCAGCGCACCGCATACCGGGCATGCGTTCAGATCCTTGTATGCACCGCGGTAGAGGATGCAGTCATTAGGGCATGCATGTATCTTCTCCACCTCCAATCCTAGAGGGCATATGACCTTCTTTGCTGCGTATGTACTGTCGGGCAATTCGTTATCCTTTGGAAGCTTCTTCTTCAATATTTTCAGTAGCTTCTCAAATCCTTTGTCAGCCACAGCATTCTCTGCCTTCCACTGCAGCAATTCCAGTACGGTACCGAGCTTTGTGTTGCCATCTTCGCAATTGGGGTATAACCCTTTTTTGTGATCCTCTAACATGCGATCGAACTTCAACTTCTCCTTTTGACTAATGCATTGCGTCCTTGCATCGACAATGACCCGGCGGAGATCATCATCATCGGGCACATCGTCTGGTTCCTCTTGATCTTCAGCAGCTTCACCCGTGGCAGCATCATTGGGCACATCGTCTGGTTCCTCTTGATCTTCACCAGCTCCCCCCGTTGCAGCATCACCGTATTCAGGGGGCACATAGTTGTCATCGTACTCTTCTTCTTCGCCGTCTTCCATCATAACCCCTATTTCTCCGTGCCTCGTCCAAACATTATAGTGTGGCATGAAACCCTTGTAAAGCAGGTGGGAGTGAAGGATTTTCCGGTTAGAGTAAGACCTCGTATTCCCACATTCAGTGCATGGACAACACATAAAACCATTCTGCTTGTTTGCCTCAGCCGCATCGAGAAACTCATGCACGCCCTTAATGTACTCGCGGGTGTGTCTGTCACCGTACATCCATTGCCGGTTCATCTGCGTGCATTATATATAATTAAGTGTCCAAATTAATAGAAGTTCATCATCACATTAAAACCAAAGTACATACATAGTTCTCATCTAACAACATATAGCTCTCCAGAGCATCTAATTAATTAAACCATACATTGAAACTATGTAAAACATTTCAATGCGAAAACAAATGCGATCATAATCGCAACCAAGGTAACAATTGATCCAACGGCATAATGATACCAAGCCTCGGTATGAATGGCATATTTTCTAATCTTTCTAATCTTCAAGCGCATTGCATCCATCTTGATCTTGTGATCATCGACGACATCCGCAACATGCAACTCCAATATCATCTTCTCCTCCTCAATTTTTTTTATTTTTTCCTTCAACAAATTGTTTTCTTCTTCAACTAAATTTAACCTCTCGACAAGGTCGGTTGGCATTTCCGATTCACATACATCCTAGATAAATAAAATCTATGTCACGTTGGTCGGCATAATTTTCATAAACAATAAATGAACCAATAGTTATAAAGATAATATACATACCAAATCCGAATCATAGACAGGACGAGGGCCGGCGGGGGCGGATACCAAAACCATCACACTATATAAGATGCAATAATAAATGTAAGAAAATGATACAAGTATCTATCTAAACATACAAGTAAGAATATTTTTCCTTTCAGAAAGAAGATAAGAATAAGAGGCTCACCACGGTGGTGTCGGTGATGAGATCCGCGCGGGTGATCGACGGCGGTGAAGACGGGGACGGGGCGTGACGGACCGCTAAATCTAGACAAATCTCGAGGAAAATGGAGCTTGGAGGTCGAGCTTCGAGAGGAGAAAGCTTAAGTAGTGTGGCTCGGGCATTCCATCGAACACCTCATGTGCATAGGAGGTGAGCTAGAGCACCACAAAGGCCTCTCCCCCTCGGCCAGAAAAAACAGAGCACTGTGCTCTGCTCTTACGCGAGGGGGTATATATAGGCAATTCATTGGTCCCGGTTCGTGGCATGAACCGGGACTAAAGGGGAGCCTTTGGTCCCGGTTCATGCCACCAACCGGGACCAATGGTGGTGGGCCAGGAGGGAGGCCGTTTGGTCCCGGTTCGTCCCACCAACCGGGACCAAAAGGTCCAGACGAACCGGGACCAATGGCCCACGTGGCCCGGCCGGCCCCCTGGGCTCACGAACCGGGACCAATGCCCACATTGGTCCCGGTTCAAGACTGAACCGGGACTAATGGGCTGAGGTGGCCTGGACCATAGCCCCTTTTTCTACTAGTGTCTTCTCCTGGAACTAGCTTTTAAGCCATGGCCGTCTAGCCGTAAGAGCTAAAAAAGGGCATGTGGTGAGATACATAGGTACATTCTTGTCAAGAACGATGTGATAATTGTGTGTCATACAGGAGATGTGTTTGATACAGGTATGAGTCAATTCAAGTAAAGGTTAGGCCCGTGAGCGCTCTGCGAGCTGGAGATTGGCCCCTTTTGATCACCCCCCCCTCCCCCCCAACCCACCCTCCTCGGAGATCGACCCCTTTTGATATAGATATAAATATGGATAGATAGATAGATAGATAGATAGATTATTAGGTATAGATATAGATAGATAGATAGATATTATTAGGTATAGATATAGATATAGTGTTTTCTGTACTGTCATGATTGATAAATAGATTGAAAATTTCTCTCTCAAAAAAAATAGTATTGTATTGCCAAAAGAAAAAAAAACGTTGCATACGTTTCGCAATCGATCATGTGTAGTAAAAAGAAAAGAAAAGAAACGATGGAGAGCACGGAGCACAGCCGGCAGCCCGTCACCGCCAATCGCGCTCTTTCCACCTGCTCGCCGAACCACCGTCGTCGGCTACTACTACTAGTCATGCCGCACGCGGTACCCCGAGCCCAGTCCACGTCTTCCTTGCTGCTCCGGTGGTTCGCACCGCAAGCACTCCGAAGACGCTAACCCTGCCGGGCCGTTCCGAGCGTCGGTCAGTTGGCTCCGCCGCACACTCCCTGCCTAACTCCAACTAACCACGTGAAAAATCTAAACAGTCAACGCGCTTACTGCTGCTTATACTGACAGCGTGGACCTGTGTGCTCGGCCGCTGCGTGCCAAACAGAAAGCGACTCGTCGTCCAGCCACCCCTTATAACACAGCGGCCTTCCCTAATTTTCAGCCACCTACCTACCCGCGCGCACAAGCCGCGAGCGAGGCACCCAACCACCGCCGGCGGCCGCGGTCGGCAATGGAGCACTACGAGAGGCTGGAGAAGATCGGCGAGGGCGCCTCGGGCGTCGTCTACAAGGCGCGGGACCGCCGCACGGGCGCCACCGTCGCCGTCAAGCGCCTCCGCGGCGGCGGCTTCGGCGACCACGACGGCAGCCGGCTCTCCGAGGACCTCCTCCGCGAGGCCGCGTGCCTGGAGGCCTGCCACGGCCACCCGTCCGTCGTCGAGCTGCGGGCCGCGCACCGCGACGGCGCGGGTGGCGCGTTCCTCGTGATGGAGTACGTCGGGCCCAGCGTGGCGCAGGTCATGCGGGAGCGCGGCCGGCCCTTCCCCGAGGCCGACGCGCGCCGGCTCATGCGGCAGCTCCTCGACGGCGCCCGGGCCATGCACGACCTCGGGGTGCTGCACCGCGACCTCAAGCCCGACAACGTCCTCGTCGACGCCCACGGCGACCTCAAGATCTGCGACTTCGGGATGTCGCGCTTCGCCGCCGCGGCGCCGCCCTACACGTCGCCCGTGGTCACGCTGTGGTACCGCGCGCCGGAGCTCCTGCTGGGGTCGACGGAGTACGACGCGCGGGTGGACACGTGGGCGCTCGGGTGCATCATGGCCGAGCTGCTCGCCGGCGCGCCGCTGCTGCCGGGGAGGTCGGAGATGGACCAGCTGAACAGGGTGTTCGACACGGTGGGCACGGACGACATGACGGACTGGCCCGGCTTCTGCCGGCTCCCGCGCGCCGGCTCGCCGCTCTGCCAGCGCAGCAGGCCGCCCAGCCGGCTGCGGGAGATGTTCCCGTCGCTCTCCGCCGCGGGCCTCGACGTCCTCAGCGGGCTGCTGGCCTGCAGGCCGGACAGGAGGCTCACGGCCGCGGACGCGCTCCGGCGGCCCTGGTTCACGGACGCCGAGTCGGCCGACGCCGACCAGCCTCTCAACGCCTGCCGCTTCACGGCGCGCGTCGGTGGCGTCGCTGACGCGATCGTTGTGTAGAAAGCTCTAGATTCGCCATGATTCAACATTCTTTTAATCGGCTGGAGATTCGCTTGGCAGAGTGTACAGTTTTGGTGGCGGCTTTGGCGCTCCTGTCCTCTGCTCCGCGTTGTTGCACTGTCGTCGTCAGTTCCGTTAAGGCTGGTGGGATAGCCGGTGAAGTGGCACGGGTTCCTCGAGGGTCCTGCCGATTAGTTCATCATTTTTTTTCCTCCTCTTGTTTATGTTGTCCTTGCAAAGCAATCGCAGCGAGCATCTTGTGATACTGTAAACAAAGCAATACTACAATAGGGGCAAAGCTCTCATGTCCGTGAAAAACTGTCCTTGTTGCTTCAAGTCTGTCCGAATTTCAGAAGCTGCCTGCAAGCATACACACTGAGAGCACACCCAGACTGGTAGCTGCACACCAAAACACCACGCGCGCGCACAGATGGTACTTGCCGACAAGAATGAATTGCCGGAAACCTAGTAGGCCAGAGCGTTAGGCTCTCAGAGATGGTCCTGCTTATGGTGTCCAGAGACGTCGGCCGTCGGTGTGGCCATCGGGGCGCCGGCCACGTCTCCCGTCCCGCCCCGGCTCAAGTCGGTCCCAGTGCTGAAAAATGAAGCAGTACTAACGCCAAACCCGCCATGTGTGGCGACCGTGCCTCACGTGTGATCCCGGCGAGCCACCGGGGAAACCGCGCGCGACTTCCACGAGCACGCCGCCTCGTGGCCTCGTCGGCGGCGTCCCGACGCGCGACCCAGCTGGTCCCCACAATCGCACGGTGACCCGTCGTGATTTCGCCGCTCTCCACTCCACGTGATGTTGTTGCCCCGGGCTGCTCACTGCATATCTCACGCTCAGTACAACGAACGGATACACACACACGGCTTCCCAAGCCAGCCGCCGCCGTGGTTCAACGGTGTACCTGGACGAGGAGCGTTAGACCCAAACCAACATGGATTTTGTTCTTTTTTGTCCTTTTGAGTTATCTGTCTGCCTAGCGGACATGGGATGGACAAATGCGGCTGATGGATCCACCCAACGCGCAACACATAAAAAGCGGACAAACGGCCGGGCCATCCTGGTCGGTGTCAAAACCGGCGGATCTCGGGTAGGGGGTCCCGAACTGTGCGTCTAGGCCGAATGGTAACAGAAGGCAGGGGACATGAAGTTTTACCCAGGTTCGGGCCCTTTCGATGGAGTTAAAACCCTACGTCCTGCTTGATTAATATTAATGATATGGATAGTACAAGAGTAGATCTACCACGAGATCGAAGAGGCTAAACCCTAGAAACTAACCTATGGTATGATTGTTGATGTGTATGTTGTCCTACGGACTAAAACCCTTCGGTTTATATAGACACCGGAGAGGGTTAGGGTTACACAAAGTCGGTTACAATGGTAGGAGATCTCCATATCCGTATCGCCAAGCTTGCCTTCCACGCCAAGGAAAATCCCTTCCGGACACGGGACGAAGTCTTCAATCTTGTATCTTCATAGTCCAGGAGTCCGGCTAAAGGTATAGTCCGGCCATCCGGACACCCCCTAATCCAGGACTCCCTCAGTAGCCCCTGAATCAGGCTTCAATGACGACGAGTCCGGCGCGCAGATTGTCTTCGGCATTGCAAGGCGGGTTCCTCCTCCAAGTACAAAGATAGTGTCCAGCTCTGCAAAATAAGTTTCCACATATTGCCATAAAGAGAATAATATTTACATAAATCTAATCTGCTGACGTATTCCATAGCGTGACACACCACGGCCAAGCCTTTATCCGAGTCGTTTCATTATCCCACCTCAGCGCGCCATGCGAGGCGGTTTCCTTGGCACGTCTTGTTAAAACAGAGATCGTGTCCCCTTATTTCGGGATTCTCATCAATACGTGCGTGGGTGGGTAACCCAACCGCGCCATTGATTATGGCGCTTGGAGATAAGCGAGTTTTACCAGGCTGGTGGGGACATATAGTTGCATCCACCCATATAAGGGGATAAGGATCCACCTTTTCACCTACGCCTTCTTCCTTCTTTGCCTATCCATTCTTGGGCACTCGAGCTCCAGCGCCCAAGTCTGCACTCCCCACCTCAACCTTCTCCAACCATGTCCGGAGCGGGAGGCAAGTGGATGGTCTCCTCCGTCACGGAGGGACACATCAAAAAGCTGAGGAAGGCCGGATACCTGTCTAACGACATCGCGTACCGGCTTCCCGAAAAGGGGCAGCTCATCCCCACCCCTAGGCCCCATGAGAGGGTGGTGTTCCTCCCCCATTTCCTCCACGGACTGGGCTTCCCTCTCCACCCATTTGTCCGGGGGCTCATGTTCTACTACGGCCTGGATTTCCACGATCTCGCTCCGAACTTCGTCCTCAACATCTCAGTGTTTATCGTCATGTGCAAGGCCTTCCTCCGCATCCGCCCCCATTTTGGCCTATGGCTCAAGACTTTCAACGTCAAGCCGAAGGTGGTGCGCGGCAACCAGGCGGAGTGCGAAGGCGCCATGGTGGGCAAGATGGCCAACGTCCTATGGCTCGAGGGCTCCTTTGTGGAGACCCTGAAGGGGTGGCAATCGGGGTGGTTTTACATCACCGAGCCGCGCGATGCCGAATGGGTCGCACCCCCTGAGTTTTGATCCGGACCCCCTACGCGGCTCACCTCCTGGAAGGAGACGGGCCTGTCGTGGGGTAAGAAGGGAGAGCTGACCGGACTCCAAACATGCGTACAAACCCTGGTGGACAAGAAGCTCAAACTTGTCAACGTAGTCCAGGTTATGCTCATCCGCTTGATCCTCCCGTGTCAACAACAGGCTTTCAACCTGTGGGAGTTCGACCCAGCGCGGCACCAAACTCTGAGCAGGCTCTTTGACACGACGTACGGAGATGCCTGGAAGGTGCTCTTCAAGGGCGCCGAGGCTCCCGCATCCGCTACCGAGGATCGCGGATTCAGTGCGCAGCGTCACGCTCTCGCGGTAAGATGTTTTTTTCCTTTTACAGGGTATCAGTTTTTCATAGTTTGACTTCATGCGAGATCTAAGCTCCCTTACCTTTGACATGATTGGCAGGTGACATCCGGACAGATCAACTGTCCGGCTCCTTTGCCCGAAGGCCCAGCGGACGCTCGCTTGGCGAAGCTGCTGGTTCCGGCACCCTATGTGGTGCCGGAGAAGAAGGCTGCAAAAAAGGTCGCGGGGACTCGAAAAGTGCCCGGCGCCAGGAGGTGTCAGATCCATCATCCGATGGTTCCGAGGCGCATTCCTCCCGTGAAGACGAGGAGGAAGAAGAAGAGACCTCTCCCCCTCCAGCGGGAGGAGAGAAGAAAAGGAAGGTCGCCCTCTCTAGGGAGGCCGGAGGGTCCAAGAAGGGGAAAACCCTTCCTCCGGACTACTCCACCGACGCCGACGACGGCGGAGAGGAGTGGCAGCCCAGGGCCAAGCCCCTGGCAAAATCGTGAGTATCCGGATACCAGAGTAATTCATAGTATTTCGTTTATTGCACAACTTTCCCTTACGTCGAATATGTTTATGCAGCCCACCCAAAGACCGGCTCGACGCGTCGTCGAGCGGCTCACTGGACTCGTCGGATGTGAATTTGCTTCCGACGGCTTCCTTCCCCCGCCCTACGGACGACACCGAAGTGTTGTCCCAATAGGTTCCAAGCCGGGAGGAGGTGGCCCTGGAGGCGCCGCAAGGTGACCTCCCGGACTCCAGGAGTAAAGGGGATGAAACCCCCCAGGGCTCCAAGTCCGTCTCTAGGCCGGACACCGCTCCGGAACCTTCAAAGGTTCCAGAGTCCGGCGGGGGACCTCCTTCCAAGAGGAGCAAGTCCACCATGCCGGTGGCCCCCGTCCAACCGGAGGCGCCGGACAATATGTTGGAGGCGCTCCAAGGCGCCTCCATTGACGAGGAGCACCGCACTATTATGAGTGCGGTGGTCCAGAAGGTTCAGTCCGCCAAGAGCGGACTGACTGAGGCTTGTACTAGCCTTTTAACAGGCTTTGAGGTAAGTAAAAAATGTGTAAATAATATTACCGCATAGACAGTAGCCCCTGATGCTCTGTTTGGCGTTCAGGAAGAAAAGCCGAACAGAGGATCAAATAAAATTAGTAGGAGTCTAACAAAAATGAGTCAATATGCATATGCAGACTTCTCTGCTTGCGTCCGCCGCACTGACTGCGGAAGTGGACACGCTAAAGCAGAACCTCGAGCGGTCCGAGCAAGAGCTCGGGCGTGCCAAGAAGCAGCTCATGGACAATGAAGGTAAGAAATACCTTGTTTATATATATATATAATATATATATATATATATATATATATAAAGGTGCAATTGCAAAGAATGACAGGATTATCGTGGCTATTGTAGGGGCCACGTCTGAAGTGGTGACCCTTAAGCAAGCGCTGATCGAGGCCGAGAAGAGGGCGGCCTCGGAGCGCACCGAGCGGGAGAAGTATGAGGCCGAGGTTGGCAAGGTGCGGCAAGAGCTTCAGGCTCTCATGGAAAAATATGAGGGTTTGGAGCTTGACTCAAAGAAGCGAGCGTCCGAGCTAGCGGTGGCTATTAAAAATGTCTGCCAAGGCCGAATCCCAGAAGACCCTCCAGGAGTTGGATGAGGTGAAGAAGATAGCGGCAGGTAAGGCATTCTTTATGCAAAGAAAATACATAAACGTGAGTTACTTGTTACTTACCCGAATCCGGAGCTCTCCAGGAGCGTTCGCAGATCTTCCCCGGAGTGTGTCCGATGCCGCCGCATTCTATCGAGCCGAGGAGGGCAGCTCGACAGAGAAGGTGTTCTGGTCTCAGTATCCTGAGGCCGGACACCCCATGCCCCTGAGCGACCAGCTGAAGCAACTGGTCGAGCTCCACAAGGCAGCCGAACAGGCCATGAAGGGCCTCATTGTTCGGTTGTGGCCTGGAGGGGCTCTACCTGGGAGCTATTTCGGGTTGGTGCGGCGGCTGGTGGAGGCCTGTCCAAGCCTCGAAGTCATCAAGCGCTCCGTCTGCATTGAATGTGCCCGTAGGGCCCTTGCCCATGCTAAGGTGCACTGGGGCAAGCTGGATGCTGAGAAGCTTGTGAAGGACGGGCCACCGCCGGGGAAAAAGCATCGCAAGCCTGAGAATTACTATAAGGATGTTCTAAAGGGTGCCTGCCTTGTGGCGGATGAATATTCTAGGGATGTAATTTTTGAGTGAAACTTGCTCGTTTTGTCCTGTGCGCTGAAAACTTGTTTATATGCGCTAAGCAATGCTGTTGGAATTTAAAATATTACCTTCTGTGTTATCAATTCTGAGAGATGGCGAGTCATCGGCTTCTGCCCCCGTGCCGCTAGTGCTGGGGTGTTCGGGGATAAACCTGAGCGCTCTTTTTCCCATGTTTGGGTCCTTCAAGGGACGCGCTCAGCCCAACGAACAAGGCAATCGGACTATAATGCGTGAACACTCTCACTTAGTCATAGAATTCTATAATTTTAAATTTCGGCGAAGCCCCTGATATTCGGAAGACCGAGTTCGGGGTGCTATCCACGCCTTGGCCGGACAGAGTCGGCTCCTCGCCCTAAGCGGCATAAGTCTTTAGGGACTCGAAAAACCTCTCGAACAGCGACCAGCTCTCGCTTCATCATGACAGTCAGTTTTAGCTTTCTCCACTAAGGTGCTCGACCCAGCTCAACTGGGGCACAATCGCAGTGGTTCTCCTAGTGCTACCTTAGCCGATATAGTGGAACGTAAGGCACCAAAACATAGGAGCCGGGCAAACCCAACTATTGACCCAAGACATGATTCGGAGCCGATGCATATAATGCTATAAGTTCGGGGTGCTGCACTTGTTAAAGTGTTCGGACTTCTCACACCATATTGAGGGTACTAAAGCCCCTGGCGTATTTTGGCCGTACCAACGTGTACGGGTGCAATATGTCGTTAAGGAACATATATAAAGAAAAAGGGTAATGCAAAAATAGACGAAAGCTATGCATTGTTTATTAAAAAGAGCTGCGATCAAAGCAAAACGATACAAATAATGCTATAAGTGGAAGGTTGGACTAGTTAACATGTCCGTTCCAGGGGCAAGCTGCGGAATAGTATGCGGAACAGGTATACTGCTCGTGATAGAGACCACCTGGGAGTTCCGTAATGCGGTGTGGCTTGTCTGCTTCCCTGGTTCTTGCATCGTTTGTGCGGCAATTGAACTGCCGAACAGGCCTTCCGAAGGATGGAGTCCTGAAAGGAAGAGAAAATTAAAAAATCGGCAGCCCCTGGTACGGTTTAAGCCGTGTTTTGGGCATGCCGTGATGGTGCCCCTCCCCATGTACCCATGGTATCTCTAGAGAGTAGTTATGTACGCGAAGTACTGGCGTCACCTTTTTGCGAGGGTTGGGGTTGGGGCCGCATTTCTATGCCTGCTCGGATCGTGCCAGGCGGTCTTGTTGTAGGTTACTCCGGGCGCGCTTGACGGTGTCCGGTCGTTTAGTGGCCGGACTGGAGAATTGCCTGGAGAGGCTGCTTTGTACTTCCGCTGCAAGGGCCGCCGTGTGCTCCTCCGTTCGGAGGGAGCGTTCGGTGTTTCCATTGACCGTAATTACTCCTCGAGGGCCTGGCATCTTGAGCTTAAGGTATGCGTAGTGCGGTACCGCATTGAACTTAGCGAATGCGGTTCGCCCGAGCAGTGCGTGATAACCACTGCGAAACGGGACTATGTCGAAGATTAACTCCTCGCTTCGGAAATTATCCGGAGATCCGAAGACCACTTCAAGTGTGACTGAGCCTGTACAGTTGGCCTCTACACCTGGTATTATGCCCTTAAAGGTCGTTTTGGTGGGCTTAATTCTCGAGGGATCTATGCCCATTTTTCGCACTGTATCCTGGTAAAGCAGGTTCAGGCTGCTGCCACCGTCCATAAGGACTCTAGTGAGATGAAATCCGTCAATAATTGGGTCTAGAACCAATGCGACGAATCCGCCATGACGGATGCTAGTGGGATGGTCCCTTCGATCAAAGGTGATCGGGCAGGAGGACCATGGGTTGAACTTTGGGGCGACGGGCTCTACCGCGTATACGTCCCTTAACACGCGCTTCCGCTCCCTTTTGGGGATGTGGGTTGCGTATATCATGTTCACCGTCCGCACTTGTGGGGGGAAACCCTTCTGTCCACTGTTGTTCGACGGCCGGGGCTCCTCGTCGTCATCGCTATGCTGCCCCTTGTCTTCATTTTCGGCGTTTAACTTGCCTGCCTGCTTGAACACCCAACAATCCCTGTTGGTGTGATTGGCCGGCTTTTCGGGGGTGCCATGTATCTGGCACAAGCGGTCGAGTATTCGGTCCAAACTGGACGGGCCCCTAGGATTACTTTTGAATGGCTTTTTCCGCTGACCGGATTTAGAGCCTCTGAATCCGGCATTAACTGTCGTATCCTCGGCATTGTCGTCGTTAATGCGGCGCTTCTGCTTGTTGCGACGCGACCTGCCACTACTGTCCCTGGTGTCCGAATTACCAGGGTTCTTGGTCATATTGTTGCTACGAGCAAGCCAGCTGTCTTCTCCCGCGCAAAAGCGGGTCATGAGTGTCGTGAGTGCTGCCATAGATTTCAGCTTTTCCTGTCCAAGGTGCCGGGCCAGCCACTCGTCACGGATCTTGTGCTTGAAGGCTGCTAGGGCCTCAGCGTCCGGACAGTCGACTATTTGATTTTTCTTTGTTAGGAACCGTGTCCAGAATTGCCTGGCCGATTCCTCTGGCTGCTGAATTACGTGACTTAGGTCATCGGCGTCTAGGGGTCACACATAACTGCCCTAGAAATTGTCGAGGAATGCGGTTTCCAGGTCCTCCCAACAACTGATTGATCCTGTTGGCAAGCTGTTAAGCCAATGTCGAGCTGGTCCTTTAAGCTTGAGTGGGAGGTATTTGATGGCGTGGAAATCATCGTCGCGGGCCATGTGGATATGAAGGAGATAATCCTCAATCCATACCGCAGGATCTGTTGTGCCATCATATGATTCGATGTTTACGGGTTTGAAACCCTTGGGGATTTGATGATCCATTATTTTGTCTGTAAAGCATAGTGGGTGTGCGGCGCCTCTGTACTGGGCTATATCATGACGTAGCTCCAATGAGCCTTGTCTACTGTGTTCGGCCCTGCCAAATTTGTGGCCGGTGTGACGGTTACCGTCTCCAGCCGTGGGGCGCCCATGCGATCCGTAGATCGATCTTGTTTGCCTTGCCTTGTCCTCCAACATGTTTCATAAGTCCGGCGCATATTCCCGTGCCTTGGTACGGGGTGTGGCTTGAGTGGAGGGTCGAGAGGCCTCTCTGTCGCGGCCATGAGGTGGCCGGTCGGCCGCATCAAGTGCTTCCTCCTCTAATCGGGGTAGCAACCTGCGCTTTGGGTAGCTCTTGGAGGGGCGTTTGAGTTTATGCTCTTCGGCCGCAAGGACTTCAGTCCGTCTGTCAACTAGCAAATCTTGATCAGCTCTAAGCTGTTGCTGTTTTTTCTTGAGGCTTCTTGCCGTGGCCATAAGTCTGCGTTGAAAACGCTCTTGCTCGACGGGATCCTGTGGCACGACGAATTCGTCGTCATCGAGGCTTGCCTCGTCTTCGGAGGGAGGCATATAATTATCATCCTCGACCTCTCTGTCTGCTGCTCTCTCATGAGGGCTGGTTTCTCCATCCTCCTATGCTAAATCTTGCTGGAGGGGGTTTTCTTCGGCGCTTTCTGGAGTATTATTATCTCCCATGCTGGAATCACCGTATTTGTTATGGCGGGATTTTGAGCGGCGCCGCTGACGCCGGCGCTTAGGCTGTTTCTTGGAGGGGTCATCCTCCGCTGTTCCATCGTCATCTCCCTCTTTTGGGGTGTCCACCATGTATATGTCATATGACGAGGTGGCTTTCCAGGGCCTAGTAGGCGCTGGTTCTTCATTATCTCCTTCATTGGCGTCCATACCGTCGATGTCTTTGGAGTCGAAGTCGAGCATGTCGGTTAAGTCGTCGACAATGGCTACAAAGTGGGTGGTGGGTGGGCTTTGAATTTCTTCATCGTCCGTACCCCAACCTTGCTGACCGTAGTCCGGCCAGGGCTCTCCTGATAAAGAGAGAGACTTCAGTGACTTCAGGATATCGCTGAAAGGCGAGTGCTGAAAGATGTCCGCGGCAGTGAACTCCATGATCGGCGCCCAATCGGATTCGATCGGCAGGGGCGCGGAGGGTTCGTAGTCCGGAGAGGAGTCCGGCTCCTTGGAGTCACGAGTCTCGCAGAGTACGGGGCTGGTGTTCGGCTCAATCGCCGTTGGGGTCGCAGCCCCCAAGGTGGCGTCCAACCGCCCATCCTCGATCGGCGCAGTTGGCTCCGAATTAAGGGTCGGAGCTGATGCGGGTGCGGCCTTCAGGGCACTGTTCGGCGGCAGAGCTAGATCATGCTCGTCGTGACAATGCGGCGCGCTCGGCAGTGGCTCGAATCCGTCGAAAATCAAGTCCCCGCGGATGTCAGCCGTGTAGTTTAAACTTTCAAATCTGACCTGACGGCTAGGGGCGTAGCTTTCGATCTGCTCTAGACGGCCAAGCGAATTGGCCCGCAGTGCGAAGCCTCCGAAGACAAAGATCTGTCCGGGAAGGAAGGTCTCACCCTGGACTGCATCGCTATTGATGATCGTAGGAGCCATCGAGCCTGACGGCAACGACATAGAGGAACTCTCAATGAAAGCACCAATGTCGGTGTCAAAACCGGCGGATCTCGGGTAGGGGGTCCCGAACTGTGCGTCTAGGCCGGATGGTAACAGGAGGCAAGGGACACGAAGTTTTACCCAGGTTCGGGCCCTCTCGATGGAGGTAAAACCCTACGTCCTACTTGATTAATATTGATGATATGGGTAGTACAAGAGTAGATCTACCACGAGATCGAAGAGGCTAAACCCTGGAAGCTAGCCTATGGTATGATTGTTGATGTGTATGTTGTCCTACGGACGAAAACCCTCCGGTTTATATAGACACCGGAGAGGGTTAGGGTTACACAAAGTCGGTTACAATGGTAGGAGATCTCCATATCCATATCGCCAAGCTTGCCTTCCATGCCAAGGAAAGTCCCTTCCGGACACAGGACGAAGTCTTCAATCTTGTATCTTCATAGTCCAGGAGTCCGGCTGAAGGTATAGTCCGGCCATCCGGACACCCCCTAATCCAGGACTCCCTCAATCCTCTTCTCTGCTTCCTCTCCCGTGCGTGTCTGCGGCACCTCCACCCTCTGCTCCGGCCGTTGCCGGCTGGCTCCGACGCCACCACGCCCTGGCGCTGCTCCCTCCCCGAGCTCGCTGCGCCACGCCCGCCACCCGCTCGCCGCGCCCACTCCCTCCTGAGCTTGCCGCGCCCGCTCCCTTCCCAAGCTCGCCGCTCCCGGCCCTGAGCTCCCCGCCCCGCTCCCTCCCCGAGCTCGCCGCACCCGCTCCCTCCTCGAGCTCGCCGCGCCCGCTCCCCCCTCCCAGCTCGTCGCGCCCGCCCCGAGGTCGCCGCCGCCGTTGCCATAGCTGCCCCTCCTCCCTCTCACGTTGCCATGACTACTCCGATGAGGTGGGCGTGGTCATGGAGGTGCTGCTTCTGCCGGTGCGAGCGCCACAGATGCCCCTCCTCCCTCTCGCGCCATGGTCCCGCGCCGCCGTCGCCGCCGGACGGACGGACCGCTCCGGTGGCCCGCACGCGGCCGCGGCCCAGTATACCGTTGTGCTCCAGGCTGGCCAGGTCCCAAGAGCGTTGCCGGGGACGCAGAACGAAGGAGGAGTGTCGGAGATCTCCCTGTCACCCGCTTGCCGTTCCGCGAGATCTCCCCGCTACTCTGCTCGGTTCAGCGGCTTGCGCCGGTGGTGCCTCGGGTGAGCGCTGCGGCGACCTGCGCTGGTGGCCTCGTCGCTGTGGTTGTGGAGGCAGTGCTGGGTCACTGATAGGTGGGTCCAGGCTGGACACGAGAGGGCTGGAGGCGGATGAGAGCGAGCGATGGGAGCGTCCGCGTTTGTCTGTCACAGACCCATTTCTTCCAATATTTGCATTCAGTTTGGGTCCGGGACGGACAGTACGCAGACAGCGGCCGGACGCTTTGTCCGGTCGAGTCGCCCCGTTGGGCCATCTTTTCTGTCCGGATGACCCAAACGGACAAAATGGGTCGCCTAATTGGAGTTGCTCCTAGAGCAAATCCAACAGGCCGACCCAAATGGACGGTGATTTCGTTCGCTTTTTGTTCATTTATGTCGGCCAGACGGACACGGATGTCCGCTTCCACATTTGGGTCGGCGCGTGCGCCCAACGTTAACCCATTTTGACGACGCAAAAAAAATGAACGCATGCATATTAAAAAGAGAAACAACATTAATTAAACATTAAAGCCGACCTCGAAGGCCGGCGATAGTCCACGCATCCACATTTGCATTTTAAAAAAAAACAGCCTAAACTACGAGGCGGCGCTGCCCTACGCGTCGTCGTCGTCCTCGGGGTCCGTGAGGTCGATGAGCGTCGGCGCCGGCCCGGCCCAGGCGAACGCCGTGTTCCAGAGCGCCGTCATGTCGGGCTGTGTCGGCATAGGCAGTGCCGCCGCGGGGGGGGGGGGGGGGGGGGGTGCGGCCGCCTATGCAGCCGCAGCCTGGCGCACCTCCTCCTCGGCCTCGCGCTCCTCCTCCTCGAGGTCGCGCTCGAGCATCTTGAGGTACTTGCCGTCGCGGCGTTCCTCGGCCATCCTAATCTTCCGGCAGTGCTCGAGGTACGCCTGCTCTTGCGCCGGTGTCGCTCCCATCCAGACCGGCGGCGCGCGTACCCACTCGCGCACTACTCCCGTCCAGGAGTAGCGCTCGATGGGGGACGGCTCCCGCTCCGGTTCTGACTTGATGGGGGACGGTGGGGCCACTAGCGGCACCATGCTGTCGCCCGCCGCGGAGAGGGCAAGGGCCTGCGCCATTGCCGCCTCGTACTGAGCCTCCTCTTCCGCCTCTGCCACCTCCGCCGCCTCTTACCGAGCCTCCTCTTCCACCTCCGCCGCCTCTGCCCTGTGTCGCTCGTCCTCCTCGCTCTCCGGGCAGACGGCCACAAGGGCCGCCTGTTGGGGAACGTTGCAGAAAACAAAAAATTTCCTACGGTTTCACCAAGATCCATCGATGAGTTCATCTAGCAACGAGTGACTGGATGCATCTACGTACCTTGTAGATCGCGAGCAGAAGCGTTCAAAGAACGGGGATGAGGGAGTCGTACTCGACGTGATCCGAATCACCAGAGATCCTAGCGCCGAACGGACGGCACCTCCGCGTTCAACACAAGTACGGTCAGCGTAACGTCTCCTCCTTCTTGATCCAGCAAGGGGGAAGGAGAGGTTGAGGAAAATGGCTCCAGCAGCAGCACGACGGCGTGGTGGTGATGGAGCTGCAGTACTCCGGCAGGGCTTCGCCAAGCTCTATGGAGGAGAAGGAGGTGTTGGAGAGCGAGAGGGAGGCACCAAAGGCGTAGGTAAGAGGTCCTCCATCCCCCCCCCCACTATATATAGGGGGCCTAAGGGGGGGCCCTAGGAGATGCAATCTCCTAGGGGGCGGCGGCTAAGGGGTGGGGGGCTTGCCCCCCAAGCAAGGGGCGCCCCCTTTAGGGTTTTTGAAGGAAATATGCCCTAGAGGCAATAATAAAGTTATTATTTATTTCCTTATATCATGATAAAGGTTTATTATTCATGCTAGAATTGTATTAACCGGAAACATAATACATGTGTGAATACATAGACAAACAGAGTGTCACTAGTATGCCTCTACTTGACTAGCTCGTTAATCAAAGATGGTTATGTTTCCTAACCATGGACAAAAGAGTTGTCATTTGATTAACGGGATCACATCATTAGTTGAATGATCTGATTGACATGACCCATTCCATTAGCTTAGCACCCGATCGTTTAGTATGTTGCTATTGCTTTCTTCATGACTTATACATGTTCCTATGACTATGAGATTATGTAACTCCCGTGTGCCGGAGGAACACTTTGTGTGCTACCAAACGTCACAACGTAACTGGGTGATTATAAAGGTGCTCTACAGGTGTCTCCAAAGGTACATGTTGGGTTGACGTATTTCGAGATTAGGATTTGTCACTCCGATCGTCGGAGAGGTATCTCTGGGCCCTCTCAGTAATGCACATCACTTAAGCCTTGCAAGCAATGCAACTAATGAGTTAGTTGCGAGATGATGTATTACGGAACGAGTAAAGAGACTTGCCGGTAACGAGATTGAACTAGGTATTGGATACCGACGATCGAATCTCGGGCAAGTAACATACCGATGACAAAGGGAACAACGTATGTTGTTATGTGGTCTGACCGATAAAGATCTTCGTAGAATATGTAGGAACCAATATGGGCATCCAGGTCCCGCTATTGGTTATTGACCGGAAACGTGTCTCGGTCATGTCTACATTGTTCTCGAACCCGTAGGGTCCGCACGCTTAAGGTTTCGATGACAGTTATATTATGAGTTTATACGTTTTGATGTACCGAAGGTTGTTTGGAGTCCCGGATGTGATCACGGACATGACGAGGAGTCTCGAAATGGTCAAGACATAAAGATTGATATATTGGAAGCCTATGTTTGGATATCGGAAGTGTTCCGGGTGAAATCGGGATTTTACCGGAGTACCGGGAGGTTACCGGAACCCCCCGGGAGCAATATGGGCCTTAGCGGGCCTTAGTGGAAAAGAGAAGGGGCAGCCCAAGATGGGCCGCGCGCCCCTCCCCTCCCTTGGTCCGAATAGGACAAGGAGAAGGGGCCGGCCCCCTCTCTCTTTTCCCCCCTCCGCAAATCCTATTCCAACTAGGATTGGGGGGGGGGAATCCTACTCCCAGAGGGAGTAGGACTCCTCCTGGCGCGCCTCTCCTTGGCCGGCCGCACCCCCCCCTTGATCCTTTATATACGGAGGCAGGGGAACCCCGGAGACAGACAAGTTGATCCACGTGATCTTATTCTTAGCCGTGTGCGGCGCCCCCTGCCACCATAGTTCTCGATGATATTGTAGCGGTGCTTAGGCGAAGCCCTGCGACAGTAGTACATCAAGATCGTCACCACGCCGTCGTGCTGACGGAACTCTTCCCCGACACTTTGCTAGATCGGAGTCCGGGGATCGTCATTGAGCTGAACGTGTGCTAAAACTCGGAGGTGCCGTAGTTTCGGTGCTTGATCGGTCGGGTCGTGAAGACGTACGACTACATCAACCAAATGCTTCCGTTGTCGATCTACTAGGGTACGTACATCACACTCTCCCCTTGTTGCTATGCATCACCATGATCTTGCGTGTGCGTAGGAAATTTTTGAAATTACTACGTTCCCCAACAGTGGCATCCGAGCCTAGGTTTTATGGTTTGATGTTATGTGCCCGAGTAGAACACAAGTGAGTTGTGGGTGATATAAGTCATACTGCCTACCAGCATGTCATACTTTGGTTCGGCGGTATTGTTGGACGAAGCGGCCCGGACCGGCATTACGCGTACGCTTATGCGTGACCGGTTCTCCCGACGTGCTTTGCACATAGGTGGCTTGCGGGTGACAGTTTCTCCAACTTTAGTTGAACCGAGTGTGGCTACGCCCGGTCCTTGCGAAGGTTAAAACGGCATCAACTTGACAAACTATCATTGTGGTTTTGATGCGTAGGTAAGATTGGTTCTTGCTTAAGCCCGTAGCAGCCACGTAAAACTTGCAACAAACAAAGTAGAGGACGTCTAACTTGTTTTTGCAGGGCATTTTGTGATGTGATATGGTCAAGAAATGATGCTAAATTTTATTGTATGAGATGATCATGTTTTGTAACCGAGTTATCGGCAACTGGCAGGAGCCATATAGTTGTCGCTTTATTGTATGCAATGCAATCGCGCTGTAATGCTTTACTTTATCACTAAGCGGTAGAGATAGTCGTGGAAGCATAAAAGTGGCGAGACGACAACGATGCTGCGATGGAGATCAAGGTGTCGCGCCGGTGACGATGGTGATTATGACGGTGCTTCGGAGATGGAGATCACAGGCACAAGATGATGATGGCCATATCATATCACTTATATTGATTGCATATGATGTTTATCTTTTATGCATCTTATCTTGCTTTGATTGACGGTAGCATTATAAGATGATCTCTCACTAAATTATCAAGAAGTGTTCTCCCTGAGTATGCACCGTTGCGAAAGTTCTTCGTGCTGAGACACCACGTGATGATCGGGTGTGATAGGCTCTACGTTCAAATACAACGGGTGCAAAACAGTTGCACACGCGGAATACTCAGGTTATACTTGACGAGCCAAGCATATACAGATATGGCCTCGGAACATAGATACCGAAAGGTCGAGCGTGAATCATATAGTAGATATGATCAACATATTGATGTTCACCAATGAAACTACTCCATCTCACGTGATGATCGGACATGGTTTAGTTGATTTGGATCATGTGATCACTTAGAGGATTAGAGGGATGTCTATCTAAGTAGGAGTTCTTTAAGTAATTTGACTAATTGAACTTAAATTTATCATGAACTTAGTACCTGACAGTATCTTGCTCATGTATGTTTGATTGTAGATAGTTGGCCCAAGTTGTTGTTCCATTGAATTTTAATGCATTCCTTGAGAAAGCAAAGTTGA
Source organism: Triticum monococcum (assembly GCA_034509565.1). NCBI lineage: Eukaryota > Viridiplantae > Streptophyta > Magnoliopsida > Poales > Poaceae > Triticum > Triticum monococcum. The sequence goes on from CM067841.1 coordinate 589,362,778, forward strand.
AAGATGATGGTAGCAATTACACGGACTGGGTCCGTAACTTGAGGATTATCCTCATTGCTGCACAGAAGAATTACGTCCTGGAAGCACCGCTGGGTGCCAGGCCTGCTGCAGGAGCAACACCAGATGTTATGAACGTCTGGCAGAGCAAAGCTGATGACTACTCGATAGTTCAGTGTGCCATGCTTTTCGGCTTAGAATCGGGACTTCAACGACGTTTTGAACGTCATGGAGCATATGAGATGTTCCAGGAGTTGAAGTTAATATTTCAAGCAAATGCCCGGATTGAGAGATATGAAGTCTCCAATAAGTTCTATAGCTGCAAGATGGAGGAGAACAGTTCTGTCAGTGAGCATATACTCAAAATGTCTGGGTATAATAATCACTTGATTCAGATGGGAGTTAATCTTCCAGATGATTGCGTCATTGACAGAATTCTCCAATCACTGCCACCAAGCTATAAGAGCTTCGTGATGAACTATAATATGCAAGGGATGAATAAGACTATTCCCGAGCTCTTCGCAATGCTAAAAGCTGCGAAGGTAGAAATCAAAAAGGAGCATCAAGTGTTGATGGTCAACAAGACCACTAGTTTCAAGAAAAAGGGCAAAGGGAAGAAGAAGGGGAACTTCAAGAAGAATAGCAAGCAAGTTGCTGCTCAAGAGAAGAAACCCAAGTCTGGACCTAAGCCTGAAACTGAGTGCTTCTACTGCAAGCAGACTGGTCACTGGAAGCGGAACTGCCCCAAGTATTTGGCGGATAAGAAGGATGGCAAGGTGAACAAAGGTATATGTGATATACATGTTATTGATGTGTACCTTACTAATGCTCGCAGTAGCACCTGGGTATTTGATACTGGTTCTGTTGCTAATATTTGCAACTCAAAACAGGGACTACGGATTAAGCGAAGATTGGCTAAGGACGAGGTGACGATGCGCGTGGGAAACGGTTCCAAAGTCGATGTGATCGCGGTCGGCACGCTACCTCTACATCTACCTTCGGGATTAGTATTAGACCTAAATAATTGTTATTTGGTGCCAGCGTTGAGCATGAACATTATATCTGGGTCTTGTTTGATGCGAGATGGTTATTCATTTAAATCAGAGAATAATGGTTGTTCTATTTATATGAGTAATATCTTTTATGGTCATGCACCCTTGAAGAGTGGTCTATTTTTATTGAATCTCGATAGTAGTGACACACATATTCATAATGTTGAAGCCAAAAGATGCAGAGTTGATAATGATGGTGCAACTTATTTGTGGCACTGCCGTTTAGGTCATATCGGTGTAAAGCGCATGAAGAAGCTCCATACTGATAGACTTTTGGAACCACTTGATTATGAATCACTTGGTACTTGTGAACCGTGCCTCATGGGCAAGATGACTAAAACACCGTTCTCCGGTACTATGGAGAGAGCAACAGATTTGTTGGAAATCATACATACAGATGTATGTGGTCCAATGAATATTGAGGCTCGTGGCGGATATCATTATTTTCTCACCTTCACAGATGACTTAAGCAGATATGGGTATATCTACTTAATGAAACATAAGTCTGAAACATTTGAAAAGTTCAAAGAATTTCAGAGTGAAGTTGAAAATCATCGTAACAAGAAAATGAAGTTTCTACGATCTGATCGTGGAGGAGAATATTTGAGTTACGAGTTTGGTGTACATTTGAAACAATGCGGAATAGTTTCGCAACTCACGCCACCCGGAACACCATAGCGTAATGGTGTGTTCGAACGTCGTAATCGTACTTTACTAGATATGGTGCGATCTATGATGTCTCTTACTGATTTACCGCTATCATTTTGGGGTTATGCTTTAGAGACGGCCGCATTCACGTCAAATAGGGCACCATCAAAATCCGTTGAGACGACGCCTTATGAACTATGGTTTGGCAAGAAACCAAAGTTGTTGTTTCTGAAAGTTTGGGGCTGCGATGCTTATGTGAAAAAGCTTCAACCTGATAAGCTCGAACCCAAATCGGAAAAATGTGTCTTCATAGGATATCCAAAGGAAACTATTGGATACACCTTCTATCACAGATCTGAAGGCAAGACTTTTGTTGCTAAATTCGGAAACTTTCTGGAGAAGGAGTTTCTCTCGAAAGATGTGAGTGGGAGGAAAGTAGAACTTGATGAGGTAACTGTACCTACTCCCTTATTGGAAAGTAGTACATCACAGAAAACTGTTTCTGCGACACCTACCCCAATTAGTGAGGAAGCTAATGATACTGATCACGAAACTTCAGGACAAGATACTACGAAACCTCGTAGATCAACCAGAGTGAGATCCGCGCCGGAGTGGTACGGTAATCCTGTTCCGGAAATCATGCTACTAGATCATGATGAACCTACGAACTATGAAGAAGCGATGGTGAGCCCAGATTCCGCAAAGTGGCTTGAAGCCATGAAATCTGAGATGGGATCCATGTATGAGAACAAAGTATGGACTTTGGTTGACTTGCCCGATGATCGGCAAGCAGTTGAGAATAAATGGATCTTCAAGAAGAAGACTGACGCTGACGGTAATATTACTGTCTACAAAGCTCGACTTGTCACAAAAGGTTTTTGACAAGTTCAAGGGGTTGACTACGATGAGACCTTCTCACCCGTAGCGATGCTTAAGTCTGTCCGAATCATGTTAGCAATAGCCGCATTTTATGATTATGAAAATTTGGCAAATGGATGTCAAAACTGCATTCCTGAATGGATTTCTGGAAGAAGAGTTGTATATGATGCAACCGGAAGGTTTTGTCGATCCAAAGGGAGCTAACAAAGTGTGCAAGCTCCAGCGATCCATTTATGGACTGGTGCAAGCCGCTCGGAGTTGGAATAAACGCTTTGATAGTGTGATCAAAGCATTTGGTTTTATACAGACTTTCGGAGAAGCCTGTATTTACAAGAAAGTGAGTGGGAGCTCTGTAGCATTTCTGATATTATATGTGGATGACATATTACTGATTGGAAATGATATAGAATTTCTGGATAGCATAAAGGGATACTTGAATAAGAGTTTTTCAATGAAAGACCTCGGTGAAGCTGCTTACATATTAGGCATAAAAATCTATAGAGATAGATCAAGACGCTTAATTGGACTTTCACAAAGCACATACCTTGACAAAATTTTGAAGAAGTTCAAAATGGATCAAGCAAAGAAAGGGTTCTTGCCTGTGTTACAAGGTGTGAAGTTGAGTCAGACTCAATGCCCAACCACTGGATAGAGAGAAAATGAAAGATGTTTCCTATGCTTCAGCCATAGGCTCTATCATGTATGCAATGCTGTGTACCAGACCTGATGTGTGCCTTGCTATAAGTTTAGCAGGGAGGTACCAAAGTAATCCAGGAGTGGATCACTGGACAGCGGTCAAGAACATCCTGAAGTACCTGAAAAGGACTAAGGATATGTTTCTCGTATATGGAGGTGACAAAGAGCTCATCGTAAACGGTTACGTTGATGCAAACTTTGACACTGATCCGGACGATTCTAAATCGCAAACCGGATACGTGTTTACATTAAACAGTGGAGCTGTCAGTTGGTGCAGTTCTAAACAAAGCGTCGTGGCGGGATCTACATGTGAAGTGGAGTACATAGCTACTTCGGAAGCAGCAAACGAAGGAGTCTGGATGAAGGAGTTCATATCCAATCTAGGTGTCATACCTAGTGCATCGGGTCCAATGAAAATCTTTTGTGACAATACTGGTGCAATTGCCTTGGCAAAGGAATCCAGATTTCACAAGAGGACCAAACACATCAAGAGACGCTTCAATTCCATCCGGGATCTAGTCCAGGTGGGAGACATAGAGAATTGCAAGATACATACGGAGCTGAATGTAGCAGACCCGTTGACTAAGCCTCTTCCACGAGCAAAACATGATCAGCACCAAAGCTCCATGGGTGTTAGAATCATTACTGTGTAATCTAGATTATTGACTCTAGTGCAAGTGGGAGACTGAAGGAAATATGCCCTAGAGGCAATAATAAAGTTATTATTTATTTCCTTATATCATGACAAAGGTTTATTATTCATGCTAGAATTGTATTAACCGGAAACATAATACATGTGTGAATACATAGACAAACAGAGTGTCACTAGTATGCCTCTACTTGACTAGCTCGTTAATCAAAGATGGTTATGTTTCCTAACCATGGACAAAAGAGTTGTCATTTGATTAACGGGATCACATCATTAGTTGAATGATCTGATTGACATGACCCATTCCATTAGCTTAGCACCTGATCGTTTAGTATGTTGCTATTGCTTTCTTCATGACTTATACATGTTCCTATGACTATGAGATTATGTAACTCCCATGTGCCAGAGGAACACTTTGTGTGCTACCAAAGATCACAACGTAACTGGGTGATTATAAAGGTGCTCTACAGGTGTCTCCAAAGGTACATGTTGGGTTGACGTATTTCGAGATTAGGATTTGTCACTCCGATCGTCGGAGAGGTATTTCTGGGCCCTCTCGGTAATGCACATCACTTAAGCCTTGCAAGCAATGCAACTAATGAGTTAGTTGCGAGATGATGTATTACGGAACTAGTAAAGAGACTTGCCAGTAACGAGATTGAACTAGGTATTGGATACCGATGATCGAATCTCGGGCAAGTAACATACCGATGACAAAGGGAACGACGTATATTGTTATGCGGTCTGACCGATAAAGATCTTCGTAGAATATGTAGGAACCAATATGGGCATCCAGGTCCCGCTATTTGTTATTGACCGGAAACGTGTCTCGGTCATGTCTACATTGTTCTCGAACCCGTAGGGTCCGCACGCTTAAGGTTTCGATGACAGTTATATTATGAGTTTATATGTTTTGATGTACCGAAGGTTGTTCGGAGTCCCGGATGTGATCACGGACATGACGAGGAGTCTCGAAATGGTCGAGACATAAAGATTGATATATTGGAAGCCTATGTTTGGATATCGGAAGTGTTCCGGGTGAAATCGGGATTTTACCAGAGTACCGGGAGGTTACCGGAACCCCCCAGGAGCTATATGGGCCTTAGTGGGCCTTAGTGGAAAAAAGAAGGGGCAGCCCAAGATGGGCCGCGTGCCCCTCCCCTCCCTTGGTCCGAATAGGACAAGGAGAGGGGGCCAGCCCCCCTCTCTCTTCCCCCCCCCTCCGCGAATCCTATTCCAACTAGGATTGGGGGGATCCTACTCCCAGAGGGAGTAGGACTCCTCCTGGCACGCCTCTCCTTGGCCGGCCGCACCCTCCCCCCCCTTGATCCTTTATATACGGAGGCAGGGGAACCCCAGAGACAGACAAGTTGATCCACGTGATCTTATTCTTAGCCGTGTGCGGCGCCCCCTGCCACCATAGTCCTCGATAATATTGTAGCGGTGCTTAGGCGAAGCCCTGCGACAGTAGTACATCAAGATCATCACCACGCCGTCGTGCTGACGGAACTCTTCCCCGACACTTTGCTGGATCGGAGTCCGGGGATCGTCATCGAGCTGAACGTGTGCTAAAACTCGGAGGTGCCGTAGTTTCGGTGCTTGATCGGTCGGGCCGTGAAGACGTATGACTACATCAACCAAACGCTTCCGTTGTCGATCTACTAGGGTACGTAGATCACACTCTCCCCTCGTTGCTATGCATCACCATGATCTTGCGTGTGCGTAGGAATTTTTTTGAAATTACTACGTTCCCCAACAGTTTCCCCACCCTAGGCGCATGGGCCCTAGGGGGAAGTGGCGCCCCAGCCCACTTTGGGCTGGATCCCTTCCCACTTCAGCCAATGGGGCCCTCCGGGATAGGTGGACCCACCCGATGGACCCCCGGGACCCTTCCGGTGGTCCCGGTACAATACCGGTGACCCCGAAACTTGTCCCGATGGCCGAAATAGCACTTCCTATATATAATTCTTTACCTCCGGACCATTCCAAAACTCCTCGTGACGTCCGGGATCTCATCCGGGACTCCGAACAACATTCGGGTTACTGCATATACATGTCCCTACAACCCTAGCATCACTGAACCTTAAGTGTGTAGACCCTACGGGTTCGGGAGACATATAGACATGACCGAGATTGCTCTCCGGTCAATAACCAACAGCGGGATCTGGATACCCATGTTGGCTCCCACATGCTCCTCGATGATCTCATCGGATGAACCACGATGTCGAGGATTCAAGCAACCCCGTATACAATTCCCTTTGTCAATCAGTATGTTACTTGCCCGAGATCCGATCGTCGGTATCCCAATACCTCGTTCAATCTCGTTGCCGGCAAGTCACTTTACTCGTACCGTAATGCATGATCTCATGACCAGACACTTGGTCACTTTGAGCTCATAATGATGATGCATTACCGAGTGGGCCCAGTGATACCTCTCCGTCATATGGAGTGACAAATCCCAGTCTTGATCCGTGTCAACCCAACAGACACTTTCGGAGATACCCGTAGTATACCTTTATAGTCACCCAGTTACGTTGTGGCGTTTGGTATACCCAAAGTACTCGTACGGTATCCGGGAGTTACACGATCTCATGGAATAAGGAAAAGATACCTGACATTGGAAAACTCTAGCAAACGAACTATACGATCTTGTGCTATGTTTAGGATTGGGTCTTGTCCATCACATCATTCTCCAAATGATGTGATCTCGTTATCAATGACATCCAATGTCCATAGTTAGGAAACCATGACTATCTGTTGATCAATGAGCTATTCAACTAGAGGCTTACTAGGGACATGTTGGTGTCTATTATTCACACATGTATTACGATTTCCGGATAACACAATTATAGCATGAATAAAGACAATTATCATGAACAAGGAAATATAATAATAATGCTTTTATTATTGCCTCTAGGGCATATTTCCAACAGTCTCCCACTTGCACTAGAGTCAATAATCTAGTTACATTGTGATGAATCGAACACCCATGGAATTCTGGTGTTGATCATGTTTTGCTCTAGGGAGAGGTTTAGTCAATGGATTTGCTACATTCAGGTCCATATGCACTTTACAAATATCTATGTCTCCATCTTGAACATTTTCACGAATGGAGTTTAAGCGACGCTTGATGTGCCTGGTCTTCTTGTGAAACCTGGGCTCCTTGGCAAGTGCAATAGCTCCAGTGTTGTCACAGAAGAGTTTGATTGGCCCCGACGCATTGGGTATGACACCTAGGTCGGTGATGAACTCCTTCACCCAAATTGCTTCATGTGCTGCCTCCGAGGCTGCCATGTACTCCGCTTCACATGTAGATCCCGCCACGACGCTCTGCTTGCAACTGCACCAGCTTACTGCCCCACCATTCAAAATATACACGTGTCCGGTTTGTGACTTTGAGTCATCCAGATCTGTGTCGAAGCTAGCGTCCATGTAACCCTTTACGATGAGCTCTTCGTCACCTCCATAAACGAGAAACATTTCCTTAGTCCTTTTCAGGTACTTCAGGATATTCTTGACCGTTGTCCAGTGATCCTTGCCGGGATTACTTTGGTACCTACCTACCATACTTACGGCAAGGTTTACATCAGGTCTGGTACATAGCATGGCATACATAATAGAACCTATGGCTGAGGCATAGGGGATGACGCTCATGAAGGAAATATGCCCTAGAGGCAATAATAAAGTTATTATTTATTTTCTTATATCATGATAAATGTTTATTATTCATGCTAGAATTGTATTAACCGGAAACATAATACATGTGTGAATACATAGACCAACAGAGTGTCACTAGTATGCCTCTACTTGACTAGCTCGTTAATCAAGGATGGTTATGTTTCCTAACCATGAACAAAGAGTTGTTATTTGATTAACGAGGTCACATCATTAGTTGAATGATCTGATTGACATGACCCATTCTATTAGCTTAGCACCCGATCGTTTAGTATGTTGCTATTGCTTTCTTCATGACTTATACATGTTCCTATAACTATGAGATTATGCAACTCCCGTTTACCGGAGGAATACTTTGGGTACTACCAAACGTCACAACGTAACTGGGTGATTATAAAGGAGTACTACAGGTGTCTCCAATGGTAGATGTTGGGTTGGCGTATTTCGAGATTAGGGTTTGTCACTCCGAGTGTCGGAGAGGTATCTCTGGGCCCTCTCGGTAATGCACATCACATAAGCCTTGCAAGCACTGCAACTAATATGTTAGTTGTGAGATGATGTATTACGGAACGAGTAAAGAGACTTGCCGGTAACGAGATTGAACTAGGTATTGGATACCGACGATCGAATCTCGGGCAAGTAACATACCGATGACAAAGGGAACACCGTATGTTGTTATGCGGTCTGACCGATAAAGATCTTCGTAGAATATGTAGGAGCCAATATGGGCATCCAGGTCCCGCTATTGGTTATTGACCGGAGACGTGTCTCGGTCATGTCTACATTGTTCTCGAACCGTAGGGTCCGCACGCTTAACGTTACGATGATAGTTATTATGAGTTTGTGCATTTTGATGTACCGAAGGTTGTTCGGAGTCCCGGATGTGATCACGGACATGACGAGGAGTCTCGAAATGGTCGAGACGTAAAGATTGATATATTGGAAGCCTATGGTTGGACACCGGAAGTGTTCCGGGTGAAATCGGGATTTTACCGGAATACCGGGAGGGTTACCGGAACCCCCCGGGAGGCAAATGGGCCTATTGGGCCTTAGTGGAAAAGTGAAAAGGGACTGCCCACAAGGGCTGCGCGCCTCCCCCCCCTTCCCTAGTCCTATTAGGACTAGGGAAGGGGCCGCCCCCCCTCTCTTCTCTCTTCTCCTTGAAGAGTCCTATTAGGAATAGGATGGGGGGGAGTCCTACTCCCGGTAGGAGTGGGACTCCCCCTGCGCCTCTCTCCCAAGCCGGCCGAACCCCTCCCCCTGCTCCTTTATATACGGGGGCAGGGGGCACCCCATAGACACACAAGTTGATCATTGTTGATCGTTCCTTAGTCGTGTGCGGTGCCCCCTGCCACCAAATTCCACCTCAGTCATATCGTTGTAGAGCTTAGGCGAAGCCCTGTGTCGGTAGTACATCAAGATCGTCACCACGCCGTTGTGCTGACGGAACTCTTCCTCGACGCTTTGCTGGATCGGAGCCCGAGGATCGTCATCGAGCTGAACGTGTGCTAAGAACTCGGAGGTGCCGGAGTAACGGTGCTTGGATCGGTCGGATCGGGAAGAAGTCGTACGACTACTTCCTCTACGTTGTGAGATCGCTTCCGCAGTCGGTCTGCGTTGGTACGTAGACAATACTCTCCCCCTCGTTGCTATGCATCACCATGATCTTGCGTGTGCGTAGGAAAATTTTCGAAATTACTACGTTCCCCAACAGTGGTATCAGAGCCTAGGTTTTATGGTTTGATGTTATTTGCACGAGTAGAACACAAGTGAGTTGTGGGCGATACAAGTCATACTGCCTACCAGCATGTCATACTTTGGTTCGGCGGTATTGTTGGGTGAGACGATCCGGACCAACCTTACGCGTACTCTTACGCGAGACCGGTTCCCTCGACGTGCTTTGCACATAGATGGCTTGCGGAAGACTATCTCTCCAACTTTAGTTGAACCAAGTGTGACTACGCCCGGTCCTTGAGAAGGTTAAAACGGAGTCTATTTGACGAACTATCGTTGTGGTTTTTGATGCGTAGGTGAGATGAGTTCTTACTTAAGCCCGTAGCAGCCACGTAAAACTTGCAACAACAAAGTAGAGGACGTCTAACTTGTTTTTGCAGGGCATGTTGTGATGTGATATGGTCAAGGCATGATGCTGATTTTATTGTATGAGATGATCATGTTTTGTAACCGAGTTATCGGCCACTGGCAGGAGCCATATGGTTGTCGCTTTATTGTATGCAATGCAATCGCGATATAATGCTTTACTTTATTACTAAGCGGTAGTGATAGTCGTGGAAGCATAAGATTGGCGAGACGACAATGATGCTACGATGGAGATCAAGGTGTCGCGCCGGTGACGATGGTGATCATGACGGTGCTTCGGAGATGGAGATCACAAGCACAAGATGATGATGGCCATATCATATCACTTATATAGATTGCATGTGATGTTTATCCTTTTATGCATCTTATCTTGCTTTGATTGATGGTAGCATTATAAGATGATCTCTCACTAAATTATCAAGAAGTGTTCTCCCTGAGTATGCACCGTTGCCAAAGTTCGTCGTGCCCAGACACCACGTGATGATCGGGTGTGATAAGCTCTACGTCCATCTACAACGGGTGCAAGCCAGTTTTGCACACGCAAAATACTCAGGTTAAACTTGACGAGCCTAGCATATGCAGATATGGCCTCGAAACACAGAGACCGAAAGGTCGAGCGTGAATCATATAGTAGATATGATCAACATGACGATGTTCACCATTGAAAACTACTCCATCTCACGTGATGATCGGTTATGGTTTAGTTGATTTGGATCACGTGATCACTTAGAGGATTAGAGGTATATCTATCTAAGTGGGAGTTCCTAAGTAATTTGATTAACTGAACTTAAACTTATCATGAACTTAGTACCTGATAGTATCTTGCTTGTTTATGTTGATTGTAGATAGATGGCTCGTGCTGTTGTTCCATTGAATTTTAATGCGTTCCTTGAGAAAGCAAAGTTGAAAGATGATGGTAGCAATTACACAGACTGGGTCCGTAACCTGAGGATTATCCTCATTGCTGCACAGAAGAATTACGTCCTGGAAGCACCGCTGGGTGCCAGGCCTGCTGCTGGAGCAACGCCAGATGTTATGAACGTCTGGCAGAGCAAAGCTGATGACTACTCGATAGTTCAGTGTGCCATGCTTTACGGCTTAGAATCGGGACTTCAACGATGTTTTGAACGTCATGGAGCAGATGAGATGTTCCAGGAGTTGAAGTTAATATTTCAAGCAAATGCCCGAATTGAGAGATATGAAGTCTCCAATAAGTTCTATAGCTGCAAGATGGAGGAGAACAGTTCTGTAAGTGAGCATATACTCAAAATGTCCGGGTATAATAATCACTTGATTCAGATGGGAGTTAATCTTCCAGATGATTGCGTCATTGACAGAATTCTCCAATCACTGCCACCAAGCTACAAGAGCTTCGTGATGAACTATAATATGCAAGGAGTGAACAAGACTATTCCCGAGCTCTTCGCAATGCTGAAAGCTGCGGAGGTAGAAATCAAGAAGGAGCATCAAGTGTTGATGGTTAACAAAACCACTGGTTTCAAGAAAAAGGGCAAAGGGAAGAAGAAGGGGAACTTCAAGAAGAACAGCAAGCAAGTTGCTGCTCAGGAGAAGAAACCCAAGTCTGGACCTAAGCCTGAAACTGAGTGCTTCTACTGCAAGCAGACTGGTCACTGGAAGCGGAACTGCCCCAAGTATTTGGCGGATAAGAAGGATGGCAAGGTGAACAAAGGTATATGTGATATACATGTTATTGATGTGTACCTTACTAGAGCTCGTAGTAGCACCTGGGTATTTGATACTGGTTCCGTTGCTAATATTTGCAACTCGAAACAGGGACTACGGAATAAGCGAACGCTAGCAAAGGACGAGGTGACGATGCGCATGGGAAACGGTTCCAAATTCGATGTGATCGCGGTCGGCACGCTACCTCTACATCTACCTTCGGGATTAATATTAGACCTAAATAATTGTTATTTGGTGCCAGCGTTGAGCATGAACATTATATCTGGATCTTGTTTGATGCGAGACGGTTATTCATTTAAATCAGAGAATAATGGTTGTTCTATTTATATGAGTAATATCTTTTATGGTCATGCACCCTTGAAGAGTGGTCTATTCTTATTGAATCTCGATAGTAGTGATACACATATTCATAATGTAGAAGCCAAAAGATGCAGAGTTGATAATGATAGTGCAACTTATTTGTGGCACTGCCGTTTAGGTCATATCGGTGTAAAGCGCATGAAGAAACTCCATACTGATGGGCTTTTGGAATCACTTGATTATGAATCACTTGGTACTTGTGAACCGTGCCTCATAGGCAAGATGACTAAAAAACACCGTTCTCCGGTACGATGGAGAGAGCAACAGATTTATTGGAAATCATACATGCCGATGTATGTGGTCCGATGAATATTGAGGCTCGTGGCGGATATCGTTATTTTCTCACCTTCACAGATGATTTAAGCAGATATGGGTATATCTACTTAATGAAACATAAGTCTGAAACATTTGAAAAGTTCAAGGAATTCCAGAGTGAAGTTGAAAATCATCGTAACAAGAAAATAAAGTTTCTACGATCTGATCGTGGAGGAGAATATTTGAGTTATGAGTTTGGTATACATTTGAAAAATTGTGGAATAGTTTCGCAACTCACGCCACCCGGAACACCACAGCGTAATGGTGTGTCCGAATGTCATAATCGTACTTTACTAGATATGGTGCGATCTATGATGTCTCTTACTGATTTACCGCTATCGTTTTGGGGTTATGCTTTAGAGACGGCCGCATTCACGTTAAATAGGGCACCATCAAAATCCGTTGAGACGACGCCTTATGAACTATGGTTTGGCAAGAAACCAAAGTTGTCGTTTCTTAAAGTTTGGGGCTACGATGCTTATGTGAAAAAGCTTTAACCTGATAAGCTCGAACCCAAAGCGGAGAAATGTGTCTTCATAGGATACCCAAAGGAAACTGTTGGGTATACCTTCTATCACAGATCCGAAGGCAAGACATTCGTTGCTAAGAATGGATCATTTCTAGAGAAGGAGTTTCTCTCGAAAGAAGTGAGTGGGAGGAAAGTAGAACTTGACGAGGTAACTGTACCTGCTCCCTTATTGGAAAATAGTACATCACAGAAAACTGTTTCTGCGACACCTATACCAATTAGTGAGGAAGCTAATGATGATGATCATGAAACTTCAGGGCAAGATACTACTGAACCACATAGATCAACCAGAGTGAGATCCGCACCAGAGTGGTACGGTAATCCAGTTCTAGAAGTCATGCTACTAGATCATGATGAACCTACGAACTATGAAGAAGCGATGGTGAGCCCAGATTCCGCAAAGTGGCTTGAGGCCATGAAATCTGAGATGGGATCCATGTATGAGAACAAAGTATGGACTTTGGTTGACTTGCCCGATGATCGGCAAGCAATTGAGAATAAATGGATCTTCAAGAAAAAGACTGACGCTGACGGTAATATTACTGTCTATAAAGCTCGACTTGTCGCAAAAGGTTTTCGACAAGTTCAAGGGGTTGACTACGATGAGACCTTCTCACCTGTAGCGATGCTTAAGTCCGTCAGAATTATGTTAGCAATTGCTGCATTTTATGATTATGAAATATGGCAAATGGATGTCAAAACTGCATTCCTGAATGGATTTCTGGAAGAAGAGTTGTATATGATGCAACCAGAAGGTTTTGTCGATCCGAAGGGAGCTAACAAAGTGTGCAAACTCCAGCGATCCATTTATGGACTGGTGCAAGCATCTCGGAGTTGGAATAAACGCTTTGATAGTGTGATCAAAGCATTTGGCTTTATACAGAGTTTTGGAGAAGCATGTATTTACAAGAAAGTGAGTGGGAGCTCTGTAGCATTTCTGATATTATATGTGGATGACATATTGCTGATTGGAAATGATATAGAATTTCTGGATAGCATAAAGGGATACTTGAATAAAAGTTTTTCGATGAAAGACCTCGGGGAAGCTGCTTACATATTAGGCATAAAGATCTATAGAGATAGATCAAAACGCTTAATTGGACTTTCACAAAGCACATACCTTGACAAGATTTTGAAGAAGTTCAAAATGGATCAAGCAAAGAAAGGGTTCTTGCCTGTGTTACAAGGTGTGAAGTTGAGTCAGACTCAATGCCCGACCACTGCAGAAGATAGAGAGAAAATGAAAGATGTTCCCTATGCTTCAGCCATAGGCTCTATCATGTATGCAATGCTGTGTACCAGACCTGATGTGTGCCTTGCTATAAGTTTAGCAGGGAGGTACCAAAGTAATCCAGGAGTGGATCACTGGACAGCGGTCAAGAACATCCTGAAATACCTGAAAAGGACTAAGGATATGTTTCTCGTATATGGAGGTGACAAAGAGCTCACCGTAAGAGGTTATGTTGATGCAAGCTTTGACACTGATCCAGACGATTCTAAATCGCAAACCGGATACGTGTTTACTTTAAACGGTGGAGCTGTCAGTTGGTGCAGTTCTAAACAAAGCGTCGTAGCGGGATCTACATGTGAAGCGGAGTACATAGCTGCTTCGGAAGCAGCAAACGAAGGAGTCTGGATGAAGGAGTTCATATCCGATCTAGGTGTCATACCTAGTGCATCGGGTCCAATGAAAATCTTTTGTGACAATACTGGTGCAATTGCTTTGGCAAAGGAATCCAGATTTCACAAGAGGACCAAACACATCAAGAGACGCTTCAACTCCATCCGGGATTTAGTCCAGGTGGGAGACATAGAGATTTGCAAGATACATACGGATCTGAATGTTGCAGACCCATTGACTAAGCCTCTTCCACGAGCAAAACATGATCAGCACCAAGGCTCCATGGGTGTTAGAATCATTACTGTGTAATCTAGATTATTGACTCTAGTGCAAGTGGGAGACTGAAGGAAATATGCCCTAGAGGCAATAATAAAGTTATTATTTATTTCCTTATATCATGATAAATGTTTATTATTCATGCTAGAATTGTATTAACCGGAAACATAATATATGTGTGAATACATAGACCAACAGAGTGTCACTAGTATGCCTCTACTTGACTAGCTCGTTAATCAAAGATGGTTATGTTTCCTAACCATGAACAAAGAGTTGTTATTTGATTAACGAGGTCACATCATTAGTTGAATGATCTGATTGACATGACCCATTCTATTAGCTTAGCACCCGATCGTTTAGTATGTTGCTATTGCTTTCTTCATGACTTATACATGTTCCTATAACTATGAGATTATGCAACTCCCGTTTACCGGAGGAATACTTTGGGTACTACCAAACGTCACAACGTAACTGGGTGATTATAAAGGAGTACTACAGGTGTCTCCAATGGTAGATGTTGGGTTGGCGTATTTCGAGATTAGGGTTTGTCACTCCGAGTGTCGGAGAGGTATCTCGGGGCCCTCTCGGTAATGCACATCACATAAGCCTTGCAAGCACTGCAACTAATATGTTAGTTGTGAGATGATGTATTACGGAACGAGTAAAGAGACTTGCCGGTAACGAGATTGAACTAGGTATTGGATACCGACGATCGAATCTCGGGCAAGTAACATACCGATGACAAAGGGAACACCGTATGTTGTTATGCGGTCTGACCGATAAAGATCTTTGTAGAATATGTAGGAGCCAATATGGGCATCCAGGTCCCGCTATTGGTTATTGACCGGAGACGTGTCTCGGTCATGTCTACATTGTTCTCGAACCGTAGGGTCCGCACGCTTAACGTTACGATGACAGTTATTATGAGTTTATGCATTTTGATGTACCGAAGGTTGTTCGGAGTCCCGGATGTGATCACGGACATGACGAGGAGTCTCGAAATGGTCGAGACGTAAATATTGATATATTGGAAGCCTATGTTTGGACACCGGAAGTGTTCCGGGTGAAATCGGGATTTTACCGGAATACCGGGAGGGTTACCGGAACCCCCCGGGAGGCAAATGGGCCTATTGGGCCTTAGTGGAAAAGTGAAAAGGGACTGCCCACAAGGGCTGCACGCCTCCCCCCCTTCCCTAGTCCTATTAGGACTAGGAGAAGGGGCCGACCCCCCTCTCTTCTCTCTTCTCCTTGAAGAGTCCTATTAGGAATAGGATGGGGGGGAGTCCTACTCCCGGTAGGAGTGGGACTCCCCCTGCGCCTCTCTCCCAAGCCGGCCGAACCCCTCCCCCTGCTCCTTTATATACGGGGGCAGGGGGCACCCCATAGACACACAAGTTGATCATTGTTGATCGTTCCTTAGTCGTGTGCGGTGCCCCCTGCCACCAAATTCCACCTCGGCCATATCGTTCTAGAGCTTAGGCGAAGCCCTGCGTCGGTAGTACATCAAGATCGTCACCACGCCGTTGTGCTGACGGAACTCTTCCTCGACGCTTTGCTGGATCGGAGCCCGAGGATCGTCATCGAGCTGAACGTGTGCTAAGAACTCGGAGGTGCTGGAGTAACGGTGCTTGGATCGGTCGGATCGGGAAGAAGACGAACGACTACTTCCTCTATGTTGTGAGATCGCTTCCGCAGTCGGTCTGCGTTGGTACGTAGACAATACTCTCCCCCTCGTTGCTATGCATCACCATGATCTTGCGTGTGCGTAGGAAAATTTTCAAAATTACTACGTTCCCCAACAGCTCATCTCTTCTATATCTTCTGCCGTGGTCGGACATTGAGCTGAGCTCAATTTCACACCTTGCAACATAGGCAAGAACCCCTTCTTAGACTGATCCATATTGAACTTCTTCAATATCTTATCAAGGTATGTGCTTTGTGAAAGACCTATGAGGCATCTTGATCTATCTCTATAGATCTTGATGCCTAATATATATGCAGCTTCTCCAAGGTCCTTCATTGAAAAACTCTTATTCAAGTAGGCCTTGATGCTGTCCACGAGTTCTATATCATTTCCCATCAAAAGTATGTCATCTACATATAATATGAGAAATGCTATAGAGCTCCCACTCACTTTCTTGTAAATGCAGGCTTCTCCATAAGTCTGCGTAAACCCAAACGCTTTGATCATCTCATCAAAGCGAATGTTCCAACTCCGAGATGCTTGCACCAGCCCATAAATTGAGCGTTGGAGCTTGCACACCTTGTTAGCATTCTTAGGATCGACAAAACCTTCCGGCTGCATCATATACAATTCTTCCTTAAGGAAACCATTAAGGAATGCCGTCTTGACGTCCATTTGCCATATCTCATAATCATAGAATGCGGCAATTGCTAACATGATTCGGACGGACTTTAGCTTCGCTACCGGTGAGAAAGTCTCATCGTAGTCAACCCCTTGAACTTGTCGATAACCCTTAGCGACAAGCCGAGCTTTATAGATGGTCACATTACCATCTGCGTCTGTCTTCTTCTTAAAGATCCATTTATTTTCTATGGCTCGCCGCTCAACGGGCAAGTCAGTCAAAGTCCATACTTCATTTTCATACATGGATCCTATCTCGGATTTCATGGCTTCTAGCCATTTGTCGGAATTCGGGCCCGCCATCGCTTCTTCATAGTTCGAAGGTTCACCGTTGTCTAACAACATGATTTCCAAGACAGGGTTGCCATACCACTCTAGTGCGGAACGTGTCCTTGTGGACCTATGAAGTTCAGTAGCAAGTTGATCTGAAGTTTCATGATCATCATCATTAACTTCCTCTCTAGTCGGTGTAGGCACCTCAGGAACATTTTCTTGAGTTGCGCCATTTTCCGGTTCAAGAGGTAATACTTCATCAAGTTCTACTTTCCTCCCACTTACTTCTTTCGAGAGAAACTCTTTCTCTAGAAAGGATCCATTCTTGGCAACAAAGATCTTGCCTTCGGATCTGAGGTAGAAGGTATACCCAATAGTTTCTTTAGGGTATCCCATGAAGACGCATTTTTCTGACTTGGGTTCGAGCTTTTCAGGTTGAAGTTTCTTGACATAAGCATCGCATCCCCAAACTTTTAGAAACGACAGCTTAGGTTTCTTCCCAAACCATAATTCATACGGTGTCGTCTCAACGGATTTCGACGGAGCCCTATTTAAAGTGAATGCGGCAGTCTCTAAAGCATAGCCCCAAAAAGATAGTGGTAAATTGTTAAGAGACATCATAGATCGCGCCATATCTAATAGAGTGCGATTACGATGTTCGGACACACCATTACGCTGAGGTGTTCCAGGCGGCGTGAGTTGTGAAACTATTCCACATTTTCTTAAGTGTGTGCCAAATTCGTGACTCAAGTATTCTCCTCCACGATCTGATCGTAGGAACTTGATTTTTCTGTCACGTTGATTCTCAACCTCACTCTGAAATTCCTTGAACTTTTCAAAGGTCTCAGACTTGTGTTTCATTAAATAGATATACCCATATCTACTCAAGTCATCAGTGAGGGTGAGAACATAACAATAGCCACCGCGAGCCTCAACACTCATTGGACCGCATACATCAGTATGTATGGTTTCCAATAAGTTGGTCGCTCGCTCCATTGTTCCTGAGAATGGAGTCTTGGTCATTTTACCCATGAGGCATGGTTCGCACGTGTCAAATGATTCGTAATCAAGAGACTCTAAAAGTCCATCTGCATGGAGCTTCTTCATGCGTTTGACACCTATGTGACCAAGGCGGCAGTGCCACAAGTATGTGGGACTATCATTATCAATCTTACATCTTTTGGTACTCACACTATGAATATGTGTAGCATTACGCTCGAGATTCATTAAGAATAAACCATTCACCATCGGAGCATGACCATAAAACATAAATAGAACAACCATTATTTTCGGATTTAAATGAGTAGCCATCTCGTATTAAACGAGATCCCGATACAATGTTCATGCTCAAACTTGGTACTAAATAACAATTATTGAGGTTCAAAACTAATCCCGTAGGTAAATGTAGAGGTAGCGTGCCGACGGCGATCACATCGACCTTGGAACCATTCCCGACGCGCATCGTCACCTCGTCCTTCGCCAGTCTCCGTTTATTCCGCAGCTCCTGCTTTGAGTTACAAATGTGAGCAACTGCACCGGTATCAAATACCCAAGAGCTACTACGAGTACTGGTAAGGTACACATCAATTACATGTATATCACATATACCTTTCGTGATGCCGGCCTTCTTGTCCGCTAAGTATTTGGGGCAGTTCCGCTTCAAGTGACCACTTCCCTTGCAATAAAAACACTCAGTCTCGGGCTTGGGTCCATTCTTTGGCTTCTTCCCGGCAGCTTGCTTGCCGGGCGCGGCAACTCCCTTGCCGTCCTTCTTGAAGGTTTTCTTACCCTTGCCTTTCTTGAACTTAGTGGTTTTATTCACCATCAACACTTGATGTTCCTTTTTGACTTCTACCTCTGCTGATTTCAGCATTGCGAATACTTCAGGAATGGTCTTTTCCATCCCCTGCATATTGAAGTTCATCACAAAGCTCTTGTAGCTTGGTGGAAGCGACTGAAGGATTCTGTCAATGACCGCGTGATCCGGGAGATTAACTCCCAGCTGAGTCAAGCGGTTATACAACCCAGGCATAGTGAGTATGTGCTCACTGACAGAACTGTTTTCCTCCATCTTACAGCTGAAGAATTTGTCGGAGACTTGATATCTCTCGACCCGGGCATGAGCTTGGAAAACCATTTTCAGCTCTTCGAACATCTCATATGCTCCGTGTCTCTCAAAACATTTTTGGAGCCCCGGCTCTAAGCTGTAAAGCATGCCGCACTGAACGAGGGAGTAGTCATCGGTACGTGCCTGCCAAGCATTCATAACATCTTGTTATGCAGGGAGAACAGGTGCGTCACCTAGTGGTGCTTGTAGGACATAATCTTTCTTGGCAGCTATGAGGATGATCCTCAGGTTCCGGACCCAGTCCGTGTAGTTGCTGCCATCGTCTTTCAGCTTGGTTTTCTCTAGGAACGCGTTGAAGTTGAGGACTACGTTGGCCATTTGATCTACAAGACATATTGCAAATATTTTAGACTAAGTTCATGATAATTAAGTTCATCTAATCAAATTATTCAATGAACTCCCACTCAGATAGACATCCCTCGAGTCATCTAAGTATAACATGATCCGAGTTAACTAGGCCGTGTCCGATCATCACGTGAGACGGACTAGTCAACGTCGGTGAACATCTTCATGTTGATCGTATCTTCTATACGACTCATGTTCGACCTTTCGGTCTTCTGTGTTCCGAGGCCATGTCTGTACATGCTAGGCTCGTCAAGTCAACCTAAGTGTTTGCATGTGTAAATCTGTCTTACACCCGTTGTATGTGAACGTTGGAATCTATCACACCCGATCATCACGTGGTGCTTGGAAACAACGAACTGTCGCAACGGTGCACAGTTAGGGGGAACACTTTCTTGAAATTATTATGAGGGATCATCTTATTTACTACCGTCGTTCTAAGTAAACAAGATGCAAAAACATGATAAACATCACATGCAATCAAATAATAATAGTGACATGATATGGCCAATATCACATAGCTCCTTTGATCTCCATCTTGGGGCTCCATGATCATCTTGTCACCGGCATGACACCATGATCTCCATCATCATGATCTCCATCATCGTGTCTCCATGAAGTTGCTCGCCAACTATTACTTCTACTACTATGGCTAACGCGTTTAGCAATAAAGTAAAGTAATTTACATGGCGTTTCTCAATGACACGCAGGTCATACAAAAAATAAAGACAACTCCTATGGCTCCTGCCGGTTGTCATACTCATCGACATGCAAGTCGTGATTCCTATTACAATAGCATCAACATCTCATACATCACATATACATCATTCATCACAACTTTGGCCATATCACATCAGAAAACACTTGCTGCAAAAACAAGTTAGACGTCCTCTAATTGTTGTTGCAAGTTTTACGTGGCTGCAATAGGGTTCTAGCAAGAATGTTTTCTTACCTACGTGAAAGCCACAACGTGATTTGTCAACTTCTATTTACCCTTCATAAGGACCCTTTTCATCGAATCCGCTCCAACTAAAGTGGGAGAGACAGACACCCGCCAGCCACCTTATGCAACTAGTGCATGTTAGTCGATGGAACCGGTCTCACGTAAGCGTACGTGTAAGGTTGGTCCGGGCCGCTTCATCCCACAATACCGCTGAAGCAAAATAAGACTAGTAGCGGCAAAAAAGTTGACAACATCTACGCCCACAACAAATTGTGTTCTACTCGTGCAAAGAGCACTACGCATAGACCTAGCTCATGATGCCACTGTTGGGGAACATTGCAAAAAACAAAAAAATTCCTACGGTTTCACCAAGATCCATCTATGAGTTCATCTAGCAACGAGTGATTGGATGCATCTACGTACCTTGTAGATCGCGGGCGGAAGCGTTCAAAGAACGGGGATGAGGGAGTCGTACTCGACCTGATCCGAATCACCGGAGATCCTAGCGCCGAACGGACGGCACCTCCGCGTTCAACACACGTACGGTCAGCGTAACGTCTCCTCCTTCTTGATCCAGCAAGGGGGAAGGAGATGTTGAGGAAGATGGCTCCAGCAGCAGCACGACGGCGTGGTGGTGATGGAGCTGCAGTACTCCGGCAGGGCTTCGCCAAGCTCTATGGAGGAGGAGGAGGTGTTGGAGAGCGAGAGGGAGGCACCAAAGGCATAGGTAAGAGGTCCTCCATCCCCCCCACTATATATAGGGGGCCAAAGGGGGGGCCCGGCCCTAGGAGATGCAATCTCCTAGGGGGGCGGCGGCCAAGGGGTGGGGGGCTTGCCCCCCAAGCAAGGGGGCGCCCCCCTTTAGGGTTTCCCCACCCTAGGCGCATGGGCCCTAGGGGGAAATGGCGCCCCAGCCCACTTTGGGCTGGATCCCTTCCCACTTCAGCCCATGGGGCCCTCCGGGATAGGTGGCCCCACCCGGTGGACCCCCGGGACCCTTCCGGTGGTCCGGGTACAATACCGGTGACCCCGAAACTTGTCCCGATGGCCGAAATAGCACTTCCTATATATAATTCTTTACCTCTGGACCATTCCGAAACTCCTCGTGACGTCCGGGGTCTCATCCGGGACTCCAAACAACATTCGGGTTACTGCATATACATATCCCGACAACCCTAGCGTCACCGAACCTTAAGTGTGTAGACCCTACGGGTTCGGGAAACATATAGACATGACCGAGATTGCTCTCCGGTCAATAACCAACAGCGGGATCAGGATACCCATGTTGGATCCCACATGCTCCTCGATGATCTCATCGGATGAACCACGATGTCGAGGATTCAAGCAACCCCGTATACAATTCCCTTTGTCAATCGGTATGTTACTTGCCCGAGATTCAATCGTCGGTATCCCAATACCTCGTTCAATCTCGTTGCCGGCAAGTCACTTTACTCGTACCGTAATGCATGATCCCGTGACCAGACACTTGGTCACTTTGAGATCATAATGATGATGCATTACCGAGTGGGCCCAGTGATACCTCTCCGTCATATGGAGTGACAAATCCCAGTCTTGATCCGTGTCAACCCAACAGACACTTTCGGAGATACCCGTAGTATACCTTTATAGTCACCCAGTTACGTTGTGACGTTTGGTATACCCAAAGTACTCGTACGGTATCCGGGAGTTACACGATCTCATGGTCTAAGGAAAAGATACCTGACATTGGAAAACTCTAGCAAACGAACTATACGATCTTGTGCTATGTTTAGGATTGGGTCTTGTCCATCACATCATTCTCCTAATGATGTGATCTCGTTATCAATGACATCCAATGTCCATAGTCAGGAAACCATGACTATCTGTTGATCAACGAGCTAGTCAACTAGAGGCTTACTAGGGACATGTTGGTGTCTATTATTCACACATGTATTACGATTTCCGGATAACACAATTATAGCATGAATAAAGAAAATTATCATGAACAAGGATATATAATAATAATGCTTTTATTATTGCCTCTAGGGCATATTTCCAACACCGCCTGGTAGGCGTCCTCCGTCGCCTGGTCCTCCTCGCGGACGACGAGCGCTGGTGGCGGTGACCTCCGGTCGACCTCGCACATGCCCCGTCGCCTCGCCTCCTCGTGCTCGAAGGCGAACCACCTTGCCCAGTTGGGCGAGTCGGTTGCATAGGCGGGCCCGCGGCGCTACTCCGGCGTCAGCAGCGCCCGCCGGCGCCGCACCTCCTCCGCGTGAGCCTGAGCCGACCGCGGCGCCGCCGGCACTGGGATCCTATCTGGATCCAGATGCCAGTCGTGCGGCAGCGTCACGTCAGGATACGGCAGAGGCTGGCGGTGCTGCCAGTGCCACTCCACCTGGTGCACTGGCACGTTCACGCACTGCCTCTACCGGCGAGGCGCTGGCGCCGGCAGAGGCGGGAGGAACTCTGAGGGAAAAGGGGTGGCAGGGGACTTGCCCTTGGCCTTGCTGCGCTGGCGCCGGAGAAGAGGCCCATCTCGTTGTGGTTGTGGTGGCTAGGACTTGCCGGCGACGAGGGAGCAAAGGATGGCAGATGTGGACGGCGAGTTTGGATGAGGACGGCCCCGCCGCACGGTCGGCTTAAAAAAGGACGAGCGTTGTCGCTGACGCGTGGGCCCATCGTCACAAATTAAGTTGACCGCGTGGACAGCGGGTAGTTGGACGACCGCCATGTGGGTACGCGGCGGATAGCGAGAAGACGCGCGGAGCGTCCTATAACACCCTCGATGCGACTATATCTCCCACGTGTCGAGGCACGACTTAGAGGCATAATCGCATTGAAGGCATATGTCGCAAGTGAGATAATCTTCACACAACCCATGTAATACATAAGGGAAAGGGATACATAGTTGGCTTACAATCGCCACTTCACACAATTACATGAATAAACATTACATCAATCAAATACACTCATGGTCCGACTACGGAACCAGAATAAAAGAAGAACCCCAAATGCGACAAAGGTCCCCGATCGACCCCAACTGGGCTCCACTACTGATAAACTAGCACGAAACAACACAAAGGACAAGATCTTCATTGAGCTCCTCCTGAGCTTGGTTGCGTCATCTGCACGGACTCATCGGCACCTGCAAACTGGTTTTGGAAGTATCTGTGAGCCACGGGGACTCAGCAATCTCGCACCCTCGCGATCAAGACTATTTAAGCTTATGGGTAAGGTAAAGGTCTGAGGTGGAGCTGCAGCAAGCAACTAGCATATATGGTGGCTAACATACGCAAATGAGAGCGAGAAGAGAAGGCAAAGCACGGTCGATAAAAGTATGATCAAGAAGTGATCCTGGACTACCTACGTCAAGCACAACTCCAACAACCGTGTTCACTTCCCGGACTCTGCCGGAAAGAGACCATCATGGTTACACACGCGGTTGATTCATTTTCATTAAGGTCAAGTTCAGGTTTTCTACAACCGGACGTTAACAAATTCCCATCTGCCCATAACCGTGGGCACGGCTTTCGAAAGTTCAAATCCCTGCAGGGTGTCCCAACTTAGCCCATGACAAGCTCTCACGGTCAACGAAGGAATAGACCTCCACCTGAGACGTTCCGATCAGACTCGGTATCCCGGTACAACAAGACATTTCGACAGGGTAAAACTAAACCAGCAACACCGCCCGATGCGCCGACATCCTGATAGGAGCTGCACATATCTCGTTCTCAGGGCAACACCGGATGAGCGCTCCGTACAACTAAAACCAGCCCTCAAGTTTCCCCGAGGTGGCGCTGCAAAGGACTCTAGTTTGGACCAACGCTTAGACAAGCACTGGCCCGGGGGGGTTAAAATAAAGATGACCCTCGGGATGTGCGACTCCCAAGGGAAAAAGGCTAGGTGGCAAATGGTAAAACCAATGTTGGGCATTGCTGGCAAAGCTTTACTTAAGGCGAACTGTCAAGGGGTTCCCATTATAGCCCAACCGCGTAAGGGACGCAAAATCCGGGAACATAACACCGATATGACGGAAACTAGGGCGGCAAGAGTGGAACAAAACACCAGGCATAAGGCCGAGCCTTCCACCCTTTACCAAGTATATAGATGCACTAATTAAATAAGATATATAGTGATATCCCAACAAGTAAACATGTTTCAATAAGGAACGATCTCCATGTTCCAACAAGGAACAAACTTCAATCTTCACCTGCAACTAGCAACGCTATAAGAGGGGCTGAGCAAAGCGGTAACATAGCCAATCAACGGTTTGCTAGGACATTGGTGGGTTAGAGGCTGAACATGGCAATTGGGAGGCTGACAAGCAAATGGTAGGCATCGTAGCATTGGCATAGCAAAAGAGCGAGCAAACTAGCATAGCAAAGATAGTAGTGATTTCAAGTGTATGATCATCTTGCCTGAAATCCCGCAAGGAAGAAGAACGAGTCCATGAAGAAGATAAGCGGACGACTTCGAACGGATCCTCACACACGACGTTATCGGAACCAACCCGAAGAAGCAACACCGGAAAAGAAGCAAACAACATAGTAAACAACCATGACCTAAACATGGCATGATGCACAATCAAGTATGATGCATGTCCGGTTTAAAGAGGCATGGCATGGCAAAGTGCACAAACAATCCTACAAATTAAGTGGAGATCAATATGCATCGGCATGCATATTGACAAAACACCACATCAATTATTTAGTTCACTCTCGCTTATGTACCCAACAATATTAAATGTTGATTAACATGGCAAGAGGGTGAAGCAAATGAAAACTACCCACCTAGTCAAGTTTAAATGAGGCCGGGAACAACAAACAACAAATCCGGAAACTCCTCATATGCATATATTAGGTTAGGTCCTGTTCTGCCCTAAACAATATTTTAGGGTTGTTAAACATGCAAGATGAGTGCACCATGTTAAACTAGGCAAAATTCTACCCCATATACATATAAAGATTATTAAAATCGGAGTTACGGTTATTTAGTTATGAATTAAATCATTTTAACATGGCATAGGGGCAAATTAATGCAAACAACATTTTAAACATAGGTGAAAGTTGGATGTTATTAATCTACACAAAATTCTGAGCAAGTTTCATGTATAATTCATTTTAATCCGATGCACCAATTGTGAGATATTAAATGCATGAAGACTAGGGGGTTTTCTGTAAATTTGCAATTCCCTGGAAATTAGCTAAATGCACAGAGACTGAAAAAAACATCCACGGGCTGAAACTGGTTGGCCCATCAGTGCATAGGAGGGGCTGGGTTCTCACATTGGCCAAAACGGCCCGGACGGCAGAGGAGGCCGGGCAGGCCGGGTGCGGATGGGCTTGGAGGCGCGTAGGAGGCAGGCCAGGGCGTGCAGCTGGGCCGGATAGAGCTGGCCTGGGAGGCCAAGGCGGCGCTGGGCCTTGGCGCCTGTGGCTGGAGAGGAGGCGGCCCATGCGGGGATCACAGGGGAGCCGGCTGGGCCTTGCTCAACGCGGGAGGGAGCTGTCGATCTGGATCGGGCTGGTCAACGCGAACGAAGGAGGCAGCCCAGGCGAGCAAGGGCGTCGTCCTCCTCGCGCCTGGCGCACGAGCAGGAACAGGGGCGGCGGCGCCCTAGGTCAACGGCGGTGCAACGTCGACTCCGGCAGGCGGGCACCACGGGAAGCTGCGGGAATGGGCGGATCCAGAGGAGAGGGTGCCGGATCCGAGCTCGGATGGACTCCACATGACGGCAGGAGCGGATCGAGGCGGCGACGCGATCCCTGTCAAGGTGCAGAGAGAGAGAGAGGTGAGGAGAGATCGACAGGGAGAAGGGAAGAAGAAGCGGGGCGCGACGAGGCTGGCCTAGCGACGGCTCTGCTGCTGCTGCTCACCGGTGGCTCAGTGCTGCTGCTGGGACGAGCTCGAGTAGCTCCACGGGGAGAGGAGATCCAGGGGTGGCGGAGCTCGACGTGGAGGCCTGCGGTGACTTCCATGGCGCGGGGAAGCATGCTCGGGGAAGAACGAGCAAAGGAGGGCAGCTGATTTGGATCGGGAGGTGCTGGATTGGTGGATCGAGGGAGGGAGATGGTTGGCCCTTGCTGAAAACGAGGGAGTTGGTCGGCTCGGCTGGATCGGGAGAGATCCCAAGGAAAACAAAGTGGCGGCGGCGCGAGGGAAGGGAGGATGGGACAGGCTAGGACTAGGGTTTAGACTGTTATATATAGTAAGTGGATTTATGGATAGGGGCATTTGGTCCCTCGATTAAAATCGGACGGACGCGAATAAAATAGCTAGGGATGCCTAATAAGAAAACGGTGACGTTTTGTAGATGTTTGGGGATGTTCCGGACACAGCGGTAGCGACAGCCTGAGTCGGGTCTGGGACAGTTTCGGACGCGCACGTGAGGGGTATCGATGCACTGAGCAGAGAGGGTCTCAGACCGTGCGATCGCATCGGACAACTCCAGAAGTGAAGAGGGGAAGGAGGATGGAACTAGGTGGGCTGTGTAGACGGTCTCAAGCTGAGAGGAGAGAAGAGAGGGAGGACCGGCGACCGTTTCCGGAGACCGAAAACGTCCGACGTTTTGACCGGCTACTATTGCCGCTATATTTATCCGTTGGGGCATCAAACGATCTCCGAACGCGATGAAATTTGACAGGCGGTCTCCCTACACTAAAATAAGACCGCACGCCAACTTTCAACCCATTCCGAGAACATTTTCTGGCCACTTATAAAATACTATTTCGGACATGCCGCGGGCGCGTGCAAGTGTGGTTGGGCTCAGAACGGACAACGGAGAGGACGAGGAGACCGGGACGGATGCAAGTTTTGAAAACATGATGATGCAATGCACATGATGACATGATAAGATGCAACACGCAAGCAAATGACAAGGCAACAACAGCGAATAAGTGAGCGACACCTGGCACATCGGTCTCGGGGCGTCACACGTCCGTTCAGCGTCCGCGCTGACGCATTTGGGGCGCAACTTTGGGCCGCAAATGCGTCGGCGCGGACGTGATTTGGGTTTGGGTCGGCGCGTTGGGCCGCCACTTTTGTCCGCGCCGACCCAAATGGACGTGACAAAAAGGTTCGTCGTAAAGGGTTACGTCGATGCAAGTTTTTGACACTGATCCAGATGAATAGTCTCAATCTGGATACATATTGAAAGTGGGAGCAATTAGCTAGAGTAGCTCCATGTAGAGCATTGTAGACATAGAAATTGCAAAATACTTACGGATCTGAATGTGACAGACCCGTTGACTAAAATTATCTCGCAAGCAAAACATGATCACACCTTAGTACTCTTTGGGTGTTAATCACATAGATATGTG
Source organism: Triticum monococcum (assembly GCA_034509565.1). NCBI lineage: Eukaryota > Viridiplantae > Streptophyta > Magnoliopsida > Poales > Poaceae > Triticum > Triticum monococcum. The sequence goes on from CM067841.1 coordinate 589,390,631, forward strand.
AACTAGATTACTGACTCTAGTAAACCCTTTGAGTATTGGTCACATGGCGATGTGAACCATGGGTGTTAATCACATGATGATGTGAACTATCAATGTTAATCACATGGTGATGTGATCTAGATTATTGACTCTAGTGCAAGTGGGAGACTGAAGGAAATATGCCCTAGAGGCAATAATAAAGTTATTATTTATTTCCTTATATCATGATAAATGTTTATTATTCATGCTAGAATTGTATTAACTGGAAACATGATACATGTGTGAATACATAGACAAACAGAGTGTCACTAGTATGCCTCTACTTGACTAGCTCGTTAATCAAAGATGGTTATGTTTCCTAACCATGGACAAAAGAGTTGTTATTTGATTAACGAGGTCACATCATTAGTTGAATGATCTGATTGACATGACCCATTCCATTAGCTTAGCACCCGATCGTTTAGTATGTTGCTATTGCTTTCTTCATGACTTATACATGTTCCTATAACTATGAGATTATGCAACTCCCGTTTACCGGAGGAACACTTTGGGTACTACCAAACGTCACAACGTAACTGGGTGATTATAAAGGAGTACTACAGGTGTTTCCAATGGTAGATGTTGGGTTGGCGTATTTCGAGATTAGGGTTTGTCACTCCGATTGTCGGAGAGGTATCTCTGGGCCCTCTCGGTAATGCACATCACATAAGCCTTGCAAGCACTGCAACTAATATGTTAGTTGTGAGATGATGTATTACGGAACGAGTAAAGAGACTTGCCGGTAACGAGATTGAACTAGGTATTGGATACCGACGATCGAATCTCGGGCAAGTAACATACCGATGACAAAGGGAACAACGTATGTTGTTATGCGGTCTGACCGATAAAGATCTTCGTAGACTATGTAGGAGCCAATATGGGCATCTAGGTCCCGCTATTGGTTATTGACCGGAGACGTGTCTCGGTCATGTCTACATTGTTCTCGAACCGTAGGGTCCGCACGCTTAACGTTACGATGACAGTTATTATGAGTTTATGCATTTTGATGTACCGAAGGTTGTTCGGAGTCCCAGATGAGATCACGGACATGACGAGGAGTCTCGAAATGGTCGAGACGTAAAGATTGATATATTGGAAGCCTATGTTTGGACATCGGAAGTGTTCCGGGTGAAATCGGGATTTTACCGGAATACCGGGAGGGTTACCGGAACCCCCCGGGAGACTAATGGGCCTAGTGGGCCTTAGTGGAAAAAGAGAAAAGGGATAAGCCCAAGCTGGCCGGCGCCCCCCCCCCCCCTTCCCCAAGTCCTAGTAGGACTAGGATAGGGGGCCGCCCCCCCCTCCTTCTCTCTCTTTCCCCCCGGGAGTCCTAATTGGATTAGGATTGGGGGGGAGGAGTCCTACTCCCGGTGGGAGTAGGACTCCCCTGCGCCTCCTCTCCCTGGCCGGCCGGCTCCCCCTCCTCCAACCTTTATATACGGGGGCGGGGGGCACCCCAAGACACACAACTTGATCCTTGAGATCGTTCCTTAGCCGTGTGCGGTGCCCCCTGCCACCAAATTCCACCTCGATCGTACCGTTGTAGTGCTTAGGCGAAGCCCTGCGTCGGTAGTACATCAAGATCGTCATCACGCCGTCGTGCTGACGGAACTCTTCCTCGACGCTTTGCTGGATCGGAGCCCGAGGAACGTCATCGAGCTGAACGTGTGCTAAGAACTCGGAGGTGCCGGAGTAACGGTGCTTGGATCGGTCGGATCGGGAAGAAGACGTACGACTACTTCCTCTACGTTGTGTGATCGCTTCCGCAGTCGGTCTGCGTTGGTACGTAGACAACACTCTCCCCTCTCGTTGCTGTGCATCACCATGATCTTGCGTGTGCGTAGGAAATTTTTTCGAAATTACTGCGTTCCCCAACAATGACTTCATGTAGATGTTGAAGATGTGGATGCTCAATGTTGATGTAGATCATTTGGAGCTATCCATTTGAGTGAACTGCACTTTCAATACCTACATGGGTTAGTCCCACAAGGAACAAACAAGGATATCCATAGACATAGAGTGATGCACACACAAGATGATGTCCATGAAAACTTTAGGTTACCTTGTCCCTTGTCTTACCAACAAGAGGGTTTTGTGACTCCTTGAACTAGTGCAAGATGTGGAAGTTGATTGCACTTGTTCTTGCCAAAATGATAAGAGTGAAGTATGTTGGTGGAGTCACCCTCAAGAACTCTCTAGTTCTTCTTCTTTTGGATCCACATCATCTTGATGGGAATCCTTGGAGTTGTAGTCGTACTTGATGAAGTGGAACTTGACTGGGAATCCACTTGACTAACGTCTTAGGAGCTTCTTCAAATGCATCAATCTCCTCTTGAAGCTTGTCCTTGCCTTTTTGCTTGTAGTCTTGTGGTGGAAGATCATCTTGAGCTTGTGTCCCCTTGAAGGAAGTATCATACTTCTCTTGTTGAGGAACAAACTTTGTCTTGGGGTATTGATCTTCTTCCCACTCAACTCCATTGGCATTGAACTTTCGTTCAAAACCAACACCTTGATTCTTCCGGTGCATTCCTTGCTTGCGCACAATTTCCTCAAATTGCTTACTCCTGGCAAGGCTTTTGTACACTCCTTTCTCTATAATTCCCTTCAATAAGCTGTTTTCTTGCTCAAGTGTAACTTGGCTAAGAGAATCATTAGTGGAATCAAGAGAACTACTAGAAGCAACAATATTGGATTTAGCATGATCATTGTTACTACTAGAGGAAGAATCTTCCTTGTTCTTGTTACTAGAATTGACTTGAGGCATGTAAGTGGATAAGAGTAAACGCTTGGCAATGTAAGAAGAACTTTTCTTGCGGAGATCATCATTGATTGCTTTTAAAAACTCATGCTCTTGCTTAAGATTGAGCTTTTCAAAGCGTAATTTCTCATGAGCTCTTAAAAGTTCTCGATGATCTTCGAAGATAGTTTCATGAGCTAACTTAAGAGTGTTTAGTTCTTTAGTTAGAGCCTCAATCTTCTCCTTATCGTTGTCATTCGTTTTATCTTGATTAGCATGATTAAGTGATGTTCCATCATAGTATTCATCACTAGAGTTGTCAACAAGTAAATCATCATCACCTAACAAGTCATCTTCATCACTATTAAAATCAACATACTCGGGGTGTGTTACCTTAGGACCTTTGGCCATGAAGCATCTTCCAATTCCTTCATTTGGTGAATCAAATATGTCGTAGGAGTTGGATGACACAAGTGCTAGACCGGCAACACCTTCATCTTGAGTATCTTCGGAGTCGGAGTGATAACTTCTCTCGGAGTGGCTGTCGGAGTCGGAGCCGGATACCCATTCACCAACATGAGCTTGATGTCTTTGTTTTGTGTAGCTCCTTGATGATTTTTCCTTCCTTTCCGAATCCTTGCTTCTCCGTGAGGATCTTCGTTCATAACGATCATCTCTACTCCTTCTCTCTCTTGGTGGTAAATCTTTGCTTCTTCTTTTTGGAGAATCTTCTCTCTCTTGTAGGGAGCTGTACACTCATTGGAATAGTGACCGGGTCTTCCACAATTGTAGCAGTTTCGCTCTCGACTAGAAGATCTTTTGTCATTGTAGGACCTTGACTTGAAGCTTCTATCTTTGCTTCTACTCTTGTAGAACTTGTTGAAGTTCTTCACCATTAAGCTCAATTCTTCGTTGAAGTTTTGTTTCTCACTTGATGATGTAGGGGCTTCACATGAGGCTTTGTAGGCACCACTTGATTTGTTGTGAAGTTCCTCTTTATCCTTGAGTGACATCTCATGAGCAACAATTCTTCCAATCACTTCCGTTGGCTTGAGATCTTTGTAATTGGGCATCATTTGGATCAATGTGCACACGGTATCATATTTTCCATCCAAGGCTCTTAGAATCTTCTTGATGATGAATCTATCGGTCATCTCTTCACTTCCTAAGCCGGCAATCTCATTTGTGATGAGAGCAAGCCTAGAGTACATTTCAGCGACACCTTCACCATCCTTCATTTTGAACTTGTCAAGTTGACTTTGAAGCACATCCAACTTGGATTCCTTGACGGAGTCGGTACCTTCGTGCATATCAATCAAAGTGTCCCAAATTTCCTTTGCATTCTCAAGACGGCTGATTTTGTTGAATTCTTCGGGGCATAATCCGTTGAAGAGAATGTCACAAGCTTGAGCATTGTATTGCAACATCTTCAACTCATCCGCGGTAGCTTCACGGTTTGGTTCTCTCCCATCAAAGAAGTCACCTTGCAAACCAACACACACAATAGCCCAAACGGCGGGGTTATGTCCAAGAATATGCATTTTCATTTTATGCTTCCAACTAGCAAAATTAGTACCATCAAAGTAAGGACCTCTAGGGTGATAATTTCCCTCGCTGGACGCCATACTCTCCTAGGTTGTGAAACCAAGGCTATGACCACCAAAAGCTATGGAGATCAAGGCAAATGGAGACCAAAGCTCTGATACCACTTGTAGGATCGAAAGTATGTCTAGAGGGGGGTGATTAGACTACTTGACCTTTTCCCAATTTTAGTTCTTGGTAGATTTTAGCTATTTTAGGACAAGTCAAGCAATCATCACACAATTCAAGCAAGCATGCAAAGAGTATATTGGCAGCGGAAAGTAAAGCATGCAACTTGCAAGAATGTAAAGGGAAGGGTTTGGAGAATTCAAACGCAATTGGAGACACGGATGTTTTTCCCGTGGTTCGAATAGGTGGTGCTATCCTACATCCACGTTGATGGAGACTTCAACCCATGAAGGGTAACGGTTGCGCGAGTCCACGGAGGGCTCCACCCACGAAGGGTCCACGAAGTAGCAACCTTGTCTATCCCACCATGGCCATCGCCCACGAAGGACTTGCCTCACTAGCGGTAGATCTTCACGAAGTAGGCGATCTCCTTGCCCTTACAAACTCCTTGGTTCAACTCCACAATCTTGTCGGAGGCTCCCAAGTGACACCTAGCCAATCTAGGAGACACCGCTCTCCAAGAAGTAACAAAGGTGTGTTGATGATGAACTCCTTGCTCTTGTGCTTCAAATGATAGTCTCCCCAACACTCAACTCTCTCTCATATGATTTGGATCTAGTGGGAAGAAGATTTGAGTGGAAAGCAACTTGGGAAGGCTAGAGATCAAGATTCATATGGCAGGAATGGAATGTCTTGGTCTCAACACATGAGTAGGTGGTTTTTTCTCAGAACATATGAGTTGGAATGGTGTATGTGTTCTGAAGGCTCTCTCTCCGAATGAAGAGGAGGTGGAGGGGTATATATAGCCTCCACACAAAATCCAACCGTTACACACAATCTACCAATCTTGATGGGACCGAATCAATAAACTCGGTCAGACCGAAAAGGTAAACCTAGTGACCGTTAGAGATTTTCGGTGGGACTGACATGCAACTCGGTAGGACCGATTCTGTTAGGGTTTGGGCATAACGTAATCTCGGTGAGACCGATTACACAAACTCGGTGAGACTGAGTTTGGTAATAAGCTAACCAGAGAGTTGGTCAGGCAAACTCGATGGGACCGATTTGCTCTTTCGGTGAGACTGAAAAGTTACAAAAGGGAAACACAGAGTTTACATTGCAATCTCGATGGGACCGATTCGCTCTTTTGGTGAGACCGAAAAGTTACGAAAGGGAAACAGAGAGTTTGCAACCCCATCTCGGTGAGACCGAGATCCCTGTCGGTTGGACCGAATTGCTAGGGTTTGGCAGTGGCTTATGACAAGTGAAACTCGATGGCGTCGGATAGATAGAATCGGTATGACCGAGTTTGTCTTAGGGTTTAGGTCATTTGTGGATATGGGAAAGTAGCTGAGGATTTTGGAGCATATCATTAAGCACATGAAGCAAGAGGCTCATTAAGCAACACCTCATCCCTCCTTGATAGTATTGGCTTTTCCTAAAGACTGAATGTGATCTTGGATCACTAAAATATAAAATGAAGAGTCTTGAGCTTTTGAGCTTGAGCCAATCCTTTGTCCTTAGCATTTTGAGGGTTCCACTTTCACATCCATGCCATGCCAATCATTGAGCTTTCCTAAAATAATCATCTTGGAATAGCATTGGCTCAATGAGCTATATGTTGTTATGAATTACCAAAACCACCGAGGGATAGTTGCACTTTCAGGGGGTTGCCCGTAATTTCGACGACGCGTCACCGGCGACGCCGAGCGATGCAGCGGCCGCTCAGCTCGGTAGCGGCGGTTACACAACTGCCCGATGCAGCTTTGACGGTCATAAGTCCTACTTCGGACGACAGCCACGAGCTGTAGGAGGCATTACGGACGCCAACGCTCCGACAAACATCCAAATCGACGCTGTGACGGGTCCTTCGGCGACCGTGGGCGGCGGGATCGCGTGGGATTTAGGGGAGAATGAATGAGCGGCGGCCGCATCCTTGCCAGGCAAAATCGCCGGTGGCGGTGGTCGGGTGGAGGAGCGGGTGCGCACCAGGAATATTCCGCGCGATAGTTGAGGTTGCGTGACTGCTTGCCGTTTTCTTGAGCGGCACAGATGATGCAAATTTGCATCACTTGCTGCCCTGTTTTACATCATATGCCCTATCCTTGAGTAATTTTTTTTCATCTCCATCATCTATCAGAATATCATTTTTGTCCTCTTCTCATGTAATATTTATTTTCATCTACATCATTTACTGGAGATGCTTTAAGATGCTCGGTTTTCTTTCGAAAAAGGGATTGCCCCGCCCAATGCACCATAACCAGAGAACCTAGTTTATTAAAAGGGAAACACTGCTCATCTACCGGTCGATAATCACGCCCGCGTCCACCTCCTTGATTGTGCGCCACGCGTCCTCTATGGCCCACCATCGTGCCTTTTGCAACAGCATCGTACCTTATTTCCATCTCTCAATCCTTTCATCCCCAATCAGCACCGCAAAGAGACACTCGCCACACACCAGTCCTCACCGTCGGCCTGCTCCGGTAACGTCGTTCGCAGGCGAGGCTGGCCTTCGCCGCCTCATTTGTCGTGTTTGAGCAGCCGGCTACTCCGCCGCTCCCCTGCATCTAGATCGGCGAGCCACCGCCTGACGTCGGTGACTGATATCTGCAAGGTCCGGTCGCCGTTCCAGCGGCGCGTGGCGCAGCGCATGGCCTCTCCGTCACTGTTGTCGGCGTCGAGGAGCCCTCCCTGCTGGATTAGTCCTAGCCTTGCGCGTCATGTTTCCGAAACAAAGACCTTGTTGCAGTGGTCAACGGTGTTTCTAAAACAAAGCTCTTGCTGCAAAGAAGGATTATACACAGAGATGCTTTGCAACGTCACCAATGTTTCTGAAACAAATCTATTGTTGCAATAATCACTGATATGTTTCTAAAACAAAGCTCTTGTTGCAATAGGGTCTCTATTGTTTCTGAAACAAGACTCTTGTTGCAAAGATGGTACTAAGCTGAGCAATCTAGATCGGACGGCTCGCGAGGCGGCAGATCTTTTAAAAAGATCCGCCGGTCGAGGCGTAGCACGCCCCTATTATTAAAAAGATAAGTAGTTTTAGCACTTCATAAAAGTCAACCGAAGAAAAAAAACACAATCGATTGTTAAAAATCACTACATGAGTCAACCACGTAGTAATAATCTATTGACACAATAGGCAAACCGGTTGAAAAGTGCATGCGCGGCCATCTTCCGACGGTTGATCCCAAAGCATGTGCTCCTGGGCATCACACGCCGAAGTAAGGACCACGTATGGTACCGCGCGGCTCGCGCCGGAGCTCCTGCAGGCGTTGACGGAGTACAACGCGCGGGTGGGCACGTGGGCGCTCGGGTGCATCATGGCCGAGCTCCTCGCCGGCGCGCCGCTGCTGCCCGGGAGGTCGGAGATGGACCAGCTGAACAGTGTGTTCGACACGGTCGGGACTGACGATATGACGGCTGGCCCGGCTCGCTGCTCTGCCAGCGCAGCAGGCCGCCGAGCCGGTTCTTGGAGATGTTCCCTGAACTGTCCGCCGCCGGCTTTGACGTCCTCAGCGGACCGCCGGCATGCAGGCCGGACAGGAGGCTCACCGCCGCGGCCGCGCTCCGGCGCTCCTGGTTCACGGACGCCGAGGCGCGTGATGTTGACCAGCCTAGCAACCCATGCGGCGGTCGCTTCACGGCGCGCGTCGGTGGCGTTGCTGACGCGATCGTTGTATAGAAAACTCTGGATTCGTCAGGATTCAATATTCTTTTAACCAGCTGAGGATTCGCTTGGCAGAGTGTACAGGTTTGGTGGCGGCTTTGTGGCTCCTGTCCTCTGCGTTGTTGCACTGTCGTGTTCAGCTCCGTGAAGTGGCACGAGTTCCTTTTACCCCGCAAAAAAAAAGTGGCACGAGTTCCTTGAGTTCCTCCCTTTTTCTTCTTATTTATGTTGTCCTCGCAAGCAATCGCAACGAACATCTTGAGTTCCTTGAGTAGTACAAACAAAGCAATGGTGGCAAAGCTCTTATGGACGATTCTTCATGGTTGCTTCAAATCTGTACGGATTTGATTAGGAATAAATTTCAGGAGCCGCAAGCATACACACTGCGATAGCACGCCCACACTAGTAGTTGCACCACAACACCACAACACCACGCGCGCGCACAGGCACATGCCGGCAAGAATAAATTGTCGGAAACCTAGTGGGCCAGAGCAGAGCATCAGGCTCGGAGATTCCCGCGAGAATTTGATACTAGTAAGCTCATGGAGTCATGATTTGCTTGGATATAGCAATGCTTATGACGCCTCTGCCGTCGCCGTCGAAACATATATACTCCCTCCTTCCATCTATATAGGGCCTAATGCGTTTTTTAAGACCGTCTTTAACTATTGATAAAATTAATATTATATAACATGCATAATGTGAAAATTATATCATTAAAAGCATTTTACATACGAATTTGATGATGTGCTTTGTGTAAGTTGCATGTCATATATTATTGCTCTAACATTTGGTCAAAGTTAGCCTCGAAAAACGTATTAGGCCTTATATAGATGGAAGGAGGGAGTACCATCACAACATCATCATCGTAGAAACAGTCGTGACATCGTCACACACTACCACGGAAGGAGAGAACACTATCACAACATTGTCGAAGTAGCCAGGCTTTCGTCGGAGCATCACCACGATCATCCAAGCATGCCTTCGCAGCATCGCCACGACCATTTGAAGCACGTAGCCATCACAGTTCGTCGCAACATCACCGCGGCCGTCGAAGCATGCCGTCACCACATCATCGAAGTAGCCAGGTTGCCATCGTAGCATCATTGCGGGCGTCGAAGCACCCGCCGCAGCGGTCGCAACATCATTGAAGCAGACATGTTGTCGCAATGGCATCGCCGCAACCGTTAAAGCGTACCACGAGCGTTAAAGCATGTCATTGCAACATTGTCGAAACAGCCGGGTTCCCATCGCAGCATCGCCGCGGCCGTTGAAGCATGCCGTCACGCTATCGCCATGGCATTCGCAGCATGTCGTTGCAACACTGTTCCAAGAGATCGGGCTTCCGTCGCAACATGCCTCATAGCGTCGCTGCCGGTGTCAAAGTGGTTGGGCTTCTGACATTGTCATCTCGGCTTGCAGCGCGTCTGACCTCGTACGTAGCAGCCACGCCGCCGCTGTATTTGAAGCCGTTTGAAGCAGCAACGCAATGGACGACTTGCTACTTGATTGATACTACTCTCTCCGTTCCTAAATATAAGTTTTTTTAGATATTTCAAATGGACTATCACATACGGTTATATATAGACATATTTTAGAATGTAGATGCATTCATTTTGATACGTATGTGGTCATTTGTTGAAATTCTAGAAAGACCTATAATTAGAAACGGAGGGAGTACTTAGATTATACCTGAACTAAAAGCACCTTGCCGGGTCACGTATGGGTTGCTGCTATTGAACCAGTCGCATGGGTGTGAACGTGTGAAAGTAGGGTCGACCAGCACCCACGAAAAGAATGATTTAAACAGGCTGACTCGGTAGATCGAACGGCTTGTAACATGGGCGGGTCGAACGATCAGAGTTGGCTGGCGACCCGGCTGATCCGACGCGCGGATCAGCCGGATGACGCCTAGCATCCGCCCGCCGCGTACGCGCTCCGGCGCCCCTGGTTCACGGACGCCGAGTCGCGTGATGTTGACCAGCCTCGCAACGCATGAGGCGGTCGCTTCACGGCGCGTGTCGGTGGCGTTGCTGACGCGATCGTTGTATGGAAAATTCTAGATTCGGTATGATTCATTGTTCTTTCCACTAGTTGATGAAGATTCGCTGGACTGGAGTGGCTGAGTGCATCGTTTTGGTGGCGGCTTGGTGGCTCTGTCCTCTCATCTGCGTTGTTGCACTGTCGCTTCAGTTCCGTTTAGGCTGGTGGGATAGCTGCTGAAGTGGCCCTGCTGATTAGCTCATCCTTTTTTCCTTCTTATATGTATGTCGTCCATGCAAGCAATCGCAAAGGCATCTTCTTGTACTAGAAACAAAGCAATATTGCTACTGGCAAAGCTCCAATGGACGAATCTTCACGTTCGTTAAAAGCTGTCCTGGTTGCTTAAAATCTGTCCGAATTTGACAAGGACCGATTTCAGAAGCCGCAAGCCCGCAACCATACACACTGCGATAGGTCGCCCAGACTGGTAGTTTTATACCCAAACACCACCACGCGCGCGCGCAGACACATGCCGGCAAGAATAAATTGTGGGAAACCTAGGACAGAGCGTCAGGCTGAGAGATGGTCCTGTCTCCTGTGAGAGTGTCCAGAGACGTCGGCCGTCGGTGTGTCCCGGCTCAAAGTTGGTCCCAGTGCAGTGCTCGAAAATGAACTAGGATTCGCAAAAAAAAAGAAAATGAACTAGGAATAAACGCCAAATCCGTCCTGTGTGCCTCACGTGTGATGCCAGCGAGCCACCGGCAAATCCACGCGCGACTTCCACGAGCCCGGCACGCCGCCTCGTGGCCTCGTCGACCCCGTCCCGATGCGCCAGCCAACCGGTCCCCGCAATCGCATGATGACGCCCGTCGTGGTTTCGCCGCTCTCCACTCCACGTGATGTCGTTGCCACACGCCACTCCAGCGGGCTGCTCCGTGCGGCGGCTGCAGCCACCTTCGCGGGCTCGCGCTTGGACTGCTCAATGACAATTCGGAAAGTCTTAGGCGTTCTTTTGGTGGAGCCATCGCATGTTCATCGCTGCGGTCGTAAGTGATCGGCGATAGACCCATTCAAGGAGCCACGCGTTCTCGTCGGGCTCTATCTATATCCCACGGCTGCGGTGCACGGACTGCTTCACCTCCTTTCTCTTCTTTTCACGCTGCCGCTTGCGGCGGGCGGCGCGCGCCTCTGATTCCAACGTACGCGTTTGACCGGCAGGATGGACACAAGCACTCACCGCTATTCGCGGCCGCCTGTCGGAACTATGCCCCGGCCTAGAAGGGCCAGCGCCGGCGTCTGACCTACACCGACGAAACATCGGAATCCTTGAATCATTTGATCAAGCTTCATCAGTCGATACTCCTCGTCCGACGAACCATTGGAATCCATCATTTTCTCTAATAAAATCACAAAAAATCCGATCAGATAATCCGTTTTTTAGGGGTTCGTACTCCATTCAAAGTTTCTTTTAGGGGTTCGTACCCCCCGTTCAGATGAAAACTGGGCCGTGTGCAAGCTAAGGAAGCCCTATTGGTTTCAAAAATAAATAAATAAGGAGGCGTACTGAAAGCCCACCGCGGCACCCCACGGCGTGAGGCAAGCAGGCTCGGAAGCTTGCAGTCAAAAAAGAAATGCAGTCAAAAAAGCAGGCTCGGAAGCTCAGTTGGCTCAAAAAAAAGGCTCGGAAGCTCAGTGTCCAGCTCGACTCCGGTCTAGCGTCTCGCCGGCGCCCGGCCCCCCTGCCTGTCCATGCCGCCGGAGAAATCGCCGCAGTCCCCAGGTACGCCGTCCGCCGTCCGCAGCCCCCCGCCCCCGGCCCCGCTCGCTTTGAATAGAGTTTTGGGCGGATCCTTCCTGTGCTGGTCTCCAGCAGCTAGGTTTCTTTCGACCGGGATGATGCAGCATGAGATCGGAAAATTCCACACGCTCAGTACAAAATTCGGAGTCTACATGATTAATTCTAGCATTTCGGATTGCTATCTTCGCTTGCACCCAAACGTTTATATGGTGATTTAGCCAGGTCTCCGGGTTAGTACTTAGTTGGATCTCCTCAAGAAAATGTCAGGTTGTGGTGCAGTGGATTTAGTCTGACCATCAGGTTCTATAATTTTGTGGAGAGCTGTTGTCAGGCATTAGCTTGTCTATCTATAGTTCACTCAGTTGAACATTTGTGTCGAAGTTGGTCACCTGTAAGTTTGCAACAGAAATTTGCGGATTATCTACTGACAATCATGATATGGATCATATGCATCTTCTTGCCTTACTCATTTCATTGCAAAGACATAAATTAATACTTTATGACACTTGATCTGAATTTATGGGCTTCAGTGGCTTGTGGACAAAGAGTACTAATTTCGAACAAACTTGGGGTGAAGCTTGTTGGTTTATTACATGAAGCATGTTCGAAGGAACTTGTGATACTTTGTCATGGATTCAGAGCTACAAAGGCAAGTCTGTACCATCCATATGTCCATTTATCCAAGAACCTTCACTATTTTTGTTCTCAATCTTTGTATGGCCATCTTACTCTGTAATTGCTTCCAGGACGACAGTATCTTGGTCGACCTTGCCGCTGCACTAGCAAGTGTTGGAGTTAATGCTTTTCGGTTTGATTTTGCTGGAAATGGGTAAGCTGCTTGCAACGACATTGTGGTGGTCATGGCATAGCTTCATACCACTCATCATGGAGACTTTCATTTTTGTTGTTGAATTAAAATGTTTCTGGATTAGGAATTAGGAATAGAAATTTTCATGCACTTTAGCTGTAGCAACAGCCACAGTCCCCCCCACTAATAATTTTTTATTAATAACACAATGTTCTTTGAGTACTTCCTTGCTGACTGCCACATTCGATTTGCCTACTGTTGTTGAATTAGGTGCTTGTTATCTCTCTCGCAGGGAAAGTGAGGGTCTATTCCAATATGGGAATTACCGAAAAGAGGCAGATGACGTGCGCTCTGTAGTATCTTATTTCTCAGAACAGAAGTATGACATAATTGCCCTTGTTGGGCATAGCAAAGGTAGATAATCTTTGGTCATTCTTTTTATTGAAGGGATTGCATCCTGATTTCATTAATGAAAGCATAGAAGTTCATTGCAAAGTTTACTGCAAGGGAAAATAAGATTGTTATGCAGCTCATCAGATAGCCCATTCCCAACTTTCCTTCTACAGAGGGAAAATTATAGATCCTTAATATCCATCAGAGCCCCAGAACTAAGATTGTCCTGGTTTTTTCTTGGCCTGCGACAGAGTTTGATTACTGAGATACTTTTTCTGCAGTAAGCCGTGCCACACACCATCCTCATGTTCCAGCTTCCAAAGCCAATTAACCAGCAGTCTAATGTACATTAATTATAATTTAAGAACACACAGCCCTCCCATATCCTTTGATAAACAAATAGTTTTCCAGTTTACCAAATGATGTTTCCTGGACCCAAGATCTTCCTGCCATAAAAGCCTCTTCATAAAGTAGATCAACTCTTTTTCCACTCCCTTAGGAAAATTATAGAAGGAAGTCATATAAATTGGAATGGTCCTGTGTGCACATATTGCACACAAGCGCTAGCTGCACTAGAATGCATAGTCAACATAAATAGGTGGTAGGAACTCATAATTGGTGTACTGCTTCTGTGTTTGCTCTTTGCTGCGTTCTGGAAGGACCTCTTCAATGTATTCATGTATAACTGAATGTAATCACAGAATATTTACATGTGCCATGCATTATATCCTGATCTCCTTGCTTTGTCGTGTAAATGTACCCGCCTCCTATGCTTTACATGTATGTTACTTTATACAGTATACTTCTATATTTCACCGCTTCTGTTTCTTGCTTTTAGGAGGAAATGCTGTGCTTCTATATGCTTCCATGTACCATGATGTTACCGTCATTGTGAATATTTCTGGCCGCTTTGCTTTAGAGCAAGGTATGGAAGGGCGGCTGGGGAAGAATTTCCTGCAGAGGATAAAGAAAGATGGATACATAGACGTCAGAAATAAAAAAGGTGTAAGTTTGCTACATTTGACATGTCATTATCTTGTTAAGTACTAAAAATTAAGCCTCACATGGTATTTATTTTGATAAAATACTACAGATCTGAAGCCTAGCACATGTTTATGAATCAAACACACTTTTCCTGAGTTTTCCAAGTAAAATAGTTTTGTGCTGATTCTGGTAGTGTATATCACATGCCTTTTCAGTTTATCTGGTGAAACCAGTTAACAAGATCAGGTTATGACATGTGGTATGGGATGACTTACAGTACATGAGAATCCATTGAATTGTATAGCTTAGTCAGTTATTTGTAAGCATCATCATCCTTATGTCAACCATAGGCGGCATAGTTATTTTTGTTTCTCTGCTTATATCCACAAGACTGAACCTGCAAATATTGTAACTGAAAGATTTATTTTGAAAATGACAGCCCCAGTGTTATGCTTACTTACCTTATTGCAATATTATTGTTGCTATGCCTTTGTGCAGGGAAGTTTGAGTACCGGGTGACAGAAGAAAGCCTGCGAGATCGCCTGAGCACTGATACCCTGCTTTCGAGCCGCTCCATAAGCAAAGACTGCAGGTTCTAAGCTGCTCTCTTGCACCTGAACCTACTCACATGAACAATTCAATCATTGAGAAAAATATGTACCGATCTGCAGGGTTCTCACGGTTCATGGCTCTGAAGATGAAACGGTCCCAGCGAGAGACGCCCTGATGTTTGCTGCGAACATCCCAAACCATGACTTGCATATAGTCGTGGGAGCCAACCATCGGTACACAGGCCACGAGCAAGAGCTGACATCACTTGTACTGGATTTCATCAAGCCCCGTCCTCGAAAATCATCATCCTTACGTCCGAAATTGTGATCATCTGACCATTGTGGGGCTTGATTGATGTACCATTTACTTGTTACATTACAGGATGACAAAAGGCCTGTGTATAGTCGTTGTGCTGTGCTGCACTAATTTCAGTAAGATTTCTTCATCTTGCATTTTCTGAACGCAGAAAGAAGCTCAGACTAGTTATCATTTCTAAAAGTAGGAAATGTGCGAATTGGGCAATATCGCAAAATTACTTTTTTTTTGAACCGGGCCTCAACCCCTTTCCATTAAAAGCATAACGGAAATACATAGTTCAGATATCCACAGACCCAAGTACCAACTACATCGCAAGGAAACTAGAAAAGGGAGGCGAGTTCAAAGCACCACTGGGAAACCCACCATGAGCACTCGTCATCGAGCAGCTCATTGTGGGGCGAATGGTCTTGCAAAGGCTCATACATACGCTACAACTGATAGATACACATGGTCATACACCTCTTCCTATGGGGGTTTAGCTGTGATCAGCCCAGGATAATGTAGACAAATGATGATGTTAGTGATAACAAAGACTCGTGGTAAACCGGCCGGGATGGCATTTGGGTTTTGTAAGTACAATCTTCATATCATATTCTCTCCATTCGAAATTACTTGTCGCAGAAATGAATGTATCTAGACGTATTTTAATTATAGATACATTCATTTTCGAGACAAGTAATTCCGAACGAAAAAAGTACCTTACAGCGGGAAGGCTTGGCACAGGATTGATTGTCTGGAGTCGACTTGTGGCCATTCACAAGCCATCTTGATGATAGCTTCTCTTCTTCTTCATAGTGCCTGATCCATCCCAGGGCCTGACATTGACTACTCATTGTGCCGTATGTGAGGAGGGGCTGGCCAGCTACATTACATGCACCGCCTGACCAGAGAAACAGAGTCTGCTACTCAGGTCAGAAACCCAATGCAAAAAACCAAGTCAAGTATAACAATGTTTTGCTGTGGTTATTATTATACTAGTGTGAAGAAACAGAGAGTTGGCCCAGTCAGGTTATTTACTTTCGACAAGTGCCACCACCTACCGAATGGTGCGCTATTAGTGAGGACCATTCACAAGCCGGCCCGCGCATGAAAGTTGGTCCAGTCAGGGCCCGAGCTCAGATGAGCTTGGGTGAACAATAAAATCCAAAATAAAAGAAATAAATTCAAAAAATTCTAAATTTTTTACTGACAAAAGTTTTCGACGCTTACAAAATTTAACCATGAAATGGCATTTGTAGAAGCCATGGATAAAAAACAAAATCGATGATTCAAAAATGTTATTTTCAAAAGCATTTTAGATCGGTGTCTTTTTTTTTGCCACGGCTTCTAAAAATGTCGTTTCACGCTGAAATTTCGTAAGCACCGAATTTTTTGTCAATGTTTGTCACTAAATAATTTAAAATGTTTTTCTAATATATTTTTTATTTTAATGTTCACACAAACTCATTTGAGCTCGGGACTAGAAGAGTACTTTCGCAGTCAGGGGCTGGATTTGACCCAAATAAGGGCACTTCTTCAATAGTAAACATCTCTATGAGCTCCTTCGCCAGTACATCCTTGTCCATCTGATAACGCAGTTACAAGAAGAATACGAAATTAGAAAAAATCCACATTTCAACTCTGGATTAACCACTCGATTTAATTTACAATCCTCATTTTTGAAACCTCAACTTGCCATAAAGTTTAAAAGACCACCCTGGTCTCGTTTTTGGGCTGGGGTCAACCGGTTTTGACCAAAGTCAAGACTGACTGGACGCCGACTCAGCAACCAACTCATGCAATGCAACATCTAAACGTATCCTCTCCCTCTGCCTCGATTCAGTCCACCCCGAGCCCTGCCGCTTGCCTTGGGCCTTGGCGGTGCTTCCCTTCATCCAGCGCCGTCGTTCATCGATCGGTGTCCCGGGTGCCGGAGCCGGACGAATTCGTGGTTGTCCGGGCCGGCTGCGATGGCGGCCGGCGGTCGTGTGGAGAGAGGAGCCAAGCTCCTTTGGATCGAGCATGCACACACAATGCAAAACACATGTCGCCTCGGCCATCTCTTCATTCATCCGGCGTGGTGTAGCATAGCATGCAGTTGGTTACATACCTGCACGTCCTGCGCGCTCACGTCACGTCCAGGTGCTCGGCGACGAGGAACCTGAACCGGCCTGGAGGAGTCGAGGTTGGTGCCGGAGCCGATGACGCGGCTGGCCGGGAAGCCCGAGAGCTTCCAGGCGACGTAGGTGAGGACGTCGACGGCGACGAGCAGCAGCGCGTCCGGGGAGTGCTCGGCCACGGGCGGCACGATCTTCCTCTACAGGGCCACGTTCCTCTGCAGCAGGTTGAGCCTTGTCTCCCTCCCCCGGGATCTGCCTGGCGGCTGGCGCCGACGAGGTCCGAGTTCTTGGTGCCGGAGACGATGCGGACGCGGGGGAGGAATGCGGCGGCGTGCTGCGGGTCGAGGGCGATCTCGTCGGCCAGGTTCTGGGTGAGGATGGTCTGCGCGATGGCCATGCCCGCGTTGCCGGAGAGAGAAGCACCACCGCCCCCCGCCGCTACAGCTCGCTGCCTGCCACATATGTGTCGACCACACCACCCCACCTCGACGGCGGAGCAGGGTGGAAGACCTTGCCTTGCGCGACGCTGCCGGTCTCCAGTCGCCGGCGGCGGGGGACCTGGGTGGCGGTTGGAGGCGTCAGGCAGGCATCCATCCCACTCCCAGGCGGCGGTGGCGGTGGCGGGGACTACGGTCGATCAGTTGCATGCGTGAGTTGAGTAGGCCACCAAATAAACCGGTTGACCACAGTAAAAAAAACCGCGGAGACGGGTGGAAGGGAGATGGAAACCCAAACCCAAAAAGAAAAAAAGGAAAATAATAATAATAATAATCCTGTGGCGTGGTAGCCACGTACCGGAAAAGGAAGAGGAAGCAGAGCCGAGGAAAGCAGAGGAGATGCAGAGGAAGCAGAGCTGAGTCTTGTCTTGATTGTCAAGTGTCAACAGCAATGGGATCGATGGCACTGCTGCTGGCTGCTGCTAAGCGCCGGTGACCTGCAGGTTACCTTTGAGAGCATTATCATCCATGGCTGCGACCCCTTGGTCAGTAATCCTTTGCTCCTGACCATCAGACAGACACAAGTTCTTCCATGGGCGGCTGCAAGAACTGCTCCTTGATCCTTCAACTCGTCGTTGCAGGTCACCGGCGCGTCTTGGCGTCCGGATACCTCCTGTCCATGGAGGCGTTCCTTGCCCCGGAGCGCTGCCATGCCGGAGTCCAGAAAAGCGACACGGAGACGTTGTGGTCCTGCTCGCCGCATCTCTGGCAGTTCTGAGCCGGATGATGGCGGCGGTGGCATTCGCTTCGTCTCTCTACTCCTAGCCGCCGGGGACAATCATTTTCTACTACCTCGAGCATGCACTTATCAAGAGCCTGGAGATTCATATATATGCACCTATGTACACCAAAGTGCTGTTCGGTAAAATCACAAAAAAAATAGAAAACAAATTCAAAAAGTTCCAACAAAAATTTGTGTGAAGCATTGACAAATGTTTTCATAGCTTGCAAAATTTCATCGTGAAATAACATTCGCGGAAAATGTGGCAAAAAAACAAAATCAATGCTCCAAAATACGCTTGAAAATAACATGATGAATTTTGTTTTGAAAATAACATCGATGCTCCAAGTAGAGTGGAGAAATTTTGTTTTTGATTTTTTTATGGGCGGTATGGGAACCGAAGTAGAGTGGCATATTCTGCAATGTTTTTCATCTCTCCAATACAGATCATGACAACTTTCACAATGAACCAGTGATTCCTTGTATGACCTCTTGCCACAAATAACAGCTGCAAGGGAAGAATAGAAATAAGTCCATATCCATTTATCTTCTTTCTCATCACTTGTCCTCCCAACTTCAACTCCTAGTGAAGATTATACCAGCTACTAAATAGTATGTTGGAACAGAAGTACTGTCAATGTCTGATAGGATAGGGGTGAAGCTCCATCTCCACTCTACTTGGCTTGGTTCCCGGAACGAGAAGGATCAGATGATGCTGTCAGCCAGTGCAACTACACACCCATCTTCCAAGTGTTTTTTCATGCCTTTAAAAGGACATGATTGCCTCTTTTTCATGGATGCAAGAAGATGAGCTTCCCTGGACAGACAACAGCGAGAGTAAATCCTGCAATGCAAAAAAAGAGAGCCGGTAACTTTATTTCTGGAAGTTTAACCTCAGGCTTCCTGACAGTCCTTGCATAGAAGAATCAAAACTGTGTGAGCTTCCCGGTCTATTTACGTACTCATCACTAGATTGATAAATGGTTCTTGTACACTTCTTTATTTCCTCATCTGAGGCATGCGACTGTGCTCTCTTTATGTTAGACAGGATACTTTGTGGTTCCTATGGAAGGTAGAAAAGAATGATATAAGATTCTGCAGCTAGCCTTCCAACAGGGCATACAAATAGAGAATGCAAGATTTATGTGAAGGCTGAGCTTGAACTTGGAACATGAACACAATAAAGTTATGCAAGATTAAGTTTCCCAACAACTGAGTATGTATTTTCACTTCGACTACTTCGAATGAGTTATATACAGTAACCTAAGGCCGGTATTCCTCACTAAGATGTCCATATACAGTATCGTAATGAAGTTAGTGTCTACTTAAAATGTCCATTTCTCCTAATTCTTCCTAAAGCCATAAGGAGAGATGATCATAATATAGTTAGGAACTTAGGAAAAACAACTACAAGTGTGATCATTTATGTTCGTTGTGGAGAAGTGAATAAAGCACATCAATAGAAGAAGAAAAGTGAATGGAGGTAAATTTGCTTAAATGGTTTATGGGGTTGGATGATTTCAAAAAAAAAAAAAAGAACTGATATAAGGCCAGCAATCTTCTAAACAATAACGCCTTGCTCTCTTAACTCATCTGGTCACTTCTAAGAACATCCAGCCTATTCATGTAGTCACATTACCAGGACAGAGCACTATACTCTGCTAGCAAACTCCAGGGAGCAGGTAGGGAGGAGGAAGAAGAAGAAGACTAGAATTGTTTTCTCATTTCTTTCGTATATCGGACAAGTTGCTCGCTGGGGCTTATAGCAGCGCCCTGTCAGCGGGTCCCATAGGACAGACGACTTACATGGTCCACCCACAGAAACACGGCACCTAATCCTCACTAGTTGTCGACTTTCTCTGTTCTCCTTCGTCAGTTAGCCGAGTATTTAACCAAAAACTACCACATTTGCCGGAAACGCGATGAAAAACTACCACTCTACGGTTTTTTGCGAAAAACTACCAAATTTTTTCTAAACCGTGACAAAAAACTACCAACTCGCGAAAACGCTCGCTTCGCCCACGCTAACCCCGTTTCTGACCGGTCGGGCCCGCGAACAGTTGCCACACGGGCTAACGGGCGGCCGGCGTGCGTTGACAGCCGTTAATGGCACGTCCGCTGTCGGAACGGCGGCTGTCGGTCGGCCAATGGGTCAAGATCTGATCCTCTCCCCTCTCGCTGCACTCTCTCCGTCCTCTCCCTCTCTCTGAACTAGGTGGCGGCGGCGGCGACAACGATGGCAGCGGTGGTTCCGGAGGGGGGCGTCGGCGATATGGGTGGTGGTGGCGGCGACGACGATGCTGGCGGCGGTGGCACAAGTTTGGACGCTGCGGGCTCAGTCGACAATTGGTTGGGGAGCACCAGCTTCTCGACGCAGGCCGGCTCGCAGCAGCAGGAGGCACAGCTCGCCCAGTCATCGCCAATGGGTTGCAGGTATGGAAATATCATCTGCTAGGTTAGCTGCTTCAATCATTCAATTTGGTTAGCTGCTCATGAATTGGTTAGCTGCTTCAATCTGGCAAATTAGTAAGATGTGTTTGTTAGAGATTGTTGTGTAGTAAACTGTATTGCACTTGTAGCTCTGTCATTTTCAATTCAATTCATGAGCACCTATTTCTGCAGTTTTGCTGACAAGAAGTGGGAGATATGGTTTCATTTAGAAGGAAGAAACCCTGTGAAAAGGGGTATATATGAGTCAGATATATCTTTTGTTACTCTACAATCACTCATTGCTAGTGAAGGGTATGGGCAGAGTGATTACATGTACTATGTGAAGGAGGAGGAAATTGGATCTGAAAGAGTAAAGTATTTAGGTAATGAAGCTAGTGTTCATGAAATGTTGAAGTTTTTTTAATCATGTTAATGTTGTGAACATAAAGGTTGTGAGAGATGTTGAACCTGGAATAAGCACACATGCTATTCAGAATTACATGAACACTCAAGAGAGTTGTTGTGTGCAAAAGGTTGTGGAGCAATCTGAGCTTCAGAATAAGATAGATGATAGAAAGGCTCAGCTTGAGAGGAGCAGGATTCAAAGAGAGGCAGATTTGAACCACTTTGAAGGAGACACTGAAGTGTCTGAATTTTATTCTGATGATTCAGTTCATTCAGATGGGAGTGCTGAAGCTGTTCAACAAATTGAAATAGAGTGTGCCTCTCAAGAGGAAACAGCATTGCAAAGTACTGCTATTGTGAAACATGTGAAGAACCCTGGGCCAACTAGCAGATGTCACAATGAGGTAGAGAAAAAAAACGTTTTGAAGATTGGTTTCCTGAAGCAGATGAGTTTTGTTTTGCTGGTGATGCAGGCATAAGTGATGAGGAAGAAGAAGATGAAGTTGAACTACCATACATCATGAAGAAGCCAAAGACAAAGAGTAGTAAGAAAAAGATGAAGGAAAGGGTATATTTTGACCCTTCAATTCCCAATTCACATTTACTCTTGTGCAAGAGCTTGTTTTTTGATTCTGTTTACCAGTTCAAAGAAGCATTAAGAGATTTTCATATAAGGACTTTGAGGTCTTTTCACTACCACAGGAACACTCCAACAAGAATTATTGTTTGGTGTTCACAGAGAAAGCATGGATGTGAATTTTACATGTGTGCCTCCAGGATAGCTCATGAAAGAACATTTTGTATTAAGAAGTGTAACATGGAGCACACTTGTCCAACATCAGCAGAGAACACAAAGGTTACTACTAAGTGGCTTTCCAAAGCAGTTGAGCCTTCTCTTAGAGCATATCCTAGAGCACCTGTGGATTCACTAATTAAAAACAGCAAAGTCAAGTTTTCAGTTGATGTATCAAAGAGTGTGGCCTATAGGGCAAGGAGGAAGGCTATTAAGGTTGTACAAGGTGACCAGAAGGAGCAGTACTATAGACTGAGGGACTACCTACAAGCAGTTCTTGACACAAACCCTGGTAGCAGGTGTGTAGTTACAACATTTGAGGACCCAGAAAACCCTGCCCCAACTCCTAGATTTAAGTACATGTTCTACTGCTTGCATGCATCAAAGCAATGATTTCTTAATGGTTGCAGGCCCTTTATAGGTAAATATATAACTGCATTTTGTTCAAAATATCTTGTTGTAATTTTTTGGTAGCTAATTTGGGTATGGATGCAGGGCTTGATGGTTGCTTCATCAAGCTAACCACTGGACAGCAAATTCTTGCAGCCACAGGAAGAGATGGCAACAACAACATCTACCCCATAGCCTTTGGTGTGGTTGATAAGGAAGATTCAAAAAGTTGGACATGGTTCTTAACCCAGCTAAGATGTTGCATTGGAAGTGGAAGCAAATTTGGAACCTACACCATTATTTCTGACAGGCAAAAGGTATGCAACCTATCTTAGCCAGTAGTTCATACAAATATAGTTATTACTGGCTTTATTTGTTTTTGTTCATGACCATGGTTATTAATTTACAATCAGGATCTTCTTAAGGCTATAAATGAGGTGTTCCCTGATTCCCCTCAGAGATACTGCCTCAGGCACATCTATGCAAATTTTCAGTCAGCTGGTTTCAGAGGAGCAGAACTAAAAAAGCTAGTAGATAAGGCTAGCTACTCATTCACCAAACATGGCCATGAATTAGCAATGGCAGAGCTTAAAGCAGAGTGTGAGGATGCCTGGAAGTGGCTTACAAAAATTCCAAAGGAGACTTGGTGTAGGTCTTCAATGGATTACAATTGCAAAACTGATCTTGTTGTGAACAACCTTAGTGAGGTTTTCAACAAAATGATCCTTGATGTTAGGGCCAAACCAATTAGAACTATGTTTGAAGGAATAAGGACTAAACAGATGATCAAAAGGCAGAAGACCAGGGAAAAAACAGAGAACAGCAGGTGGATGATCACACCCAACTATTCAGAGAAACTAGAGGAGAATAAGAAGTATGCCAAATTTTGTGAGGCACATAAGGCTGGTGCTGACATTTGGCAAGCGTCTAGTAAGGAAAATCAGTACTGTGTCAACCTAGCTACTAACTCATGTGACTGCAGGAGGTGGGACATGACAGGTGTGACATGCAGTCATGCAATAGCAGCAATGAGCAAGATTCACATGCACCCAGAGGACCATGTGCATGAATTTTTCAAAAAACCACTATATATTGAAGCATACAAAGACATAGTGTACCCTGTCCCTAGTCCTGGATTCTGGCCTGACACCCATACTCAGGATATTGAGCCACCAGTGTTCAAAGAAAAAGCAGGGAAAAAACAAACAGCTAGGAGAAAGGGCCAGTTTGAGGTGCCTGCACCAAAAGACACAAGCAGGATGGGAACAATTACATGCAGCAATTGTGGTCTACAGGGCCATAGATTTACTTACTGTGGGAAAGCTCTAAACCCAAGTCTTCAGATGAGAAAGAACTTACACCAGGTCATTCAAAAATGTTGCATTCTTTGTTTAGTTAATAGTTGTTTAATTATTTTAGGTCTGCTCTATGTACTAACTATCTTAATTTTGTCATGCAGGAGAATAGAGAAATTTTTAGGGGTTCCTCTAGTGCTAGTCACCCACCTCCAGAACCACCACATCAACACCAAACTTCACAGATGCCAGCCTCATTTGCTCCACCTCCTAAAGCAGTGAGGAACAGAAAAACAACAACAGATAAGAGAGCTTCAGCATCAACTGTTTCTGCAGGAGCAGCCAGGTCTTCACCAGCACCTCCAACAGGATCAGCATCAACAAGAGCTCCAAGAGGATCAGCATCAACAAGAACATTCAATGCACCAAGAGCATCCACTGCAGAACCAGGGATATTAGCAGGCAAGAGGAAGAGGAAACCCCCTAGCAAGTTTGCTCTATATTTTAGTGCTAGTGGAAACCATTGAAACTCTGTTACTAAGTTTGTGTTCTGCTACTTAGTTTGATTGTATGGTACTAAGTTTGTGCTCTGCTACTAGACTGCTTAAATTCAGACATGTGAACTTGTGTGCAATGTTGAATGTATGGTTGCTACTTATTTGTGCCCAATACCAATGGGTTAAGTGCTGGTGTTTTGTTTTATTTGTTTTACTTTGCCATTTGTGCAGTTTAGGTGCATGTTTTAATTGTTTTAATTTGCTTTTTTGTTTTACTTTGCCGTTTCTATAGTTCAGAAGTGACTGCCAAATTCATTTTAAAAAAAATGTGCACAAAAAAATGTCTAGCCTGGGGCTCGAACCCAGGACCAGTTGGTTGTAACCATGCATTCAATACCAATGGGCTAGTGCTGGTGATTTGTTTGACTAGCATCGGCCAAACTTATTATATGTTGCCCACCACGTCGTCTGTTCAGCGTGCGTTGTAGCCGCCATCGTGGTGAGCGTGCGTTGAGTAAACCCAGCCGTTTCGGATTCTACGACTTTCTGCTCACTCGCCCACTCCCCGCTCGCACCGCCCACTCCG
Source organism: Triticum monococcum (assembly GCA_034509565.1). NCBI lineage: Eukaryota > Viridiplantae > Streptophyta > Magnoliopsida > Poales > Poaceae > Triticum > Triticum monococcum. The sequence goes on from CM067841.1 coordinate 589,415,321, forward strand.
CTTCCCCCTCTCTCCTGTCAAAATCGCCGCCGACAACCACCGCCACCGCCGTCGCCATGGACTGGCAGCTGGCCATCGAAGCTCTCACCGGCAACAACCAGGAGATGCGCGTGCAGTACAGGGAGATCGCGCGCTGGTTCCCCAGTCTAGCGATGATGAGGAACCACGCCCGTGGCCTCGTGAAGGTGATGACAGCTGCTGAAAAGCAGCGCGCCTTCTCTGCCGGCCGCACCATCCCGCTGTCGTCCCTTCTGCTATGGGCGATGCGCGAGGTGCAGCGCTCCCCCGACCCCAGGCAACGCGCCCGATGGTGGATGTGTTGGAAATATGCCCTAGAGGCAATAATAAATTGGTTATTATTATATTTCCTTGTTCATGAAAATCGTTTATTATCCATGCTAGAATTGTATTGATAGGAAACTCAGATACATGTGTGGATACATAGACAACACCATGTCCCTAGTAAGCCTCTAGTTGACTAGCTCGTTGATCAATAGATGGTTATGGTTTACTAACCATGGACATTAGATGTCGTTGATAACGGGATCACATCATTAGGAGAATGATGTGATGGACAAGACCCAATCCTAAGCATAGCACAAGATCATGTAGTTCGTATGCTAAAGCTTTTCTAATGTCAAGTATCATTTCCTTAGACCATGAGATTGTGCAACTCCCGGATACCGTAGGAGTGCTTTGGGTGTGCCAAACGTCACAACGTAACTGGGTGGCTATAAAGGTACACTACAGGTATCTCCGAAAGTGTCTGTTGGGTTGGCACGAATCAAGACTGGGATTTGTCACTCCGTGTGATGGAGAGGTATCTCTGGGCCCACTCGGTAGGACATCATCATAATGTGCACAATGTGATCAAGGAGTTGATCACGGGATGATGTGTTATGGAACGAGTAAAGAGACTTGCCGGTAACGAGATTGAACAAGGTATCGGGATACCGACGATCGAATCTCGGGCAAGTATCATACCGCTAGACAAAGGGAATTGTATACGGGATTGATTAAGTCCTCGACATCGTGGTCCATCCGATGAGATCATTGTGGAACATGTGGGAGCCAACATGGGTATCCAGATCCCGCTGTTGGTTATTGACCGGAGTCATCTCGGTCATGTCTGCATGTCTCCCGAACCCGTAGGGTCTACACACTTAAGGTTCGGTCATGCTAGGGTTATAGAGATATTAGTATGCGGTAACCCGAATGTTGTTCAGAGTCCCGGATGAGATCCCGGACGTCACGAGGAGTTCCGGAATGGTCCGGAGGTAAAGAATTATATATAGGAAGTGCTATTTCGGCCATCGGGACAAGTTTCGGGGTCACCGGTATTGTACCGGGACCACCGGAAGGGTCCCGGGGGTCCACCGGATGGGGCCACCTGCCCCGGGGGGCCACATGGGCTGTAGGGGTGTGCACCTTGGCCTATATGGGCCAAGGGCACCAGCCCCAAGAGGCCCATGCGCAAAGAGATAAGGAAAGGAAGAGTCCTAAAGGGGGAAGGCACCTCCTAGGTGCCTTAGGGAGGAGGGACTCCTCCCTAGCCGCACCCTTCCTTGGAGGAAGGGCCAAGGCTGCGCCCCCCCTCTCCCTTGGCCCTATATATAGTGGGGGGGGGGGGGGAAGGGAGGGCAGCCCCATCTAAGCCCTGGCGCCTCACTCTCCCTCCCGTGACACATCTCCCTCCTCCCGCAGCGCTTGTCGAAGCCCTGTTGGAATCCCGCTACTTCCACCATGCCGTCGTGCTGCTGTATCTCCATCAACCTCTCCTTCCCCCTTGCTGGATCAAGAAGGAGGAGACGTCGCTGCTCCGTACGTGTGTTGAACGCGGAGGTGCCGTCCGTTCGGCGCTAGGATCATCGGTGATTTGGATCACGACGAGTACGACTCCATCAACCCCGTTCTCTTGAACGCTTCCGCGTGCGATCTACAAGGGTATGTAGATCCACTCCTCCCTCATTGCTAGATGACTCCATAGATTGATCTTGTTGACACGTAGGAAAATTTTGAATTATTGCTACGTTACCCAACAGTGCTATCAGAGCTAGGTCTATGCGTAGTTACTATGCACGAGTAGAACACAAAGTAGTTGTAGGCGTTGATTTTGTTCAATATGCTTACCGTTACTAGTCCAATCTTGTTTCGACGGCATCGTGGGATGAAGCGGCCCGGACCGACCTTACACGTACTCTTACGTGAGACTGGTTCCACCGACTAACATGCACTAGTTGCATAAGGTGGCTAGCGGGTGTCTGTCTCTCCCACTTTAGTTGGAACGGATTCGATGAAAAGGGTCCTTATGAAGGGTAAATAGCAATTGGCATATCACGTTGTGGTTTTGCGTAGGTAAGAAACGTTCTTGCTAGAAACCCATAGCAGCCACGTAAAACATGCAAACAACAATTAGAGGACGTCTAACTTGTTTTTGCAGGGTATGCCATGTGATGTGATATGGCCAAAAGGATGTGATGAATGATATATGTGATGTATGAGATTGATCATATTCTTGTAATAGGAATCACGACTTGCATGTCGATGAGTATGACAACCGGCAGGAGCCATAGGAGTTGTCTTAATTTATTTATGACCTGCGTGTCAACATAAAAGTCATGTAATTACTTTACTTTATTGCTAACCGTTAGCTGTAGTAGTAGAAGTAATAGTTGGCGAGACAACTTCATGAAGACACGATGATGGAGATCATGGTGTCATGCCGGTGACGATGATGATCATGGAGCCCCGAAGATGGAGATCAAAAGGAGCAAAGTGATGATGGCCATATCATGTCACTATTTGATTGCATGTGATGTTTATCATGTTTATACATCTTATTTGCTTAGAACGACGGTAGTAAATAAGATGATCCCTCATTAAAATTTCAAGAAAGTGTTCCCCTAACTGTGCACCGTTGCGACAGTTCGTGTTTCGAAGCACCACGTGATGATCGGGTGTTAGATTCTTACGTTCACATACAATGGGTGTAAGCCAGATTTACACACGCGAAACACTTAGGTTGACTTGACGAGCCTAGCATGTACAGACATGGCCTCAGAACACAGAAGACCGAAAGGTCGAACATGAGTCGTATAGAAGATACGATCAACATGAAGATGTTCACCGATGTTGACTAGTCCGTCTCACGTGATGATCGGACACGGCCTAGTTGACTCGGATCATTTAATCACTTAGATGACTAGAGGGATGTCTATCTGAGTGGGAGTTCATAAGATGAACTTAATTATCCTGAACATAGTCAAAAGGATTTTGCAAATTATGTTGTAGCTCGCGCTTCAGTTCTACTGTTTAGATATGTTCCTAGAGAAAATTTAGTTGAAAGTTGATAGTAGCAATTATGCGGACTAGGTCCGTAAACTGAGGATTGTCGTCATTGCTTCATAGAAGGCTTATGTCCTTAATGCACCGCTCAGTGTGCTGAACCTCGAACGTCGTCTGTGGATGTTGCGAACATCTGACATACACATTTTGATAACTATGTGATAGTTCAGTTAAACGGTTTAGAGTTGAGGCACCGAAGACGTTTTGAAACGTCGCGAAAAACATGAGATGTTTTGAGGGCTGAAATTGGGATTTTAGGCTTGTGCCCACGTCAAGAGGTATAACACCTCTGACGATTTTCTTAGCCTGCAAACTAAGGGAGAAAAGCTCAATTGTTGAGCTTGTGCCCAGATTGTCTGAGTACAACAATCGCTTGAATCAAGTGGGAGTTGATCTTCCAGATGAAATAGTGATAGTTTCTCCGAAGTCATTACCACCAAGCTGCTAGAGCTTCGTGATGAACTATAATATATCAGGGACATATATGATGATCCTTGAGATATTCATGATGTTTGACACCACAAAAGTAGAAATCAAGAAGGAGCATCAATTGTTGATGGTTAGTGAAACCACTAGTTTCAAGAAGGGCAAGGGCTAGAAGGGATACTTCATGAAACGGCAAATCAGCTGCTGCTCTAGTGGAGAAACCAAGGTTGAACCCAAACCCGAGATTGAGTGCTTCTGTAATAAGGGGAACAGCCACTGGAGCAGAATTAACCTAGATACTTGGTAGATTAGAAGGCTGGCAAGGTCGATAGAAGTATATTGGATATACATTGGGTTGATGTGTACTTTACTAGTACTCCTAGTAGCACCAGGGTATTAGATACCGGTTCGGTTGCTAAGTGTTAGTAACTCGAAATAAAAGCTACGGAATAAACGGAGACTAGCTAAAGGTGAGCTGACGATATGTGTTGGAAGTGTTTCCAATGTTGATATGATCAAGCATCGCACGCTCCCTCTACCATCGAGATTGGTGTTAAACCTAAATAATTGTTATTTGGTGTTTGCGTTGAGCATAGACATGATTGGATTATGACTATCGCGATACAGTTATTCATTTAAGGAGAATAATGGTTACTCTGTTTATTTGAATAATACCTTCAATGGTCTTGCACCTAAAATGAATGGTTTATTGAATCTCGATCGTAGTGATACACATGTTCATGCCAAAATATATAAGATAGTAATGGTAGTACCACCTACTTGTGGCACTGCCACTTAAGTCATATCGGTATAAAACGCATGAAGAAGCTCCATGTTGATGGATCTTTGGACTCACTCATTTTTGAAAAGTTTGAGACATGCGAACCATGTCTACTGGTGTATATGCATGAAGAAATTCCATGCAAATGGACCATTTGGACTCACTTGATTTTGAATCACTTGAGACATGCAAATCATACCACATGGGCAAGATGACTGAAAGCCTCATTTTCAGTAAAATGGAACAAGAAAGCAACTTGTTGGAAGTAATACATTTTGATGTGTGCAGTCCAATGAGTGCTGAGGCATGTAGTGGATATCGTTATGTTCTTACTTCACAGATGATTTGAGTAGATGTTGAGTATATTTACTTGATGAATCACGAGTCTGAATTATTGAAAGGTTCAAGTAATTTCAGGGTGAAGTTGAAAGATCGTCGTGACAAGAGGATAAAAGATCTATGATATGATCATAGAGATGAATATCTGAATTACGAGTTTGGCACAGAATTAAGACATTTTGTGGAAATTGTTTCACAACTAATACAGCCTGGAACACCAATAGTGTGATGGTGTGTCCGAACATCATAACTGCACCCTATTGGATATGATGCATACCATGATGTCTCTTATCGAATTACCATGATAGTTTATGGGTTAGGCATTAGAGACAAGCACATTCACTTTAAATAGGGCACCACGTAATTCCGATGAGATGACACCGTATGAACTATGGTTTAGAGAAACCTAAGCTGTCATTTCTTAAAAGTTTGGGGCTGCGACGCTTATGTGAAGAAGTTTCAGGATGATAAGCTCGAACCCAAAGTGGATACATGCATCTTCATAGGACACCCAAAATAGTTGGGTATACCTCCTAATTCAGATCCGAAAGCAATAGAGATTGTTTCTAGAATCGGGTCCTTTCTCGAGGAAAAGTTTCTCTCGAAAGAATTGAGTGGGAGGATGGTGGAGACTTGATGAGGTTATTGAACCGTATCTTCAACTAGTGTGTGGCAGGGCACAGGAAGTTGTTCGTGTGGCACCTACACCAATTGAAGTGGAAGCTTATGATAGTGATCATGAAACTTCAGATCAAGTCACTACCAAACCTCGTGGGATGACAAGGATGCGTACTACTTCAGAGTGGAACGTAATCCTGTCTTGGAAGTCATGTTGCTAGACAACAATGAACCTACGAGCTATGGAGAAGCGATGGTGGGCCCGGATTCCGATAAATGGCTCGAGGCCATAAAATCCGAGAGAGGATCCATCTATGAAAATAAAGTGTAGACTTTGACAGAATGGCTCGTAAGGCTGTTGAGTACAGATGGATTTTGAAAGGAAGACAGACAATGATGGTAAATGTCATCATTAAGAAAGCTCGACTTGCCGTTAAGTTTCCCGACAAGTTCAAGGAGTTGACTACGGTGAGACTTTCTCACTCATAGCGATGCTAAGAGTCTGTTGGAATTATATTAGCAATCACTGCATTATTTATGAAATCTTGCAAATAGGATGTCAAAACATTGTTTCCTCGATGATTTTTTAGGAAAGGTTGTATGTGATACAACCGGAAGGTTTTAACAATCCTGAAAGATGCTAACAAGTATGCAAAGCTCTAGCAATCCTTCTAAGGACTGGAGTAAGCGTCTCGGAGTCGGAATATACACTTTGATGGAGTAATCAAAGTTTATGGGTTTGTACAAAGTTTGTTAGAAACTTGTATTTACAATAAAGTGAGTGGGAGCACTATGACATTTCTGATAAGTATATGTGGATGACATATTGTTGATCCGAAGTGACGTAGAATTTCTGGAAAGCATATAGGGTTATTTGGAAAGTGTTTTTCAATAGAAAGCCTGGATTAAGCTACTTGAACATTGAGCATCAAGATCTATAAGGATAGATCAAACGCTTAATGGTACTTTCGAATGAGCACATACCTTGACATGATCTTGAAGGTGTTCAAGATGGATCAGTCAAAGAAGGAGTTCTTGCCTGAGTTGTAAGGTATGAAGTTAAGACTTAAAGCTCGACCACGGCAGAAGAGAGAGAAAGGACGAAGGTCGTCCCCTATGCTTTTGACATAGGCTCTACAGTATGCTATGCTGTGTACCGCACTTGAAATGTGCCTTGCCATGAGTCAGTCAAGGGGTACAAGAGTGATCCAAGAATGAATCACAGGACAGCGGTCAAAGTTAACCTTAGTAACTACTGGACTAAGGAATTTTCTCGATTATGGAGGTGGTAAAAGAGTTCGTCGTAAAGGGTTACGCCGATGCAAACTTTGACACTAATCCAGATTATTCTGAGTAGTAAACTGGATTCGTATAGTAGAACAGTTATTTGGAATAGCTCCAAATAGAAAGTGGTAGCTGCATCTAGAAGATGACATAGAAATTTGCGAAGTACATACGGATCTGAATGTTGCAGACCCGTTGACTAAACCCAGAACTCATTGATCAAACCCAGAACTCATTGAGTGTTAATCACATAGTGATGTGAACTAGATTATTGACTCTAGTAAACTCTTTGGATGTTGGTCACATGGCGATGTGACTTATGAGTGTTAATCACATGGCGATGTGAACTAGATTATTGACTCTAGTGCAAGTGGGAGACTGTTGGAAATATGCCCTAGAGGCAATAATAAATTGGTTATTATTATATTTCCTTGTTCATGATAATCGTTTATTATCCATGCTAGAATTGTATTGATAGGAAACTCAGATACATGTGTGGATACATAGACAACACCATGTCCCTAGTAAGCCTCTAGTTGACTAGCTCATTGATCAATAGATGGTTATGGTTTCCTAACCATGGACATTAGATGTCGTTGATAACGGGATCACATCATTAGGAGAATGATGTGATGGACAAGACCCAATCCTAAGCATAGCACAAGATCATGTAGTTCGTATGCTAAAGCTTTTCTAATGTCAAGTATCATTTCCTTAGACCATGAGATTGTGCAACTCCCGGATACCGTAGGAGTGCTTTGGGTGTGCCAAACGTCACAACGTAACTGGGTGGCTATAAAGGTACACTACAGGTATCTTCGAAAGTGTCTGTTGGGTTGGCACGAATCGAGACTGGGATTTGTCACTCCATGTGACGGAGAGGTATCTCTGGGCCCACTCAGTAGGACATCATCATAATGTGCACAATGTGATCAAGGAGTTGATCACGGGATGATGTGTTACGGAACGAGTAAAGAGACTTGCCGGTAACGAGATTGAACAAGGTATCGGGATACCGACGATCGAATCTCGGGCAAGTATCGTACCGCTAGACAAAGGGAATTGTATACGGGATTGATTAAGTCCTCGACATCGTGGTTCATCCGATGAGATCATTGTGGAACATGTGGGAGCCAACATGGGTATCCAGATCCCGCCGTTGGTTATTGACCGGAGTCATCTCGGTCATGTCTGCATGTCTCCCGAACCCGTAGGGTCTACACACTTAAGGTTCGGTGACGCTAGGGTTATAGAGATATTAGTATGCGGTAACCCGAATGTTGTTCGGAGTCCCGGATGAGATCCCGGACGTCACGAGGAGTTCCGGAATGGTCCGGAGGTAAAGAATTATATATAGGAAGTGCTATTTCGGCCATCGGGACAAGTTTCGGGGTCACCGGTATTGTACCGGGACCACCGGAAGGGTCCCGGGGGTCCACCGGGTGGGGCCACCTGCCCCGGGGGGCCACATGGGCTGTAGGGGTGTGCACCTTGGCCTATATGGGCCAAGGGCACCAGCCCCAAGAGGCCCATGCGCCAAGAGATAAGGAAAGGAAGAGTCCTAAAGGGGGAAGGCACCTCCTAGGTGCCTTGGGGAGGAGGGACTCCTCCCTAGCCGCACCCTTCCTTGGAGGAAGGGCCAAGGCTGCGCCCCCTCTCCCTTGGCCCTATATATAGTGGGGGAGGGGGAGGGAGGGCAGCCCCATCTAAGCCCTGGTGCCTCCCTCTCCCTCCTGTGACACATCTCCCTCCTCCCGCAGCGCTTGTCGAAGCCCTGTTGGAATCCCGCTACTTCCACCGCGCCGTCGTGCTGCTGGATCTCCATCAACCTCTGCTTCCCCCTTGCTGGATCAAGAAGGAGGAGACGTCGCTGCTCCGTACATGTGTTGAACGCGGAGGTGCCGTCCGTTCGGCGCTAGGATCATCGGTGATTTGGATCACGACGAGTACGACTCCATCAACCCCGTTCTCTTGAACGCTTCCGCGCGTGATCTACAAGGGTATGTAGATCCACTCCTCCCTTGTTGCTAGATGACTCCATATATTGATCTTGGTGACATGTAGGAAAATTTTGAATTATTGCTACGTTACCCAACAGGATGTACCGCTCATCCACCACGCCGCCGGCCGCCGCGGACCACGTCACCGATGCCGTCCTTGCGCTCCCAGCCCCAATCAACAATGCCTACTGGGAGAGGCGCAATCCATGGGTCCTTGGGCCCTCTGACGACTCTGATGGCGAGTCTTCAGACGACGAGAGCTCCGAGTTCTTTGACGACGAGTCCAGTGAATATGATGAGGAGGAGTCATCTGACGAATCTGACGACGAGGTGGATGAGGTCGCCGTCCTCTCCGACGACGAGCCTGAAGTGCAGTCGCTGGCTCCCATCCTCGACGCCGTGGAGGGGGACATGAACCTCCCAATCCATGTGGATGCGCTGCCGGAGGTCGATCTCCCAGACGGTGTCATGGTGAAGCAAGAACAAGATGGCGGCAAGGAAGATGTGGTGGAGCCGGCGCCGGGCAAGAAGAAGAGGGCGGCCGTTACTGCAGTGCGCCGCTCCCAGCGCCTGAAGATGCTGAAGAAGGAGGAGTGAAGTGCTGCCTTCAGTTAGTTCAGTGCAAAAAAATTCAGTTTCGTCAGTCCTGAACTTTCGTAAGTTCAGTAAGTTCCTAGGTTCAGTTTCGTCAGCACTATCTACTTGCTATCTATGTCAGGCACTATCTACTACTAGTTGCTATCTATGTCAGAGTATGAATGGTAGTACTATCTATCTATGTCAGATTATCTATATATGTTAGTTGCTACTTGCTACATATGTTAAGTTATTTGTCACACTATCTAAGCTACTTGCTATATATGTTACTTGTTGCTTTCTACTTCCAACTATGTCACTACTGTCAGTTATCCACACATGATATATGCAGAGTAAAACAGACTCGTCATAGATAAAACATTCTTACTTAATTAACTTAGCATGAGTACTCACTTAGCATAGTAGGTCTTAACATAAAAGTCATTACATCATAGATAAAACCAACTAGTTCTTAAACCATAAGAGTACCTCCCTCCCTCATACCATTCTGAAAGCACATAAAACTTTCCCAAAATATACACCTAACATGCATGACATTCCAAGGCCAGCTATATATATAGGCCTACTAATTACTTAACCCACACACCAAGCACTTCACTCATTCATAATTGCCTTGATCCTCTCCAGCTTATCTTTGCTGGCATGCCCAGCATTGACCATATCAGCAATCAGATACTCCAGCTTCTTCTTCTCTTTCTTAAGTAGGTCCCTATCCCCCTCCACTTCCTTCATGGCCTTCCTCATGTTCTGAATGATATCTGCTTGGCTTTGAAGAATGCACCTTTGCTCCTTGGCAAGCTTCATATTTTCCATACTTATCTCAATCTTTGCTTGATCCTCAAGTTGTTTCTTCTTTGCATTTAGATCATTGATTGCCTGACTGGTATAGTCCATGTCATGAGACATCTTGCCATCTTGATAGTCAAAAAGCTTGGATACATCTTCCACCAACTGGCTGTAGTTGTTTGACAGGAAATCAATTTCCTTCTGTAGCTTGGCCACCTCTTTCTCATGGGCTTGTTTGTCCTTCACCCTCCCCAAGTTCCGCTCATGGTACATGTCCCAAATCCTTGTTAGGCACCTTTGTAGAATCTCTGGCCAAGGACCATCCACCCACTCCACAACCCCACAGTTCACACCTACATCCTACAGAAGCAATTATTTATAATTAAGCACAAATCACTTAGTAACAAACTAAGTACATATAACCAAAGTTCACACCTACATCAATATGCTCTCTGAATTATGCAAACATCATAGTAAGCACACAACACCTGACTTGGCATCAGAGATAAATTCAGTTAATAGCTATATTAAGCAGTAAATATAAATTCATTTAACTCTGTTCTTTTTTAGTTAACAGCTATATTCAGTAAACACCTAACTAATACATTCAGTTCACAGTACACTAAAGATCTTTGCATGTAGGTGTTCTCAGGCTCAATCATGTATTGAATTCAGTTAACTAAAGATCTACTTTCACATATAGCTTCCATATGTATGGCACTTTCAAGTTTCAGTTCTAAACTACAGCACACATCTCTGCACATCACACATCTCTGCACCACATGCTGCACCACACATCTCCAGCAGCAAAACACATCACACATCTCCACCAGCAAAACAAGTTAGCGTTCAAGATTTAATACCTGCTGCACAGGACAACCCAGGAATCGCCTCCCAGTCAAAGCACCTTCAAAAGCCACCATCTTCTTCGGCCTCTGATGATGCATCATGCACGTCGGCTCAGATTCAGTGTAAGAACCACAGAAAAATGGTTCCACTACAGTGTCAGGGGTTTCCCGCAAAAGAAACTTCGAATCAAACCAAAAGCAACTTGGAATCTCCAACTTGGATGAACTAACCCTAACCCTAACCCTGTTCCACCATTATGCACTTACAAAGAGCTGAGGATCCATTGAAACCATGTTGATGTCCTCGTCCGAGCTCTCCTCGTCATTCCAGGATGGCATCCTCAACTTCTACCGGCAGCAATGGCCGCGACGGCGACAGCGATAGGCTAACCTAGCTCACAGCACCAGGGAGAGGGGAGAGGATGAGGATGAGTGAGAGCGAGCGAGGAGGAAGAGAATGAGCGAGTGGTTGAGCTCGCTCGCTCTCACTTATTAGCCGACCGACAGCCACCGTTCCGACAGCGGATGTGCCGTTAACGGCCGTCAACGCGCGCCGGCCGCCCGTTAGCCCGCATGGCAACTGTTCGCGGGCCCAACCGGTCAGAAACGGGGTTAGCGCGGGCGAAGCGAGCGTTTTCGCGAGTTGGTAGTTTTTTGTCACGGTTTAGGAAAAATTTGGTAGTTTTTCGCACAAAAACGTAGAGTGGTAGTTTCGTCACGTTTCCGGCAAGTGTGGTAGTTTTTGGTTAAATACTCTCAGTTAGCCTTGCTGCTTCCTGCTTGTCGTCAGGTTGGTTGTCACTGGCAGGAGCTGCGACACTGCCCCCTCCATGAGATGCAGCTTGTCCCCAAGCTGGAGCAGCTGGAAAGCACTTGCGCAACACCTCATAATCTTCCCATTTGGACACTGTATCAGGCAGTGAACTCTAGTGTACTAGTACTTGCAGATAAGCAGCATTACCCTTCTTGACCAGACATCGATCAATGATCTGTAGTGGCTCTAGTTCAACTGTATCCAGCCCCAATGGTGTTGGCAGAGAGGTATACAGTGGGGGTGTGATCTGGATGTGTGAATAATTGAGATACAAACATGATGAATTTGCCTTCCTGGTGGTAGCTCTAGAGTCTAGACGATATGCTAAAGGCCCAATGCGCTGCAAAACTCTGTATGGTCCAAAGAATTTGTAAGAGAGTTTAGGATATGATCTGTTCAACACCAAGTTCTGCACATATGGTTGAAGTCGGGAGGTAAACATGTTCTCCCACAAAAATTCCCTGTTGTCGTGTTCCCCGTCAACCAAATGTTTCATGCGGACTTGGGCACGAGCTAGCTGCACTTTGAGCATATCAGCATGGCTGTGCTATTCTTGGAATAGTTGCACAACTTCTGGATTGGTGTTGTGGGCTAAGTCAGGCAGCATGCCATACTTGGGTTCAGTTTTTATACAGTGCTTAAAAGGAGAGCATCCTAAAGAGCTGGAGTGAATTGCAAAAAACCACCACAATTGTGCAAAAGTCATCAAACACCCACCAAAATGCATGTTTTCTGGTGGTTTTTTTTCTGAAGCATTGAAAACTCCGACCAAATTGTGGTGGTTTTTTGCAATTTACTCAAAGAGCTATGATAGGACGTGTTATACCAAAACTCTGCCATGGGCAACCATTTCACCCAATTTGTTGGAGTTGCTTGAGTAACACATCTCAAATACTATTCTACACACTTGTTGACACGTTCACCTTGACCATCAGTTTGAGGATGGTAAGTTGTACTCAGTTGAAGCTCTGTTTGCAATCCCTTGAACAAGCCTTGCCAGAAAGAACTGGTGAAGATTTTGTCTGTCAGGGACAATGGACAGAGGAATGCCATGTAGTTTGACAACATTATACATGAAAAATTTAGCTACTTGAGTTGCGGTGAAGGGATGTCGTAGTGGCATGAAGTGAGCATATTTTGTGTATCTATCTACTACCACAAAAATAGAATTGTACCCCGCTGATTCAGGTAAGCCCTCACTGTAATCCATTGTGATGTCTTAGATGAATACTGAGAAGTGTGTGTATTGATTCAGAAACAGTCCAGTATATATACAAGGGGTAGTCCCTACATGCAGGGCACGTACCGTTGTGGGGCGATGGGCAAGGATCGCCCCCTGAAGACTAGGACTACGTGGTTACACAAGATAATGATACAATGCATTATCGTGACAGTTCAACACCCCCCCCCCCCCCCCGCAGTTGGAACGGCTCCCGACAAGACATTCAAACTGGACTGAAACTCACAGAAGAGAGAGGACGGCAACCCCTTGGTGAAAATGTCGGCGTACTGCGATGATGTGGGAACATGGAGCACCTTGGCTTCACCGAGAGCGACGTGATCGCGCAGAAAGTGAAGATCAATCTTGACGTGCTTCGTCCGCTGATGTTGGACGGGATTAGTAGAGAGATACATAGCACTGACATTGTCACAGTAAACGATGGTCGCCCGGCGGGGTGGACAACGAAGCTCGGCGAGGAGTTGACGAAGCCAGCACGACTCGGCGATGCAATTTGCGACCGCACGGTACTTAGCTTCTGCACTGGATTGCAAAACGGTGTGCTGGCGTTTGGAAGACCAGGACACCAAGTTTGCGCCCAAGAACACGCAGAAGCCAGATGTGGACCGCCATGTATCCGGGCACCCAACCCAATCAGCATCACTGTAGGCGATCAGATCATGAGAGGAGGATCGGTAGAGCTGCAGGCCATGGTGAGATGTGCCGCGGAGATAGCGCAAGACGCGCTTCACGAGCTGGAAGTGGTGATCCATGGGAGCATGCATGAAGAGGCAGATCTGCTGCACAACATAGGTGATGTCGGGGCGGGTGAGACAGAGGTACCGGAGGGCGCCGGCAATCGATCTATAGTGAGAGGGGTCGGGATAGGGCGAGCCGCCAGAGCCCGATGCCTTGGAACGAGCGTCGACAGGGGTGGAGATGGGGTTGCAGTGTAGCATATGGGCCTGATCCAAGATCTCAAGTAAATATTGTTCCTGAGAGAGAAAAAGCCCATGGGCGTTGCGGTGAACATTCACGCCGAGGAAGTGGTGGATGTCACTGAGATCGCTCATGGAAAACTCTCGGGCAAGGGATGTAACGAGGGTGTTGAGTAGGGATGTGGTGCTAGCAGTCAAGATGATGTCATCGACATACAGCAAGAGATAGGCGGTTGTGGTCCCACGGTGAAGAATGAACAGAGAGCTATCACACTTAAAAGGGGAAAAGCCAATGGTGCGGAGAAACCCAGTGAACCGGAGAAACCACGTGCGAGGGGCTTGTTTCAGACCATAAAGGGATTTGCGAAGGCGACACACGTGAGTGGGATAAGAGGGGTCGACAAAATCGGAGGGTTGTTGACAATAGACTGTCTCGGCGAGATCACCATGAAGGAACGCATTCTTGACGTCCAAGTGGCGAATGGGCCAAGAGTTGGCGGTAGCGATGCTGAGGACCACACGGATGGTAGCTGGCTTGACGACGGGGCTGAAGGTCTCGCCGTAGTCGACGCCGGGTTGTTGAGTGAAGCCACGCACGACCCAGCAAGCTTTGTACCGGGCAAGCGTGCCGTCGGGATGGAGTTTGTGGCGATAGATCCACTTGCTGGTCACCACGTTGACACCTGCAGGACAAGGCACCAAAGACCAAGTGTCATTCCGCATTAGCGCATTAAACTCGTCAAGCATAGTAGCACGCCAATGGGGATCCTTAAGGGCCGCACGGTAAGAGGGAGGGAGGGGGAAAATATCAGTAGAAACAGTTAAATTATAGTGTTGTTTTGGCATGAAAAATCCGGTTTTGGCACGAGTTAACATTTTATGTGGGTTAACGGGGGGTGGAACCGGGATAGACTTCTGTGGTAGGGGTGGTTTGGTGGGGGGCAACGCAGGACGGGGCGAGGAACGTGCGGCCGAAGCGGGATCAGGCGAGGGGATCAAGGGCGAATGGGGCGTAGCGGGCGGAGTCAGCAGGGTGCAATCCCGAGCGAGATTCGGGCAGGGGGACGTGCATGGGTGGTTGCGATCCCGAGGAGAGTTAGGAGTGGACAGGTGGGTGGGGCTAGCAGGCAGGTGCGGCGCGAGGGGCGGGTGCGACGCGTGGGTCGGCTGAGCTGGCGGTGTGCGGGTGGTGGACGAGGTATGGGCGCGAGACCCGGGAAAGATTGGGTCAGGTGGTGCGGGTGGAAGGTGGGGATCTGGTGTGGCCGGGCGATCCATGGACGGTGTGTATGGAAAGGTTGTTTCGTCAAAAACAACATGTCAAGAGATAATGACCTTGCAAGTAGACAGATCGAAACACCTGTAGCCTTTCTGTTCACGGGGATATCTGAGGAAGATGCAGCGGGTCGAGCGCAGCGAAAGCTTGTGGGGAACCGTGGCAGCGAGGTTGGGGAAACATAGACACCCAAATGTGCGAAGATGGTCGTGTGTAGGATGGGAGTCGTAGAGGAGAAAGTGAGGAGTAAAATGGTGGATGGCACGGGATGGGCGGATGTTAAGGAGAGTGGTGGCGGTGTGCAGGGCTTCAACCCAGAAGGGGGGTGGCAAGTGTGCTTGGAGGAGCAGCGTGCGGATGACATCGTTAGTGGTACGGAGGAAGCGCTCCGCTTTGCCATTTTGTGGAGAGGTATAGGGACACGAAAGACGGAACGAGACACCACGCAAGGCAAAGAATTCGCAAAGAGAGGCGGTGAGGAATTCACCTCCATTATCGCACTGCAAACAGTGAATCATCACACCAAATTGAGTTAGGATAAAGGAAAAGAACCGTTGGAGAGTGACACACGTATCAGATTTAGCTTGCAAAGGGAACGTCCATGAATAGTGAGAATAATCATCCAAAATGACAAGGTAATAATTATAACCAGAGAAGCTAACAACCGGTGATGTCCATAGATCGCAATGCACTAACTGAAAAGGGGTGGTGGTATAGGAGGTAGAGGTGGGGAAGGGTAGACGTGTGTGTTTGCCAAGCTGGCAGGCAGTACAGAGCATGGGATCATGAGCATTCTTATTACATGAGTCTAATAAATCAAGAGAAAAGCGCGCTAAAGTGGAGGAACTGGGGTGGCCAAGGCGGCGATGCCACAACTCGGAGGGCTGGACGGCGAGGATCAGCGCGGAGGAGCCACCATTATTGCTTGAAAACGAGTAGAGATCGCCTCCACTATTGCACCTCAGAAGAAGAACTTGGCTGGCCAAATCCTTCACGGAGAAACCAGCAGGGTCAAATTCCACAGATACAAGATTATCACGAGTAAATTGTCGGACAGAAATAAGATTTTAAACAACATTGGGAGAAAGCAGAATTTTGGTAAGATGGAACGGACGTGGGGGAAGAAGAGTGCTACCGGTGGCAATAACAGGAAGGCAAGCCCCGTTGCCGGCTATTATGTGGCGAGAATTAGGCGCTAATGAAGAATGAGACATGGTAAGGTTACTTGGATCCCCGGTGACGTGGGAGGCGGCGCCAGAGTCCATTATCCACTCCGGTGCCGACGGGAACGCGGTGCCATAGCTGGGTGCGGCATGAAACATGGTGTTGGCGTCCCACACGTAGGGCGGGGCGGCGTACGGAGCAGGAGGTGCAGCAGGGGCGGAGGAGTACATCACGGGGTAGGCCTGTGTCGGCACACCCGGCCGCGGCCCCAAGATGCCGGCAGAGTTGGGAGGGACCCACGGGGCGCGAGGCGGCGGGAATGGCGCCCCTAGGGGAGCGAAATAGCCGAGCCAAGGCTGCTGGCCACGACCACCGGACGAGTTGCCGCGTCCCCCACCGTTGCGGCCACGGCCGCGGGCGGCGTTGTGTTGGCCGCCGCCACGGTCACCACCACCCCCGCCACGGTCGCCGCCACGGTCCTGGCGGTCTCCACGATCGCCACCGCGGTCTCCACGATCGCCGCCGCGGTCGCCACCGCCACCAGCGCCACCGCCGCCGGCGGCGACGTTGACAGCGAGCACCTGAGAGCCTGCCGTGTGGGCGCGCTTGTCGAGCGCGATCTCGGAAAGGACCAGGCGAGAGCGTGCCTGGACGAACGAAGGCAGCGGCACGGTAGCCTGCAGGATTGCCGCCTGCATGGCGAACTTGTCACCGAGCCCGTCGATCATCTGGAGCGTCAAGGTGCTGTCGTTGACGGGGCCACCGATGTCGGCGAGGGCAGATGCGAGTTGCTGGAGCTGATGGCAGTAGTCGTGGATGGAGCGGTCGCCGCACACGCACGCGCGGAACTCCTGCCCGAGATGGAGACGACGCCCGGCCTGGTTGTCGAAGAAGTAGGCGTGGAGGCGCGACCAGATCAGGTACGCCGAGGAGTCTGGCGGGGCGACGACGTCGAGGAGGTCGCCCTCGATCGTGGCGAGGAACCACAACACGATAGTGTTGTCCACATCGCGCCAGTTAGGATCGTCGAGACGGTCGGCGCCCCCCCGCTGGACGTGGTCCTGGGCATGGTGACGGGCGAGGAGGAAGTTGATCACCTTGCGCCAGCGGGTGAAGTTGACGACGCCGAGGTCGACTTTGGTTTGGATGTAGCTGCCGATGTTGATGTTGTGGATGGAAGGAACAGAAGAAGCAGAAGCACCGGCCGCAAGGAGGGTCGTAAGGGGCAGAGAACCTGCGGCGGGGTGGGCAGCGAGGGGCAGAGAGTCGCCACGGGGAGCATCCTCCGTGACGTGGGCGCGAGGACGGGGGGAGAGGCCACCGGTGCAACCCCCCGGAGTTGTCTTGCTCAGCAGCTCGGTCGGCGGCGAGGTCTTCGCTGGTGAGGGATGGAGTGGGAGAGGAGACAGCAGCAGCGCCGGAGGACGCCATGGGAGAGGAGGGTGGGAGAAACCAAGCTCTAATTACCAAGATGAATACTGAGAAGTGTGTGTATTGATTCAGAAACAGTCCAGTATATATACAAGGGGTAGTCCCTAGATGCAGGGCACGTACCGTTGTGGGGCGATGGGCAAGGATCGCCCCCCTGAAGACTAGGACTACGTGGTTACACAAGATAACGATACAATGCATTATCGTGACAGTTCAACAGTCTTGCCATGCCTCATCAGGAAATTACCTAGAGACAAGGTCGAGCTACATATCTGACCGAGAACCCTAGTCGACTCTTTTTGTTTTGAAACGGAATGGCGAGAGCTCTGCCTATGCATTAAATAATTAGGAATGTATAGAGAAGAGATACAGATCCAGAGGAAAGTGAGGAAAAACAAAAATGCAATCACCAGCAGTGACATGCCTATACATGGGCGTGACACTAGAGTGCTAAGTCCATCAGCTTAATATCTGCAAATACTATCAGACAGGTAACACCACTGGCCAACGTCGCGGAGTTGGAGCAAATGTACAGATATTTCTCACTATTTGGAACTGATCGCATGCATCTCTTCTTGCAATTATGACACATGTGACTGCATTTGAGCACTATCCTTTTGTAGAACTCCAAAGTCATCATGCAGAGACAGAACTTCTTGAAGATCCGCCTCATCAATTGCCTTTGCACGCCCCGTTGCCTTGATCTGAGTTATCGGTGAGGAATTTTACCACAGAGGAAAACCCCAGCAACCTTCATGAAACCTCCTATGCTTCCGCCACCTAGATCCACGCCTCTCTGGCACACGGATCACTGTTCGAACATCATGCGGTGGCGACTAGTCGTCAGAGTAGGAAGCCATCGCAGCCATCCATCTTCTGAATCGGTATTGCCGGGTCTGCTACACCCCTTCTTTGAACATACGACAGTGTTTACTGAATGTGCAACAGGTTACTTATGCCTGACACTTGTGCTATGTCTATAGATATGTTCACCTATTCTATTGTGCACACACGACATACATTGTCGTTGAGATCTGTTCTAGTCGTCTAGGATGGCCATTAACAACTAATCTCCTATTCTGGGATCCCATTTGGAAAAACATGACTCAGTTCAGCTCAATACCATCATGTGTAAGTAGGGGTAAAAACAGGATGCACCAGCCCATTTGCTTCACAAACAACATGGTCTTGGCCAGCAGCGTCTTGCTGCAGCCCCGCGATGGCTCCATGCTGAAAAACTCCATCCCAAGTGAGGCGATTGAAGCATTGCAATTACATTAGGCCATTTGGCTAGTACTAATATACATCTCAGGTTTTTTTGGCTTTCCTCAGCTTCTCTGTTATGTACTTAGTGAATGGTACATATGGGTTTACAAACTACTGCCAAACAACAGGACTTGGTTTCTGATGCTATGCAGGTGCCCGTTTCTGATGTATCTATTGCAGGTTTTGGTTTCTCTGGAGACCAGGATGAACAGGTCAAGAAGAAACCATAGGTTAGTCCTCACCACCATCACTCGGTGGAGATTAAAGTCCTGGATTAACCGTTGACAAAAACTATGAATAACTATTCAGTATTAAGGTTGAAGGGTTGTTAAATAATTATTCAGTTCAGAGGTGAAGAAATCAATTTCTGACTTTTGTTAGAGAAAATGTGCAGTGCCACCCTAGAATATCAGAGGCTTCATCTTGTGTGACATCTGACAAGAAAAAAAAGGAAGTTCAGAGATAATGATGTAACAATGTCACATGGAAGAAATACTTGTCCTTCACTGAGTAGCACCTACTGAGTGATTGTATGTGGTAATTTGAAAAATGTATGTGACGCGATGCTTTATGAGAGAATTTGAGACAATGTTGGATGGGTGCAAACGCATGGACTGACAGAGGAAGGCTTTTTTTAGCCTGAAACCGTAGAACATCATTCTACGGTATTTTCATTAATATATCAAAAAGTACAAAAGTAACAAACGCATGGATTGTAGTTATGATGATATGAATTAAAGTATTGCTTCATCCAGATGTACAGATCAGTTGCAGTGCATAATGATGATATGAATTCCTGGAGCTATGCTTCTTCAAAAAATATCAGAAAATTGTAGCAAGGTTTGCAAGAGCTATATGAATTCAAAATTTCCATGTTGATTTTGAGGGGATATTAACATCGATGACTATAGTTAAAATTTATAGAATTCATATAGCTCTTCGGCAACGGCGCCAGAAAAGAGCTTGATGTCTACTACACAACCTTCTTCTTGTAGACGTTGTTGGGCCTCCAAGTGCAGAGGTTTGTAGGACAGTAGCAAATTTCCCTCAAGTGGATGACCTAAGGTTTATCAATCCGTAGGAGGCGTAGGATGAAGATGGTCTCTCTCAAGCAACCCTGCAACCAAATAACAAAGAGTCTCTTGTGTCCCCAACACACCCAATACAATGGTAAATTGTATAGGTGCACTAGTTCGGCGAAGAGATGGTGATACAAGTGGTATATGGATGGTAGATAAAGGTTTTTGTAATCTGAAAATATAAAAACAGCAAGGTAACTAATGATAAAAGTGAGCACAAACGGTATTGCAATGCGTTGAAATAAGGCCTAGGGTTCATACTTTCACTAGTGCAAGTTCCCTAAACAATAATAACATAATTGGATCACATAACTATCCCTCAACATGCAACAAAGAGTCACTCCAAAGTCACTAATAGCGGAGAACAAACGAAGAGATTATGGTAGGGTATGAAACCACCTCAAAGTTATTCTTTCCAATCAATCCATTGGGCTATTCCTATAAGTGTCACAAACAAACCTAGAGTTCGTACTAGAATAACACCTTAAGACACAAATCAACCAGAACCCTAATGTCACCTAGATACTCCAATGTCACCTCAAGTATCCGTGGGTATGATTATACGATATGCATCATACAATCTCAGATTCATCTATTCAACCCAACACAAAGTACCTCAAAGAGTGCCCCAAAGTTTCTACCGGAGAGTCAAGATGAAAACGTGTGCCAACCCCTATGCATAGGTTCATGGGTGGAACCTGCAAGTTGATCACCAAAACATACATCAAGTGGATCAATAGAATACCCCATTGTCACCACGGGTATCCCACGCAAGACATACATCAAGTGTTCTCAAATCCTTAAGGACTCAATCCGATAATATAACTTCAAAGGGAAAACTCAATCCATTACAAGAGAGCAGAGGGGAGAAACATCATAAGATCCAACTATAATAGCAAAGCTCGCGATACATCAAGATCGTACCACCTCAAGAACACGAGAGAGAGAGAGAGAGAGAGAAAGAGATAGAGATAGAGAGAGAGATCAAACACATAGCTACTGGTACATACCCTCAGCCCCGAGGGAGAACTACTCCCTCCTCGTCATGGAGAGCACCAGGATGATGAAGATAGCCACCAGAGAGGGATTCCCCTCCGGCAGTGTGCCGGAACGGGTCTAGATTGGCTTTCGGTGGTTACGGAGGTTTCTGGCGGCGGAACTCCCGATCTATTGTCATCCCCGAAGTTTTTAGGGTATATGGGTATATATGGGAGGAAGAAGTACGTCGGTGGACCTCCGGGCTGTCCACGAGGCAGGGGGCGCGCCCAGGGGGTGGGCGCACCTCCACCCTCATGGGCAGCCCGGGACTCTCCTGGTCCAACTCTGATACTCCGTGGGCTTCTTCTGGTCCAAAAATAAGTTCCGTGAAGTTTTAGGTCAATTGGACTCCGTTTGATTTTCCTTTTCTGTGATACTCTAAAACAAGGAAAAAACAGAAACTGGCAATGGGCTCTAGGTTAATAGGTTAGTCCCAAAAATCATATAAAATAGCATATAAATACATATAAAACATCCAAGGTTGATAATATAATAGCATGGAACAATCAAAAATTATAGATACGTTGGAGACGTATCAGCATCCCCAAGCTTAATTCCTACTCGTCCTCGAGTAGGTAAATGATAAAAACAGAATTTTTGATGTGGAATGCTACCTAACATATTTATCCATGTAATTCTTTATTGTGGCAAGAATATTCAGATCCATAAGACTCAAGACAAAAGTTTAATATTGACATAAAAATAATAATACTTCAAGCATACTAACAAAGTAATCATGTCTTCTCAAAATAACATGGCCAAAGAAAGCTATCCCTACAAAATCATATAGTCTGGCTATGCTCCATCTTCACCACACAAAATATTTAAATCATGCACAACCCCGATGACAAGCCAAGCAATTGTTTCATACTTTTGATGTTCTCAAACTTTTTCAATCTTCACGCAATACATGAGCGTGAGCCATGGACATAGCACTATAGGTGGAATATAATGGTGGTTGTGGAGAAGACAAAAAGGAGAAGATAGTCTCACATCAACTAGGCGTATCAACGGGCTATGGAGATGCCCATCAATAGATATCAATGTGAGTGAGTAGGGATTGCCATGCAACGGATGCACTAGAGCTATAAGTGTATGAAAGCTCAAAAACAAACTAAGTGGGTGTGCATCGAACTTGCTTGCTCACGAAGACTTAGGGCATTTTGAGGAAGTCCATCATTGGAATATACAAGCCAAGTTCTATAAAGAAAGATTCCCACTAGTATATGAAAGTGACAACATAGGAGACTCTCTATCATGAAGATTATGGTGCTACTTTGAAGCACAAGTGTGGTAAAAGGATAGTAGCATAGTCCCTTCTCTCTTTTTCTCTCATTTTTTATTTATTTTATTTTTTATTTGGGCCTTCTCTTTTTTCATGGCCTCTTTTTTTATTTATTTATTTGGGCTTCTTTGGCCTCTTTTATTTATTTATTTTTGTCCGGAGTCTCATCCTGACTTGTGGGGGGGGGATCATAGTCTCCATCATCCTTTCCTCACTGGGACAATGCTCTAATAATGAAGATCATCATACTTTTATGTACTTACAACTCAAGAGTTACAACTCGATACTTAGAACAAGATATGACTCTATATGAATGCCTCCGGCGGTGTACCGGATGTGCAATGATGCATGAGTGACATGTATGAAAGAATTATGAATGGTGGCTTTGCCACAAATACAATGTCAACTACATGATCATGCATAGCAATATGACAATGATGGAGTGTGTCATGAAAAATAGAACGGTGGAAAGTTGCATGGCAATATATCTCGGAATGGCTATGGAAATGCCATAATAGGTAGATATGGTGGCTGTTTTGAGGAAGGTATATGGTGGGTTTAAGGTACCGGCGAAAGTTGCGCGGTACTAGAGAGGCTAGCAATGGTGGAAGGGTGAGAGTGCGTATAATCCATGGACTCAACATTGCTCATAAAGAACTCACATACTTATTGCAAAAATTTATTAGTTATTGAAACAAAGTATTACGCGCATGCTCCTAGGGGGATAGATTGGTAGGAAAAGACCATCGCTCGTCCCCGACCGCCACTCATAAGGAAGACAATCAATAAATAAATCATGCTCCGACTTCATCACATAACGGTTCACCATACGTGCAAGCTACATGAATCACAAACTTCAACACAAGTATTTATCAAATTCACAACTACTCAACTAGCATGACTCTAATATCACCATATCCATATCTCAAAACAATTATCAAGTATCAAACTTCTCTTAGTATTCAATACACTCTATATGAAAGTTTTTATTATATCCCTCTTGGATGCCCATCATATTAGGACTAAATTCATAACCAAAGCACATTACCATGCTGTTCTAAAAGACTCTCAAAATAATATAAGTGAAGCATGAGAGATCAATTATTTCTATAAAATAAAACCACCATCGTGCTCTAAAAAGATATAAGTGAAGCACTAGAGTAAATGACAAACTACTCCGAAAGATATAAGTGAAGATCAATGAGTAGTCAAATAATTATGCAACTAAGTGAAGACTCTCTAACATTTAAGAATTTCAGATCTTGGTATTTTATTCAAACAGCAAGAAAAACAAAAGTAAATAAAATGACACTCCAAGCAAAACACATATCATGTGGCGAATAAAAGTATAGCTCCAAGTAAAGTTACCGATGAACGAAGACGAAAGAGGGGATGCCTTCCGGGGCATCCCCAAGCTTAGGCTTTTGTTTGTCCTTGAGTATTACCTTGGGGTGCCTTGGGCATCCCCAAACTTAGGCTCTTTCCACTCCTTATTCCATAGTCCATCGAATCTTCACTCAAAA
Organism: Triticum monococcum; assembly: GCA_034509565.1. Lineage (NCBI taxonomy): Eukaryota > Viridiplantae > Streptophyta > Magnoliopsida > Poales > Poaceae > Triticum > Triticum monococcum. The sequence continues at coordinate 589,439,378 of CM067841.1, forward strand.
CTTGAAAACTTCACAACACAAAACTTAAAGTAGAAAACTTGTGAGCTCCGTTAGCAAAAGAAAACAAAACACCACTTCAAGGTACTGTAATGAACTCATTCTTTATTTATATTGGTGTAATATCTACTGTATTCCAACTCATCTATCGTTCGTACCCGTAACACCCTCGATGCGGCTATATCTCCCACGTGTCGAAGCACGACTTAGAGGCATAACCGCATTGAAAGCAATGTCGCAAGTGAGGTAATCTTCACACAACCCATGTAATACAATAAGGGAAAAGGGATACATAGTTGGCTTACAATCGCCACTTCACACAATTACATGAATAAAGCATTACATCACCCAAATACAATCAAGGCCCGACTATGGAGCCAGAATAAAAGAAGAACCCCAAATGCGACAAGGTCCCCCGATCGACCCCAACTGGGCTCCACTACTGATCAACTGGTACGAAACAACACAAAGGACAAGATCTTCATCGAGCTCCTCCTGAGCTTGGTTGCGTCATCTGCACGGTTCAACGACACATGCAAGCTGGTTTTGGAAGTATTTGTGAGTCACGGGGACTCAGCAATCTCGCACCCTCGCGATCAAGACTATTTAAGCTTATGGGTAAGGTAAAGGTATGATGTGGAGCTACAGCAAGCGACTAGCATATATGGTGGCTAACATACGCAAATGAGAGCGAGAAGAGAAGGCAAAGCACGGTCGATAGAAGTATGATCAAGAAGTGATCCTAAAACAACCTACGTCAAGCATAACTCCAACACCGTGTTCACTTCCCGGACTCCGTCGGAAAGAGACCATCACGGTAACACACACAGTTGGTTCATTTTAATTAAGGTCAACTTCAGGTTTTCTACAACCGGACATTAACAAATTCCCATCTGCCCATAACCGCGGGCACGGCTTTCGAAAGTTCAAATCCCTGCAGGGGTGTCCCAACTTAGCCCATCACAAGCTCTCACGGTCAACAAAGGATATTCCTTCTAGCGGGAAGACCCGATCAGACTCGGAATCCCGGTTACAAGACATTTCGACGATGGTAAAACAAGACCAGCAAAGCCACCCGAATGTGCCGAAAAATCCCGATAGGAGCTACACATATCTCATTCTCAGGGCACACCGGATTGTCCAAACTTCCGGTAGGCCAGCCCAGAGTTGCCCCTAGTGGCCACCGGCGGCTGACAAGTTGGACCAACACTCAGAGGAGCACTGGCCTGGGGGTTTAAATAAAGATGACCCTTGAGCCGGCCGACTCAAGGGAAAGAAAAGGCTAGGTGGCGAATGGTAAAACCAATGTTGGGCCTTGCTGGAGGAGTTTTATTCAAGGCGAACTGTCAAGGGGTTCCCATTATACCCAACCGCGTAAGGAACGCAAAATCTGGGAACATAACACCGATATGATGGAAACTAGGGCGACAAGAGTGGAACAAAACACCAGGCATAAGGCCGAGCCTTCCACCCTTTACCAAGTATATAGATGCATTAATTAAATAAGATATATTGTGATATCCCAACAAGTAAACATGTTGCAACAAGGAACAACATCTCCATGTTCCAACAAGGAACAAACTTCAATCTTCACCTGCAACTAACAACGCTATAAGAGGGGCTGAGCAAAGTGGTAACATAGCCAATCAACGGTTTGCTAGGACAAGGTGGGTTAGAGGCTTGGTTCAACAATATAGGGGGCATGATAAGCAAGTGGTAGGTATCGCAGCATAGGCATAGCAAAAGAGCGAGCAACTAGCAAGCATAGATAGAAGTGATTTCGAGGGTATGGTCATCTTGTCTGAGATCCCGCAAGGAAGAAGAACGAGTCCATGAAGAAGACAAACGAACGTAGATGAACGGATCCTCACAAACGCGACGTTACCGGATTACCGAGACGAAGTACACCGGAAAGAAAGCAAATAACATAGTAAACAACCACCACATAAGCATGGCACGATGCGCAAACAAGTAAGATGCATGACCAGTTTAATGAGGCATGGCAAAAAGCACAAACAATCCTACAAATTAAGTGGAGCTCATTATGTAACGGAGTTGCATATTGAAGAAAACACCACATGACTTATTTAGTTCTCTCTCGTTTATGTACCCAATAAGATTAAATGTTGTTAGCATGGCAAGAGGTGTCACATGATGAAACTATCTAATCTAGGCAAGGTTAAATGAGGCCAGAAGCAACGAACAACAAATCCGGAAACTCCTCATGTGCATATATTAGGTTTGTTACTGTTCTGCCCTAAACACAATTTTAGGGTTATTAAACATGCAAAGTGAGTACGCCGTGTTAAACTAGGCATTTTTCTACCTCATTTACATATAAAGTTTATTAAAATCCGAGTTACGGTTATTTAGTTATGAATTAAATCATTTTAACATGGCATAGGAGCAAATTTAATCAAACATCATTTTAAACATTTTAAAAATAGATGAAAATGGCAAATTATGGAACTAGACAAAATTCTAAGCAAGTTTCATATATAATTTATTTAGATCCGATGCACGGTTGTGAAGTTATTAAATGCATGAAGAACAGGGGCTTATCTGCAAAGCTGTCTTTCTCTGGAAATTAGAAAAAATTCTCAGCAGTAAAAAAAGGCACCTCGGGCCGAATCATTTGGCCCAACAACAGAAAAAAATAGAGGGGTTTCAGCGGGGTGGCTTCACCATGGCTTTGGCCCAGCAGGAGAGGAAGGAGGGCGGTCGCTGGGCCTGCAGCGGTGTGGCCTAGCTCGGTGGATCTGGAGGTCGATGGGCCACTCCAGATCGAGGCGACTCCAGATCGAGGCGAGGCCGGGTCCAGGCGAAGTCAACGCGGGCGAGGTCTTCGCTCTCGAAGGAAACAGAGGATGCAGCGCCAGGGGCCAAGGCGATGCAGACAAGGGTCAATGATGGCGACGCGACGCGGTAGGAACTCCGACGAGATGGTGGAGGCCGGCGGAAGGGAAGCTCGTTCCTGATGGCGTCGGGCAGGGAGGCACTTCTCTTCGTCCTCCCGCTCGATGCAGAGGAGGCGACGGCGCGGGACTGCAGGGCTCCGGTGGAAGGGACTTGCGGAGGAGGCTGATCCGGCGGGGATCCGAAAGGCGGCGACGAGGACAAACGGCGGCCACGGCGGTCTACTGGCGTCGGGGAGCTCGGCTCCGTCGCCCAGAATCTCTACACACAGAGAAAGGACGGAGAGAGCAGCGGGATGAGCGCGGGGAAAAGGGAGCAAGGAAAAGAGAAGAGGCGCGGCGCGACTAGCCTGGTTGATGACGACGATGCCCTAGGTGGCGCAGGGTGGAACTCATGCGCCTGGTTGCTGCTCATGGTGGCCTCCAGTCAAGCGGACGGCGATGCACGGGCGGGAAGGAGCGGAGGAGAGGCTCGGACGCAGAGGTGGCTGGGGATCGAGCCTCCTGCTCGATCTATAGACGGGCACGACGACGAATCGAAAGGAGGAGGTGGAGGATTTTGGTTGGTGTGGCGGTGAACACGAGGAGGGGATGGAATGGGTTCGAGCGAAGGGGATCCCGAGGTGGATCTAGGAGCGGCGGCGGCTGCTGGGAGGATGGGACAAGGCTCCTGATATTAGGGTTGGACCTAGTATATATATGGCAGGTGGAAATAGTTAGGGGCTATCGGATCCCTCCGATCGTAATTGGACGGTCGCGAATAAAATAGCTAGGGAGTCCAAATAAGAAAACGGTGACGTTTTGTAGACGTTTGGAGATGACCCGGACACAGCGGTGATGGCTGCCCGGGTCGGGTCCGGGACAACTTTCGGACGCGCGCGCGAGGGGGGCCGCGGGCTGACGAGAAAGCTTAGGTTGGATCTGGCTGTATGTAGTAAGCCGTGTAGACGGTCTCGAGCTGAGAGAAGAGAAGAGATGGAGGCCCGGCGACTGTTTCCGAAGACCGAAAACGTCCGACGTTTTGACCGGCTACTATTGCCGCTATATTGATTCGGTGGGGCGTCAAACGTACTCCGAATGCGATGAAACTTGGCAGGCGGCCTACTAACAACAAAACAACACCGCATGCCAACTTTCATCCCATTCCGAGAACATTTTCCGGCCACTTCTGAAATACTATTTCGGACATGCCGCGGGCGCGTGCAAGGGTGGTTGGGCTCAGAACGGACAACGGAGAGAACTCAGAGAACCCGGACGAATGCAAGTTTTAAAACATGATGATGCAATGCACATGATGACATGACAAGATGCAACACGCAAGCAAATGACATGGTAACGACAGCGAATAACTGGACGACACCTGGCACATCGGTCTCAGGGCGTCACAACACTCCACCACTACGAGAGGATCTCGTCCCAAGATCTAGAATGGCACCGGAGGGACAACGGAAGAGAAAGCGGAGAGGTAAGGATAAGTTGCTTCTTTGACAAACGAGTGAAACCAAAGAACCTTGAAAAGGTTAAGCCATTTCGAGAAAATAATACACGAAGATGAACGAAGTTGAAAGCACTCCGTTAAGAAAGAGGAACAAGAAAGAACCGATACGGGTAGCACTTCGGCTGAAAAGGGATGAAGCCTTGATAAAATGAAAGAGCTTGAGCAAAAGGGGCACAACACTCCGGTTTAAAGGATAAGCACGAACAGAACATGGTCCTGACAATCCGAGAAGATGGGTTAAAAAGAGCCACATCACAATGCCTCTGGTACACAAGAATAGAAGATAGATAATTGAAATGAAAGAATAGAGAAGAAAATGCCATCTTATGACACAAAAGAGCTTGAAAAGGCATCTTTAGAAGAAGGGTCGAACGGAATTGTTGGAAAACCAACGACGAAAAGAGTAAGCTTATTGTGGGCTTATGGAAGACAACTCAAAATTATGAGGTGAAATTCTGCCACTCACGGAAAAGATTTGATTGGATTGATATGACAAGGAGACGAGAAACTTATTTCACCGAGAGGATAAAAGAAGAACTTGGGTCATTTATAAGCACCATAATTAGCAACAATCCTTAGGGAAAGCTTTAGGTGAAATATAATCCAAGATAACTTCAATGAAGAGGTTGATGGATTGAGAAGAGCGCATGCTCGAAGAAATTGATGGGTTTAAACTATCTCATACTTGACAACTTGCGAATCATGAAACATGAAGGGACATTGTCAAGAAAGACATAACACCATCTCAAAAGATAAGGGGAAACAATTGCACTCCGGATTGGAAGATGAAGAATGCTTGAGCTCCTTAGAAAAGAATCTCGATGAAAACTTCGAGATGGAATTAAATCCTTTATGAAACGTCATGTAGAGCCTCCATGAAGAAGTCTGGTAATCAAAAGGATGAAAAAAGAAAGAGAAGTTGAGAATATAAGGTGAAGCCTTGAAATGATAAAATGGAGCTTTGCGACAAGATAAATGAGAGATCTTGAAACTCCGGGAAGAGAAAAGATGAACAAAAGAAAATCAAGAATTTATTCATCATGAACAAACTCCGAAGAAGGAATTTATCACTTAGATGAACAAGAATAAGGATTACGTTATGCGTATCCTTCACCAATTTAAATTGATGACAAAACAACGGATTTGGCATACTACTTATTCTCATAGAAAGATTAAGGTAGATATAGCGCAAACTTGAGAAAGTCTTCAACGATCCACCGGTAGAATTTGAAAAGCACAAATGCATAGATATGATACACGAAGGAAGAAAACTCTTGAACGAACCACCGTAAGAATTGAAAAGAATGATTAAAACATGAAGACACACCGGGAAGAATTAGCAATTAACCAAAGATACTTGAGAGAAGTTAAATCCATGAAAACGAAGAGATTACGAGCTGATTAGAGAATCCTTGATTTAAGCAGCGGTATGATTTAGAGTATGAGAGCTGAAAGCTGGAATGAATAACTTTGAGATGATGGGCTCCGGATAATCAAACTGAAAAGACTCCTGAATTGCTCCGGAAGGGTGAAAAGAATTCTCACAACCGAAAATAATTATGAGAGAATGGCATAAAGCTAGAATCACGAATCTTGAAGAGAAAAGAGCAAGATTGAAAGAAGAATCTTCTTCGATCTTCCAAAATCTGAGAATGACGATGAGAAACACCACCATGATAATTTATGAGACACTCCGGAATGAAGAATGGAAAGGTAGAGCCAACGGTGAAAAGAATTTAACCGATCTTGGAGAAAGGCATTTGACTGATGGTAAATCATTCTTACGTCAAACTTTGACAAGAAATTTGAGGATATCTCCAGGAAATAAGAAGAGTCAGGTAAGATCCTGGGAAAAGACCTGTGGGTTAGGGCCCACTGAAAAGAAAACACCGTTGAAAAGATTAAAAAGAGAGGTTGCACCGGTTGAATTAAAAGGCTTGAATGAGATAACAACCTCGAAAGATCTTGAACGAAAGCAGAGTGGAAAACATGAATCTTCGAGATATCTTGCGCACTCTGAAATAATTGAATAGCGAGAAATGGAAGCTTATGAGGTGCACCGGCATAAGAAGGTATGATCAACAAAACTTGACTTGAATCCACCGGAGAAGAAAAAGAACGAAGAACGATGAACTTGAAGCTCCCTTAGCATCTTCGTGAGAATCACCGGATAAGAACATTGACGGAAAAGAATGGAAAGACTTCACATCAATAAGATGGATACTTGATTAAGAAATCTGACTCCTTGAAGGAAAAAGGGTGGGTGGGCAGGAAAACAAAGACAACTTGGGGATGGATGAAACAAACACCGTTGAGAAGAACTGATACTTGATCTTGCGGATGTTGCAGTGATCGGATCCACTTGAAGAGAAGTACACCGGTGAAAAGAAATTGAAATGACAAGATCGACGATCGAGAAGGATTAGTATTCACATAGAAATATGAGAACACCATTTGGGGAAGGTATGGAATCAACACTTGACATTGAAGTAACTTGAATACCACAACTCAGAACAAAACAAAGGATTGGCTTGCAGAATAAGCCGGAAAAAACATATGATAGAGATTTCGTCCGAAGTTTTCATGGTGGGGCCTACACGGGCTCGATCGTACAACACCATCATGTACAAGGCAGTGCACATGACATACGAAGCGTCCCCGAGTCGGCATAGCTAAGGACTCTTTAAGACACAACGAGACCACTGTAAAACCAACCGTGAATAGGCGGACCACTAGACGTCGAACCCCAATTTCATATCATATATCCGTCAGAAAGATATCCTAAGAGCTACTTGAATTCCCACTTATAAACTCCCGAAATTTTCCGGTTATGCAATCGGGTGTTGGGGATACAGGGGAAGCATAATATCTCACCCAAAAGTAGCAAATCCTACATCCAGTTGTATCCATCCTTCAACACATAACCAAGAAACCTTTAGAAATCGTCTACCTCAACCTTCGAAAAGCATCCGTTATACAAGTTATGGCAATACTCCCGAACCCCCGCCCTAGTACTGGGTGGCGTCGAGATTATCTCACCAACAACTGCATAAAAGAGATTTTCGATGTCGGCGAACTAAACTCAGGTATTCCAGAATAGCAACGATAAAATTGTGACGACAACACCTCGGAGCTCAACTCCCCAGGACACTGCCACAACCCCTAAATGTCAGGAGGCACCAAGAACAATGTTCTCGTCACAAAACCATCGGAACGATTCCAAGATACCCGCGTGATCCTAAAAAAAATTTAAGTGAAATTTGAGAAGAGAAGAGTCAAAACTCTATGTTAGGATGCCTCACCAGAGCGACGAAGGGACTGGGAAGTAAAATGAAATCCTAAACTCTCCGATATATAATTCCTAAATGACTCAAAACATTTTTCTAGACACATCTCGGCTGCTAAAAACGATCAAGCAATGGGGGCTCCTAAGGTCGGGGAAGGCTCTGATTACCAACTTCTAACACCCTCGATGCGGCTATATCTCCCACGTGTCGAAGCACGACTTAGAGGCATAACCGCATTGAAAGCAATGTCGCAAGTGAGGTAATCTTCACACAACCCATGTAATACAATAAGGGAAAAGAGATACATAGTTGGCTTACAATCGCCACTTCACACAATTACATGAATAAAGCATTACATCACCCAAATACAATCAAGGCCCGACTACGGAGCCAAAATAAAAGAAGAACCCCAAATGCGACAAGGTCCCCCGATCGACCCCAACTGGGCTCCACTACTGATCAACTGGAACGAAACAACACAAAGGACAAGATCTTCATCGAGCTCCTCCTGAGCTTGGTTGCGTCATCTGCACGGTTCAACGACACCTGCAAGCTGGTTTTGGAAGTATCTGTGAGTCACGGGGACTCAGCAATCTGGCACCCTCGCGATCAAGACTATTTAAGCTTATGGGTAAAGTAAAGGTATGATGTGGAGCTGCAGCAAGCGACTAGCATATATGGTGGCTAACGTACGCAAATGAGAGCGAGAAGAGAAGGCAAAGCACGGTCGATAGAAGTATGATCAAGAAGTGATCCTAAAACAACCTACGTCAAGCATAACTCCAACACCGTGTTCACTTCCCGGACTCCGTCGGAAAGAGACCATCACGGTAACACACACAGTTGGTTCATTTTAATTAAGGTCAACTTCAGGTTTTCTACAACTGGACATTAACAAATTCCCATCCGCCCATAACCGCGGGCACGGCTTTCGAAAGTTCAAATCCCTGCAGGGGTGTCCCAACTTAGCCCATCACAAGCTCTCACGGTCAACAAAGGATATTCCTTCTAGCGGGAAGACCCGATCAGACTCGGAATCCCAGTTACAAGACATTTCGACAATGGTAAAACAAGACCAGCAAAGCCACCCAAATGTGCCGACAAATCCCGATAGGAGCTGCACATATCTCGTTCTCAGGGCACACCGAATTGTCCAGACTTTCGGTAGGCCAGCCCAGAGTTGCCCCTGGTGGCCACCGGTGGCTGACAAGTTGGACCAACACTCAGAGGAGCACTGGCCTGGGGGTTTAAATAAAGATGACCCTTGAGCCGGCCGACTCAAGGGAAAGAAAAGGCTAGGTGGCGAATGGTAAAACCAATGTTGGGCCTTGCTGGAGGAGTTTTATTCAAGACGAACTGTCAAGGGGTTCCCATTATACCCAACCGCGTAAGGAACGCAAAATCCGGGAACATAACACCGATATGACGGAAACTAGGGCGGCAAGAGTGGAACAAAACACCAGGCATAAGGCCGAGCCTTCCACCCTTTACCAAGTATATAGATGCATTAATTAAATAAGATATATTGTGATATCCCAACAAGTAAACATGTTGCAACAAGGAACAACATCTCCATGTTCCAACAAGGAACAAACTTCAATCTTCACCTGCAACTAACAACGCTATAAGAGGGGCTGAGCAAAGCAGTAACATAGCCAATCAACGGTTTGCTAGGACAATGTGGGTTAGAGGCTTGGTTCAACAATATAGGGGGCATGATAAGCAAGTGGTAGGTATCGCAGCATAGGCATAGCAAAAGAGTGAGCAACTAGCAAACAAAGATAGAAGTGATTTCGAGGGTATGGTCATCTTGTCTGAGACCCCGCAAGGAAGAAGAACGAGTCCATGAAGAAGATAAACGAACGTAGACGAACGGATCCTCACAAACGCGACGTTACCGGATTACCGAGACGAAGTACACCGGAAAGAAAGCAAACAACATAGTAAACAACCACCACATAAGCATGGCACGATGCGCAAACAAGTAAGATGCATGACCAGTTTAATGAGGCATGGCAAAAAGCACAAACAATCCTACAAATTAAGTGGAGCTCATTATGCAACGGAGTTGCATATTGAAGAAAACACCACATGACTTATTTAGTTCTCTCTCGTTTATGTACCCAATAAGATTAAATGTTGTTAGCATGGCAAGAGGTGTCACATGATGAAACTATCTAATCTAGGCAAGGTTAAATGAGGCCAGAAGCAACGAACAACAAATCCGGAAACTCCTCATGTGCATATATTAGGTTTGTTACTGTTCTGCTCTAAACACAATTTTAGGGTTATTAAACATGCAAAGTGAGTACATCATGTTAAACTAGGCATTTTCTACCCCATTTACATATAAAGTTTATTAAAATCCGAGTTACGGCTATTTAGTTATGAATTAAATCATTTTAACATGGCATAGGAGAAAATTTAATCAAACATCATTTTAAACATTTTAAAAATAGATGAAAACGGCAAATTATGGAACTAGACAAAATTCTAAGCAAGTTTCATATATAATTTATTTAGATTCGATGCATGGTTGTGAAGTTATTAAATGCATGAAGAACAGGGGCTTATCTGCAAAGCTGTCTTTCTCTGGAAATTAGACAAAATTCTTAGCAGGAAAAAAAAGGCACCTCGGGCCGAATCTGTTGGCCCAACAACAGAAAAAATAGAGGGGCTTCGGCGGGGTGGCTTCACCATGGCTTTGGCCCAGCTGGAGAGGAAGGAGGCCGGTCGCTGGGCCTGCAGCGGTGTGGCCTAGCTCGGTGGATCTGGAGGTCGATGGGCCACTCCAGATCGAGGCGAGGCCGGGTCCAGGCGAAGTCAACGCGGGCGAGGTCTTCGCTCTCTCGAAGGAAATAGAGGATGCAGCGCCATGGGCCGAGGCGATGCAGACAAGGGTCAACGACGGCGACGCGATGCGGTAGGAGCTCCGGCGAGGTGCTGGAGGCCGGCGGAAGGGAAGCTCGTTCCTGACGGCGGAGAGGGAGAATCTGGTCCAGAATAGGGCCGGACGCGAACTTGAATGGCGGCGCTGGTCCATGGCGTTGGGCAGGGAGGCACTTCTCTTCGTCCTCCCACTCGATGCAGAGGAGGCGACGGCGCGGGACTGCGGGGCTCCGGCAGAAGGGACTTGCGGAGGAGGCTGATCCGGCGGGGATCCGAAAGGCGGCGACAAGGACAAACGGCGGCCACGGCGGTCTCCTGGTGTCAGGGAGCTCGGCTCCGTCGCCCAGAATCTCTACACACAGAGAAAGGACGGAGAGAGCAGCGGGATGAGCGCGGGGAAAAGGGAGCAAGGAAAAGAGAAGAGGCGCGGCGCGACTAGCCTGGTTGATGACGACGATGCCCTAGGTGGCGCAGGGTGGAACTCATGCGCCTGGTTGCTGCTCATGGTGGCCTCTAGCCAAGCGGACGGCGATGCACAGGCGGGAAGGAGCAGAGGAGAGGCTCGGACGCAGAGGTGGCTGGGGATCGAGCCTCCTGCTCGATCTATAGACGGGCACGACGACGAATCGAAAGGAGGAGGTGGAGGCTTTTGGTTGGTGTGGCGGTGAACACGAGGAGGGGATGGAATGGGTTTGAGTGAAGGGGATCCTGAGGTGGATCTAGGAGCGGCGACGGCTGCTGGGAGGATGGGACAAGGCTCGTGATTATTAGGGTTGGACCTAGTATATATATGGCAGGTGGAAATAGTTAGGGGCTATCGGATCCCTCCGATCGTAATCGGACGGTTGCGAATAAAATAGCTAGGGAGTCCAAATAAGAAAACGGTGACGTTTTGTAGACGTTTGGAGATGACCCGGACACAACGGTGACGGCTGCCCGGGTCGGGTCCGGGACAACTTTCGGACGCGCGCGCGAGGGGGGCCGCGGGCTGACGAGAGAGCTTAGATTGGATCTGGCGGTATGTAGTGAGCCGTGTAGATGGTCTCAAGCTGAGAGAAGAGAAGAGATGGAGGCCCGGCGACTGTTTCCGAAGACCGAAAACGTCTGACGTTTTGACCGGCTACTATTGCCGCTATATTGATTCGTTGGGGCGTCAAACGGACTCCGAATGCGATGAAACTTGGCAGGCGGCCTACTAACAACAAAACAACACCACACGCCAACTTTCATCCCATTCCGAGAACATTTTCTGGCCACTTCTAAAATGCTATTTTGGACATGCCGCGGGCGCGTGCAAGGGTGGTTGGGCTCAGAACGGACAACGGAGAGAACTCGGAGAACCCGGACGAATGCAAGTTTTAAAACATGATGATGCAATGCACATGATGACATGACAAGATGCGACACGCAAGCAAATGACATGGTAACGACAGCGAATAACTGGATGACACCTGGCACATCGGTCTCGGGGCGTCACAATACCCTCCGATACTACTCATAGATTCATTAAAATAAGCAAACAACACACAGAAAACAGAATCTGTCAAAAACAAAACAGTCTGTAGTAATATGTAACTAACGCAAACTTATGGAACCCCAAAAATTCTAAAATAAATTGCTGGACGTAAGAAATTTACCTATTAATCATCTGCAAAAAGAATTAACTAAATAACACTTTCCAAATAAAAATGGCAGCAATTCTCGTGAGCGCAAAAGTTTCTGTTTTTTACAGCAAGATCAACAAGACTTCCCCCAAGTCTTCCCAACGGTTCTACTTGGCAAAAACACTAATTAAAACATAAAAACTCAATCATAATAGAGGCTAGATAAATTATTTATTACTAAATAGGAGCAAAGAGCAAAGAACAAAAATAAAATTGGGTTGCCTCCCAACAAGCGCTATCGTTTAAAGCCCCTAGCTAGGCATGATGATTTCAAGGATGCTCACATAAAAGATAAGAATTGAAACATAAAGAGAGCATCATGAAGAATATAACTAGCACATTTAAGTCTAACCCTCTTCCTATGCATAGAGATTTTGTGAGCAAACAACTTATGGGAACAATAATCAACTAGCATAGGAAGGCAAAACAAGCATAACTTCAAAACTTTAAGCACATAGAGAGGAAACTTGGTATTATTGCAATTCCTACAAGCATATATTCCCCCTCATAATAATTTTCAGTAGCATCATTTATGAATTCAACAATATAACTATCACATAAAGCATTCTTTTCATGATCTACAAGCATAGAAATTTTATTACTCTCCACACAAGCAAAATTCTTCGCATGAATAATAGTGGGAGCAAACTCAACAAAATAATTATCATGTGAGGCGTAATCCAATTGAAAACTAAAATCATGATGACAAGTTTCATGGATATCATTATTCTTTATAGCATACAAGTCTTCACAATAATCATCATAGATAGCAACTTTGTTCTCATAATCAATTGGAACCTCTTCTGGAATAGTGGATTCATCACAAAATAAAGTCATGACCTCTCCAAATCCACTTTCATCAACATAATCATCATAAATAGGAGGCATGCTTTCATCATAATAAATTTTCTCATCAAAACTTGGGGGACAAAAAATATCATCTTCATCAAACATAGCTTCCCCAAGCTTGTGGCTTTGCATATCATTAGCATCATGGATATTCAAGGAATTCATACTAACAACATTGCAATCATGCTCATCATTCAAATATTTAGTGCCAAACATTCTAATGCATTCTTCTTCTAACACTTTGGCACAATTTTCCTTTCCATCATACTCATGAAAGATATTAAAAAGATGAAGCGTATGAGGCAAACTCAATATATATATATATATATATTTGTAGTTTTATTTTATAAACTAAACTAGTGCTAAAACAAGAAACAAAAAGATTCGATTGCAAGATCTAAAGATATACCTTCAAGCGCTAACCTCCCCGGCAACGGCGCCAGAAAAGAGCTTGATGTGTACTACACAACCTTCTTCTTGTAGACGTTGTTGGGCCTCCAAGTGCAGAGGTTTGTAGGACAGTAGCAAATTTCCCTCAAGAGGGTGACCTAAGGTTTATCAATCTGTAGGACGCGTAGGATGAAGATGGTCTCTCTCAAGCAACCCTGCAACCAAATAACAAAGAGTCTCTTGTGTCCCCAACACACCCAATACAATGGTAAATTGTATAGTTGCACTAGTTCGACGAAGAGATGGTGATACAAGTGGTATATGGATGGTAGATAAAGGTTTTTGTAATCCGAAAATATAAAAATAGCAATGTAACTAATGATAAAAGTGAGCACAAACGGTATTGCAATGAGTTGAAACAAGGCCTAGGGTTCATACTTTCACTAGTGCAAGTTCCCTCAACAATAATAACATAATTGGATCACATAACTATCCCTCAACATGCAACAAAGAGTCACTCCAAAGTCACTAATAGCGGAGAACAAACGAAGAGATTATGGTAGGGTACGAAACCACCTCAAAGTTATTATTTCCAATCAATCCATTGAGCTATTCCTATAAGTGTCACAAACAGCCCTAGAGTTCGTACTAGAATAACACCTTAAGACACAAATCAACCAGAACCCTAATGCCACCTAGATACTCCAATGTCACCTCGAGTATCTGTGGGTATGATTATACGATATGCATCACACAATCTCAGATTCATCTATTCAACCCAACACAAAGTACCTCAAAGAGTGCCCCAAAGTTTCTACCGGAGAGTCAAGACGAAAACATGTGCCAACCCCTATGCATAGGTTCATGGGCGGAACTCGCAAGTTGATCACCAAAACATACATCAAGTGGATCAATAGAATACCCCATTGTCACCACGGGTATCCCACGTAAGACATACATCAAGTGTTCTCAAATCCTTAAAGACTCAATCCAATAAGATAACTTCAAAGGGAAAACTCAATCCATTACAAGAGAGTAGAGGGGGAGAAACATCATAAGATCCAACTATAATAGCAAAGCTCGCGATACATCAAGATCGTACCACCTCAAGAACACGAGAGAGAGAGAGAGAGAGAGAGAAAGAGATAGAGAGAGAGAGATCAAACACATAGCTACCGGTACATACCCTTAGCCCCGAGGGAGAACTACTCCCTCCTCATCATGGAGAGCACCGGGATGATGATGATAGCCACCGGAGAGGGATTCCCCTCCGGCAGTGTGCCAGAACGGGTCTAGATTGGCTTTCGGTGGCTACGGAGGCTTCTGGCGGCGGAACTCCTGATCTATTATTGGGAAACGTAGTAATTTCAAAAAATTTCCTACGCACACGCAAGATCATGGTGATGTATAGCAACGAGAGGGGAGAGTGTGATCTACGTACCCTTGTAGATCGGCAACGGAAGCGTTTGGTTGAAGTAGTCGTACGTCTCCACGGCCCGACCGATCAAGCACCGAAACTACGACACCTCCGAGTTTTAGCACACGTTCAGCTCGATGACGATCCCCGTACTCCGATCCAGCAAAGTGTCGGGGAAGAGTTCCGTCAGCACGACAGCGTGGTGACGATCTTGATGTACTACTGTCGCAGGGCTTCGCCTAAGCACCGCTACAATATTATCGAGGACTATGGTGGCAGGGGGCGCCACACACGGCTAAGATTATGATCACGTGGATCAACTTGTGTGTCTCTGGGGTGCCCCTGCCTCCGTATATAAAGGTTCAAGAGGGGGAGGCCGGCCGGCCACCATAGGGCGCGCCAGGAGGAGTCCTACTCCCTCCGGGAGTAGGACTTCTCCCCCAATCCTAGTTGGAATAGGATTCGTGAGGTGGAAAAAGAGAGAGAGAGAAGGAGGGGGGCGCCGGCCCCCTCTCTCCTTGTCCTATTCGGACTAGGGGGGAGGGGCGCGCAGCCCTAGCCCTGGCCGCCTCTCCTCTTCTTCCACTAAGGCCCATTAAGGCCCATTTAGCTCCCGGGGGGTTCCGGTAACCTCCCGGTACTCCGGTAAAATCCCGATTTCACCCGGAACACTTCCGATATCCAAACATAGGCTTCCAATATATCAATCTTTATGTCTCGACCATTTCGAGACTCCTCGTCATGTCCGTGATCACATCCAGGACTCCGAACAACCTTCGGTACATCAAAACATATAAACTCATAATATAACTGTCATCGAAACCTTAAGCGTGCGGACCCTACGGGTTCGAGAACAATGTAGACATGACCGAGACATGTCTCCAGTCAATAACCAATAGCGGGACCTGGATGCCCATATTGGCTCCTACATATTCTACGAAGATCTTTATCGGCCAGACCACATAACAACATATGTTGTTCCCTTTGTCATCGGTATGTTACTTGCCCGAGATTCGATCGTCGGTATCCAATACCTAGTTTAATCTCATTTACCGGCAAGTCTCTTTACTCGTTCCGTAATACATCATACCGCAACTAACTCATTAGTTGCAATGCTTGCAAGGCTTAAGTGATGTGCATTACTGAGAGGGCCCTGAGATACCTCTCCGACGATCGGAGTGACAAATCCTAATCTCGAAATACGTCAACCCAACATGTACCTTTGGAGACACCTATAGAGCACCTTTATAATCACCCAGTTACGTTGTGACGTTTGGTTGCACACAAAGTGTTCCTCCGGCACACGGGAGTTACATAATCTCATAGTTATAGGAACATGTATAAGTCATGAAGAAAGCAATAGCAACATACTAAACGATCGGGTGCTAAGCTAATGGAATGGGTCATGTCAATCAGATCATTCAACTAATGATGTGATCCCGTTAATCAAATAACAACTCTTTGTCAATGGTTAGGAAACATAACCATCTTTGATTAACGAGCTAGTCAAGTAGAGGCATACTAGTGACACTTTGTTTGTCTATGTATTCACACATGTATTATGTTTCCGGTTAATACAATTCTAGCATGAATAATAAACTTTTGTCATGATATAAGGAAATAAATAATAACTTTATTATTGCCTCTAGGGCATATTTCCTTCATCTATTGTCCTCCCCGAAGTTTTTAGGGTATATGGGTATATATGGGAGGAAGAAGTACGTCAGTGGACCTCCGGGCTGTCCACGAGGCAGGGGCGCGCCCTCCACCCTCGTGGGCAGCCCGGGACTCTCCTGGTCCAACTCTGATACTCCGTGGGCTTCTTCTGGTCCAAAAATAAGTTCCGTGAAGTTTCAGGTCAATTGGACTCCGTTTGATTTTCCTTTTCTGCGATACTCTAAAACAAGGAAAAACAGAAACTGACACTGGGCTCTAGGTTAATAGGTTAGTCCTAAAAATCATATAAAATAGCATATAAATGCATATAAAACATCCAAGGTTGATAATATAATAGCATGGAACAATCAAAAATTATAGATACGTTGGAGACGTATCAACGTGTTGCATTATATTGCATAACATGATCACTGAAGATGAGAGAGATATGCATACATCACCAACGGGGCTCTTGTTGAGTCAGACTATGTTCCAAATAGGATGCAGGCATTCCTTGAAGGGCATCGCAGGATCGAGAACCGGCAAATTCATACTCAGCTCCAAGAACATCTTATTAAGCATCATTGGAAATTCATAGCACTTCGTAGTTGTGCTTTTACATGTTATTCATTACATTTAAACCATTCGGTGTGTTTAAATTTGAATAATTCAAATTTTAAACTATTTTCATGATTTGCTTGAACATTCATATTTTAAGTTTAGTTTCTATATGCAAACTTAGAATTGCATAATAAGTTAGAAGAAAACAAAATTATACTCCGTTATATTTAGGGGATCGGTTAGGCCGGGCCAAGCTATGAGGGCTAATATGTACCAGAAGCTACTAGGTCGGGGAGCTTTACTCGGCCAGATTCTCGTCTGAAATAGAGCATCGGCTACAGGCCCGGCCCTGATGGGGGGGAAGGGGGGCGGCCGCCCCGGGCCCCCGAAACCAAGGGGCCCCCATAGCCCCAATTAATTCCACACAGCGCATGTTAGCGATCTGGATTCACTTGGAAAAAAGAATAAGTTTGCGATCTGGTGGACAGGGCACCAGCGTATAGCCTTCGCAGCGGATGTTCCTCCTGCAGATTGCAAGCGCTTTTCCCGTTCTTCTTCGGTTCCCCAAAATTTGTATCTCGGCATCTTCCAGTTCTTCTCCAATATACACCCTAGGTGAGGAAAACGGCAACAGCCGATGTATCAGAAGTCACACGCCGGTAGTCATATTCCCCAAGTTCTGTTGGGTAGATCCAAAGCGAAATCGATCTAGGTTTGTTAAATAGCAACCGCTGTTCTTTGTTTCCCTATCATGTACATACTTCTTGTGACTACTTCGTTGCCACTAATTGTTTGAAACGAACAACTTTGTTTCAATGTATTGCATTAGACGATGGAACATAAACTGAGATGCTTTCTTGATCTGTTCTTTAAGCCGGTCAACATTTTCTTGTAAAGATCTAGGTCACAATGGTTCAAGATACAGGTTCAGTCATACTACAAAAAGAAAAAGAAACGATGTCCCTATTGAAGGTCTTTCATAGTCTAAACCTTGAGTGCTAAATCTTATGCTCTCATTGAGTACTAAATCTGAATGGTTGCTTTAACTTGCTATTTCGTGAACAAATTTATAGTGAGCGATACTTATATTCATAGTTTTAAGCAATTGGCTATGTTTTGATTACTTGTCTCGCATCACCACTGTGCAGAGGCATTGCCTTTCCTACGATGGTGCATGCTTGCGATTGATCTCCAGCGTAACCTACCTGCAATGATGCCATGGCTGCTTGAACTCATGTGCACCCTAGCCGAAGACACCTCATCGCTACCCCACCGCCATGCGTACTGAGAAGAGTCCGTGTGATCCAGAGAAGGTATGCATGTCTCTAACTCTATCTAGAAAAAACTTATGTCATATCCCCTATGTGATTTGGGGAGTGCTACAAATCATCCGGATGATTTTTTCCAAAATTAAGCCGCCTACTAATCCGTCCGATTTGACGTTTCACATTCGTAGGGTCAGGAAGCTCCCCCGTGGCAGCACCAAAGCAGCAGCTTTCATGGCAGTAGCTCCCATGCCAGCACCGACCGCGCCCGACGGTGCTTCAATGCAACCTCTGCCGGAGCTCCGACGACACCCCATCGCTTCACTGCAGCTCCGGCGGTGCTTCATTGCAACTCCGGTGGCGCTTCAACGACCCCTGTGACGCTTCATTGCAACTCCGGCAGTGCTACATTGCAACCCCGACGATGTTTCGTTGCAGCGCCAACATCGGCGCCGCGGTGCTCCACGGCAGCATCCTAACGCCGCCGGCGAAGCTTCACTGCAGCACCACCGCCACGCGCCGGTGCTCCATCGTATCACCGGCTGCTCCGTCGAAACTCCACCGCAGCACCTGATGGCCGCCAGCGAAGCTTCAGTGTAGCGCAGCGCGACGGCCACGAGGTGCTGTGATGAAGCACGACGGCGACCGCGGAGGCTGCGACGCAGCACGGCGGCGACGGAGATGCTGCAACGCAGCAGGCGGGTGGTGACGGCGGATCTTGAAGCGTCATAGGGGTCGTTGGGGACGCCGTCCTTCGCGGCCTTGCGGCTGGTTGCTGGAGAAAAGCGAATCGACAGGAAGGGGACGAGAAGGTCGCTGGAGTTCTTGTTGGAGATAAGGATAAGAGAACACTCGGGGAAGAAGAGAGAAAACTACTGGACGAGCTTTCTCTCGCGTGAATAGATGACCAGTTAAGGGAACGCTCGGTGATGGTCCTCACAGGGATGCGTGTCAAGCATTGGAGGCGGCTTAAGATGCGATTAAATCATCTGGCTGTTTTTTATCGTTTTCCATGTGATTTTGCCGTGAAGGTTAATAAAAATATTATATATGATAGTCAATATTAAGGGTCCCGAGTCCAAATTTCGCCCCGGGCCCCCGAAATCTCAAGACCAGCCGTGATCGCCTAAAGTTGGCCACATGGCTCCACTGCCTTGCCATGATCCTCGACAGCATCATCATCCATGGTTGTACCCCCTTGTCTTTTGCACGACGTTGAGACCCTTGTCGGCCCTGACTCGTGGCCTGCGAAGGGCTGGTCCACCTCAAACGCAGATAGATCAGAGATTGTGTTGAAGGAGGGTGGTCGGGCTTGAGGTGGAGCAGTAGGCTTAATCCGACCATGGGCGCGGGGAACCCAATCTCAAAATGAGAAGAAACATAATAATCCTGTGGTGTGGTGGTTCGATTATTTGCACCGCAGCAGCAAGCCCCAAGCGAACCACGAACGAGCAGCCACGTACCGGGACCATAGGAAAGCAGAGCCGAGGGAAGCAGGGGAGATGCAGAGGAACCACGAAGGAGTAGCTGTCGCCGCTACCGGAGCTGTGGACACCACGGTCGGCGCCTGTGCTCCAGAGCTCGCCGACGTTGTTGCCAGCTGCACGACTTGGTCTCGTACCGGAAGCTGCGTCTGGGGCCAAGAGGCCTGCCTCCGATACAGTCTGTGAACTGCACCGGCACCGGCCCGGCGTCAGGTACGGGGTGCACTGCACTGCGCCCAGCTGTGCACCTTGAGGAACTCCCGGTCGAGGTCGGCAGCCTTGGACGCGTACCATGCATCGCGTGGAGTTGTACGCGGCGTAGTCGGGCAAGCGGTGGCGTTGCCACGGTGCACTCGTGCCCCGGCTCCGACGTGGCGTTCGCCGTGTTGCGGAACTGGACGTCGGAGTAGCGGAGCATGCATCCATGCAGGTGTCGTAGTAGATGACGGAGCATCCATGCAGGTGTCGTAGTAGATGCACGCGGTTGGGATGTTGGCAAAGGAAGGAATTGACGAGGCAGCTGGAGAATCACTAGTAGAAAGCTACTCTATTTATTAACTTACTTTCCTTGTTTCTGATGATGTTGTCACTGCTGAAGCATATTGGGTCCCTCTGAGCACGGAAATCACGGCGTTGCAGAAACATGCTTGTTATCTTTTCATCTATTGAAGTTGATACTTTTCATTTAAAAAAGAAGGATTACCCCGGCCTCTGCATCTGGGCGATGCATGCAGTCATTTTATTAATTATTGGAGTTGGTATTTATGGTTTATATTTGAAAATGTTGAAACTAAATGGTTGGACCGGGAGAGAGAAAGCAAAGAGGAGAGGATGCTTGTAGCTCTAGGGGAAATAGGAGAGGGGTGAGGCGACCAGTTCATGATCCAAGGAAGCAACATGATCGATTCTGACCTCCATTTGCTTGTTTACTAGCTAAGTGATTGAGTTCTAGCTCTGTAATCCCTGCTATTCTATATGAATTCCTCAACCTTTTGCTTCTCTTATTTTGTTTGAGCTCTTCGTACTGTCGAGTGCCGCTCATAATTTTGGTAGAAATCGGTGTTGTCTTGTTTAACTGTGCCTTGATTTTACTTCCATGTACTGAGTGAATCCGGGTCCTAGTTGTTTGGCCGATTTGTTCATTCGGTTGTAGCAGTTGATCAATTCAAAATGATTAGTGTCCTCTTTATGGTGTTCCTGCGTGCACTTGTTCTGAACCTTACCTGCTGCTCCTTTTACTTTTCAGTTTCGTCAGAGTTCTGCTTTGGTTGGCTGATACAGTAGCTTGCAAGATCTTCGTCATCCTATGCTACTTTTATTTTCCTTCTTTTCATTCCACTAGACAGAGGATTAGTTTTTCATCTGTAGAAGAAATCTTTCACCCTTTCTTCAATCTTTGGGCAAGATCCAGACCAAGATTTGCTACATTTAAATGGTCACATTTAAGTTTGTAAAATGCCAAATAGTATGGTAAGCCGCAAATTTGTATGGCTACTGCCGGTAAACTTTGGAAACGAGCATCATGTTGTTCAAATTTATTTTGAAAAAAAAACCATGGTTGGTCCTTTTGCTTTTGACAATGAAATCAGAGTTGCTTGGTTCAGATCATTTTGGCTAGGAAACTACTGTAGCTACTTAACAAAAGTTGTTGATCATCGACCTTGTGTTGTTGCCATGCTTGCTCTCCACAGTTTATTTGTTTGTTTCTCTGTTATATGCATGATACATGAAAACAACGTAGAGGTTGTCGTCTTGTCGAACTTCTCCACAGGCGGGAGCTCCTATTAGACGCTCTGTGGATCAAAATGTTGGCCCGACCCAAAGAGCGTCCCCACCTGAGCCGGCCAATTACAGTAGTGCATATCAACATTTTCTTCCCTTGCGACAAGTGTCGACTGCCCTAAAAAGACACTGCAGCAATCGGGTGACTCTAGCAGCCGGTTTTCAAAGAGTTCTGGAATTTTATCAACTATTGAGAACTTCTAAACTCGAGCAATTTTTCAAAAACTTGAACATTTTCAATAGTTCCGAACATTTAAAAAATGGAAATACTTTTTTTATTTTAATATTTTCGGACTGACATTTTTTTGGAAAACACAAAAAACTTGTTTTTTTCATGTGAACTATATTCGAAATATCTGAACATCTTAACAAAATACGAACTTTTTGGAATTTATTAATAATATTTAAAAACTTGAAATTTTTCAAATTTCCCAACTTTTTGGAACGTGAGCTTTTTAAAAGCATGAGTATTTTTTTAAATATGAATTGTTTTCTGAAACAAATGTTCTTCTTATTTTTGAAACATTTTATAGAAAATTTGAAACAGGGAAAATGGAAAGAGAAAAAATAAAGGCAACCGACAGAGAAAAGCAGCTAGACTATTCTTAATACAGGAATAACCAGGAGCAACTAAATGAGCTGGCTCAAATCCGTAGCGTCGTGTATGCGATCTGGCGACTATCTGAGGCAGAATGCGTCAAGTAGTTATCATCCTTTTCTCACCCGCAGCGATCAAACCTAGTGTCGCCTCAAGGTGTCCTCTCCATCTCTATTATTGGGTTGGCCCAAGTAACTTCTTCTCCGCTTCTTCATTCATTCTTTTTTTTAAGTTCACCGCGAATTTGCAAAATGTAAATATAATACCTACTCCGGTCTAAATTAATTGACGCTGCCTTAGTACGACATTAATTTGGATTGGAGGGAGTATGAAACTTTTGTTAGCGTATTTAAAAAATAATAGTTGGTAGAATTTCAAAAGTAGTGCAGATGCACTGCGCGTGTGAATTTCTAGTGCGTTATGCTAGCGCCTCGTGTTTTAGGGCGACGTGAGTTCTTCAACGCAGCCACTATATCTCGCTTATAGCAACACATAAGGAGCTCTCATCTTAAGAGTCTACAGTAATGGGTTAGCCGCACCTTTAAAACAAATAGAGAAGAAAAGGAGGGAGATCCCAGGTCTCCTCGATAACGGGCAGCACTGCTAGCCATTGAGTAAGAGTCGAGTTCATGATGAATACTAGGGGGCGACCTACTTAGGCTTCGTTTGGTTACACCCCCTCACAAGGGGATTGGGGTGTATTGGAGGGGATTTTGACTTGTAGAGGGTGCAATCCCTGCCAAACCCCTCCATTTTCCCTGTCAACCGAACAAGCCCTTAAGGGGAAAACAGGCAGGTTTTAACTAGTTTTTTCAGGTTTTTTTGTTTATCTTTGTTTTTTCACCGGCTTTCGTTTCTTTATATGGTTTCACTGTTTTTCCTTTTTTGGTTTTATTTTTTTGTCCTCTCCGTCTCTATTATTGCCTTTTATAGGGTTGGCCCAAATAACTTCTTCTCTGCTTCTTCATCTATTCTTTTTCTAAAGTTCACCGCGAATTTGCAAAATGTAAATATAGTACTCACTCCGGTCCAAACTAATTGACGCTGCCTTTGTACAACATTAATTTGGATCGGAGGGAGTACGGAATTTTTATTAGCATATTTTAAAAATAATAGTTGGTAGAATTTTGAAAAATGTTCATTAAATTTTAAAAAAATGTATGTATGATTATTACAAAAATGTTATACAATGTAATAAAAAGGGCGAGTACTTGAGCTAAAATGTTTCATGCCATCGAAAAAATGAACATGGCATTTAAAAAATGTTCACGCCTTCCAAAAGTATGTTCAGTTCTTTTAAAATGTTTATAGTACTATGTAAATGTATGTTAGCGTAGTTAAAACAAATGCCTCGCGTCATTCAAAAAATAGTACATGGCATTTAAAAAAGTTCACGAGTTCCAGAAATATGTTCATGATATTTAAATAAATGTTTATAAAAATGTTCGCATAGTTTAGTTATTTTGTCTAGCATTCAAAAAATATATGTGAGATTTAAAAAAATGTTCACACATTCCAAAAATATGTTTGCGGCATTCTTAAAAGATGTGTACACAATGTTAAAAAAATTATTTGCATAAATCAGGGTTTTATCTCTATGTAGAAATAATCATATTCCATAATTTTACATGATCATCAGTGAAACCTTGAAGGGCCAAACGATAATTTTACCTCAAACCACCTCCCCGGAACGCCGTTGAGGAGGACTGCTGAGCGCGACAACCGGAAAATGAGGTCCATCCAGTCGCACCAGAGACAGAGAGGCGGGAACCCCCACACCTCCATGATCTTGTGCGGGCTGTCCCAACCGATGGTGTCGAACGCCTTTGCAAAAATCCAGCTTGAGGACATGAGTGGCCACGACTCTCTTATGACAACACCGGAGCAGCTCCGCCGCATAAACGAAGTTCTCGGAGATGCTTGGCCTGGCAAGGAAGCCAGACTGGTCTTCATCGATAATTTTGGCGATTTGCCTTTTGCAGTCTTGTTGTTACCCCTCTGCAAAGGACCTTCATATTGTCATTCCCATTTTGCAGCGAAACCGGCTCAAGTTGTACTACACGGAGCCGGTGCAGGGGCAGGTGAGCTACGCCTACGCCGACGCGCTGGACAAGCTGGCGGCGACGGAGCTCCAGCTCCCCGTGTGGATCACGGAGCTAGACACGTCGTCGAGGCTCCGCTTGTTTCTGAAACTCATATTGGCAATGCCTGAAGCTGATGTTTCTGAAAAACGGTTTACTGAAACTGGTCTAGTCTGAAAAACAGTTTCTTGGGAAGTTTACCTACATCCGTTGTGTTGGGAATTGTGCGAAACTGCTGTATGGTAACAGGTACAAGTAAAAGTTGTTGATTCAAAACAGTAGGTTAATCATAACTGCTGGATTCATCAGTCTCTGGGCAGATGTTTCAAGGCTAGTCGTTTGCCACAAAACCTTGATATGGAAACTGTTGGTTTTGGTCCTAGTGTGCTTTGATGCAGATGATTATGGATATATATGCCACCGCTAGTGGAAGACTTTGGAACTTGAATACCCAAATCAGTTAAGTCAGTCTGCTTAGTAAAGCTTCATAGAAAAGATAATCATTTCTAATTTTAACCTACTGTAGGGCTCACTTCTTCGCAGTGTCGCTGCCTCCCTCGGCCACGGTGACGCCGGCAGTGAATCCACAACTTTTTGCACGAAATAAGACGTGGCTTCAGGAAAACCAGCGATCCATGACCGCTTTGTGCACCACTCCTCCACCGAAAATCACGCACTCGCCGTGACGCCATCGCGTAGACCAACCCATGAACCCAACTAAGTCCAAATACGCTAGGAGAAGTGGCACTCGAAGAGAAGGTGCACCACGGATTTAAATGTTCATGTTGATAGAGAGGGCACATGCCACAGTTAGGCTATCCACACGGGGTTTTGGATGATCAACCAAACGAATAACTTGTATTTCGGAGGTGCCCAAACCTTCCAGACGGAATGGGCATGGTACTCGTCGTGTGGCCCACAGATTGCATAACATAGTCAGAGGACGCTGAGTACTCACCATTGGAAGTGAACTTCCAGGAGATGGTGTCATGCACACCTGGCTGATGGACGGCACTAGAGAGATTTTCCCATAGGAATGCACACTCACAAATGTGCTCAATGATGATGTCTTGGCGATCTAACAAAACCAAAAGTTGTTCTATAGGGCTCTCTGGACCGTGCAAGACTTTTTCCTTGAGAGATCGTCCCTCCTCCAACCTTTATATACGGGGGCAGGGGCACCCCAAGACACACAACTTGATCCTTGAGATCGTTCCTTAGCCGTGTGCGGTGCCCCCTGCCACCAAATTCCACCTCGGTCATATCGTTGTAGAGCTTAGGCGAAGCCCTGCGTCGGTAGTACATCAAGATCGTCACCACGCCGTCGTGCTGACGGAACTCTTCCTCGACGCTTTGCTGGATCGGAGCCCGAGGATCGTCATCGAGCTGAACGTGTGCTAAGAACTCGGAGGTGCCGGAGTAACGGTGCTTGGATCGGTCGGATCGGGAAGAAGACGTACGACTGCTTCCTCTACGTTGTGTGATCGCTTCCGCAGTCGGTCTGCGTTGGTACGTAGACAACACTCTCCCCTCTCGTTGCTGTGCATCACCATGATCTTGCGTGTGCGTAGGAAAATTTTTGAAATTACTGCGTTCCCCAACAGTGGCATCAGAGCCAGGTTTTATGGTTTGATGTTATATGCACGAGTAGAACACAAGTGAGTTGTGGGCGATACAAGTCATACTGCCTACCAGCATGTCATACTTTGGTTCGGCGGTATTGTTGGTTGAGACGATCCGGACCAACCTTACGCGTACTCTTACGCGAGACCGGTTCCCTCGACGTGCTTTGCACATAGATGGCTTGCGGAAGACTGTCTCTCCAACTTTAGTTGAACCAAGTGTGACTACGCCCGGTCCTTGAGAAGGTTAAAACGGAGTCTATTTGACGAACTATCGTTGTGGTTTTGATGCATAGGTGAGATGAGTTCTTACTTAAGCCCGTAGCAGCCACGTAAAACTTGCAACAACAAAGTAGAGGACGTCTAACTTGTTTTTGCAGGGTATGTTGTGATGTGATATGGTCAAGGCATGATGCTGATTTTATTGTATGAGATGATCATGTTTTGTAACCGAGTTATCGGCAACTGGCAGGAGCCATATGGTTGTCGCTTTATTGTATGCAATGCAATCGCGATGTAATGCTTTACTTTATTACTAAGCGGTAGTGATAGTCGTGGAAGCATAAGATTGGCGAGACGACAACGTTGCTACGATGGAGATCAAGGTGGCGCGCCGGTGACGATGGTGATCATAACGGTGCTTCAGAGATGGAGATCACAAGCACAAGATGATGATGGCCATATCATATCACTTATATTGATTGCATGTGATGTTTATCCTTTTATGCATCTTATCTTGCTTTGATTGACGGTAGCATTATAAGATGATCTCTCACTAAATTATCAAGAAGTGTTCTCCCTGAGTATGCACCGTTGCCAAAGTTCGTCGTGCCCAGACACCACGTGATGATCGGGTGTGATAAGCTCTACGTCCATCTACAACGGGTGCAAGCCAGTTTTGCACACGCAGAATACTCAGGTTAAACTTGACGAGCCTAGCATATGCAGATATGGCCTCGGAACACAGAGACCGAAAGGTCGAGCGTGAATCATATAGTAGATATGATCAACATGACGATGTTCACCATTGAAAACTACTCCATCTCACGTGATGATCGGTTATGGTTTAGTTGATTTGGATCACGTGATCACTTAGAGGATTAGAGGGATGTCTATCTAAGTGGGAGTTCCTAAGTAATTTGATTAACTGAACTTAAACTTATCATGAACTTAGTACCTGATAGTATCTTGCTTGTTTATGTTGATTGTAGATAGATGGCTCGTGCTGTTGTTCCGTTGAATTTTAATGCGTTCCTTGAGAAAGCAAAGTTGAAAGATGATGGTAGCAATTACATGGACTGGGTCCGTAACCTGAGGATTATCCTCATTGCTGCACAGAAGAATTACATCCTGAAAGCACCGCTGGGTGCCAGGCCTGCTGCTGGAGCAACGCCAGATGTTATGAACGTCTGGCAGAGCAAAGCTGATGACTACTCGATAGTTCAGTGTGCCATGCTTTACGGCTTAGAATCGGGACTTCAACGACGTTTTGAACGTCATGGAGCATATGAGATGTTCCAGGAGTTGAAGTTAATATTTCAAGCAAATGCCCGAATTGAGAGATATGAAGTCTCCAATAAGTTCTATAGCTGTAAGATGGAGGAGAACAGTTCTGTCAGTGAGCATATACTCAAGATGTCTGGGTATAATAATCACTTGATTCAGATGGGAGTTAATCTTCCAGATGACTGCGTCATTGACAGAATTCTCCAATCACTGCCACCAAGCTACAAGAGCTTCGTGATGAACTATAATATGCAAGGGATGAACAAGACTATTCCCGAGCTCTTCGCAATGCTGAAAGCTGCGGAGGTAGAAATCAAGAAGGAGCATCAAGTGTTGATGGTTAGCAAAACCACTAGTTTCAAGAAAAAGGGCAAAGGGAAGAAGAAGGGAAACTTCAAGAAGAATAGCAAGCAAGTTGTTGCTCAAGAGAAGAAACCCAAGTCTGGACCTAAGCCTGAAACTGAGTGCTTCTACTGCAAGCAGACTGGACACTGGAAGCGGAACTGCCCCAAGTATTTGGCGGATAAGAAGGATGGCAAAGTGAGCAAAGGCATATGTGATATACATGTTATTGATGTGTACCTTACTAGAGCTCGCAGTAGCACCTGGGTATTTGATACTAGTTCTGTTGCTAATATTTGCAACTCGAAACAGGGACTACGGAATAAGCGGACACTAGCAAAGGACGAGGTGACGATGCGCGTGGGAAACGGTTCCAAAGTCGATGTGATCGCGGTCGGCACGCTACCTCTACATCTACCTTCGGGATTAATATTAGACCTAAATAATTGTTATTTGGTGCCAGCGTTGAGCATGAACATTATATCTGGATCTTGTTTAATGCGAGACGGTTATTCATTTAAATCAGAGAATAATGGTTGTTCTATTTATATGAATAATATCTTTTATGGTCATGCACCCTTGAAGAGTGGTCTATTCTTGTTGAATCTCGAAGATAGTGATACACATATTCATAATGTAGAAGCCAAAAGATGCAAAGTTAATAATGATAGTGCAACTTACTTGTGGCACTGCCGTTTGGGTCATATCGGTGTAAAGCGCATGAAGAAACTCCATACTGATGGGCTTTTGGAACCACTTGATTATGAATCACTTGGTACTTGCGAACCGTGCCTCATAGGCAAGATGACTAAAACACCGTTCTCCGGTACTATGGAGAGAGCAACAGATTTGTTGGAAATCATACATACCGATGTATGTGGTCCGATGAATATTGAGGCTCGTGGCGGATATCGTTATTTTCTCACCTTCACAGATGATTTAAGCAGATATGGGTATATCTACTTGATGAAACATAAGTCTGAAACATTTTAAAAGTTCAAAGAATTTTAGAGTGAGGTTGAAAATCATCGTAACAAGAAAATAAAATTTCTACGATCTGATCGTGGAGGAGAATATTTGAGTTACGAGTTTGGTGTACATTCGAAAAATTGTGGAATAGTTTCGCAACTCACGCCACCCGGAACACCACAGCGTAATGGTGTGTCCGAACGTCGTAATCGTACTTTACTAGATATGGTGCGATCTATGATGTCTCTTACTGATCTACCGCTATCGTTTTGGGGTTATGCTTTAGAGACGGCCGCATTCACGTTAAATAGGGCACCATCAAAATCCGTTGAGATGACGCCTTATGAACTATGGTTTGGCAAGAAACCAAAGTTGTCGTTTTTTAAAGTTTGGGGCTGCGATGCTTATGTGAAAAAGCTTCAACCTGATAAGCTCGAACCCAAAGCGGAGAAATGTGTCTTCATAGGATACCCAAAAGAAACTGTTGGGTATACCTTCTATCACAGATCCGAAGGCAAGACATTCGTTACTAAGAATGGATCATTTCTAGAGAAGGAGTTTCTCTCGAAAGAAGTGAGTGGGAGGAAAGTAGAACTTGACGAGGTAACTGTACCTGCTCCCTTATTGGAAAATAGTACATCACGGAAAACTGTTTCTGCGACACCTATACCAATCAGTGAGGAAGCTAATGATGATGATCATGAAACTTCAGGGCAAGATGCTACTGAACCACGTAGATCAACCAGAGTGAGATCCGCACCAGAGTGGTACGGTAATCCAGTTCTGGAAGTCATGCTACTAGATCATGATGAACCTACGAACTATGAAGAAGCGATGGTGAGCCCAGATTCCGCAAAGTGGCTTGAGGCCATGAAATCTGAGATGGGATCCATGTATGAGAACAAAGTATGGACTTTGGTTGACTTGCCCGATGATCGGCAAGCAATTGAGAATAAATGGATCTTCAAGAAAAAGACTGACGCTGACGGTAATGTTACTGTCTATAAAGCTCGACTTGTCGCAAAAGGTTTTTGACAAGTTCAAGGGGTTGACTATGATGAGACTTTCTCACCCGTAGCGATGCTTAAGTCCGTCAGAATTATGTTAGCAATTGCCGCATTTTATGATTATGAAATATGGCAGATGGATGTCAAAACTGCATTCCTGAATGGATTTCTGGAAGAAGAGTTGTATATGATACAACCAGAAGGTTTTGTCGATCCAAAAGGAGCTAACAAAGTATGCAAACTCCAGCGATCCATTTATGGACTGGTGCAAGCATCTCGGAGTTGGAATAAACGCTTTGATAGTGTGATCAAAGCATTTGGCTTTATACAGACTTTTGGAGAAGCCTGTATTTACAAGAAAGTGAGTGGGAGCTCTGTAGCATTTCTGATATTATATGTGGATGACATATTGCTGATTGGAAATGATATAGAATTTCTGGATAGCATAAAGGGATACTTGAATAAAAGTTTTTCGATGAAAGACCTCGGGGAAGCTGCTTTCATATTAGGCATAAAGATCTATAGAGATAGATCAAAACGCTTAATTGGACTTTCACAGAGCACATACCTTGACAAGATTTTGAAGAAGTTCAAAATGGATCAAGCAAAGAAAGGGTTCTTGCCTGTGTTACAAGGTGTGAAGTTGAGTAAGACTCAATGCCCGACCACTGCAGAAGATAGAGAGAAAATGAAAGATGTTCCCTATGCTTCAGCCATAAGCTCTATCATGTATGCAATGCTGTGTACCAGACCTGATGTGTGCCTTGCTATAAGTTTAGCAGGGAGGTACCAAAGTAATCCAGGAGTGGATCACTGGACAGCGGTCAAGAACATCCTGAAATACCTGAAAAGGACTAAGGATATGTTTCTCGTATATGGAAGTGACAAAGAGCTCACCGTAAGAGGTTACGTTGATGCAAGCTTTGACACTGATCCGAACGATTCTAAATCGCAAACCGGATACGTGTTTACTTTAAACGGTGGAGCTGTCAGTTGGTGCAGTTCTAAACAAAGCGTCGTAGCGGGATCTACATGTGAAGCGGAGTACATAGCTGCTTCGGAAGCAGCAAACGAAGGAGTCTGGATGAAGGAGTTCATATCCGATCTAGGTGTCATACCTAGTGCATCGGGTCCAATGAAAATCTTCTGTGACAATACTGGTGCAATTGCCTTGGCAAAGGAATCCAGATTTCACAAAAGAACCAAACACATCAAGAGACGCTTCAACTCCATCCGGGATTTAGTCCAGGTGGGAGACATAGAGATTTGCAAGATACATACGGATCTGAATGTTGCAGACCCGTTGACTAAGCCTCTTCCACGAGCAGAACATGATCAGCACCAAGGCTCCATGGGTGTTAGAATCATTACTGTGTAATCTAGATTATTGACTCTAGTGCAAGTGGGAGACTGAAGGAAATATGCCCTAGAGGCAATAATAAAGTTATTATTTATTTCCTTATATCATGATAAATGTTTATTATTCATGCTAGAATTGTATTAACCGGAAACATAATACATGTGTGAATACATAGACCAACAGAGTGTCACTAGTATGCCTCTACTTGACTAGCTTGTTAATCAAAGATGGTTATGTTTCCTAACCATGAACAAGGAGTTGTTGTTTGATTAACGAGGTCACATCATTAGTAGAATGATCTGATTGACATGACCCATTCCATTAGCTTAGCACCCGATCATTTAGTATGTTGCTATTGCTTTCTTCATGACTTATACATGTTCCTATAACTATGAGATTATGCAACTCCCGTTTACCGGAGGAACACTTTGGGTACTACCAAATGTCACAACGTAACTGGGTGATCATAAAGGAGTACTACAGGTGTCTCCAATGGTAGATGTTGGGTTGGCGTATTTCGAGATTAGGGTTTGTCACTCCGATTGTCGGAGAGGTATCTCTGGGCCCTCTCGGTAATGCACATCACATAAGCCTTGCAAGCACTGCAACTAATGTGTTAGTTGTGAGATGATGTATTACGGAACGAGTAAAGAGACTTGCCGGTAACGAGATTGAACTAGGTATTGGATACCGACGATCGAATCTCGGGCAAGTAACATACCGATGACAAAGGGAACAACGTATGTTGTTATGCGGTCTGACCGATAAAGATCTTCGTAGAATATGTAGGAGCCAATATGGGCATCCAGGTCCCGCTATTGGTTATTGACCGGAGACGTGTCTCGGTCATGTCTACATTGTTCTCGAACCGTAGGGTCCGCACGCTTAACGTTACGATGACAGTTATTATGAGTTTATGCATTTTGATGTACCGAAGGTTGTTCGGAGTCCCGGATGAGATCACGGACATGACGAGGAGTCTCGAAATGGTCGAGACGTAAAGATTGATATATTGGAAGCCTATGTTTGGACATCGGAAGTGTTCCGGGTGAAATCGGGATTTTACCGGAATACCGGGAGGGTTATCGAAACCCCCCGGGAGACTAATGGGCCTATTGGGCCTTAGTGGAAAAGGAGAAAAAGGGAAAGCCCACAAGCTGGCCGGCGCCCCCCTTCCCAAAGTCCTAGTAGGACTAGGATAGGGGCCGGCCCCCCTTCTCTCTCCTTTTCCCCCCGGGAGTCCTAATAGGATTAGGATTGGGGGGAGGAGTCCTACTCCCGGTGGGAGTAGGACTCCCCTGCGCCTCCTCTCCCTTGGCCGGCCGGCTCCCCTCCTCCAACCTTTATATATGGGGGCAGGGGGCACCCCAAGACACACAACTTGATCCTTGAGATCGTTCCTTAGCCGTGTGCGGTGCCCCCTGCCACCAAATTCCACCTCGGTCATATCGTTGTAGAGCTTAGGCGAAGCCCTGCGTCGGTAGTACATCAAGATCGTCACCACGCCGTCGTGCTGACGGAACTCTTCCTCGACGCTTTGCTGGATCGGAGCCCGAGGATCGTCATCGAGCTGAACGTGTGCTAAGAACTCGGAGGTGCCGAAGTAACGGTGCTTGGATCGGTCGGATCGGGAAGAAGACGTACGACTACTTCCTCTACGTTGTGTGATCGCTTCCGCAGTCGGTCTGCGTTGGTACGTAGACAACACTCTCCCCTCTCGTTGCTGTGCATCACCATGATCTTGCGTGTGCGTAGGAAATTTTTTGAAATTACTGCGTTCCCCAACACTGGTAACCCCCCCCCCCCCCACCCGGTACTCCGGTATATGCCCGATACTCCCCGGAACCATTTTGGTGTCCGAACATAGTCTTCCAATATATCAATCTTTATGTCTCGACCATTTCGAGACTCCTCATCATGTCCGTGATCACATCCGGGACTCCGAACTACCTTCGGTACATCAAAACACATAAAATCATAATATAACCGTCATCAAACTTTAAGCATGTGGACCCTATGGGGTCGAGAACTATGTAGACATGACCAAGACACGTCTCCGGTCAATAACCAATAGCGGAACCTGGATGCTCATATTGGCTCTCACATATTCTACGAAGATCTTCATCGGTCAAACCACATAACAATATACGTTGTTCTCTTTGTCATCGGTATGTTACTTGCCCGAGATTCGATCGTCGGTATCTTAATACCTAGTTCAATATCGTTACCGGCAAGTCTCTTTACTCGTTCCGTAATACATGACAATCGGAGTGATAAATCCTAATCCCGAAATACGCCAACTCAAGAAGTACCTTCGGAGACACCTATAGAGCACCTTTATAATCACCCAGTTACGTTGTGACGTTTGGTAGCACACAAAGTGTTCCTCCGCTAAACGGGAGTTGCATAATCTCATAGTCATAGGAACATGTATAAGTCATGAAGAAAGCAATAGCAACATACTAAACGATCAAGTGCTAAGCTAACGGAATGGGTCAAGTAAATCACATCATTCTCCTAATAATGTGATCCCGTTTATCAAATGACAACTCATGTCTATGGTTAGGAAACATAACCATCTTTGATCAACGAGCTAGTCAAGTAGAGGCATTCTAGTATGACACTCTGTTTGTCTATGTATTCACACATGTATTATGTTTCCGGTTAATACAATTCTAGCATGAATAATAAACATTTATTATGAAATAAGGAAATAAATAATAACTTTATTATTGCATCTAGGGCATATTTCCTTCAGTCTCCCACTTGTAATAGAGTCAATAATCTAGATCACATCGTCATGTGATTTAACATCAATAGTTCACATCACCATGTGATTAACACCCATAGTTCACATCGTCATGTGACCAACACCCAAAGGGTTTATTAGAGTCAATAATCTAGTTCGCATCGCTATGTGATTAACACCCAAAGGGTACTAAGGTGTGATCATGTTTTGCTTGTGAGAGAAGTTTAGTCAACGGGTCTGCCATATTCAGATTCGTATGTATTTTGCAAATTTCTATGTCAACAATGCTCTGCAATGATTAACACCCAAAAATGTTCATCAATGTAAAACAATGTTCTATGAACCCCCGAATAAACACACAAACCCCATCGATCGCGCTGCAGTCCGTGAGCATTTCGGTTAGTGTACCTTGTGGATGGGGGCGTCTCTTCCTCAAGCGGCTAGGGTTCCTCGTTCGCCGTCCTCCGCCTCCGCCGACGCCGAAAGTGAGTGGGTGGGGTGGGTGGGTTCGTGATCTCTCTCTCCCTATCTCTCTCTGGAAGCTGCGGTGCGCCAACTTATTATACTCTTGCGTGCGAGCAGGCCCGGCCCAAATGTGCACTTCTTCTAATTTTTCTTCTCAAATAGACCCGGTTCTTTCTTCTTTTAACTCTTTTCCCCCTTTGGTAGAAACTATACTGTATTTTGGAAAACAAGAAAACATGCAGCCGAGAGAAAAACATAAAGTAGGACTATTTATCTTGAGAGAGAAAAACAAATCTTTTCCATTACTCTTTAGGACACATTGTGTGTTGTGTAGACTCCTCTTTCTCCCCGCTGTCATCGCTCACCGGTTACAAATCATGGCTCATTGCCAGCCTCCTTTTCCAGCTGTAGACCTGATTTCAGAAGAAACTATGCTCCTATCATAGGGTTTGAGATTCTAAGCCACCCATAGGAGTCGGAGAACATCCCACCCGAGTTCTTGAATTTCATTATGTTTGTAAGAACCCCACCCATTGAGTTCCCTCTAATCCGGCCTTCTTTTGCTTTCAGCCTGCTGCAGATTGACTTGATAGGTCTTCCAGAACGCTGAGTGGCCTGAATATTTTGATAAAAGATAATCAGATAAACTGCTTGTTCATTAGTGATTAATTATTATGGAAAGTGCACTTGTCCTGGAAGATCATTGTCGAAGTATGTCACAATGTGAAACTGCAACAACTGAGCAAACTCTGTTATAATGTGGGCTGGGGCTCCATTTCTCTCTTGCCTCCTCAGATTCTCATTGTGCCGAATTATCATCGTTAATTGTTGGATCAAATCATCCTGTAGAAACAGCAAGATAAATAAACAGTGAGTGTGCCATCTGCCACCTGAACCAACCAACAATTGGATTCATAATAATTATTTTAGTAGTATTGGGCTAACCTCACTTCTTGAGGAAGTGTCCATCATGACAGATGGTCTCACAGGTGGCGGAGGAAACGGAATGACTTGCAGTATCATCCAATCAGGAGGAGCATATTTAGGGTCCAGGCCCAACAAAAGACAGTCATCGTCGCTTAGACGCTTGACAACATTAAGAATCTGCCCCAACAAATTTACCATGATGTGGTTAGATGAAAATTTCTTATAACCTAGTATTGAATTGAGTAATGATAATAGTGTAAATACCCTCTTGACAGAGATAATTTGCTTTCGCTCCACTGGTTCAGGGAGTTGACCTTGATCGCCATTCTTCTTATTTGTTTTCTTTATAGTGAATACTGTGAGGCAATAGCCCACGACCTTTTATTAATCAAAATAAACTAGAGGTCCTTACAAGAACAGGAGCAATACAACTTACCTATACATGCCTACTATTTACAAGTACATACATAAATTACAGCCAAGAGCACCCCTCCTAACAATGCTATGGCAGATTGTTAATCCATGCTATGAGTAGAGGTCTTAAACCTATGTGACAGAAAGGTAATGTCTGTTAGGAAATAAACCACAAGTGTGTCATGGCGTGTGTGCCAGCCTGCCAGGGTCAGTCGCGTGCGTGTGTTGCATGCTTAGTGGAGTGAGTGTCCAGGTTGTTAGTTGCATGCTTAGGTAGTGGAGCAGGTGGTGGCTTGCTATCAGCTCGGAGGACGGCCGCTTCGTGTGTGTACAAGTGGAGGCCGGTTCGTGTGGATCATGCGTACGTGCGCATGAGACCCGGCTGGAGTTTGTTGCTCTTGGCAGTGCGTCGCCCGGGTCTTTATAAGCACCATGTATCTAGTTTGTTCGGTTTGAGCCGAGTTGGAGAAATACAGAGAAAAGGCCAGTGTTCGTCGCCCGGTAAACCACCCGTGTCTTGTGTTTTTGTCTGATCGTCCGTCGATCCTCGGTTTCAACATTTGGTATCATGAGCTGATTCATCTTGGGCGTTGTCCCTTTATCGGAGGCGTGCCGGCGGTGGTGGCGTTCACCGGCGGCTGCGCGGTGAAGCTCCGGGCCGTGTGCCGACCTGCGGAGGTGCGCGGCACTGCGGCTGCCATGGCGGACGCGGAGGCGGCGCACAGTGAGTCCATGGCGTGTGGTGTGGTCGGGTGCGTCGGATGCACGCGGGACGTGCAGGACGCCGAGAGACGCCAGGCGTGTGTCGCCGGTAGAGAAGGAGCTCGGCGTATGTCGCCGGAGTCGTGACGGAGCACGGTGCGACCAGCGTCAATGCGCGAGGTCGGGTCCACGACGGTGTGACCGGTGTCGATGCGCTGGGTCAGGTCCGCGGGCTAAGTCATGGTCGTGGTGACATCGATGACGGGAGCTACACCAACTCTGACGACGACGACGTCGTGGTTTAGGGAGAATATGTTAGGAAATAAACCACGAGTATGTCATAGGGTGTGTGCCAAGGTCAGTCACGTGCGTGTGTCGCATGCTTAGTGGAGTGAGTCTCCAGGTTGTTAGTTGCATGCTTAGGTAGTGGAGCAGGTGGTGGCTTGCTATCAGCTCGGAGGACGGCCGCTGCGTGCGTGTACGAGTGGAGGCCGGTTGGTGTCGACCGTGCGTACGTGCGCATGAGACCCGGCTGGAGTTTGTTGCTCTTGGCAGTGCGTCGTCCGGGTCTTTATAAGCACCATGTATCCAGTTTGTTCGGTTTGAGCCGAGTTGGAGAAATACAGAGAAAAGGCCAGCGTTTGTCGCTGGGGGCGTTCGTCGGCCGGTAAACCACCGTGTCTCGTGTTTTTGTCTGATTGTTTGTCGATCTTTAGTTCCAACAATGTCATGAATAAGTCTCTCTTCCAGCTCTAAATGATGGGATCTCATCCCTGAAGATTCTGCCATTTCTGATTAGCCAGATGTTCCATGATGCAAGGAAAACAACCTCAAGAAAGAATGGATGCCCAAAGCTTCTGTTTGCATTCAAAATGCATTCCTTAGGAGATAGCCCATCTTGCCAGAGAATCTGCAAATAGTTCCAAACTCTAGTTGCAAAAGCACATTTAAAGAATAAGTGTTATCTAACTTCCAAAGTTTGGGTTGGGCAAATAGGGCAGTTGTTATCATTCCCTGGTGACCTCCAATGCCTCCTCAGAAGCACATCTCTCTCTTTTTGCGGGGGCTCAGAAGCATATCTCTGGTATTGAGTCTATCATTTAACAATAACCATGCAAAAACTTTTAATTTTCATAGTACATCTGCTACCCCATAACCATTTGCACGGCTCATCTATTGGTAGATGTTCATGCATCATTGTATAGTAGCTCTTGGCCGAATAGGGTCCCCTTCCTGGTATCCAAGGCCAGACATCATTTTGTTGCAGGGAATGCAACCCATCTATGATGATATGGAATTCAGTTAAAGCCTCAGTAGATAGAGGTAGATGGAAGAGTGTGGCTAGATCGTGGTTGACTAGAATGTCTTGGATTGACAGCTTGTCATCAAGTACATATGAGAATAACGTTGGGTACCTCTCTCTGGTTGGAGCTGTAGACCCCATGAACATCCATGCATCATGTACATTCTTCTTATTTGTTGCTTTAAACTCTGCAACCAACTTCATACCATCAACCGTGATCTTTGGCTGTTGAGCACCACAACCACCTCTTTTCTTCACTGGCTCGTAGGGTGTCCTGCTGATCCTGACCCTCAAGATCATCCTCACCCACAGAACAAACCTTTTTGCTCTTGTAAACCTTGTGTATTTTTTGTAATCTATGTTTTGGGTTTCTGATTCTCAGAGCCTGCCTGAACTTGTTATCCTTGTGCAACAAATGTCACTGACTGATAAATAACATGCTAAAATAAAGGGAGGCACACAAGCATATATAGATGGCCCACCCTATGACAATGCTTAATTAGCAGCTACTCCTACCATGCAAGAAGAACCTTCTCAGAATTCTAGGCACTCCCTTGTAATTATGCTATGCTCCATGGTTCTGATTCTTTTACCAAAGGCAATATGGATGAAATAGGCTTTGCTAGGGGGACACGTCATCAATGCATTCTTCTTTTGTTGTACCAATAGCAGGCTGTTCACTCAACAAATTCATAAATATAATCTTGACTTAGAATGTTGAGTTCCAGGTCCATAAGAAAGTTGCAACAAGCCTATATAAACCACTGCATCTACAGGTCCATCGCACCAAACCGTTGCAAAGGTTCTATAAAGTTCGAATTTACCATGCGTGTTGAGTGAACAGGTGCAGAATTGGACATGCAAACATAAATATAGCTAGTGAATGGTGAGAAGTAAGATTGTTACTTATGATATACCGACGGACCAGGACCAGGACCAGGAATTAACCTACTCCAGTAAAGCTGTTAGACTGTATTTATACGTAGCCTTTGTATAGATCTTGTATATTATACCGTACACCTTGTGTACTCCTTATATATATGAGATAGCCACACTCCGTTATGGGTGTCGTGCAGTTTCCCAAAACCTTATGTTTAACATGGTATCAACCCTAACCGGTCATATGTCTTCCGCTGCCGCCGCCGCTACCGCATCGACCTCCGCCACCGCCGCCGTCGCGCCGGTCACTACCATGGCGCCTGCGTCGCTGTTCCTATCGTCACGCCCTCTGGCCTCGGTCTACTCTGGCCAGGCCTCGATGGTTGGGGCCGCGTCCGATCAGTAGCCACCATCATCCTCGATCGCACCTCCGCCGGCTTGGGGCGCTGCGTACCCTGACCCAGCAGCTCCCTGGATGGGATCGGCGCCCTACGGGGCACCTCCTTCGCCGAACGCAGGGCCCTACGGGGCTCCTCCTGTGGCTGCCGCGCCCAACGTCCCCGCCCCGTACGGATCGCCTTATCCGGCCACCGCGGCTACGTCGCATGGCGCCGTCCCTACGGTGTTCTACACCGCCCCAACTTCACAGCACTACGGCACCGCGAACACCGGGTCGGGACAGGCACCGGCTGTGCCCTACGGTGCCCCGCCACCGCCGCTGCCCTATGGCGGATACTATCCGCCTCCGATGGCCACGTCCTACCCTGGAGCTCCTGCGCCGGCTGCACCGTCCTCGACGCTGGGTCCTGGTGCATCTGCTGGATCGTCCCACATGGGCTACTACACGTCGCCTCCCATTGCTGATCATGCCGCGGCCGTTGCACCGTTCTACTTCGCGCATCTCATCCCGGTGAAGCTTACGACAGATAATTATCTATCATGGCGTGCACAGGTGCTGCCGCTTCTCTGCGGTCGCTACCTGGAGGGATACGTCGATGGTTCCCTGCCGTGTCCTCCACCGCATCATCCGGCGTATCATGCATGGGTTGCTCAGGATCAGGCCATCCTCTCCGCGATCCAGTCGTCGCTCACCGAGGGTGTGTCCTCCTTGGTCCTCTTCGCTGCCACGTCTCAGGAGGCGTGGTCTGCTCTTCACACGAGCTTCGCATCTCAGCAGCATGCGCGCGCTCACACTATTCATACGGAGCTGGGGGAGACCAAGCTCCTTGACCTCAGCATCACCGACTATTTCGGCAAGATGACGCGTCTCGCCGATACCCTGGCCTCCATTGGCCAGCCGCTTCGTAAAGAGGACTTCACCACCTTCGTCATGAACGGACTGGATGACGACTATGATAACCTTGCTGAAAATATCAATGGTCGTGACACTCCGCTTGAACCTCGTGAGCTCTACGCCCGCCTCCTCGCCACGGAACAGCGCATCAAGTCCTGCTGGTCCAACCCGAGTTTTATTGCTGCTAATGCTGCCATGCGTGGTAAAGGGAAGCCCTTCAAAACACCTACCATCGGCAAGTCAGTGCCCGCCGCCGCCGCCCTGCCTACGACTGGGGGTGGTCGTCCATGTGCCTGATGCCCCTCATGTGGCGTTCAGCTTCCCTGTCAGCTGTGCAATCTTCCAGGTCACCTCGCTTCCCGCTGTCATCGCCGCTTCAAGCAGGACTTCCTCGGCATCGGCAACAATGGCAAAGGCAACGAGAAGCAGGCTGCCTTGGCCACTCATGAGCCTTCTCGCCAAGCAGGCCACACTCCATCATATCCCATCGACCCAACTTGGTACATGGACACGGGCGCTACGAATCATCTGACAGGCGAGATGGGCAAACTCTCCATGCAAGAACCATACCGTGGACATGATCAGATTCACACCGCCAATGGAGCAGGTATGCACATATCACATGTTGGTCAGGCCTCCCTCTTAACTCGCACACAAAAATCTCTTCATCTACGTAATGTTCTTAG
Organism: Triticum monococcum; assembly: GCA_034509565.1. Classification (NCBI taxonomy): domain Eukaryota; kingdom Viridiplantae; phylum Streptophyta; class Magnoliopsida; order Poales; family Poaceae; genus Triticum; species Triticum monococcum. The sequence goes on from CM067841.1 coordinate 589,479,936, forward strand.
AGTTCCTTCTGCTACTCGTAGCTTATTGTATGTTCCTCAACTTACTCGTGACAACAATGTTTTCACTGAGTTTCATCCTTTTTATTTTTTTATCAAGGATCAGGCCACGAGGGACGTTCTGCTTAGAGGTCGCCTGCGTGATGGACTTTATGTACTTGATCTGCCATCTGCTCCTCGAGCGTTCAGCGGTGTACGTGTTTCACCCACTCATTGGCATGCACGGCTTGGTCATCCTGCTACTCCCATAGTTCGTAGTATTCTAAATAGTCATAGTCTTCCCATTGTGTCCAATAAAGATGCTACCACAGTCTGTGATGCCTGTCAGCAAGGCAAGAGTCATCAGCTTTCGTTTTCAGATTCGAGTCATGCCGTTAAAACTCCACTTGAGCTTATTTTTTCTGATGTATGGGGGCATGCCCAAACTTCTGTGAGCGGTCATAATTATTATATCAGTTTTATTGATGCTTATAGTCGATTTACTTGGCTTTACCTTATCAAGCGTAAATCTGATGTGTTTGATGTGTTTCTACAATTTCAAGCTCACGTTGAGCGTCTTCTCAAGCATAAGATTATTCATGTCCAAACCGATTGGGGGGGTGAGTATCACAACCTCAATTCCTTTTTTAATAAGCTTGGAATTTCACATCGTGTGTCTTGTCCTCATACACATCAGCAGAATGGCACGGCTGAACGTAAGCATCGTCACATTGTTGAAACTGGCCTCACTTTACTTGCCCATGGTACCTTTTAGGTTTTGGAGTGATGCGTTTTCCACTGCCTGTTTTCTCATAAATAGGCTTCCTACACGACTCCTTGGAATGAAAACACCGCTTGAATTGTTGCTTAATGAGTCTTCGGATTATACCTTTCTCAAAGTTTTTGGTTGTGCTTGCTGGCCTCATCTTCGTCCATATAATAAGCACAAGCTTGAGTTTCGGTCAAAACTTTGTGTTTTTCTTGGGTATAGCTCCCTTCATAAAGGGTACAAGTGTCTCCACATTCCGTTTAATCGTGTCTACATCTCGCATGATGTTGTGTTTGATGAGAATGCATTCCTGTTCTCGTCTTTCCCAATGACTCCCGCACCTCCGGTCTCATCCTCATCTTCCACTTCTCCTCTGCCTGCTCAATTTGTTGATATTGCATACTCTCCTGCGTTGTTGCCTAATCATGCTACAGGAACGGGTCGTGGAGCTCGTCTTGAATTATTAGATGAACAGGAGGAGTTGGTTACACCTGACGTGACGCCTGGTGCAATGCATGCGCCATGCATGCCTCCCGCTGCACCACCCGCGGTGGTTGCCGCACGACCGGGGTCCACAGCCCCGGCCTCGCCTCCGGTAAGCGACCTCCTCCCCCAAACCCATGCCCGGCCCCTGATAATCACCAGCGCTAACACCCGACCCCTCTTCTCCCCCTGCAGGTCCCGGTGCACTGCAGCGGCGGCGTCTCCAGGCGGCGGCCGAAGGCAACCTCCAGCTCTTCAAGAGTATGTGCTCGCATCCCGCTCCGCCCGCGGATTTTGGTTTCTGGGTGCTCGATCGAGCGCCGATTTTGGGAGATTTTTTCCAGTTTTGATGGGTCCGTGTCACCACGCAGGGGCCGCGAGCGCGCTGGACGGCGGGAAGGGGCGCCTCAGGGATGCGGCGGAGGCCGTGAAGCTCCGCGGCGCCGGGGCGCTGCACTTGGCCACGCGCCGCGGGAGGATGCCGGTGCGCGTGTACCTGGTCGAGGAGCTCCACCGACGAGACAGGTGGGCACTTGGTCTCCCTCCCTCCTCTTACGAAAGCAAGACCCTTGTTTTCTTCCCCCCTAGACTAGAGTAGATGACTCGTTTATCTCCTCTTGATAGACGTGATGGATTGGCTGTTTGGTTGTCTGCCTCCTTGACGCCAAGCAATGGGAGGGACTGATCACTTACCATGAGGATGGCTATCAGTTTGGGTTGAATTTCATGCGGTCTGCACGATGCGTAATCAATCATGTGTAACCATGCCTCCGTTTCTGTCGTTTCCGTGTTTCATATTTCTAGTTTTGGCAGTCTACAAACTACTATCATAGAAAATGGTTTGTAGATTACCTTAACTGGAGGGAAATTTTAGGTAAAGTCAGCTTGTATATGCCCCTTTTACCTGGCATTTGCCTTGAAGTGGGACGGGAATTGAACTAATTTATGCCAAAAATGGGACTGGATTTAGCTTGTTTTGTTGAGAAATCTAAGGCTTATAACTCGTCAATTGGCCCTGTTTTTGAAACATACATCTAACTCCTTTGTTTGCATTAATCTCATGAAGTTCATTTATTCCAGACGCAGCTTATACTGTTTTGACAGAGTTGTTTCAGTAGAAAGAGTATCGATGCTAGCTTCCATCCCCTTTTACAGTTTTACCCCTGAAAATTCTATCAACTTGTTTTTTTCTCCATGCACCAGTTTGCTTTCTAGGAAAAATGATTCTAGCTTCGCTTTTTTTTTCTGCACTTGTACCCCCACAAAATAGCTGGCTTTAGTTTGGACAGGAACTTTTTTATTTTGATGAATCAACAATGAACTCCAAACTCCTCCATTATTTTTTGTTTAATGCTGTTTATGAATACACTCTGGCTTTTAAACGACCAGTAGTATCTGATCTTTGTATTGTGTAACAAAGTATCTTGGCATCACGGCACTTGCATAATATGTACATATTGAACTGGAGTCATATGACACTTGTTTGATTATGTACACATGACTTGGGCGCTTATAGCCTAACCTTTTTTAATCTTTTGGTGATTCATTCTATTGTGGATCATTAAAAATGAAAAGTGTCAGTGCCTTGCGCCAAGATATTTTCATGTATGATTACTTTTAAAGGGAACCTAAAATTTCTGTCCTCCTAGTTCTGACTTCTGAATGTGCTGTTGTATGTAAAAAGTTTGTATGTGTATTCTGGAAACAGATGCATGTTCATATCGCAAAACCTTTACATGTTCATATTCTGTCCTCCTAGTTCTTATTCCGTTTCTTCTCTTTGATGTTCCTGATAGGCTATACACCTCTGGCTCATGCCATTATTGCTGGCACTGTGGACACTTTCCAGTATCTTCTTGATCACGGTGCTAATCCAGATAAGCCCGATGAAAAAGGGTCTACGCCTCTCCATTTGTCTGCTTCAGGAGGTCTCTCCCTATGTGTACTTATCTTGTTCCTCTGTGTCTTCAAATTCTTTGTTTGTGTGTTCTGGGGTGATGTAATGAAACTTGAAATGGATCATGTTATATGCATTATAAGTAAGAAGGTAGAAAATGTCCATGTCGTAATTGGTTGTGCATGTGCATAGATATGACAGTGTCATCTGAGCATTTAGAGATATTTCTGTGGCAAATGAGTTGTTTATTAATTGCTATCTTTTAAGTCTAAAAAACGCCATTTATCAATGTGCGTGTGTGTATGTATCATGAATCATGTATTCCTTGTCTCAAGATGAGCTGCATTGACATAAATTCAGTATAGATAAATTCAGAAGTGATATAATTTATTGCGTGTCAGAAAAAAATAGTAAAATATGAATTTCTCTCAAGCCACTATTCATACTTGTTGTGGGTATTTCACTGACATCTATTCAATTATGTAAATCCAGAAGTTACCTTGTTTATGTCTCTATAAGCTGTAAGATAGCAAATATGAACTTGTTTATAGCCACTATTTACAGTTACTGTTGCTGGTTATACATTTATAAGTGAGTGATGTCACATTCGTATAGTACCTTCTTTGATTATTTGGTTCTCATTGCAATAATTTTCCTGATGTTTGCAACCTAGTTATTTCACAGTTACTTCCTAAGGTAAATGAATACATATCCAGATCTTATGTTGCATGAAAAACATAATAAAATGAACCTCTTAACATTGGAGCTGTAGTTCGCACTAGATTGTCTTCTGCAGATTTCAATCTTTACATATAGCAAAGATATCTAGCAAAGAACTGTGAGGCTATACACTCCTATTTTCTGGACAATTTGGTACCATGTGGGTTCCTATATTGTTTAAACACATTTTAGAATTTATACTCATTAATTATTGTCTCTGTTCATTTTTACTTGCCATTTAGAGGACATTGACATGGTCTCCGTCAAACATGTTTGGCCATTAGGTTTCATAATAATAATTTGTTAGTAAAAGTTTTGTTACATGAAAGTATTTTTCATGACAAATCCATGGTCATTTTCATGTGCAAAATCCTAATAAATCTGCAGGTGGAGTAACTATATTCATCCATACCATTACTTATGGTGCAACTTTCATCTACAAAACCAGGTTGTGTCAATGACAGGTAGGGTCTGGTTCTACATGTCATTGATGTAGGCTGGTGGTATAAATGAAGTGTTTTTTTTAAGTTCACTGCACACATTCTAGCATGTCATTTATTTGAGAACGGAGGTAGTATTCCAACACAACTAGCTAAGTGTACATATTGCTTTGGAAACTTTGATCCCTAAGGTAACTGTCTCCCGCATATGCCCATGATAAAATGATATTAACAGGCTTTCACTAACAAAAAGTACTGTCACAATAACAGCAGCAGCAGCAGCAATGCCAAATAACCTGTTGGATATTATGTATTATGCAAATAACCTGCTGGATCTCCACATTGTTATGAAATAACCTGCTTTGTATTTCTCATTCAGGAAATTGTGAAATAGTAAAGGCCTTGATCTCAGAAGGGGCCAATGTTTGTTTCATTGTGTGATACTGGGCCACCACTGCATATGGCTGCTTTCTGTAAGCAGGTTGGTGGCTTGGTGCTATGAAGATTTTGTTGGACCACCATGCAGATGTACGTCACTCGTTTATGTACCCTTCCTTCTTAGGTTAACAGGATCCACATTAGTAAATTCATGATTGTTTTGTCTGGTACTACTTTCTCTTTGTCAACTGCCCATATTAACAAAGATATCTCTATTTCAATGATAAAAAGATGATCAAACATGTTCCCGAACTTTCATCATGTAATGGTATTGATTTTCTTAATATTTCTTCTCAGTGTAACAAGGTATTCAACACTGCCTATTCACCTCTTATTGTGGCTCTCAATGTTGGCTTGCTGAAATGTGTGAAGCTTCTGATTAAGGTATGGTGCATTCATCTCATTTCATTGACATCTTTTGAACTCTTGATAAGTATCATATGAAAAAGGAAGGAGTATAAATGATGTCATGCTTATTTAGAAGTGTCTTTGCAACATGTTTTGTGTTAGGCTGGCGCTGAGGTGAAGGGTGTTGGCACTGTAACCCCCAATTGCTGCCAACAATGGCTTAACTGACTTCTACAAGTGCTTACTGGAGGCCGGTGCAGATCCTGATGTTCGTAATGATGTAAGTTTTAACTTTCACTCCAGCAATATTATGTTAAGAAACTAATGCAAAACCATGCTGTTTGTTAAGGCTAAGCAAAACTTAGTTATCTATTATTTTCACCCTCAAAGCCTAAGAAGTCCATTAATGATTCCGGTTGGTCCTTGAGACATCACTGCCAATATAAGTTGCTTTCTATAGGTTCTTCAGCATGCCCTTAACTTAATAATAGGTACTCAATCCTTGTGTGAGGATGTGATGTGAAGTTTACTGTGGTATGTGAAATAAGTAGTTTATTATGCAGTCATATAAATGAGTGAACTGGATCAATAAAATGTTCAGATCATAAATATTTTGTCTTCTTAATTTTTTCTCATGCCCTTCTGATGTAGCTCATGTAAGTATGTAAGTCTTATCTCCTTACCACACGTCCTCATTACTTGTGCCAAATGATTTGTGTGCTGTTTCAGGATGACTCCATGAACACCATGAATCCAGCTGATCTCAAGTTAGAAGAAAGCAAGGCAAATAAGAGAAACGATTATGCTACTGCAGTCAAACTTTACTCTATGGTATATTATTGCACTTGCACCATATCTTAGCCAGTTAGCCTACACTTAATTTGCTGTTGTGTGATAACCAAAGCTTTAAATTGAGATTTGACGTGCTTTCTATTATTTTGAATCTCTAGTAAGAATTTAGTAACATCAAAGTGTATGTGCGTCCTTTATTTTTTTCTTTTGCTGTTTTAATTTTCTTTCTATAGGGATTGCATTTATGTTTAGAAAGTCTATTGATGCAAATCCCCTGCATGGCTGTTACAGAAAGCAATTTCTGCTGTGACTAAGTACCAACGCTACTAAGGTTTTCTGCATTAGTAACAGAAAACCCAGTAGGACATCGCTGTAGATTTGCTTCAAAATTTCAATTGTAACTCTGGCATAAAGCCATCAAATAGTATATCTGTTATAGAAAATTGTCAATAGTTTATCTTATTATACTAATTGTTGGATAGAGAGGACAGAGGAGCAAATTAAGCTCTTGTTTGGATGAATGGGTCTTAATTTCAGCATCCTAACGTGTATCAATTATTTGATTTCTCAGGTAATCAGTGCCCAGTTTACCACCTTAACTCTAGTCTAGTGGTAAGCTGCCCTGGCAATTTTCTTGTGTACGTACCTGAGAACAGCGCAGTAGTATATGTGGGTCATAGCAGTTAATAAGCCAATGTGGTGACTTTTTGTTTGTTTGTTAATGTAGGCAGCAGACCGCTGCCTAGATGATGCAACACTGTACTCAACTAGGAGCCTTTGCTGGCTTAAGATGGGTGAAGGAGACCAAGCTTTGATGGATGCTGGAATTTGCAAGATGAAGCGCCTAGGTTGGGTAAAGGCCTGCTACCTGCAAGGATCTGTTCAAATTTTACTGCTGACAGCTTGCAGTCCAGGATTGGGTTGGATTCAGCCTCGTCGGGGCAGCCATCACAGCCAAGAGTAATGTTGGCGGCGGCCCTGGATCTCGGTGATCGAGCAGACAATGAGGAACTGGGAGTACTGTGACTAGGATTCAAGAGGGCAACCGACGAGCAGGGCGCAGTGATTCAAAACCATGAAGATAGTGATGCTTGCAGTTTCGGTTCAGACAACAGGCAAGGTCGACCCTCAAGCTCCAGGCTGGACTAAAAGGTAAAAGCACATGCCTCCCAGTGGTGCAAATGGGCGTAAACCAGCTGGACATATCATTTTTGCTGAAATTTGTTTAGACATATAATTGGAGATCATGCTATTGGCTTGCTCACGGTTTCTTCATAATCTTGTGATTATAAATAGGATGCCGGTCTGTTGTATGGTCCTGGCTCAATACCATGAATGGTTCTTATTAGTAGTTCACTGTCATAGATTAACTAAATAAGTGTGACATGCTGAAATTAGATGATGCCATGCAGATGACTGAATTGGTTAGGACCCGGGGTACTGTACTGCAGCACACCATGAGGCATAATTTACCTCTGGTTGGGAGTTCTGTACTGCTAAATAATTGTGACATACAGAATTTTAATAATGCCATGTGGATGCCTGAATTAATTAGGTCCTGTGGTACTGAGCTGAAGCATGTGTGGTCCTTACTAGTATTTTGGTTAAGATGGTGAAAATCTTTTTGTTGTCGGCATGTTACTGTGTTACTCGTATTCTAGTTAAAGTGGTGAAAATCATTTTGTTGTTGGCATGTTACCTGTGTGCCTGCCAATGCCAATAAATGAAATGTCATTTCCTGTCTTGCAGGGTACGGATAGGTAAGCAACCGCTTGATAGAACACCATGCCCTAATAGAATTGGAGCTCTTGAGAAAACAATCAGGGGTTATCCAGAAAAGCGAGGAGATCATGTTGTTGAACCTGCATAGGATTTGACATTTGACTCACCTGGCGAGGCCTACGACTTCTATAATCTATATTCTTAGGAGCATGGATTTGGTATCAGACAGAGCTGCCGGCGTCGAGCGTGCTTGCGATACTGCTCCTGCCGCTGGTAGAAGCTGGATTTCCCCACCTGCTTGACCATATCACAGATTCATGCATCACAATTAAGTATTATTTCGCAAATCGTGGTGAGGAATGGAAAGAACTGAAAACTTACATCACGAAGCATGTAATCAGTTTGGTTTGCTTTTTTAAAACTTACATCGTGGTGACATCATGCTATTGGCTTGCTTTTAAAAACCTCTGTCACAGTATCATGGATGGTTCATATAATCAGTTTGGTGTTATAGTTCTATTGTTTTGTTCTTATTTTAATGACATGTAGCACACCCTGATGAGACCCTGATGGCTGCTGGCTGCAAGTTGTTGACCCCTGCCGAGGTAGCCGCCAAGCTCCCGTCCACGGCGAATCTGGAAGCGGTGGACATGGTGGACTGCATGCTCCGGCTGCTGGCCTCGTACGGCATGGTGTCGTGCACGGTGGAGGAGGGCAAGGACGGCCGCCTCTCCTGGCGGTACGATGCTGCGCCCATGTACAAGTTCCTCACCCCCAACGAGGACGGCTTCTCCATGTCAGCGCTGGCGCTCATGAGTCATGAACCAGGACCAAGTCCTCATGGAGAGCTGGTGAGCTAGATCATCATCCCCTCTTTCTTCTTACTTTGTCGCTGTTGCAAAAGATGTGAAAGGCAGAGAACCTCCAAGAGTTCAGCTGGAAATGTCTTTGGACAATTCGATGTGTGTGCGTGGTCGGTAAACACTGAGAGATTATGCATAAAAAAACAGCAACTAGCTTTCAGAAGCAGAACCGGACAGAATGGGGCATGGTGACTTTCCTCTCGCGTGAGATTCAGCGTCTCAACCACCAGAGTACGAATTTTGGGTTCGCAGTCGATTAACCAGAGGACTTTTAAATCAGGAACTCTTTTAGGCAAAGTTCAGTAGCCTCTGTTCAGACAGTAGCATCATCTCCCTGCTGAAAAAGATGTGACAAGCAGAGTGGATTAACTGAATTTATACAACACTTAACTGAATTGATGCTACTAACTGAATTTGTAACACTTAACTGAATTTATACAACACTTAACTGAATTGACACCTGAATTTATAACACAACTGTACTGAAGTACTCCTAGGCTTGATATGAACCTCTTGGGCAAAAAATGTTTGATGTTCTGTTTGAATTGTTGCCTGGGGGTTTCAACTATTGTCCACTTCATGAGTTTTTTTAACTACAAAATGACAATTGTACTGAAACACTGAACCTTTATTTGTTTGTTGAACACTGAACCTACTTCAATCTACTGAACCTTTAGGCCATGAACACTGAACCTTTATTCTTCTGAAACCGCAATGAGAATGTCAATACACTGGAAAAAAAAAACTGAACCTTTAATCCCAGTTCAGTAGTGAAACACTGGCCTCCTTTGGTTTAGAGGAATCTTGTAGGAATTTCATAGGATAGGATTTCTATAGGAAAAATTCTTTTAGAGCCCTTTGGTTTGTAGGAATGGAATCCTATTCCTATGGAGGAATTCTTCCTATCCTCCACATTTCATAGGAAAATAAACATTAGCCTAGACTCAATGGAAAAAATCCTATGATGTGAATCAAAGGGCATCTCCTTTCCTATTACTACTCATAGGATTTGAGATACATGTCATCTCATTTCCTATGACTTTCCTATTCCTACGATTTTCCTATCCTATGAACCAAAGAAGGCCGAACCTTTAGGCATGTTTGCATGTTTTACTGTCACAATTCCCGCCATAATCGTTTGACATGATTTTTCCAGTATGGTGCTGAAAATTTGCAGTGTATTGTGAAATAACAGTACTCACAAATTACTCCTTTGTTATTTATCTAGAGATGGGAGTAGAGCTGAATTGAGGATATGGATACACACAGAAATAGAGCAGAATTGCTTTTTAAACATATGGATGCTACTTCCTGCCGTACTTTTTGCTGTGCATTCAGGCTCATAATTCAGAGGGGTTAGAATTTAGTTGCAAATCAATCAGATAGATCTATAGTTGCCACTGCAAGGGATCATGACATCCTGATCTCAAATTCTTGATTGGGTTTACTTTATTTCACTCATTTAGGAAGGCCAAATAAGTTAAACAAAGAGCTGTTTCGAGCCACTTCTCTGCCACTCCATGTGAAGTCTGCTCTGAACCTATTTTAACTGCTGGTATATATAGCATCTGTAGTAGGAGTAATAATTAAATTAAGTTGTGCACTGGTCCTTTAACCATATGCATGGTACTACAAAGTTCAGTATTTTTTTTCAATTACTCCTGTCATTTAAATTAAGTACTCCTAGTGAATGTCAAGATCACTGAATTTTGACGGTGCTCCTATTGGCATATAACAACATGCCATTTCAGAATTCAGATCATATTGGCATATCATGATAGTCATTCAGATCTCTGAATCTGAAGAGAGCTAGGATATTCTGAAAAATGAATGATCTCACTGATCCACACTATTGCTTTCTCTGTTTTGCCTTCCACTGCTGACCCGCACTATTTTTTCTGCCTTTCTCACTGATCCACACCACTGTTTCTGTCTTTCTCGCTGATCCACACTACTGTTTCTTGCTCAATTGAAAGTAATTTCACAGGAGTACCAGCAGAGGCAGCAGCGGAGGTGGTCGCCTGCAACCAAAATTCCACTCCGGAATTAGTCACAGAGAACAGCTCAAGCAAAGAGCATTGGCAGCGTTGGGGAATCAATAGAGGAGATGGAGGGATCATGGCCAATGCGGCCAGAGGAAGCGCACCGGTGGTGGTCTGGTAATGCGGCGGAGAGCTCGGGGCGCACCTCCTATACGCCGTCTCTTCAAATTGTGCCACCATCTGTGCCACATGGAGGAGAGATGGGGACTGGCGCCCGCAAAGGAGATGGAGGCTAGCGGTGGGGCTCCGGCGAGGTGGCGGCGCGTGATGCAAGGATGCGGCGGGGGCGCTGGTCCTGTGAGCTGGGCCTGGTAGCGCTTGTGACCGGATGAGCGCGACTGACG